>OZ010796.1:137134292-137884292 GCA_963932465.1 Maratus speciosus | reverse complement strand
TGAAAGACAAATACTTAATCTTTATTATTTTTTTATAATATTATGTTGCATCTTATAATTTTATTTTCATAAGTTAATTGACCATTATAGACATTGCGATTGCAATAACGATTTGCTTTACTAGCCATGCTATGAAAATACTTTACTTTCAGAACAACTTTTTAGATCCCCCTCCTCCTTTTATTCCTTTAATAATAATGTTTCTTGCATTTCTTAAAAGTCTTCCTGCATCTGCAAGCAGATTTTTGGGAGCAAATTGTGTGGTCCAGTTCATCGAAACCGGGCTTATTTCTTTTGAATAAAATGAGTATTTTTAATTTTACGTAATAGTATTACTAATATATTAGTAAATTTTATTTTCATTTTTTGACTGATAAAATGAGGGTTTTATGTATACGTCGTTTTCTATATATTTTTTAAATTTATTTTCTGGAAAATAAGATATTTTTTTTTATTTTAGTTTTATTATTAATTATATTAATAATTTCCCATTTCAGTAACTTTAAATATAAAATAAATAAGCACAAACAGATAAAGGACAAAATTCCAGTTTATAGCTACTATAAAATATAATGATAAACTGAATATATAACATATTATGCATTTAATTTATTTTTAAATAAAAATTTATAATTGATATTAATAATGTTATTAGTATATTAAATTAAGAATACATTAAATAAAAAAATATATATTTAATTAAATATTGATGTCATTAAATTAACGACAAGGATTTAAATTAGTGACCCTCTGTTAAAGTTAAAGCTTAAAAAGCATAAATTCATGAAAAATAAAAAATCTTAACAGTGACTGAAAATAGGAAATTGTACTTGTAAAAACTATCCAAATAAATTTTGGGTAATCGAGCTAGACCTCATTTAAGAAAATTCTTAAAGAGTCGAACTTCCAAAAACAAAAATTTTATACTAAATAAAATACTAAAAAAAAAACATTCTATTAACAAAATCAAAAGAAATTTAAACAACTGTTAATAAAGCTATTAAGTTTAAGAATTAACATTTGAAAGAAATTAAGTAAGAGGGTCAAAGTATTAACTGTTAATGAAACAAACTTTAAAATTTAAAAGTTAACATAGTCAGGTAGATAGGCCATCATAATCTGTTTAACAGAAATTATGACATTTCAAAAGGATTGCCCCCCATTAAAAATTTCTAACCTGACAAGATTTTATGTCTTTAAAAAAAAATTAAACATGAAACGTGATTTATTAAAAGACATTACCCCGATCAACAATCCCGATTTCTGATAAAAAATCTTTAAAGAGCAATTACAAACATTTAACTATTCTTAAAACTTGAAGAAAAACTTCCCTCTTTAAATTTCTACATTTAAAAATTTAATTTAAAAAAAAAGGTATACTGATCTACAGCATAAAGATTCCGAAATTTCAAAAGACCTTAATTATACTCTCTACACACACATTAAAAATTAATAGGAGACAAATGCAGAAAAGTTAAACATGATGGCATACACTTTTAAATACCTAAAACTTCTCAAAAATTTTTCAAAAATACATTTGAACCATTTTGGGATCTAAAGAAAAGCATGTGTTGTCCCTCGGGATCTCAATGTTAGTGATGGCTAAAATAGACTCAGGAACACTAAATGTTCAAATTACGTCGATAAATGTCTCAAAAAGGTTCTGTATATTGGTAAAAGTTCAAAAACAAAAAAAGTTAAAAAAAAACTTGATATGGCTTTTGTTCAGGCCCATTGATATAGCAAGTTAACATGCATCATCATTACCGCCCAGCACGCGACCATTGCGATACTGGGGGATACATCATTAGGCACTTCTTGAAGAAAAGCACAAACGTTCCTCAAATACTGCAGATGACGAACTTATATATATAAAAAAAACTTGACAAATATGAAGATTTCACTGAACATCTCAAATTGTAGAAGCATCGTTAATTGAAGCACATAAAAAAAATGATTCACTTCAGAGAAATCGAACTTCAGCTTAACTTGAAAAATATGAATCAAAATACGCAAATCAATGCAGATTCAAAAACAATATGCAGATTCAATCACTTGAAAATATGCAAATCCAGAATATATAGAACAACTTTCATAGAAATAGGTAAGGATTCAGTCAACTTCTATTATAGATAACACTTGTTTCAAAATGTAAACTTGAACACTGTCCTCTTCAATAGGCAATTATCGTAGATATGCCATGAGGTCAAAAAAAATTCTCAAACTATTTAGTTTATCAAAAACTTTTAATTTACTTAAAATTTTTTTTTAAATATACCATATGAACTTTCTATTACATTAAAGAAAATTATCAAAATTATCAGACATATTCAATTTATAAACTTAAAAACTAAACGCCCCCCCCCCATCCCAAAGCATCGCTAAATAGCTAAAGGGATTAGCGTTCACCACAATATTGCCGTACCCCTAAGGGTTAAATACGGTAATTATAAAATAAAGCAGAATATATATATATTAAAAAAAATTTCATAAAATCCCATAAATTACGATTTATTTAACTATTATAACGAAAAACAGATTTTTTTTCAATTTTTAAATAAAGTTTCTATTATATTTTAAACTATTAACACAGTTAGGGACTGGGCCCATAACCGTCATGTCATTAAATTAACGACAAGGATTTAAATTAGCAGAGTTTAAAATAATACACAATGAAAGCTAACGCTAAAAGTCCTGATTCAGTGTTAAATAGTAATGAAAAAGATAAGAGATGTATGGTGGCGAAATGAAAATAAATTAAGTTTAAAACAAACTAAACATTTATTAAATAAAATATAAAAAAATATGATTAAATATATTTCCAACAGTAACAAATCTTTAAATTCTATTAAGTACATGAACACTAGAACGCCCGGAAGGAGTCGATTCGACCCCGACCGTATGATTCAATGCCAACTGGAACCAGAAATTCTTTTACAAAATAAGTTAAATTTTAAAAACGCAGATTTACGTTAAATGAATCTGCCAAATAATTTTAAATAAAAATTCTGGGATAAAATATTTTTATGACACTTGAGTTAAATTTCCGGGCGTTCTAGCGTTAAGCTATCAAATTATACATATCTAGAAAAACATATTTAACAATGATAAAAGGAAAACTGACTTCACGGCACATAAAGAAATAAAAGCTGTAATCTCTGAGTGACCGTCAATCCTTAAACGTTCCGTGTGTTTTAGATATATTCATGAACTGCCAACGAACTAGACTGACTATTATGATTCACACATATACATTCTAAATAACACCGGGAAAACATTTCTTTACAGATGTGTGATGTCTGGAGGCGTCTAGATAATTTTTCTTTTCGATTCTTTTCGTACGTCACGTGATGCGTGAGCGCGCGCAGGGAGAGAGACGGGGAGACTGTTTATTCAGAGTGTGGGAGGAGGAAGGGTAGCAGTAGCCGCGCATCGTTTGCCGGCTTGTTTTTTATGATTTATAAAAACCGAAGTATTATATTTTGAGTTGTTGAATTATTTTAATAATATGTTGAAGTAAAGCTTGTTATGAAGTGAAATAGGAGGTGGTTGTGTAGCAATGTGAATACATATAATTATTTGTACATAATGTATAGTCAAATGTTTTGTCTTCCATGTTTTTTTGTGCATTCTTGTAAATAAACTTAGTGTTATGAAAAGCTAGTGATATATTACAAAGGAATACACACAATTCCGAGTTGGTTGGCTTTTTTAGCGTATATATCTCACATGCTCTCTTGTTCGAGAACGACAGCTCTTATTAAAAGTAAGCTGCATGTTTATTTATTTTTAATTGAAGATAGTGCTTGAAGATATTTTAAGCAGATAAAGGAAATGTTATTTATTGTTGTCAGTTTGTGCATTTATATAAATGATTTAAATATATAAAGAGAAAAGTATATGATTTATTTTTATGATTGATTTAAGCATGTCAGAAGAAAGATGCTATTTGTAGTCTGACATTTATTGCTTGATTTATTTAATTAATATGAGAGTATCTGTTATCTGTAGCGTTTTTTATAAAAGTGTTTGAATTGAAAAAGAAAAATGTTTAGCATTAAAGGGTTGAGGAAAGAAGATTTAGTTGCTGTCGCAACTGAGTTAGGATTAAAGGTTGAATCGGAACACAGAATTATAGATTTGAAAACGCTCATTGAAGGAAGCGATCAATACGCTAAGGATACTGAATTTATAAAAGAATTTTTAATCACTACGGTATCGGATAGAATAGAAAAAAAAATGGGAAGCCGAGCTACTAAAAATTGAGAAAGAAAATGTGAAATCGGAACAGAACACTGCACTAGAATTAGAGAGAACAAAATTAGAAGTGATAAAAGCCCAATTAGAAATGGCGAAAATGCAAACGGATGATAATAATTCTGATTCGGGGGGGGGGGGGGGATGGACAAAAATCCCATACTAATTCTTTAGAATCTTTAATTAAAAGTGTTAGAACTCTGAGTATGCCAGTCCCGACTAAACCGGAAAAGTGGAATTTATTTTTTAGTTAGCTCGAAAAACCATTCGAAATGAAAAATGTTGCGGAGGAGTTGAAAGTTGAAATTTTACGAAATTTAGTGGGTGAACGCGCCGCACATTTATTAGTTTATGTAAATACAAATGAAATGAAAAGTTATCCGAAGGTTAAGGCTTTAATTTAAAAAAAAAATTCAACCTACCCCGGAAGCTTGTCTAGAAAATTTCCTTACGGCAAAAAGAATGAAAAATGAAAATCATTTACAATTTGCAAGCAGAATCCAAGCTAATTGGGAATTTTATTGTCAGCTTAGAAAAGTAAATGATTCCGATACGCTTAATGAATTAATTGTTACCGATAGATTATTGAGTTCAATAGATTCAGAAACGCGGAGTTACGTTAAATTAAAGCAAATGGATGACTGGCTAAAACCACGCCAGATCGCGGAATTATGCGATAATTGGTTTACTTCAAAAGGTAGAACTTTTTCAAAATTATATGATAGACCGATAAAATCCTTTCGCAACTATGATGAAACCGGAAGTGTGAATCATGGGAAATATATACCACCTCATATCAGGAATAATGTTCTTTATCGCGATAGGAAAACAAACGACATTTGTAGGCTGTGTAAACAAACAATTCATTTACGTTTCTGTCCGAATAATAAAGAAAAATATAAAATGGGGAATTTCCGAAATCAAACGAAAAAGGAATCGGGTATTGAGAAAAATAAACATGATGAAAAGTTAGTTGCGAAAGTGACAGCTTTATGTTCTGAGAAGGAGGCAGTAAATACGCAAGAGTTGCAATACCAGGATGTGTGGTTAGGGGGGCGGAAAATTAATACATTAATCGATAATGCGGCCGAAATTCCAGTAGTTAATTCAAATCAAATACCGGATTCATTTAGAACTAATGAAAATTCAAAAATTCAGTTGATATCTGCTTTTGGAGAAAAAATAACCGCTGACCTTATAACTTTACCCATAGCTTTAGATTCCGGAGTGTCAAATAGAGTAGTTAATAGCGTAGATGTTTTGTTCGCAGCAACAGATAAATTATATGGGTCATGTATTATCACGCCTACGATTTATGAGTTATTACGATCAGCTCAGAGTGGAGGGGAAGAAAATAGATTAGATGGTGTGTCTACGGAGGAGATGCAGTCAGAAGCGGGGGGGGGGGGAAGAAATTAAATGTGAAAAAGCAGGGGGTAGTGAAATGGAGCAACAAAGTATGAATGATGAGAATTTATGTTTATTAAGTCAAAATGAAACTGCAGAAAAAGAGTTAATGATTAGCTGTATTGAAAGGAAAAATAATAGCGAAGATTTAAAATGTGGGTCGTCAATCAGATGCGAGTATTTACAAGGCGCAACAGAAAAGTTGCGAATCGTTACAGGGAGCTTCCAAAGATGCAGAAAAAGAGAAAAACGGGTTTGTTATGGTAGATAATTTGCTTTATCATAGGGAAAGAGTTTCGGGAGATCAAGTTATGCAATTAGTGGTACCAAAGGTGAGGAGGGGGGAAATTTAAAAACTTGCGCACGAATCAATTTTCGCTAATCATCTCGGCATGAAAAAAACAAAAGAGAGAATTCGTTATTCATTTTTTTGGCCAGGTATGTCGCGGGATGTGGAAGAATATTGTGCGTCGTGTAAGGATTGCCAACTACGGAGCAGGGAGAGGGCCAACAATCAGATACCCATTGTCCCAATTGAGAGACCGGAACTTCCGTTCGACGTTGTAAATATTGACATAATTGGAAAAATTGAACCTCCTTCAGCGCGTAGGCATCAATACGTACTTACTTTGGTAGATCAACATTCACGATGGCCAGAGGCAGTTCCGTTACGGACAATTACGGCTAAAGCTACGTGCGATGCATTGTTAGAGATATTTATGCGAACATGAATACCCCGCGTAATAGCGAGTGATCAGGGCAGAAATTTTGTATCAGGGTTAATACAAGAGTTTCATGCTAGGCTGGGGCCGGCTCCTAGGTTTGCTACGCCGGGGCACTCACAAAGCTCGGGACTTGTTGAACGATATAATCAGGTATTGAAACGTATGTTACACCATATAATTCGTAGTGACCCTAAAAATTGGGATAAACACATCCCCTATCTATTATTTGCGTACAGAGAAATTCCGAATAGCACTACGGGCGTATCGCCATTCAAATTAATGTACGGAAGAGAGGCCAGGGGGCCACTGGCGGTATTAAAATCTACATGGGCAGGCGAAATCCCACTACCTATAAATGTAGGAAAGAGCGCGTCCAGGAGTTAAAAATTAATTTAGAAAGGGCGGCGGAACAAGCGGCAATAGTGTCGGAGGTTAAGCAAAGCTCGTATGCGAAATACGCTAATCGAAGAACGATTTACAAGGAATTTAGACCGGGGGACCAGGTATATTTATTAATTCCGGACTCCACGAACAAACTTCATGCGAGGTGGACAGGGCCAGCCGAAATAGTGGCGCGTTGTAACCCTGATTCTTACAAAGTGAAATTAATGAACGGGAATGTTAGAAATGTCCACGTAAATAAGATAAGAAAATTTACTCCTAGGGTACAGGCGGTGGGGGTGATCTTCGAAAATGAGGAAGAATTAGGGGAGGTCCTCCTACCCCCAGTGCGAAAGATAACTCCGACCTTTTCAATATAGATGAAGTTGATCTAAGCCATTTAGGAAAGGTGGAGAAAGAAAAAATGTTAGATTTATTGTATAAGTATAAAGAGTTATTTTCCAGAAAAGTGCAAATAGCTAAGGTAGGAGAGCATAAAATAAGAATAAATGAAGCAGAAAAGAAAAAGCCCTATGTTTACAGAATCCCAGAGGCCTTGAAACCTCAAGTAGATAAACAAATTGAGGAGTTATTGGAACTAGGTCTGATTGAAGAAAGTGAGGCAGAGGCGCCACACCCAGTAGTGTGCGTAATGAAGAAGGATGGGGCCTTGCGCCTATGCGTAGATTTTCGAGCACTAAATGCTGTTACAGTGACTGATGATTTCCCGATGGAAAATGCCACCGATTTGTTGTTCAGTATTGGCAGGGCCAATGTGATAACCACAATAGACTTACTCAAAGGGTATTGGGCCATACCACTAGAAGAAGTGAGTCAAAATTTAGCATGTTTTAAAACTCACAGGGCTCAGTATCGCTTCAAGGTAATGGCCTTCGGGCTCAAAAACGCAGCTGCGACTTTTCAAAGAGAAATGAACAGAGCACTGTCCGAATACAAGGAGTTTGCCAGAGCATATATAGACTACATAGCCGTCTTTTCTGAAACATTTGCTGAACATCTGGTGCATTTTGAAAAGATATTTTCTAAGTTATCAGACTTAAGATTTTCAGTCAACTTGAAAAAATGTGAATTCGCAAAACCGCAGATCAAGTACTTAGGATATATCATCGGGTCCGGTAGCCATCGGACCGACACCGGAAAAGTGGAGGCTATTCGCAGGCTAGCTGTGCCTCAAACGAAAAAACAGTTGAAAAGTATTCTCGGTCTGTGTAATTATTATAGAGATTACATTCCTAAATATGCTGAAGTAGCATATCCTCTAACTGAACTGACGAAGAAGAAGAGTCCAGAACAGTTGTGTTGGTCAGAAGACCATGATCGGGCGTTTAATGAGTTGAAAAGAGGTCTTATCGAAGCACCTAGTCTACATACTCCCGTTATAGGAGTACCATTTGTCATCGAGTGCTACGCATCTGCAGTCGGCATCGGCGCGTGTTTATCGCAGCGAAAAGACGGAGTACTGTACCCAGTGAGCTATGCCAGTCAAAAGCTCACCAAAACTCAACAGGCTTGGCCGACGATCGAAAGGGAGGCCTATGCGGTCATCTGGAGTTTAAAGAAGTTCGAAACGTGGATTTTTGGATCACCTGTGGAACTTATCACTGATCACAACCCACTAAATTTCATCACCAAAAATTCCCCCCAATCTTCCAAACTGCAAAGATGGGCATTAGCACTGCAAAAATATGACATTCAGATTTCGCACCGACCTGGTGCCAAGTTGATAAATGCAGACGCACTGTCTAGACTGGGGACTATTGGATAAGAGAATAAACTTAAAAAAAAAAAATCCCGAACTGATTGAAAATTGACTATGTTTTTTTAGTGACTTTAAAAGATTGATTTAGTGGGTTACTACAGCTTTTGTTTCCTTTTACATATGTTTTATTTGTTATTGCATTTATTATTGTTATTATTAAGTATTAATTCTGTTTTGTATTAGTAGGTAAAACGAGTTTTAGGCAGTGTGCCCAGATACTTCAGACATGTAGTTTGTATACTTTTTTATATGTATTTATTAGTTGTATTTTCATTTGGGTAATTTGTTAAAAAAAATGAAGTATGATGACCTCTCCAGACTAAATTTCAGATAGAAAGTGAGGGACCTCGTCCCCCATTTTCAATCTTGGGTGGGGGATGTGATGTCTGGAGGCGTCTAGATAATTTTTCTTTTCGATTCTTTTCGTACGTCACGTGATGCGTGAACGCGCGCAGAGAGAGAGAGGGGGAGACTGTTTATTCAGAGTGTGGAAGAGGAAGAGTAGCAGTAGCCGCGTATCGTTTGCCGGCTTGTTTTTTGTGATTTATAAAAACCGAAGTGTTATATTTTGTGTTGGTGAGTGATTTTAATAATATGTTGAAGTAAAGCTTGTTATGAAGTGAAATATGAAGGTGGTTGTGTAGCAATGTGAATACATATAATTATTTGTACATAATGTATAGTCAAATGTTTTGTCTTCCATGTTTTTTTGTGCATTTTTGTAAATAAACTTAGTGTTATGAAAAGCTAGTGATATATTACAAAGGAATACACGCAATTCCGAGTTGGTTGGCTTTTTTGAGCGTATATATCTCACAAGATGAAATCACATTATTGAAGAATATCAAAAGAACACTTAAAATAGATGCAGTAAAACCATCGATAAATAAATCAACTTCAAGCCTCACTTTGACAACCGCCATTCATGACTCACGACTCTGCATTTACTTGTTGACGAGATAAAACAGTGTCCATACTTCAAAACCGGAGTCAAAGTTGAATACTATCGAACTCTAATTAGTAACCTCATAAATGGCTGACACAAGTTAAAGCACGAACAAGTAAAGTAACAATTTATTGAAAACCAACAGAACTTCTAAATAGACATTTTCCGCCATCGAAACTGCGGAGAGACAAAACACTGTTAGTGGAAACGGAGAAGGAGGTGAAGAGAACAGAAAAAGGATCTGTATTTATCTATTTATATCAGCCGGGTGTTCAAATAACATCTCATTACGCAATTCAAGGAGCAGCAGCAGACGAAACCATGACGAAAGATCGTACAGCCGATGTGCCGTAAACTCTAGAGATCCTACATAGAGATGTAGGATCTCTATGTAGGATCTCTAGTAAACTCAAACGAACGATGTCATCTGGTGGTGGACGTGGAACTATTATCGTGGCGGTCATACGAATGAAATGCGTGCTCTTGATTGCATGGAAGATGACAGCTGAAAAACGGATTGAAAAACGAAAGTACGTCCGGCAAAGAAAGTAAATAAAATAAAAGGGATTTAAAGACAGGATAACAGAAGTGGATAAAAGGTAAGTAAAGAAATGATTGACTTTATATTATTAATAAAAGATATTTAAAGAGTGTTAAAAGATATTTAAATAAAGAAATATGAAATGTAGAGGAGATATATCTGGACAGTGTCAAGATAGGAATAAGGTGTTTTACACTTATCAAATATTACCTTAATTTTTAAACTAAAATTACCAAATATATTAATTAATGATAAATAATTCATAACAATTATTCTTAAATTAATGTTTTTATTCAAAATATATGATTTATTCTTCCCAAAAAATAATAAAACAAATTTTTGGAAAAACAGTCAAAACATAAAATCGAAGTAATTATTAATAATAGTGATAATAATGCAACATTGTACAAATAAGTAAAACATTTTTTAATAGTGTTAGGTAATATGATTGTCCTGATGTAGCTGTTTTTTTTAAGCAGAGTTATGTTTGATAATTCACAAAGAGTAAGGTATTATTAATTTTATTTAAAGTGTAAGAGAAAAAATCATAAACTAATTTATCAAAAAACATATTTATATGTAACAGTTTTTAAACAAGTAAGTGATAAAGTTGTTATATAAGAAATTAACGATTGAAATAATTTTGAATGGTTATTAATAAATGCATTTAGTAAAAACAGTTTCATTTTTGAGAATTTTTTGATTTGATAATATAATAAATTGACTTTAAAAATTTTTAATAATCTCTTTTTATTTGTTTTAAAGTTATTATTTTTCCTTTGTTTTATTGTCATTATTGCTATTATTATTTATAAAGTTTTTTTTAATTCTGTTTTTATGTATTATTACAAGTATAAACACTATCTGATTAAATATTAATACAATAATTTAGATTGACCCTTTTTCATTCACTATCACTGTTTACCATTATCAATTTATTAAGGTGATATTAATCAATTAATAAAATACTGTATGATATTAAAGAAATAACAAATCAAAACCCGGTGCTACGATTATATAAAACTTCGTGTTGGTGTTGATATATAATTTGAAATACTAATAAACTACCAGTTAAATACTATTATCCCCTTCCTAGTGAAAATTCTGCATGCCAATCAGTTGTCTATACCAATGTTAACAATTGGTCATCTTTATACACATCTCAGACACAAATCCCCAATTCTATACAATACAATAGCCTTTTCATTTCCATTGTAGTTCATATTCATTCCAGTTCATAGGTGGACCTACTAATTTTATTCTTTGAATAGGAATAATTTTTTTAAAGAAAAAAACAGCATTTCTTGTTTTTGACTCTCGTTTTTCGTTATCTTAATTTCAGATGTAACTGAAATGCCATTCTGCATTACTTCTGAAATGTGTTGAAATGTTAATGTCTGAATGTTGAAATGTCTGAAATGTTAATTCTAAGATTGCAGAAATGATTTAAAAAAAAAAACTCGCAAAAATTGCAAAAGATAATTTCAAGGCATTTGTTAAAATTCTCTTTGCAATAGCACAGTTATTTTTTCCTTTGAAAAGCTATTGTTTAAAAAACGAAGGGATGTTCATCAAAGGAAACAGAAAAGTATCTATTTAAGTAATTTTCAATTTGACAAAATGTTTCTTTATTAACTGAACGAACGTTAATAATGCAAACCTCATTTCCATTTTGTTATATTTTTAAATATTAGAATAAAATAATTGTTAAAATAAAATAAAAGTTGTAGTGCTTCGATACAGAATTTAAAAAGTAATGTGTCATTATCACATTTCCAAGTTAAGAACTCCCCAACACCTCTTTTTTTAAAGAAAATGTAAAATGCCATATTTCTAAAATTAATGTGTTAAATAGTAGGGTGAAATAAAGATTTATAAAAATATTTGCAGAATTTTTTTTTTTCATTATATACAATTGAATATTTGCTTGTGCGAAACCCGGCGACTGAAATAGCACACAAAAATTAAAGCCCGACTTATAAGAGTTTTAAATTGTCAGGACCTTCTATTTATAATAGACTAAAATATGAGGGGCTTCTATAAAATTCCACAGAGCTTCCCAACACCTTAAAATGAGTGCGTTTATCGTCCGAAAATTGTGTGCGCTGCCACAATTTAAATCCAAGTTATAAGTGTTTGCGCTTCCGAGCCCTTATATCAGCGCCTAATTGAAATTTTGGGAGCTTTGGTTAAAAATCCTGACAAAGTCCCTTGTTTGTAAAAATTTCTTTTACTATCCAATATATGAGTATTATATGATAATTACAGCCCGACATATAGATGTTTTAATTTGGCAGGACTATATATTTATGATAAACCAAAACATGGGGTGCTTTTATTAAAAAAAATAATAAAGAGCCTCTTCTCTTCCTCCTGAAAACAATTACTTCTACTATATGATATTAAGTAGGATGCTAGAATTAGCATCCAAGTTATAAGTGTGTACGGTTTTTGGGTTCCTATATTCGCGCTATGCTAAAATTTATGAGTCTTTGGTTAAAACACGATATTTTTCCTTTATAAAGATTTCGTTTACCATACAGAATAGGAGTGTTTTGCGATAACTGCAACTCCAGTTGTAAATGTTTTAATTTATCAGGATATTATACATATGATACAGTAAAATATAGGGGCATCTACAAAAAATTAACAGAGCCCCTCACCTCCGCCCCGTCCCCTCCCCCCTTCCTTCCCCCGCCTTTTAAAACGATTACTATTACCATACTTAATTTGCGTGGGCTTCGAATATTTGGGTCTGCGTTATAAACGTTTGCAGTTTTTGAACCCTTACATTCGTGTAAAAAAAAAATAACGTCCCTCCTTTATAAAGATCACGTTTACCATACAAAATATGAGTGGTTTACGATAATTACAGCTCGAGTTATAAAAGTTTTAGTTTATGAGGGTCTTATACTTATGATGCACTAAAATATAGGACGTTTCTATAAAACATCCTCAGAATTCCACCCAACCTGCTTTTTAAAACGATTGCGAATACCGTATGAAATTTGTGTGCGCTGCGACAGTTTGGATTCGAGTTATAAGTGTTTGTGGTTTTCAGGGCCATATATTCGCGTTATACTAAAATTTATTGGGGTTCGTTAAAAAACCCAATAATATCCCCTTTCATAAAGATTACGTTTACCAAAAATATGAGTGGTCTTCGATAATTACGGCTCAAGCTATTAGTTTTCAAAGTTGTAGCGCCTTCTTCATATCATACAGTTCATATCATAGGCCATACTTCACTAAATCACATTAAAAAAAATCTCACCTCCATACTAACGGTTGATATTTTTGGACAAAACCAGTAAAAAAAATAACATATATACTATATATATATATATATATATTTAAATATACCTGTATCTAGAATCGCCTTATAGCATGTCAGTTATAATTTGTTATATCTGAAAAAAAAATCATGAACGCGTTTAAAAAATAAAATTCGCAGCGTTGAATTGACGCCGCGACGAATTGATGCCACGACGAATTGATGCTGCAACGAATTGACGCGACACACTTTTATAAAGGCACTGTTGTGAGCGAGTGGTTTTTGTGAATTTGCGTGCGGTCGTGTTGTATTGAATAACTAACATTTGTGCATGAATGAGAAATCTAATTTCTCCAAGTTTCGGAACGTGTGTTTGTAACGCCAGAATCTGATGTTCATTGCTATTTTGCAATTATATATTACTAAGGTAACTATGATATTGTAGTGTCTATACATAGTGTGGTATTAGCTGGAATCATCAGATCTAAAAAGGATATAGTATAACAGTAATCAAGTTATCTCATGCAGTGATCGCAGCGTTCCTAAAATATTCTCACTTTACTGACACTAATTTAAAACGATGAATTTATTTTACACTTCTAGTGAAGATTTTAAAGTAATATAACATGGTTTTTGATTTTAAATATAGGGTGCACATAAAAGAATGTCCCAGTTTCAATAGTTTATTGTGTACTTTTCGGTTAGCCGGGCGCCAGTGTTATATATACATATATAACACGGTAACATAATGCATATGTATACAGGGTGATTCAAAAAAAGATGGGAGAATTTTTAAGAGGTGATAGTGCACACACAAACAAACATTTTGTATCAAAGAATGCATGGTCGAAAACTAAACGTAAAAAAGTTAGAGGGCGCCAAAAGTTATGTACTTATACGAGGCAAAAACACACAATGAACGATTAAGTTAAGTTACGAAAACAAATTTAATGGCATTTGATTACGATAAGTGCTCAAAACATTGACCGGCAGCTGTTATGCACGCAGTACAACGGCGAAGAACAGATTGGCGAATTTTCTGAAACACACCAGGCACCACCGCGCTCGCCAGATCTTTCATGTCTCGTTTTTTTTTTGTGGGGACCGCTAAAGGCTCTTGTGTATGAGACTCCCATTGAATCCGCAGAAGAACTTGTCGCCAAGCTTTCGGCTGCTGTAGGGGAAGTTCGCGATATGCCTGGTGTGTTTCAGAAAATTCGCCAATCTTTTCTCCGCCGTTGTACTGCGTGCATAACAGCTGCCGGTCAATGTTTTGAGCACTTATTGTAATCAAATGCCATTAAATTTGTTTTCGTAACTTAACTTAATCGTTCATTGTGTGTTTTTGCCTCGTATAAGAACATAACTTTTTGGCGCCCTCTAACTTTTTAACGTTTAGTTTTCGACCATGCATTCTTTGATACAAAATGTTTGTTTGGGTGTGTACTATCACCTCTTAAAATTTTTCCATTCTTTTTTGAATCACCCTGTATATGCATGTATATGTTACGGCCAAAACCCGGAGCTTGGCCAATACGCGAATTGGCCGGCCAATTCGGGAACTGGCCGAGATTCCTGGCCAAAACCCGAAATACATGAAAAGAACAGCGTATTTCGGGTTTTGGCCGGCCAATTCGCGAACTGGCCTGGAAGCTTTGGCCAATATACGAAGTGTTCAGCAATGGGTATCCACAGCCGGTAATGTGTTTCTTTTAGCTTTCATACAACCCTGCATATGATCTACAAACCAGGTAATACACTACAAATAAATTAAATTTTAAAAGCCTATCACAGCTGAAAACGCACATCAAGCAATAATGGCTCACAGCCAATCCAATAACCAAATTATTTGAATGACTCTGAAAATAATCGACAAATTCTACCTGGTCAATAATCTATAGAAAACATGTTGTAGAGCATATGAGTAATGTATAACAGTTTCATTATGTCTGAAGTAGTGTAACGTCATTAAAATACCTAATAAACGATTTTTTCACATTTATCATAATTCTTTTTCGGAATATTTTTGGGCGTCCCTATAAAAGAACTATAATAGCTACTTAATCAATACTCTACAAAAAAACATATTGCTCTCCACATGTGTGAAGCATGTGAATTTTATTATGTTTGAAATAGGGTGACATCATTTAAGTGCACTAAAAATAATCTTTCACCATTCACTGGAATGTAACGAAATACTTTTGAGTGTCTCTGTAAGCAAACTATAATTGCTACTTATTTCATAAACTTTAGATAACAGTTTTTTGCCCATCTTAATGATGCATACTAATTTTATTATAATTCAGATAATGTTACAATACACCGGAAAAACTTTTCTCATTCATGATATTGTAAAGAAATGCTTTTGTGTGTCGCTGTAAATTAACCAAAAATAGTACATACTTCACTTTCAATACTGAAATTAATTTATAAACCTAAATAATACAAGTCAATCCGAGTCAAAGCACGGACAAGGAGACGGCCAGACAAATTGAATTCATAAACCCTTTCAACTATGTTAGAAAGAGATAAAAAGTAACAATTGGTTTCTATATACACATTTCGCGAACTGGCCGATCGCGTATGGCCACTTCGCGAACTGGCCGATCGCATCTGGCCAGTTCGGGGATTGGCCGGCCAATTCCCGAATTGGTCAGTCAGTTTAAAGCGTTGTTGGCCAATTCGCGAATTGGCCAGCCAGTTCGGGTTTTGGCCAATTTCGAGTATTGGCCGTAACATATACATACATGCATGTATATGTGTGTGTGCATATATACATCATATTAACACCATAAAATTATTCATCATAAATAGACGGTCTTTATGAGAGGTGGTCTCCTTAAAGAGGTGGTCTCCTTAAAGAGGTGGTCTCCTTAAAGAGGTGGTCTTTCAGGGAGGTTTCGCTGTATATGTATGTATATATATATATATGTATATGGCTAGTTCCATGAGTACTTGTAGTGTAAGCCACATGCAACGATTTTTGGCTCAGAGAATTTTACAACGGTAAAATGTTACTTATTTTATCGGAGTTATCATATTAATTGAATAAGGCGAAGAACACTTTTCGAAAATAATGGTGGCAAACAAGCATATCTGTTATAAGCTATGTATCTTGCATACAAAATCCCACGCAACTAGCCATATATAACACTGACGACCGGAAAGTACCGTTTATTATACTAGTTTAATTTAGACTGTTTGCAACAAATCATACTTCAAATGGAAGGTAAACTAACCTAGTTTTTCTTAGAGATGTTCAATAGGTGCACCTTTAGTTATACGTCACACATCCAACCTAAAGTCCAATTCTTTCTACACGTCGGTTAACAAGTCCGGATTAATGGAAGCAATAGCCTCTTCAATTCGGTGTCTCAACTCTGGCAAAGAATTAGTTAGCGGCAGAACGTATACACGACCTTTTATAAAGCCTCAAAGGAAAACTTCGCAGGGCTCTTACGGCTTTTAAATCTTCAGCCCAGCAATAACGCTAAGGAGTCGCCATTTTGCGCATGTGGTACTGCAAGCGAGTCAATAACAAAACAGTACTCGCGCATGCGCTTATCTAAAACTGTTTGAGTTACTCTTTGCTTGTGACATCTAGCCAACACTCCACAACGCTAACAGTTGACACTATTAAAATTTATAACTTTGACTTCTTTTATGAACACTCTGTACTTGTAGGAAATGTAGAGAAAAATAGAAACGCTGCAAGTCCTGCTCGTGTTGGAGACTACATATGGAGTTATAGAGTGGAGTTCTTTTTCGAGCATAGAATGATAAATTTCTTCCATGCTGTGTGCAAGAAGTTATACGAAGTTGATTTTCCTACTTTGATAACCTATTTTTGAGACTCAAGGTCTCTATTTAGTTATTTAGCTAAGAGTGAGGAATTTGCTTTATGTTATAGACAAAAGTTTTGAAACATTGTGGAATTAAGTGCAGGACTTGCGGTTTAACATTTAGAAAGCAGTCTGAATATATCTTAAAACAATACTGGTTTTTCCACTTATGTTCTCTTCCTTTTCAAAACCGACACGTAGATGAGATAGGGAGGATTGAAAAAATTTATCCACCTAAAATTCTACCCTCTTCTGCGTTGGAAATGTGAAATATAGTGTAATCTAATTGTTTTTCAGGTAACTACACTTATGACTTTTCTTGTCACCTAAGTCATAACTAATAGAGCGGTAATTCGGAAAATATATTTTTTGGAGTTTTGTCACTTTTTCTGTGATAGGGTATGTCAATAGCGGGGGTGGCAAACTGTGGCCCACCTAATATCACAAAAATTTAACAGAAATATCTGCCTTATCTAATTACTGAATCTCTGCGATTGAAGAAGTTGAATATTTCTTTAAAGAATTAGTGGTATTCAGTGGACCACCGTTTGACACCCCTGGTCTATAGTGATAAAAAAGTTATATTTACATAGCTGCCAACTTTTACGTTTTGTCTACCACTAAAATTTAATAGAAATTTTCGTATTATTTATGAGATTTCGACGATTAAATAAGACAGTATTTGCTATAAAATTTTACTGGTAAGAAAAATGCCTAAAAGTTGGCAGCTATGTATTTAACTATTTCAACATGCTGCTGTACGGGCCGTTTATTGCAACTGTTTCTATATAGTAATTTCAACTTATTTAATCGCAGATATTCCGTGATTAAATAATTCAAACATTTCTATTTCGTAATATTGGTAATAATTGGTCTGCAGTCGAACAGCTTGGACACATCTGGTCTATTAAGAAGTAGAGGCACAGAGCACATAAACCGCTGTCAAAGTTCTGCGCTTTTTAAATTCACATAAACATGTTTTTATCCAATATAAAAAAAATAGTATAGACACACATGAAAGCTTATATTGTATATCACGTTTTCCAGGGCAGAGGATTTATATATATATACACACGCACACACATATATATATAACCATTAAATAAATATCACCGACCACCAACAAAAACTGTAAAATTATGAATAAAATGACATTAGGAAATACATTCCCCCCCTAACACAATTAACATAGATTCAAAAACATAGTATAAAACAGCAGAAATTGAATAACAGAAATTGAGTTATGGAAATTTGTAGAACTTAGACAGAATCGTCGGGTCCGAAATGCCTTAAGTTCCAGAAATAAAATGTGTGGTTTCATCTTCATATTAGCCAAAAATTAGCTAAAGAATATGAATTTGGGACTACCACACGCCTAAAACCTTTAATATAGTATACTATTAGAAATTAATATGATATTGTCCTGAGTAGACTAAAATTTAAATACAAGTTAATCGTTAACTTTATTAAATATTAATGAATATGAATAAATTTAATATGAATATATAAATATAAATACACCATTATACATATAAAATAATTGAATCAACATCCATTATACGGCGCTCAGCAAAAGTTTAGACAATTACCGATTATGCTTCTGTACTGAGAAGTACGTAACGAATTGCTGTAACTCAACTGTCATATATTACTGGGGGCTTATCTTTCATGCACAAACAATAAATTTTAATTTATGCACTTTACATAATATATAACGACGAAAAAATTTTTTAAATTGTAGAAAAGTTATAGACAACCTGTCTGTTAACAGAAAAATAACCATAAATTAAAATACAACTGCACCTATATGTCTGGTATTAATGTAAAAATCTGACTTTCCATCGAAGAAACTAAATCCTGCATCACTTGGGGGTCTATTTCGTACCAAACACGTTTAACAGCAGATCGAAGTTCATTTACAGAGGAGTATTGATAAAAAATTGCATAAACCGTTTGAGATAAGATGCCATAAAAGTTTTCGATTCGGTTCAGATCAGGGCTACACACGGGCCAGTCGAGAACAGTAATATTTTGAGAGTTAAACTAATTTTTTGATTTGTATGCAACATGAATAGACGCATTATCTTGCTCAAATACCTACTTTGGAAGAGCTAAAAGTTCACCAAATGGCTATAAATGGTTGTCCAATGTATGTATCTAGTCTTACGCTGCTTGGCGACTATTGAGAAACTCCAGAGATACTTGAGAATTAAAGCAAATTGAGGCCCAAATCATGAACTCTTTCGAGGGCGGTGTCCTTAAAAATGATACCTAATTTTAATTCCAAAACTGACAGTCGGCACCAAGAATATTTAATTAAAATTTTCCTTTTATAATGTACGTGAAAATAAACAAGTTCATATTTTCTAATAAATGCGTATATAAATTCTGGTTTCAGTCCATTATTTCATCAGTTTTATATACGGAATCACTCCGCGAATGGAAAGGGGTGAATTTGTTGTGAGATTTCAAGGCTGATTGTTTTATCATTTTCATGTAAACTAATGCACATCTTTCTTTAATTCATCTACGAAAGTATCCGTTGACACAGAAACCTCTGACTCATTATTAATGCGATTAGCAGTCATCATTTGTCTAGATGCCAGTTTATGGATCCTTCTGTAATGTCGTTTTCTGGCCACACGTGGCCTTCCAGACCTACATTTTGCTTTGAAAGAGTCACCCTTAGACAATATTTAATAGATAGACTTCTTTGGACGATTCAAAGTAGCTTAAATTTCTGCGACAGTCTTCCCTTTCAATTTTTGCTTCCATGATTTAATTACTTCATCTGCCTGAAAATGTCTAGCTCGCGGCATCTTCACTAACCCATGCTATCGCGAGGTAAACTTAAATACTTCATGCATGTGACGTCATAAGTTTGAAATTTGCTTTTTTCAGTGAACAGTTGCCAAAAAATCACAAAAGTGTCTAAGCTTTTGCAATATGCAAATTTCACTTTTTTCAGTCTAATTAAATAATATTCTACATTAAAACCGTTATTTTTGTCCTAAAACCTTTGAAATATATTTAAAAATAAGTACAGCCATTTGTATAATCCAAGTGTTCGTATTTTTTATTTAACCCTTCGCACTCGAGGGCTCCGTTGCGGAAACATAATCTTTCTTTGCATTTTTTTTTTTGCACCAGTAATAAAGGAAAATAAAATGTACCTTATTTAATCAGAGCATTTTTGAAATTGTGTACTTGAACGAAACTTCTTTTAAAAAAGTGGTGCCGACCGAATAAAATTTGTCTCAGAGACGCCGAGCACAAAGGGTTAAAGATTAAAAATCACCAGTGTCTAAACTTTTGCTGACGACTGTAAAATGTATATTAGCAACGTAGTTATAAATCAAATGCCACATTTTTTATGTATATAAATTAACCATTGCGTAATATCCAGACAACGGACAACAGCCCCCCCCTCCCCCCCCCCCTTCGTACTCTAACATCTACCCACCCAACCTTCCTATAATAGTTTTTTATTATTATTTTACAATTTTATTTTTTTATAATTATTTTCTTATTTTATATATATATTTTTTTTGTAATTTTTTTTATATACGCATGTGTTAATTTGTTTTTTAAGATCCTTTAAGTACTAATTATATATTAATGAATATATGAATTTTTTTTTTTTGGAAAACCATCATTTAATGCATCATAAATTAGTTTTTTAATATAATTGTTAATTAGATGAGAAGAACATAAGCACTTTATTCTATATAAATGATTAAGATATTGCGATATACAGAATTATGAAGACAATATTTAAAATTAGTAAATGTATTAACTTTGAATTTAAATTCTTTACGTTTATCATATAGATCAGTTATTGTTTTGTTTTCTTTTATTGAAATTTTAAGATCTAAAAAATTAATTGTATTTTTAGATAGGAGGTTTTCCATTAATTCTAAATTAGTAGGATAATCTACTGGAAATTGAGAAATATTACTTTGATCAGTGGCAATTAAAATTATGTCATCAATATAACGATATAAATGTAGATTACTATTAATAAATGTATATTCATAGTGATATCAGTATACGTCAGATAATAAATTGGATGAACATCCACCTTGTGGTATACCGACGTTCTGTAAATATAATGTGTTATCTTGCAAAATATAATTATTATAGATAAAGAAATTTGTTAAAGATTTAAAATAAGCTATATCTACATTAAATGGTAGATCCAGTTTATGATTATACTTTTTAAATAATGCATTTATAATATTATGTCGATCTAATAAAGCTATATTATTAAAAAGATCTTTGAAATCATATGTCATTATATTGTTTAAATATTTAAGATTTTTCATAATATTGACCAGTTGATAGCTATTTTTTATACAATGTATATTATCAGTGGTTGTTGTCAGTATATATATATATTTCATTGAGAATTTTTTATAGAAGTTTATTGGCAATATTATTATATGCATTACATCCAATTGTTACAGTCCTAAATTTAATTGGTTTCTTATCAAATTTGGGTATAAGAACTAAATAATGATAATTAAAGTTAGTAGAGAAAATGTTTAATAGTTTATAATAACTTTGAATTTTACGATTGGTTACTATTACATTTTCATTAGTTTTTTGAAAAGATTTATAAGAAGAAATAAAGGATGTAAGAAGTTCGTGATAATAAGATTTAGGTATGATTTCATAATTATTAGGAATATACAAACATATAAATAATATACATACATACATATATATATATATATACACGAAATGTTTGTGATGCACAATTTACACAACACATACTTTATATAATAATCTTCCCCTTATTCATTCGAATAACTGTGTTATTCACCCATTAACCCCTTAACGATCGCATTAAATTGCGGTTTAAAAATCCAAATTTCTTATTGGCACCACTTTTTTTAAAAAGAAATATTAACCTTATATAATGACAGATAAAATGATACCATGATAAAGCCAATTACACAATTTTATAAAATTGGTGGAAATTAAACAATCTGTAGAAAAGACACAGCCAGTGAATATCATGGGAATGAGTATAAAGGGGTTAAGGACCAGCATGTTTACAGGAATTTTATTGAGTTCACACCAATTTTCTTTAAACGCTTACTTTTACTATATGAGTAACTGAAATGTGTTAATTAAATAAGGCAAATTTTACGTTTCTCTTTTACTAACATCAAAAAAAGGAAAAAAAATCACAAATATAACGTTGTGAAAACGCAACGTCAGTCTTTCATGGGTTAAATTAGGTGAAAATTACTGAATTAAAGTAATGGTATTAAAAGGAGAGTAATAGTACCAGTTACCATTGATATATTTATCCCTAGAACTACCGGAAATTTTACTCAAGTTTTATAAAAACATTCTACACCAGAATTTTTACTTAAAACTATTTAATTTGTTTATTTAACTTATTATTGTCTGATTTATACATTTAGTTTGTTTTGAAGAAATTTCTGGTTTGAATAAATATTTTGAATGTACATGTCGGGTCCAATGGACCCGTCTGGTAGACGGAAGGTTAAAGATGTTATCTTGGTTCGTACTGATACCGTTATTTCTCAAGGATTAACTATCAGTATATTTTTATAGAAAAACAAATCTAGCTTAAACGCCCAAAATTTCGCCTTCTTTTAAGAAAAGATTTTCTATAAAATAATACTGGTGCCGAAAAATTTTCCGGTCTGCAAAATTCAAGGAGGCGTACGAATCATGGTTTTATATAAGTGCGTATGTATACATATATATGAAAATACTTAAAATTTTTGTCATTAAATAACAGTTACCAGAGATGCCAAGTCTCCAGCTTTTTGGATACCAGTATTTTAACACAGAAAATATTGTTTTATTTAATCGGAACAATTGGGAGATTTAAAAAATATATTTTCTATAAGATTATAGTGGTGTGCAAAAAACCGGAGACTTGGTAACTCTGAGTTGCATTTTTATTAAAATTTCTCATCAGGGAACATTTAGAGGTAAATTTTGTCTTTAAAAAATTTTGTTTTAGCCTTTATTTTATGTAATAGAAACGTTTATGTATTAAACTTATTTTCGTTTGACTTCTTTAAAACAAAACATTGTTTCTCATTTGTCTTTTCATAAACACTTCTGTTTCTTTCAAAGAAAATGTATCAATCAAGCCCAGCTGTTTATGAGAACAATGCATGGTATATGTTCCAATAAAGTAATTAATATTATCTTTTGAATTTTAGGGGAAAAATTGTAGTAGCTATCTTTGAAAGATTTTATTTCAAGTTTTATTAATCGTTTTTTTTCAATTATTTATTTTTACTTTTAACTTAAAAGAAGTTGCTATGACATGTCGTTTTCTGAATATATGCTATTTTTCTACAGTAAAAATGAATAGTAATTTTCTTCTTTTTTAATCGCAGATAGATTGAACAAATTTACTGTTCTGTTTTGGTGCATCCATCGCAATACTCAAAGCATAAGGATACAAGTGTGACGTCATCACTAATCAACCGACTTCTCACTAGTGTTGAAATTCACAATTTTGAATAGCAGTTTTCTTTTATTTTATTTGTGGAACATCTATCACCTTATAAAACAATAATAGCTATTTAAACTTACTGGTGAGAATTCGGAATCCCTGAATAAAAGTTCAGCCAGATACGGAATGCCACATTGCTGCCGCCATCTGGCTGAATTTTCATTGGGGGATTCCAAATTCTCACCAGTAAGTTTAAATAGTTATTATTGTTTTATAAGATGATAGATAGATAGATATTCCACAAATAAAATAAAACAAAAATGCTATTCAAAATTTTCCGGTGTGAATTCCGACACTAGTGAGAAGTCGGTCGATTTGTGATGACGTCACACTCGTGTCCTCTGGCCTTGAGTATTTCGATGTCAGTGACCAATGCCGCCATATAAGCGGCATTGACGCCCTTAACTGGATTTATTCGCTTGGCACCAGCTTTTTTTTTTATAATTAGCACTTTTAATTCTACTTTGGCAACATGTTAAACAGAAATTTACTAAAAGAAATTATTTTTAAACTATTGTAGAGCGAATAGAATATAAAAATAGAATCATGTATTTACAGCTACCGTCCTTTAAGCGTTAAAGAACTGGGAGAATCAAACAACATGAACAAAACACAGTTATCTACAATGGACGTGAAAGTCTCTTGCGCAAGAATTAAGGGTTTAAATGTACTACGTCTGTAGAATAAACTTTAAAACATGACTAGATTCATGGGGTTGTTAATGTTGGACATTTATCCACATAAATGGGCTTTATATTTAACCCTTAAATGCCCGATTTTTCAAAAATCATTGTAATAATATTTTTTGCCTTTCATTTTTAAATAAATCATGGGAAAAATACTTTAAAAAATCATATTTTGTTTTAAGTATAGTTTACGGCTAAAAAACAGTTTGTTACTAATCGGCAATATTGGTGTTTAATTGAAAAAATAATTTCCCTTAATAAAATTCTATAATATTAAACACACCAGAATTTTAGGAACTATAATAAGAAATAAATTTTACTTACTCACTGCAGGTCAAAATAGGGTATTTTGCAAGCTTCCAAACAAAATAAAAAGAACAAGTAGCAACAATTGAAAAAATAAATCTATCTTTATTCTTAAACAGCACAAGTGTTGCCATCTATATGTTGAAAATCGATTTAATAATATTTTAAGAATGTATTTTATTGGCAACATTAGGCATTATAGCTTCAATATTATTCTAATAGTATTTTAGAGCCTAAATTGGGTATGTTGCCGAAAAGCAACACCAGACATTTAAGGGTTAAACTGTTAAAGCCTTAGCTTTTATACTAAATCAAAATTTATTAACCTTAACCCTCTGCAGCCCACAGCACACATGCTACCATCAGTGTTGTCAATTGTTTTATTAATTGTTGTTAATTGTTTTATTCAGATATTCGGAATTCAAAGAAAATCGGAATGGTAATCTTTACTATATTTAATGGCCGTGATGAAAAAAAAAGAAAACTTTTATTTGTAATTTCTGGTGTGAATTCGGATTTTCTTAATATCAGAATTTCTAGAATTTATTCTACCATGGTCAATAGAGGCTTTATACAGTATTGCCACTGATCTACTTTTTCAAAATTACGATTGTTTCTTTCCCACCACTTTTTGGAAGAAGAAACAGTCACCTTATTTAATTACAGATTAAATAACGAGAGAATAAGGCGAATTATACTCTTTTAAAAAAGTGGTGGGAATCAAGCAACCTGAATTAAAAAAAGTATCCCACTGACAACACTGGCTTTATACATGAGCATCGATTTCCTAGAACATAATTTTTACCCTTAAAAAATGAGCTTTTAGGCGTTGCCGGTTAAACCTTCCGTCCGTCGTAACTCTGGAACTCTCGAGTTCGGTCGCAATGCGCCTGACAGTCCTCTGTTAGAAAATCGCCATTAGCAATTAATTGACGCGATTCTAACTCTCTAAAATTGATCAGTAACCTTCAATAATGGAGTTATTAATAAAGAGGAGGAGACACATAGTGTATTGTCTACCAGTTGCGAGTGAAGTAACTGAGGAGGTTGTCACAAGATGGCGGCTCCTTTTTCTGAATCGAATCTACAGTTTCTGAATATTGCCGCGGCAAACTTCCCACCAGTAAAATTGACTAGAACATTTTTCCTTATTTAAGCGATTTATTCAAGGAAATAATTTCTCTCGGATACTAGGGCTCTCAAATGGCCCGCCAACTGTATACCAATATTATTTTAGAAACATTTACTTTTTAGATTTTTCTTACAAACCACCCCGGAATCACTTTTGAAAGTTAATTCTAGCGCAAACCTACCATAAAATTTTCTGTTAAAATTTATTGGTATTCAGTCGTGAAAAAAACAGACAGTTTGTTTCACCGGTTGTCACAATATGGCGGAAACGAAGGGCGCGACTGCCGCAAAAGCAAACATACACCAGTAAAATTGAAAAGATGTGTCTGCAATTATTTATAGCTGAAATTTTGCATTAATAAGGCCTTTAAATACATAGAAAACTCTATATAAATTTACTGGCGAAAGTTTGCGCCGGAGGTAATCAGCGCTTGCGAAAGCGGTTAAGGTTGAAGCTTCACTATTTTAAGAATATGTCAGTTCCTCTTTATAAATAGTTCCATGCCTTCAATGTACAAAGAGAGAATATTTCAAAATTGAACGAAAAAAATCTCGTTTATTACACTCGAAGTAACTAACCCTGAGCGCTTTAATGGAGGAGAGAAGAACGTAAATAATTGTTCTGTGCCTATCAGGCTTATTGCGACCGACGGAAATTTAACACGTATTTCACACAATCAATAAAAAAAAAGAAGTATTTTTTACATGAAAATAATATCTTAGAAGTCCGGCACTGGTTTATTAAAGTAAATAAAGGTAAAAGAAATATTTAAACATTATTTTAAAAGTTTTGGTTTTAAATTCTTTTAGTACAAAACTATTTTAGGAGTAAAAGTGTCATACTGGCTTAAACTTTCGCATGAATTAAGTGTCAAGAATCTAGTGATGGGCAAAATAAATGATTTTAGCATTCGAATGAATTGTTCGGGAATGCGCAAAAGCATATGTGTCAACCATTTGTTTTATCAATTTCTATGAGAGATGTACAAAAAAAACTCGTATTTTAATTAGAATTAATTTAAGAACTCCATAAAAATATAAAAAAATCTTTTTATCTTGAAATTGTCTGAAAATTATTGATTTAAAAAATACAGAAGACTGGCAAGTATGCTTTTGCTTTTTTTTCTTTTTACAAAATTTCTGGTGTTAAGCATTTAATAATGTATACAAAGGTTGAAGACTATGTTTTGGGGCATGTCCGAATGATTCATTCGAATGGCAAAATCATTCTCCCCATTACTACAAGAATCATTAGAAAAATAATACGATTAGTCTCCCTGCATGTCTAAGATAAATAAACATACATAGCATTCCCACATCCATATTTTTACCATATTATTCTAGCGTATAAGTAGCACCTTAAACTTTGAGAACATGAACAGGGTACGTACAGTACTTCCTTTTGAATACCAGTATTTTCCAATAGTTATTTTTGTCTTATTTAATCGAAGAAAATTATTACGAATTCTGAAATTAGAATTGGTGAATATATTTATTCATAAATAGTGGTAGTTAAAAATATAGACCACAAACACTTTTTATTCCTCTCGAAGCAAAGGGGTCGACTTATATACGAATAAATGGGGTAATAATAATTAGTTTTGTAAGTGTTTGTTTTACACTTTGTCTAATATAAAACCTCTTATCTGGAACTCTGACGTTAATGTTCATAAAAAGTCATATGGATATTTAGAATATATATTTTTGATTGAGTATGATGTATAGGATTTCAACATTTGGAGTTATAATCACAACTCTCTGAATACAAGGCCTGCATTCTGACACAATATGGCGGCTGCTTTAAGCGGCTTTTTTCAGTGTTTTTGCAGTTCCTCTAATTTGAATACCAATAATTTCTTAAAGTTTTCTACACCTTCGTTTTCTGAGATAAAAAAACGTCAAAGAAAACTTTTAAAAAATACTGGTTAATAAATTCTCGGTACCGTATAATTTCTTAACCCGTTCAGAGGCAGAAGAATTCTGTTCGTAAAATGATGAAATAACTGACTGACACTAGAATTTTGAAACGAATTTCTTAGAAAACAAAAGATCGCTATTTTGCATTACGACAGCAAAATTTAATTAAAATATTTTCTGTGCCATTTGTCAGTTTTGGAATTAAAATTAAGTGGCTAGACCGAGTGATCACCGCGCTTGAAAGGTTTAAAACGTCACCCGCCATTTCAGCGTCTGCGCAAAAGCCTAGTATTCAGAAAGAGGCTATTTAATATTGAACTTAAGATAGAAACATTTGCCTAGTTTAACGTACGAAACTTTACAAATACACTGCTCAAAACAATTTGGGGAGCACACGTTTTTTATGAAATTACGCAAATATTTACACCGATAAGTAAAGTTAAATAAAACATCCATAATTTAAAGCGTAGTAAAAAACAGATAAAGAAAACTTCACATGCAAATTAATGTTTAGGACGTCAAAAACTAGAAAAATGAGATAAATGCAGAAATCGGGATTTTGCAGAAACGTCTGTTTCACTATCTCAGTTGTAAAATTCAATTGCTCTGCTTATGTTTTGAGAAAAGGTGACTTGAAAATGGTACAACAATGGGATTTACCGGAATCCGTGGCTTGACTTGTTATCGGGACAGTTGAATACGGGGAAATATAGCGACGTGTAGTGGATGCTGTTGGAGTCGCAAGAAGTGTCAATGCGAGGCTGTGGAATCGATTCCAAGACAGATGGGATAGTAGACATCACAAGTGCAAGGTCGGCCATGTGCTACCCCAGAAACGGATGACCGATATTTCCTGTTAACTGCTCGTCGAGATGGAACGGGCAGTGCTATTCAGCTGCAAACATAGTTGTTCATGACCACAAGATGAAGGATGTCCAACCAAATAGTCCAAAATAGGCTTCATCAGAGTGGTCTCTATGCACGCAAGCCAATAGTTTGTATTCCATTGACCTCAAGCAACTGTGCGGCCCAAAGAAAATGGGCCGCTGAACATAGAGTTTGAAGGCAACGTTGTTGGAGACAAATTCTGTTTACACACAAGTCCCGATTCAGTCTGGATTTGACACCCGATGTGTTTTGGTATGGAGAGAAAGGGGCACTCAAAATAATCCCACATTCGTTCGTGAAAGATCACATTACATACGAGGTGGGTTGATGCTATGTGCTGGAATCAACATAGGTGGACGTACGGGCCTGCATATCATTCGGGATGGCACTTTTATGGTACGAAGTTATACAGACGAGATACTGAGGTCCCATGTCATATTTCATGTTGCCGCAATTAGTGATTTATTTTTTCCATGCATGATAATACCAGACCGCATACAGCTCGTCTTGTGGAGAACATTCTTAAAGTGAAAAAAATACAGCATATGAATTAGCCATTATGCTCTCCTGGCCTGAATCCGATCGAGCATGTGTGAAACACACTCGGACGACACATTACAGTGAGACTGAGGCCTCCTTTTACTGTCCGGGACTTGGCGATTAAAATTCTTGAAGAGTGGAACAGTATTCCACGAAAACTTAACGACAATGTCATCTAAATCAGGGACTCTCAAATATAAACCCATACATGGGTCTCTTACTGTTCTCTTCGCTTTTTTGTTTGCTCCCCTAATTTTTTTGAGCAGTATAGATGAGGCAAAAAATATGTTTGGGAATTTCTGGTGGCTAACGGATGTCTGTCAAAAAGTTCGAACACACCTAGTATAAATTAAATAAGTACATAAAAATGTCTAAATTTTTTTTCTACCTGATGCATTTTTATATCTTTCGTCCATAAAGCTACATATTTGATGAATCTTTTCCATTTTTTCGTAGAGATTTTTTTTACTTCGCCCAGTTAATAAAATGTAAGTTAATCTGCGCGATAGATATTGAAATCCTAATTGCCAAGCCCCCACTATTTCTATACCAGTGGTGGAAAATTGGTGCAGAGGAGGAGCCTATTGACACCGCAAACATTTTATAGTATTCTTCAGCTTAATAAAAACGCAGAAATTATGTCATTAGATAAGCCGAAAAATACTTCTAAAATTTAGTGGTGTCAATAGGCTCTTCCTCTGCGCCAATTTTCCACCGCTGCTATACACAATATTTCGCTTTAAATAACCGCAAATTTCATCGATGAAATAAAGTGAATATTTCTAATATACATCTGTGGTAGTGTAAAATTGGGAAAAAGCAAATTTTTTATTATATATGTCTGCGGTAGTGAAAATTTTGGGCACTTGCCAACTATCTGAACAATCTGATGCGTTTAACATAGTTTATCTATATCAAAAACTGTTGAATTCTTCACATTTAGATTTTTTCCTCATATTCTTTCATTCTAGATATAAATTACAACGTTCACTCTCTTCTGCATTTTGAATATCACTTTTTTGAAACAATAATCCTCATGGTAGGTTTGTAAGTACTTGATTACAAATAGCGTGTATAATATGAAATAACAATAAATATTTTAAAATAATATTTTTATTAAACTTTAAAATAGTAGTTTCTTTTAAAATACGTACACATTGCTAAAGTAAGATAAACATTTCAATCCTTTAGAAATTGATGGAGTTTAAACTTTTTTAAACTAGTTTCTGCATAACAGAAAAGATTTGATCCTTTATTTGTTTTGTGGAAAGAAAATGTGTTTAGCAGTAATTCCTCTCAGAAACTCCGATTTTAGTTTCTTTAAAGTGCGACAGAAAATTGAATTCTCTTTAAAGTTCTTCAAAGAAAAGTAATTAAAAGACTTCTTCATCTTGATTTTGAAATTCAGACGGATTCCCTACTTTATTTTATTATTTAGAGAAATTATTTTTGTGGATAGTACACACGGTTTATCAGTTTGTTTGAAGAACGTAAGAATAAAAATATTCCTTTTCAATTACAAATTTAAAACGAAAACGTCAAAATTTTTATTATTCGCTGATATATTACGACAAGAATTATTCTTTAAGATTAAAAATGTGCTTCTTAAAACTTTTAAGTACTTTTAATTATTCTTTAAGATTAAAAGTGTGCTTCTTAAAACTTTTAATTATACTTACCTTTATATTTATGTTACGATAATTTGGTAACATGTCATGAATTTTGAAATAAATAAAGCAGATATCGCTCTATCATAAGGCTTTAAAATAAAGCTTTCATGTCATTCCATATTTAGGGAATATAAAGCACCGTTCGATGAAATGCTTAGTGGATATCTCGAAGATCGCTATATTAAATAAGGAGTTATGAATAAACAGGAGGAGACATAAAATGTCTCATAAAATGGTCTCGTAAAGTGGAGACATAAATTCACTCGTCTACCACTTACGAGTGAAGTAACTGAGGAGGTTGTTATAAGATGGCGGCATTTTTTTAATCATATGAACAGTTTCTGATTACCGCCGGGGTAAACTTCCCACCAGTAAATTGGAATAGAAAATTTAAACATCTTATTCGATTACAAATATGGTAATTTTTTTTGTTTCTTTTTACTGGTTTCAATTTAACCCCGGAATTATAATCTTGTTCACTGAATCTGACAGGAGATTATCTAAGTTGCCACAACATGGCGGAAAGTAAATGTCCACCAGTAAAAATGAATATCCCTTTCTGCTATTATTTATGACTGAAATTTTGCATTTAATAAGGCGTTTAAAGAAGAAGAGAATTTCTATTTAAATTTTCTGATGGGAGTGTAATCTGGCAGTTATCAACACATGCGAAAGCGGTTAAAATTGACGCTTCACTATTTTAAGGATATGTCAGCTCCTTTTTATTAACAGATACACATCTTCGATTTTTCCAATGAATAGCTTAGCTTCCAGACAGCAGCGTAGTGTCTTAACCCTTTCCGGCGCGTAATAATACTGTTTGTGAGCTGATGAAATGATGGACTGACACTAGAATTTATAAACGAATTTATTAGAAAAAAAGAATTTGCTTGTTTTAAAGTACGTTATAAAAGGAAAATTTTAATTGAATATTCTGGGTGCCAGTAAAATAAAAATTGAGTGTTCTTTTTTATGGACAGCGCCCGCGAAAGGGTTAGCCCTTGAATGCGCAGTGATGCATGTCTACATCACTTTTTATTTAATTTTTTGCAATCAGTATATTTATATACAAATATTGGTCTTGTAAAAATTACAAAAATATAAATTTTAAAATCCATCTTAAAATTTCTGCTGTCTGATCTTTAATATAAGAGTAAAAAACATAATTCTAAAAAAATGATTCATGCATTTAAGGGTTAAGTTTTACAAAATAAAAAAAATTAAAATATAAAGTATTTAGATTAATACTTATTAAAATATTTACTAATTTGCAATATTTTAATTTTTACTTGTATTTCAGATGTGCAACATAAGAAAAGGTTGACTTATTATGCGAAAAATGTATCTCTGATTTTTTTTCATTATTTTTCCTGAGTTATAAAAATCTTCTATTATTCCAATTAATAGCTAAGTCGGTGTTACCTTTCATGGAATCATACATAATTGTTTCGAAACAAAATAATAAATCATGCATTTAAGGGTGATGACAACTAATGCTACGAAATCTGTGTTCCTAAATTTAAGTTTTGGTGTTTTATAATAAGACGCGTAGAGTTTTTAAGGCACTCTGGAGGTGGGGAAAACGACCAATCACCGAGCGAAGCTATACTAAACTATAATTTAAAGGGGTAAAAAAATTAGAAATAATGCGGTTTCGCCGGAAAAAGAGCACCAGACGATTTTTAGAATAGAAAAAATAAAATGATACAAACAGATAATTTTAATAGAATTCATAGCGGCGTTTTAAGATTGAGAAATGAAAATCTTGAAAGCAAATAATGATTATAAGTAAATAATGGAATTAAATATTAACCCTTAATTGCATAGTGATGTAAATTTCCATCACCTTTTTATTTAATTTTTAATACATAAATTAAGTTCCTACAACCACTATATTTATATAGAAATACTAATCCTCTAAAAATTACAAAAAATATGCTACTAAACAAAGTTAAAAATCTATCTTAAGGTTTCTGGTGTCTAATCCTTAATATAAAAATAAAAAACACAATTCTAAAAGAATAATTCATGCATTTAAGGTTTGAAATGCGCATTTTAAATAGAAATGCATTTAAGTAAACTGAATGAATGAAACATTATTTAAGATAGGAAATAATTTAATTAACTTGTATTCTAGAATAATTTTAGATTAGAAATTTTTATAGAATAATTTTAATGAAGCGCAGAAATTTAATTTTCGTAATATTTATAATGTTGATTTTTCATATTAATGCTATAATTTTTTCAATGTTTTTTTTTTTTAGATTTTGGTAATTTGTGCGCATACACGGTTGCCACGCTACAGGGAATTTCCAGGCCGGGAAATTATTCGGTACCAGTATTTTCTTACAGAGAATCTTTCCCTAGTTAAGGCAAAATTTCGTGCGTTTAACCTAGATTTATTTTTCTATAAGCAAATACTGATATTTCACCTGGAAAATTCCCTGATGCGTGGCAACCATAGTATAGTTATTATTTGGAATGATAATCCAGATGTAAAGAGCTGTTGCAATGCAGCACTTTTGCCTCATTTCTAACAATACATTGCTTTTACAGCGATGACAGCGATAACCACCTCGGGAACTCAGCTTACGCTTTAGAGTGGTAGTGCAATCCCGAGGGGTAGACCACATCCACATTCCTCCCGAGTCTCAACCAGATTTCCGAAAGGCAAGCGTCGGGTCCCTGATCAAGCTGCTGAGATTTATTTCGGTTATTGTGAGATTTACATTTACAATAAGAATTGGTTACCCAATTTTCTGAGCGAACCGAAGATATAATTATACTGCTCTTTCAACAGTAAATGACGGTATGTAGTGATTACATGAGGATCGTTTTACCTAAAGTGATTGCATAATTGTTTACAATTTTCTTCGATTTATATACGTCACAGTACATTTACAATATCAAACACCTACTATTTACATGAATGTACGTAGTGATTACATGAGGATTCTTTTAATGTGATTGCATAATTATTTACATTTTTCTTGGATTTATATACGTCACAGTACATTAAACACACAATATTGAACATCACAATTAGAAACACATTACAACACAATATCAAGCACCTAATATTTACAATTTACACATACTAGAGTTTGGAGAGATGCATAAGATAAATGTTCAAAAGTGATAGAAGTTTCAGGCACCTGCTCGGGCAAGAATTGAAGATACCTTGTATAGGCTGGGTACAATAACAGTAGTCCTGTAAATATTTTTCTCTTATTTAATCCCAAAAGGTTTTTAACCCGAAAAAAGTTATTACGCAAAGATCAGATATATATATATATATATATATATATATTGAAAAATCCAAATTCACATAATTTATTACACGAAAAAACATCTAACAAACTGTAACTAAAAAACATCAAGTCCACATCCCTGTATATATATATATATATATACAGGGTGCAATATGTTATCTATCGCCGACCGTTAATTTCTCAACCGTTGGTCGTAGACATATAGTTCCAATTACAAAAATGTTTCAAATGAGGTAAATATTCATGTTGTGGCATTATTTAAAGTAAAAAATCAAATTTACAAAAATTACAAAATCTAACTTTTTATACGGTCCCCCAGTCCCTATAGTTATATTTAGTAAAAGTTTACACATATCATAACAGATATAACACAAAAAGTTTAACATCTATACTACAAAAATTGACAGAGTTATTCAATTTCAAAGTTTGAGATTTTTTCGCATGATTTGGTCTTTCAATGGGGGATCAGTTAAAAGATTAATTAAAGTAATTCGAGATCAACATCAGGGTGCAATGTTCTTTTTACGGCGAAACCACCTTTAGCCGGTATCGCCAAATTAGGGTATCACCAAAGAGGGTTATTTCATTTAAAAATTTTAACTGGCATTTAGGGGTCGTATACAAAGCGAAGAATGAAATATTGAAATTAAATTGGAAAATAAATATCAATTTATTATAATATTAGAAAACGTCTACCATAAAAAATGAATATGTCAAATGACGGAATCTATTAGAGATACTGCTCATAGTGTTCTCCATTGGTGGCAATGCACAATTGAATGCATGACAGTACTGAGTTCTAGACACGTTACAGCTCAGCAGGTGTGTAAACTGTGCGACAATCAAGGATGATGCGCTGCTTCAGATAAACCAGAGAAGTGGTCTCAGTCACATACACCCATCCCTTGATGTAACCCTAGAGGTAGAAATCCATGGGTGTCAAGTCTGGTGAAAGCGGTGGCCACTCTACCGGACCACCATATCCAAGGATCTGTTGACGAAATTCGGTGGCCAGATACGCCCGGACGTTTGATGTTTTGTGTGGAGAGAGCTCCATCATGTTGAAACCACACTCGGCATGCATGTCGGAGAATCAGATCTTCATACCAATCACGTACCGTGTTTGTAGCAGATACAGGTGACGATCGCCCGTTAAGGTCCCATCGTAGAAGATGGGTCCAACAATCTGGGTTCCCCATATACCGCACCACACGTGTCGTACTGCGCGGGCGATGTGGAGGTTTTCCAAAGACCAGTAATCCACATTGTGCACGTTCACAATGCCACCCCGTATAAACAATGACTAATCTGTCACACAGAATTTCACAAAGGAATGACGGATTTTCCTCTAAGGTGTTGAGCATGAAATAACAATAAAAAAATCGTCGTGTGTGGTCACCCAGCATCAATGCTTGCACCAGAGTCGAATATGGTTGGATGCTCATTAAGTGCATGTAACAAATGCCAGACATGCTGACCACATGCCTCGCTTATTTCCGCCGAGCTCAATTGTGGAATTAAAAGGGCGAATCCCAGCACCTCCTCCGGTGTCACTCGAGCATTACACCTTGCCCGTGTACTTGTTCTGGGTCGTGGTGAAACACAGCCTGTCTCTCTAATATGGTGCAATGCATTAGTTATAGTTTCATGCGTTGGATGTAGATTATTAGGGAAACGTTCTGAATAAACACTCGCAGCCTCTCTGGCATTCTTTTGACATTCACCATAAATAAGTATTATTTCGGCATATTGCATGCATGCGTAGCTTGCCATCACGATCTCAGCGCTGGCTAGCATGTCCACTGCTAGATGGCTCGTGTTTTATCCCGAACGTGTGGCGCTGCTGTACTATTGTAATTTGCATAATCCCAATTTTCATGCTCGCTATAGCTTGGCTGGTCGTTTTTATTCCGCTGCCAATTATCTAGTCCTTAGTGAGTATGTTTTATTTTCCGGTTGTCGATTCTACCTACTTTGAACTTTGAAGGTTGTTCGACACATAAAAGAGTTAAACAACACTTTGAGCAGTATGTATAGTAGATTCCGTCATTTTACATATTCATTTTTTTATAGTAGACCGTTTTCATATATTATAATAAATTGATATTTATTTTTCAGTTTAATTTCAATATTTCATTCTTCGCTTTGAATACGACCACTAAAAGTCAGCTAAAAATTTTAATGTAATGGTTGACACTCTTTGGTGATACCCCAATTTAGCGATACCTGCTAAAGGTGGTTTCGCCGTAAAAAGGACATTGCACCCTGATTTTGATCTGGAATTACTTTAATTAATCTTTTAACTAATCCCTCATTGAAAGACAAAATCATGCGAAAAATTCTCAAACTTTTAAATTGAATAACTCTGTCAATTTTTGTAGTACAGATGTCAAACTTTTTGTGTTATATGTGTTATGATATGTGTAAACTTTTACTAAATATAACTATAGGGACTGGGGGACCGTATAAAAAGTTTGATTTCGTAATTTTTGTAAAATTGATTTTTTACTTTAAATAATGCCACAACATGTATATTTACCTCATTTGAAACGTTTTTGTAATTGCAACTATATGTCTACGACAAACGGTTGAGAAATTAAAGGTCGGCGATAGATAACATATTGTACCCTGTATACAGGGTGGTTATAATTAAACTTCCCCTATAAACAGCATCCTACAGCGCAAACGGGTGAACGGAATGCAATGAAATTTGGTATATAGACTATACAAGAGATGCGCTCACGGAATTTTGAAAGAAAAAATTAGTTCCAAAATGTCCACCAGATGGCGCTTTTTACGGAAAAAACATGAAATTTAACACAATAAATGGCCAAAACAGCCGGTTTTACATTTTATTACTCATAATTCTTGTTTTGGATTGTTAATATTGCTTTTGTATTCCGTTTTGTCGTTTATTGTGTTAAATTTAATGTTTTTTCTGGAAAAAGCGCCATCTGGTGGACATTTTGGAACTAATTTTCTTTTTCGAAATTCCGTGAGCGTATCTCGTGTATAGTCTATATACCAAATTTCATTGCATTCCGCTCACCCGTTTGCGCTGTAGTATGCTCTTTATAGGGTAAGTTTAATTATAACCACCCTGTATATAACCATTAAAAAAACATTACGGACCACCATAAAAAATTGTGATTATGAATGAAATGACAATAATACAGTTCCCCCCAACACACTTAACATGGATACCAAAAACCTAGAATATACAAGCTGCTATGTATAAAATATAGTGCCTTGTACTATATTACGAGATTTAATATGGAAGAAAAAAAGAAAAATATTTTTACCGACAAAAATAATTGAAAAGCTCATATATTGAATTACGTTATCAAGAGTACAGAATTTAATTATATAAGCAAAATAGTCTTTTTCTGTAAGAAAAATCAGCTAAAAGCTGAATTTTTCTTCTCCTGTACTCAAACGACTAATATGACCAAAAGAATAATTTCAAGGTGAAAACAGAATAATATCAAATGCAATTAAATGGAAAAAGTAATACAACCTTTTAAATATTTAATTTATAGCAATGAAAAATAGTAATATTACACAACATACCTAATAAAATCCCAGTTTTATTTAATCCGAATAAACTCCTGCACATGGTATCCAAAAGTACGATAAATTTAAGGTTATTTTTTCAGTTAAGTTAACACAGATATTAAAACCTAATGGTTGTAGTTAATCCATATTGAAATACCTCGATAAATGCAATTAATATAATATAAATAATTACAATATTAGTATTTAAAATACCCATTAACACTTTTAAATTTATATATATATATATATATATATATAGGTATGTATGTATGTATGGATATATGTATATATATATCGACACTTGAACGGAGGGTGGTTTCGGGGTCATGATCGGTGAAACTCTATCAAAATTTTTCGGAATCGCTTTCCTCAGAACGACTGCAATAGGTAGCTTTTTGTAATGAAAGCTAAATAAAACAAAGCAGGCTAGCAGCGCTGCATATACATCCTACTGGATAGTTGGGTTGCAACAGGGAACTATTCTTTTGGAAATGTTTCCAACTATTTATTATAGTGAATTTATAAGATTTTTACCAACCGGAATATCAGTTGGATTTAGTACGCTATCAACTGAAGAGCTAAGTGGAAGAACATGTTAAGTAACAAAAATGACATTAGAAGAAATTTGAAGAAATTTTATGTGCAAGTTTTTGTTGTCAAATTTAATGTTTTATTTTCTGTTTGATACCATGTGTTTAAAACATTGACAGGTGTGGTACTAAACTCTATCAAAAAACTTATTCATATTTAATTTTGAAATATTAAAAAAATATTAATATTATTTGCATTATTAAATATTAAAATATTAAATATTAATGAATAATGTCTTAAATCTTCATGATTAAATAGAACTTTGGTATTTTAGCTTTACCATGTGATAGAATACCTGATAACACCTTTGTACAATCAAAAAATGGTATGCCATTTAGCAAGCCAAAGTTTACAGTTAAAATTAAGTGGTATCCAAAAACTTTTAGTGTCGAATATAGCAATTTTTTATTTATTTATTTATCTATTTTTTTGCCAGAGCTGCACACGGGCAAAACAGTTAAGGGGTTAATTTAGCATGTTTATTTCTAAAGCCTGCTTGTTTAAAATGAAAACGTTTACTTCAAACAAGATACAATTTGAATCGCCTATATTCGGGATTAAGAAAACTCATTAATGCACTACGAAAAGTCTCGGAAGCATTTCCGAAAGTCAGTTTTTGCAAAATAAGCTTTTTTTTTTTAATAAATGCTTCTTTAAATCTCGAAAATAAAGCATTTTCTGATGTTTCTAAATATAAAGAATGAGTTTTGGGATCGTGAATAACTCAGAAGGGGCTATTGTTTAATTTCATATCTGTTTAGAATAAACATTCCTAGATTGAAACATTTTTTCTTAAAGTGTAGTGAGCACAACTGGCCTAGTCTAGCTTTTATAATGCATTCATAATAAGCTGATTTCTATTGAATCTTAAAAAAGTCAAAGTTTATGCGTCTTTAAATGACAAAAAAAAAAAAAAAAAAAAAAAAAAAAAAAAAAAAAAAAAAAAAAGCTATTGAGATACAAAAGTAAATATATTTAATATCTATTATAACAGTAATAAATTAATTTTGAGTATGTGTGTTGTTTATCAGCTGTGTTATGAAGAGACCACTGTACATAGAGCTGCAAAATTTGGGAGGAGGAATACTCTATATACACTATACGGCGAAAGGTGACCGGTTGCTTACGATTTTAGACTATTTGTTAAATATCTAGAAAAATACATGAAGAATTAAATTGAAACTGCAGGTGTGTAAACAGTCATATAGTTCCGCGAAGATTTTTTCCCGTATCCCCATAGGGGACCGTCAAAAAATTGAAAAAAAAAACGAATATCTTTTGGATAATCCTGTAAAAACAAATGTAGCAAAAACTCGAGATTATTAATAAGTGGCTTATTTTAATATACTGTGTTCACTTTTATGAGGATAGCATGTATACTCGTAGAGAAATTAAGGTTTTTATAAAAACAGTCCCAAATTTCGCCAAGTTTTTTGTTTATAGTTTGCAGAGTTCTTAATATGAAAAAAAGTGCATTTCAGAAAATATGACAAACAGCATTTGTACACAAAAATCTGCAATCAGAATTAAAAATTAATAAATATTGGATGAAAAATGAGGAGGTTTATTAAAAAATGTTTCACTGCGCATGCGCGAATGCAATCAAAATATAATGTCCATAATGTATTAGCTAAGTATATCGAGCAACTTTTGTCAAAATCTCAAAATCATAGCTTGAAAATTCTGAAAATTATCGTCGATAGAATAAGCTCGAAATCCGTTGTTCCCTAAAAGGAAGCAAAAAGATGAGGGGTTGTATCCAAATATAGCAGTACGTGCAATATTGTGTACGCTATCTTGGCACTATTCAACAAATATTTGATACAACCCCTCAACTTTTTACTTCTTTTTGGGAACAACGGATACCGAGCTTCTGCTATCGACGATAATTTTTAGAATTTTCAAGCTATGCTTTTTGAGACTTTCACAAAAGTAGCTCTATATACCTATCTAATACATTATGCATACTATATTTTGATTGCATTCACGTATGTCTAGTGAAACATGTTTTAGTAAACCTGCTCATTTTGCATCCAATTTTTATTATTTTTCAATTCTGATTGCAGAATATTGTGTACAATGTTGTTTGTCATATTTTCTGAAAAGAACTTTTTTTTATATTAAGATTCTGAAAATTATAAGCAAAAAACTTGTCGAAATTTGGGACTGTTTTTATAAAAACCTTAATTTTTCTACGGGTATACATGTTATCCTTATAAAAATGAACATAATATATTTTAATAAGCCAATTATTAATAATCTCGAGTTTGATTGCTTTTGCTACAATTGTTTTTATAGGGTTGTCCAAAAGATATTCGTTGGTTTTCAATTTGTTGATGGTCCCCTATGGGGTTTCGGGTAAACACCTTCGCGGAAATATATGACCTATACTATGCTGTTTACAGACCTGCAGTTTCAGTTTAATTCCTCGTGTATTTTTCTAGATACTTAACAAAACGTCTAAAATCGCAAGTGCCCAGTCACGTTTGGCCATATAGTGTATTATAGACTGGGAGCCGGAACCACAGACGCATGGTTCGTACGGGTACCGTTATTTCTCCAGTATAACTACCAGTATCTTTTTCTAGAAAAAGAAATCTAGAAAAAGGTTTTCTAGAAAAAGGGTTTTCTAGAAAAAGGTTAAAAGCGCAAAATTTCGATTTCTTTTAAGGAGAGATTTTCTATAAGATAATACTGGTGCCGAAAAATTTTCTGGTCTGCAAAATTCAAGGAGGCGTACGAACCATCAGACAATCGCATCATAGAGTTGGAGGCTGAAATTCCATAATTAGTTAAAACTCAATTCCCATATTAAAACGCAATCGGTCTGCCAAGACATATATTGGTAGAAAACACCTAAAACCCCGATTTTACCGATTGACTCGTAGATTTAACATTGTGTTTTCCTGCTCCCAGTCCGACATGTTTTCATATTTTTGGGTGCAGGAAAAGGCAATGGTAAACCTACGTGTCGACCGCTAAAATTGGGTTTTTAGGTGTTTTCCACCAAGATATGACTTGATAGAGCGATTGCGTTTTAATATGGGAATCGAGTTTTAGCTAATTCTGGAATTTCAGCCTCCAACTCGGGGAGGTGGTTGTCTGTGCTGCCAGCTCCCGGTCTATTATAATTTTTCACCTCGAGGCCCTATTTTATATCTTTTGATTAGATTTTTTTAATTTGTTTTTTCATGCAATTTAGCGCTTTTTCACGTTTCGGGTCGATTTTTCCACATTAATAAACATAATTCGGTATTACCTTTTAGCCCAATATAGTAAATATTGTCCTCTTCAAAAATATTTATTTCGTGAAAATACGCCCGTAATTAATCCAGATATTAATTATAAACTCATTAAAAGACTCGTCAAAAAAGCATGTTTCCGGAAAAGGCACAAACTGGCGCATGAACTGGACTTGATTTCCGAGTGAAACTGAAAGATAAGGACAATTTTTACAAATTGACTAGTTTAAGAAAACTAATCAAGTTATCGATTTGAAAATTTTAGAGCAAATGTAGAGTTTTTTTCCTTCGAATATCATTTTTTTTAAATCTGTCTGTAATATTTGTTAATTTTTGAAAAAAAAAAAAAAAGGGATGGCGATGGTACAAAATTTCGAGAAAGAACCAGACAGGAAATTAAACGTTGCCAAGTGCAAAAAACGTTATTTTAAAAGGGTTTTATCAACTTAATCGATGATTGTTACAGTGTTTTAGGGCAAGAGTCCCTTTATATGAGTTAAGAGTTTGCCCATAACGTTTTCTCCCTCTTTACTTAAATTTAAAAAAATGTTTTCCTAAATATAGTCTTCAGATACAACCATTTTCTGACATTAATAGCGCATTCTTTCTCAGGTTCTATGGGTCCGAGTTCAACAAGGTTTGGCTGATTCAGCTTTTTTCTCGATCGATTTTTGCATGTGATCCCTATGTTAACACATTACCGACGGGCACTTTTTATCAAATCTTAATTTTAAAACAGTAGAAGCTCCTCCCTATTATGAAAGTCGTTTGTAAATTGGTGTTCTACTTTGTTTCCCAAGTTAATGCATCGCTAAATATCTTTCAATGTACGAATTGAATATAAAATGTCTTACAATCTAAAAAAATATGGACAACATGACATAAATGCATTTTCTATAGGGTAGAATCAACGCTCTTAGTCAATGATGCTTTTTGAATGAAAACGAGAATCCTCGTTTCCTGTCGTGAATGTGTTAATAACAAAACTCCTATTGCTCATCTTTAACTAAACTACTAAGTCCTATAATTCAACCCATATTACTCATATCTTTTCTAAACTAATTGCAAATTACATTAATATCGTATTTATCACCTCTCACAGTCTAAGAGTAAAATTATTATTAGTGATTAGCACTATTTCCTAATAGAAATTTAAGCAAATTTCTTATATTTTGTTCCTGACTCAGGTACCAGTCCAAATTTTTTTCGAATAACTGCAGTAATCATATTTAATCATTTGTTGAAGAGCACATGCATCTCCTCCTCCCCTCTTCATCCATTTTTGCTTAACTAAGCGCTATCTTAATAACTCAACTCCTATTAATCATATCTCTTTGAAACTAATTCCAAATTATATTAACCCTTTGAGAGTCTAACAAAATGGCAAAATTATAATGTTGTTTTCGCTGTATTTTGTTTTAAATTCTAAAAAAATGATTCATTGAAAATTATATTAAAAAAAACTTAATTACGAATATGAATGTAATACTTGAAAGTATTAATCAATGTTCAATGTATTCAAAATGCATTAAATAAATAGAGTTCTATTACTTTAAATAATGCTTATATTGCAGTGAAACCTGGAGCCCTTTGAATGTATTAACACGGATATTAATTATCACCTCTCACAGTCTTAAAGTATCAGCAGTGATTAGCACTATTTTCGAATAGTAATATCAGCAATTTTTTTAAATAAGTTCATGCCTCAGGTACCAGTCCAAATTTTTGGCCAATGACTACAGTAATCTTAATTAATTATTTGTCAAAAAGCACTTGTATCTCCCCTCCCCCTACCCTGCTATTGACAGCGAATAGATTTTTCTCTTATTTAAGTCCCCACTCCATCAATTAACGTATCTCGAGATAAGTCGAATAAAGCTGCTATCAGAACCACCAACTTTTCGAGCAACCAACTGTTCAGCCGATTTTAAACCTAATTTTTTCCCGTTCAAAGCGAGAAAAAGGTTACACTGGAAGAGCTAAGTGGAAGAACATGTTAAGTAACAAAAATTACATTTGAAGAAATTTGATGTGAAAGTTTTTGTTCTCAATTTTAATGATTTATTTTCTGTTTGATACCATGTGTTTAAAATATTAACAGCTGTGCTACTAAACTCTATCAAAATAACTTATTCATATTTAATTTTTAAATATTAAAAAATATTAATATTATTTGGATTATTAAATATATAAATATCAAATATTAATGAATAACGTCTTAAATATTCAAGGCTAAATAGAACTTTGGTATTTTAGCTTTACCATGTGATAGAATACCTGATAACACCTTCGTCCAAACCATAAAGTCATTTTTAAGAAAATGTAGCATAACATTTTCTTCCACTCAGCTCTTCAAATGTCTTTGCTAAAGTTGGAGGAACACCAGTACCACTAGTGCCAGCCATTAATATTTATCACATATTCGTACAATCGATTATCTCTCATTGGCTGAAATGTTGAAAGGTGGTGGGAAAAGTCGCGGCTAGCGCAGAATTTTTTATACTTGTGGATAAAAATTTGGGGATATTGCTGTTTGCTACCTATTACACTGGGTGTTGAGATAATACTTTGCGAAAAGTTGGAGGAAATCAAGAGTGGTCTCAAAATTTGCCCGAAAAGTCGGTGAAACTGATAGCAGCTTAACGGAGTTTAGTTGTCACAGATATCCGTTTACAACAGAGTGCCCCTAGCAGTGGAAAGTGAAAATAACAGATTTTGGATTTTTGGTATATTTAAGGTTATTATCACGGGACAAAACTATTTCATTATTTGATTTTTCAGAAAATTTTTCTGATTTAAATGGAACAGGTACAATTCTGAAGAAAAGGACGTATAATATAATTTTTCTACTTTAAACGCAAGAATGCTCTGAATGAATAAGCCAAAATATAAAAAAAAAAATTCTGCTACGATTAATCAAGTATTTCGATCACTTTATACGTCACGTAAACGAAATGTTCGTCGTGCAGAGTTTAACCCTTTCAAGGGCAAGGCATTTTTGCTCCAAAACTGTTCATATAATTAATTCACACCGAAATTTACGAACAAATTTATTTTAAAGTAATCAAAAGCTTTTTTTCACGTTTATTATTAAATCAAAATTGTAGTAAAACATTACTGGTGCCATTTGTCAGTTTGGGCATTAAAATTAAGCGTTTGCAGACTGCAAATGGCGTCCCTGGAAGGCTTAATACTAACTTAATCCTTTCAGGCGCAGAGTAATACTGTTCATAAAATTGTGAAAGATTGATTGACACCAGAATTTACAAACGAATTTCTTAGAAAATATATACTTGCACACTTTTTTTTTTACCTTCGTTATAAAAGCAAAATTGTATTAATAATAATCTATGTGCCGTTTAGCAGTTTGGAATTAAAATTAATTTATCATATTTGTGACCACCGCCCTTCAATGGGTTAAGCTCAGTATGTTGATAAAAAAAAAAGTGGAAAAAGAAATTCATCAATTTTTAATCGGTGCTCGGTTCTGAGTTTAAAATATGCAAAATGGAACTAACTATTTCTAAATTAGTTAATCTCTGAAGCGCTTCAATTCATTAAGAATCTTAGCTCACGAAACTACTCCATGCTGCATCATTGCATAGGTGCCAACTTTTAGGCTTTTTTATTACTACTATTTTTGATTAGAAAAATTTGCCTTATTTAATCTTATGTTTTCGACGAGTAAATATGGCATATCCCAGATAGCATGAGAACTAGCAGCAAGTTTGATTTTTTCTTATATTATCTTGCCATGACAAATATGAATTCAGAAATTTGCAGCAAATCTCCCGCAAGTATACCATCACTCACTTGCATGAGTAGTTTGTTGTGAAACTGATGGCAAGACTGTCTTTAATTCACGGAAGTGACGAAAGCAAAAAATTCCTTTGTTGAGAGAATAGACAATCAGCACAGACGCAGAAATTTCAGAAAGTTTATTCAGTTGTCACCACTTTTTTTTAAACACTATACTTCTCAAATACCAAAAAAGGCTCGAATTGGCAAGCACAAATGTTATCCTAACGTGTTTATGGCGGTAAAAACGATGCATACACTATAGCGTTGTGCATGCATCAATAGACCTGATCTGTTCTATGGACCCTTCGAAGGAGTTAAACTTATAGTGTAACAGGTGTAAACAGTTAATGTGGTATGGAAAAATTACAACTTTGCAGTAAGTTTTCAGTATTTTTGATTACTTGTTTGCCGTTAATTTACAATAAATGTGATATAGCATGAATTTAACTTGCACAACAAGTTAGCTGCTAGTTCAAAGTACGGTGATTTCGGCATTTGTGTTATCTTGCTGCAGTCGTGTTATGAACTTTCAGTCTTGTCGTGCTAAGCTTGCTGCAACTTTGTAGGTTTTCAAAGCATGAATTCTGCAAATTTTCTGCAAACTAAAAATGCTATGTGGAATTTTTCTGTTAAAAAGTATTGGTAGGGAAAAAGCGTAAAACTTGGCAGTTCTTGACAATGAGTTCTGATGTTGTACTATTGCCCCAATTCCGGTCAGGTGGTTAGACTAATCATGGCTATCTTCAGAAAGGCTATGGCACTGGAGTTAGTGACATCACAACAAAATAAAATGTACAGATAGTACATTGCTTTTCAAAGTTGCCAAGTCTCCGGTGTTATGCATACCATTATTATTTTGGAGAAAACGTTGTTACGTCTTTCTTTCCCCTTCGCTGCAGCACTGCTGTCATGACGCCACAAAACATGCGCCACAGCCATAGAAATTTCAGAAAAGAAGTTGTTTAACGCGAAAATCCCAGTGCTTGGTAATATTCAGTTTATCGATTTTGATGTATGTTTTATGCATGAACTATTAACCCCTTGATTCTCTCTCCCGTGATATTCAAGTGTTGTGTCTTTTATTCAGATTGTTTGATTCCCACCAGTTTTATAATATAGTGTCATTGGCTTTACTGTGGTATCATTTTACCTGGCATTAAATAAAGTGACTATTTCTTTTTCAAAAAAGTGGTACCAATAAGCAATTTTAATTTTTATACAGTAATTTAATGCAACCGTTAAGGAGTTAAAAAAGAGGAACTGACATATCTTTAAAATAGTGAAACTGGTACTGTAACCACTTTCGTTGGAAGATTACCGCTGGTGCAAACTTCCACCAGTAAATTTAAATAGAAATTTTCTCCTGATTTAAAGGCCTTATTAATGCAAAATTTTTGTCATAAATAATGGCAACAACAGATATTCATTTTTACTGGTGGAAGTTCACGTCGGTGGTAGTCAGGCCGTACTTTTCAGCCATATTGTGACAACCTAGACAACCTCCTACCAGTGTCAGTAAAAAAATTATAATACCTGGGCAACTGCTATCAGTAAAAACAAATAGAAAATTTAACCATGATTGTGAGAGAAATGTTTTGTGAAAAAGCCGACAAAGTAAGGCAAATTTTTCTGTGGAAGTTTGCTTCGCTGGCAATCAGAAACTGTTGATCTAATGTAAAATATCAGCCGCCATCTTGTGACAACCTCCTCAGTTACTTCACTCTCAACTTGTAGACAATACACTGTTTGTCTCCTCCCCTTTATTCATAACTCCATTCTTTTATGCCATTGAATAGTAGAGGAATATGATCCCTTTAGACTTTTGAAAAGAAAAATATCGCTATATCTCGAGAAACAATGATTAAAATAAACTGTAAAATTACACACCCATGTTTATAACAAGATACCTATTCAATTTGTTTCATTAACTCTACGAAGATTTATTAAAACGTATATAAATTATTGCGTTTATCCCAGGAACTCAAGTATTATGCCAAAAATGGGTGTTACCCATAGTTGCCAACATCTTACGCTTTTTCGTACCACAAAAATTTTAAAGTAAATTTTGCCTTTTTAAATCGCCGTAATCTGCCGATTGAAAAAGGCAAGAAGTTCTATCAAATTTTTCTGGTATGAAAAAGCACAAACGTTGGCAGCCATGGTGTTACCATTTAAAAATGAAAAGCAATCGTATTTTAATGTGTATAAAACCCCTAAATTCAAAAGAAAACACATACTAGTATAAAGAATTTCAAATGAATTAAAACGGTTCCTTCTGTTTATTTTTTGCATTAGTTAGAACTCGAGATATAGCCATCATTCTGAATTATTTTCGGGTGTGCTGCACACTCAAAGTTTGTTAAAACGCGTCGTTTGTTTAATAATTGTAAATTACTAATAATTTATGAAAAAACGTAACAACAATTAATCTGAAAAACTGCACTACAAAAGCTGCAAAAAAATGTAGTAATTTTAGCCTAACGTAGAAAAGACTAATTATCCTGAAATAGTGGTTTAAGCTTTGACACAGTGACGTAGGGTTTAGGAGGGAGGGTGATCAAATCATTTTACTACGAGTATTATTGTATGCTAAATTTTGCTTTGTTTTATCATATAACATTCAATAATTTAATAAAGCCAAATTTTCTATATAAGAGTGTTGGTAGTGAAATGATCGAACAACTGATTGAAGAAATAATCTTCCCACACTGTTTATTAAAAATTTTCGACACGCAATGTTTTACATATGTTGTTCTGTAATTGGTGCTTCTACTATCTATTCGTGTAAATTATGCAAAATGCGCCAGTTGACCTCGTCTTTGAAATGTCATTGGTCCTTTACAATACACTTTTTTGAAAATGTTTTCTGCCGATGTAACGACCCTAAATAACACTTGAATGCGTGATTTTGCGTAAGATGCGAAACCCCAAATAAACTCTGGATTCACCTTGAAACCTTGAAATGCGAAAGCAGGACTTTTAACTTGTGTCTGGCTAACTTCACTATTATACCGACAGAGCTGTCACAGGCGAACTCTTTTTATATTCTGTTAACACCACTATTTTGAAAAATTCATTTTTTAGTATATTTCTGTTGCAAATAATGTGATAGCGTATGTAAAAGATTTTTGCTTTGAAAAGGTGGTGCGAAATGGAATAAAAAAATAGTCGCCGGTGGCAGCCCTGTACCGAAGGAGCACGTTTTTGATTTGCGAGGAACGAAGGAGTGGTTACAAGAAATGTTTTTCAGTAGCCGATTTTTTTTAAACCTTTGAGATGAGTAATGTTGTAAGATTTGTTTTAAAATGTGTTTTTGAATTGTGTTTGTGTACACATAGTGAAAATAAAAGTGTAATCATTTGTTTTAGAGCGCTGAATATTACGTACAGTCGTGGAAAAAAAAGGTAACACCCCTACTAACTCCTCAACAAATTATCGTAGAAGAACGTTACTGGTACCGAACGATTGGAAATAAAGTCTACTTTTAAATGATGTATATAAAATTTGCTTGGGGGGCCATCTACATATTAAAATGAACCATAACTTTGTTTTTTCAATAGCAGTACACAATTCTAAAAGCATAAATGAACTCTACAGTTCCTTCAATTAGTCTAAAAACAAATTTTTATGCAATTCGTACCATAAGTTTCCGATAAATTAATTATTTTAAAACGGGCGTATTTTAAGGGCTGTATCCAAATTGAAGTTCGGTGCTCGATTGTTAACCGAGAGAGCTCCCTTCTTGATCAAGGCACCTTAAGCAGTCAATTAAGCCTGTTAGATTACAGGATAGCATAAGAAATTTCAAAATATTTAGTCACTTCTATCATAGACATTTTTAAGCATAATTTGAAAACAACTTGGAAGAAAGATGTGAAATTTTGGATTTCCATAAAGCAGGACTTAATAAATCTAAATCCATCAAAAAAATTGTAGGTTGCAATTCATATTTTTTTTTAAATAGTAATTTCATAATTCATATCAGATAATTATAAAAATTGCAAATTCAACGTATTTATGTTTGGATATATTAGTGTTATTGCCACACAAAAAAATTAGGACATTAGGATCATAATTTCAGAAGTTATAAATCAAAATATGAAAATGTAATTCAACATTAGAAGCACTAAATTTTGAATTTTTATAATTCAAACACTTATCATTCAAATGTCTTGAAATTTGGTATCTATGCATAGTTTGAACCAAAGATTTGAAATATCTCGTTAAAATTGGGTATTGCCATTGAAAAAAATGAAGTTTGGATTCGTTTAAATATCTAGATGGCCGCCTAAGCAAATTTTGTATACGTCATTTAAAAGTAGGCTTTATTTCTAATCATTCGGTACCAGTAACTTTCGTTTACGATAATTAGTTGATGAGTTAGTAAGGGGTGTTTACTTTTTATTTTACCTCGACTGTACGTAGAAACTGATTAGGATTGAGTGCCACACCGGCAATTTTAGTCATAAGTGTCGTTCCAACGCCATTGATGGTTTTTCAATGCGCTGATGAATTTTCGGAGGGAAAAAAAAGGTGTTACCATTCGAAAATTTCGAGATTTTTTTCACTGTAACCGTAACCGTGAGAGCTCTATCGTTTTAAATCATCACTATCTCGATCGCATACCTTTAAATAACTAAATCTGAACTTTCCTTTCGATTGGTTGAGCGGTTAGTTCGCTAGGGGTACATATATTGGGAAAGTTTTTTTATGACCATCCTGTTTAAACAATGATTGCCAGAGACATTACGTGACCAGCTCAAAGATGAAGTACTTCAAATATTTTTTTTTCTGATTTTGTAGTTAAAAATTATAATTACAATACTTTATTTGTGTTAAAATAATGTGAATATGTAATTTATCTAGAATTTTCAGCTTTATTATTTATGTTAATTTTGTAAGTTTAGCGGTGTTCTCAATTCCTCAGTTAGAAATTGTCAAATAAAGAAACAGAAGAAACTTAATTACTTTGCATTTTATGAGGCAACTAAACAAATAAATGCAATCCGAAAAGATAAATAAAAAGGAACGATTTAGAAGGAAACGAAAATCCAATTTCTCATCTAAAAGTTTTACCAATTGCTCCTAAATTGTCCTCCAAATCAATTAACTTTTCAAGGATAAAGAAGGGTTTTTTATGAAGGTGTTAAGCGTTAATTGAAAGATAAGAATTCCAGATTGAATAGGTTAATGGAATTGTTTAGCAGTTGGCTCACACGCAGTGCTTTTACGATGTGATGCAAATGAGGTATCATTGAGAAATCAGGAAAAAGTACAATCCGATTTTTTGCACTCTTCTACAGACCACATGTTTGGGTTATGAGTATTATTAAATTTATCTAAAGAAATGGAAACTTTAAGATGCTAAACGAAATAAGATGAATGATTAATTCGTGATATTTTCCCTTCTGTAGATAATGAAACAAGTAAAAATTTAATTTAAAAAATCAAAAAACCCGACTGCGTAAAAAGCAAACTAATTAATTATTTCTCACCAATGTGAAACTATTTTTTATATCCCTTGCCTATTTTTTTTATTTACTTGTATTGATGACTTTTAAGTTGTGTTTCATTGTTAGTTCCTATTTATAAACAACTGTTTTGATGAGGCCTATAGATGTCTATGAAGGTTAAAGTTGCAGTAAAGCTAGAGATCCTACCTGCATAACTTCCAGGTTGTGTAATATATAAACCGAGCTTCAGACTGTAAAATAGTGAATGAAACATCGTCTTCATTTTGAAAGACCTATCCAACGATATGCCATTCAATATGATGCGTAATTTTTTTTTCGTCTCTACCGCCATTTCGTAATTTACGGCCGCCATTTTGAACTTATAAAGACGAAACCTAGCCTATAACCTTTGGACAGTTAAGACGAATCGATAGAGACCTCATTCATTAAAATTCTTCCAGCCGTTGGGAAGTTTCGAGGGTATAAAGAAATTCACATACCCAGATACGCGTGAAACACATAACCCTTCTTGACAGTCGGGTAAAAAGGATGATTTAGGAAAAGTTTAAAAGTTCTTGAAGAGTATGAAAACGAAGGAACAGATAACAAAAACTGATAGAAAAAGTGACATTTTTCTAATTTATTCTATTCGTGTTTATATATGCAAATCTTCCATAGGTGACTACTTTTTTATTATTTTGTCTATATTTTTGTCTATGTTGTTTTTATTTCAAACCTTCAGATTTATTGTAATCTTCGAGGAAGACTGTTTTTGTTTAGGAATATCTGTATGCAAAACTATAAAAAAAATAATCGACAGTGATATTCTTGATGTATGGAATATACGCGAATCATTTAAAAAAAAATAAAGAATTGGGGTTAACAGCATTTTTAAGAAGCATGATTTTAGCTAAAAGATATATTGTACATATATTAAGAAAATATTTGTGTTTACCAATTGACTCTTGTTTATTGTAGCATAATATTTAATGGAAATTTATTAAAATATTTAAATCTGGTATTTTTATATACGTATAAAAAGAGAGCAGTACATTAATGCAGTGATTTTGAACCTGTGTCCCGCATCCAATGAGCTACCACTAATTTAGAATACTATAATTTTTCTTATATAATAATTGATCCTATTTGGATATTGTGGTGACGAACGATTTGCAGGGGGAAAAGTTGAAAAATCTCACATTAACCCATTAACCTCCAAAACTATAAAGTAGAAATTTTCACATTTATTTTTGAAAGTCGTTTCGAACCACAAATTCAGTAAGGTAAATTTCGTTTTACTAAAATAGCAAAATTTCTGCCAATAAATTAGACATTTTTTTAAATTCTAAAATTGTGGTGCAAATGTAATTAATTCATTGTACGAGCAATTATTTTGACTGTTGCGTGAACGCAACGTCAGTGGGTAATGGGTTAACTGTTTTAGGAGTAAAGTAATTATTTTGTTAAATGCTAAAATGATTAAATATAAACAGTTTTTAACCGCTTAATTCTGGCTCCCGTGATATTCACGGGCTATTTATTTTAAGATTAATGAAATTACAAATTACACTGACCTCTATAAACACATCACCGAACAAACGTTTACAGAAATGTTTTCTCAGACTACACTAGAATCCCACAAGTTGCTGGGAACTGGCATTTTAATGAAAAACTTGTTTTTAACGCAAGGGAAAGACTCAGGAAATTACTTTAAAAAAAATTAATGAGTTTAAGTCGTAACACAAGTTCACGGATTTTTTAAATCTTACATAAATCCCGCCTTTTTTTTTTTTTTAAGTGTATCAAATCCAACGCAAAACTCATAAAAATATCGTCAAACTTAGGAGTACGCACAATGAGTATACTCTCACACAACTTAAAACGAAACATTTTCCTAAAAAATACTGGCATTTAAAAAACGGATCAGAGGGAGCCCTACTTTTGTACCATTTCAATTAAATGCTAAATAAATAGATTGTAAAGTAAAATTGATTGCACGTCGAACTCAAAACTCGAAAGGCACAGAAATACATATAATTTTTTAATCATCATAAAATTTAACTTCTACATATCGCCTGTACCATGTCAAACTATCCAATGTGAAATTGGTGGGCTAGGTTTTTAAAATTCAGATTTCTTGATTGGTACCACTTTTTTAAAATACTAAATTCTCCTTATTAATTAAGGCAAGAAGGGATAGTTAACCCCTTAATTCTCGCTCCCGTCATATTCACGGGCTGTGTCTTTTTTTAGATTTATTCATATTTGTTGATTTCCCACCAGTTTTGTAAAATAGTGTAATTAGCTGTATAGTGGTATCATCTTACCCGGCATTAAATAAGGTGAATATTTCTTTTTCATAAAAGTAGTACCAAGAAGCAATTTGAATTTTTAAACCGTAATTTAATGCGACTGTTAAGGGGTTAACAAGGGAATTTTACTATTTCAGAAAAATAGTGCCAATCAAGAAATATGAATACTAAAAAAAAATAGACCACTGTTTTCACATTAGGTTGTTTGACATGGTACCGCCTCTAAACAGAGATTTAAAGAACTGAGCTACACAATATGATTTGGACCTACATTTTCTTAATAATTTTTACCCATTTCAGGGGTAAAGTAATTTTGTTACTTAAACGTTGAAATGACAGAGTGTCACCAGAATTTGCAGACAAATTGATTTTAAAAAAAATAAATAACTTTTTATGCTAAATAAATACTTTGCGTTCATCATAACAGAAGAATTAAATTCCAAAACGCTTTTTGCCATTTAGCTGTTTTCAATTAATATTAAATGGTATAAATAATATGACGACACCCTTCAAAGGATTAACTCATTTTAGGTCCTTCCACAGAATTTCGAGAAACATGGGTTGGGGCAGAATTTTTTATTGTTCCCATACTTTGTATAATGGAACCTATGTAGAAAATAATTTAAAATCTATTTGAAAAAAAAATCTATCTTGAAAAACATTTTTAACCACAAGGAGACGAAAAATGTGATTAGACGGAGTAGTTCTAGATAAATACCCAACACACACCGAACGTGCTGCCCACTGATGACTGCGTTAGCTTTGACCCAAAGTGTTGATGGGGGCCCGCTATCTTTGGTCTTAACATATCCGTCAAAAAAGTGTCACGCCGGCCGCAATAAAGCCGCATTACAATTGGCCGTAAATACATGAATATGTCTACAATTATACCACTAACATTTTACCAAAAATGCTAGATAGCCTTAAACAGGCCACATTTAACCCTTTAATGGCTGCTAAAAATAGAAGCTAGTCAGAAGCTAGCCGTAGCCCTGCCATTTGTTGTTGTCAATAATTAAATGTAGCCCAAAGCTGCTCACAAAAAAATATTTTATGGTTTTGGTTCCTTTAGAATGTCGAAATTTATTCTATAAAAAATATTTGTTGAAAGAGTATTTAAATGATAAAGTGTTTTTGCATGGCAAGCAAATATATTGATAACCATTTAGGTACACTTAAAAAAAATTATAAATACATAGCTGTCAACTTTTACGCTTTTTTTCTAACACTAAAATTTAGTAGAGCTTTTCGCCTTGTTTAATCGTGAGATTTCTACAATTAAATAAGGTAATATTTATGATTAAATTTTAGTTGTAAAGAGAAAGCTTAAAAGTTGGTATCTATGTAAATATACTTATCTAACGAAAACATAACTGTGGAAAAATAAAGCCAAGTTCCGTAAAAAAAAAAAAAAAAAAAAAAAAAAAAAAAAAAAAAAAAAAAAAAAAAACTGCTAGAAAAGAAGTGATATGTAAGTAGTTGCCAAGTTCAAATAAAATTCACTCAAACTTATCTATTGAATCATTGTAGCATTGTTTTAATTCTTTAAAAATAAAAATTATTGATAGCCTATTAATAATATATCTAGAACTTGGCAAGTTTTACATTTATTTTTATTAATGTATTATTATACCAAAACTTGATATTTCATGTTTGGGAGGCCTTAATTTGAGTGTATTGAGGCTACTGAAAGGGGTGGTGTTTCTAGAGTGATGATCAAGGACAAGCGTATATGTATCCGTGTCTTTGTCAGGCATTAGTCTGTTTGTAATGATGTTTCCGGGGGGTCGCTAATGTGATAATCAAAGACGAGTGCAAGTGTATCTGTGTGCGTATTTGTTTATCAAATCTTTAACATGACTAATTTGTTTATTATAATAACAATATTGTAAATATTTATAATTACATTGTTATTAATATTATCATTATAATTTTATTAAAACATGAAAATGATAGGCGTAACATTTATAAAAACTTGCAAAGTTCTAGATTTACTATTTATATGCTATCAATAATTTTTATTTTTAAACAAATATAATAATTCTACAATACTTCAGTAGATAAGTTTGAGCGGATTTTATTTGAACTTGGCACCCACGGATGATTTTTAATGTGTTTACAAGTGACAAATTTATTCAACAAGCAACATTCAATTTTAATTTAAATTTCCTTCAACAAAGTATTTGGCTGTCAATTTGCGGCAGAAATCTATATTTTAATACTGCTATATTGAATGCATGCTTTGAAACGAAATGTGCCGATTCGAAATTTTTATTGTTTCTGAAACAATAATAACCATATTGATAATTAAATACAATTATAAATTAATAGAAAATTGAAAATTGAAAAGAAATATTGTAAACTTAAAAATAGGTTAAATTTAAAAAGCAGCGAATTTATTAAAATTATTTGGAATTTTTCATTCTTTTTTTTTTTTTAATGAAGTCGCGTTCATAGTTACAGTAAATAATCTTCTTATATAAATCTTCTCTCCTCTGAAATTTTCACTTCGCCACCTTTCTCCGCCAACATATAATGTGTAAAATTATATATTAAATATTTTCTTCTCTTTTTTATAGTAACAATAATTAAAAAATCTAGATATCCAACCTAATGATTTTCTAAGCAAGAAACAAAAATCATACGTTAAGCATAGATTATGAAACACTATCGAACACTTCCTGAATGCTTAACAAAACTTCGTTATTTATGGAAAGAAGGTAAATAAGATAACTAAGTAAACATTTTAGAAAACGCATAAAACATTTAAAAAACTGATTTCAGTAGTTACCGTCGATAGCCAAATATATATTTCATTTCTTTTGAACAGCCCTGTATTTGATTTACGGGTTGATATATACACTATATAATGGGAAAATATAGTTTGGCAAGAAAAAGCATAACATATTGAAATTTCTCTTTCAGCAATTTATACTAATGGATGGAAACGTACTTGAATACTTTTGTACATCCCTGTAGTTTACCTAGAACCTTTATTACGTGCCACAATATAGCTAATATTTAATTCAAAATAAAACAATCTTAAAGCTATTGAAATCACATTTCCAGAAATTATCATCCATAGACGCCATGAATCCAATTCTTTGCGTGACCCTGTATATCATTTTACTTACATTCCACAAACATTTCTTCATTTCTAAATGCAGTTTAGCGTAAAAATGCGTAAATAATTTAAAAACCACCTGTAAGCAATTTGCACTCATTCCCAGTAACCCTTACGAATTATTTTGTACAGCCCTGTATATAAATCATAGCATTTATACACACCATATAGTATGAATAAATATAGTGAAACATAAAAGCGCATATCATAATTGAAATTGCATTTCCAGCTATCACCGCTAATGTGCAATACTTCTGATACAATATAGTATCTGAAATCTTTTGTGTGTCCCTGTAAATTCTATGCACTTTGTATTATAAATGAAATAATTTATAGTAAACCTGAAAGACGGATATCAATTTCATTATATACAAAATAGTTTAACATAATTAAAATACGCCGCAAAAAATCGCCCACCCCCTATATCATTATGTAACGGAATTCATTTGTGTGGCCCTGTAAATGAATAATAGCTATTCTTTGCGACGCATATTCTACAGAATACATATTTTAGTGTACTTCTTAAATGCATTTCAATTTTATTATGTTTGAAAGCGTGTAACAACATTAAAAATCATTTGAAACGATTTTTTCCCACTGGTCGTACTGTAACGAAATACTTTTGACTGTTCCTGTAAATGAACTAAACATGCTACAAACTTCATATAAAATAAGGATCGTGCTATGGTAAACATCAATAACATCCAAAAATTTCAGGGCAGTCCGAGTATATTTACGAGAATTAGAGCGCGGGCAGATGGCCAGACAAACCGAATTCATAAACACTTTTCAACTTTCTTGGAAAGTCCTAAAAATAGCAGAATGCTATCGAAACGTAGATGACTCCACCCACGCGTCTCCTTTATCATTAGTTATTGGCAATTATCTTCTTTCTGTTGAAATCCCTTTTGCCATCGACCCGTAATTTAAGCGAATTTTCAACAAAAAATTGTATTGAAATACGGAAGATTCACCCATTTCCTATCTAAATTTTCTACTTTCAAGGTTTTCGCCAACAAAATTTCTTTCTGCCAAGAAAAGACACTTTGACGCAGAAAGTTTTGACAATCTGATTACGAGATGGCAAATCATGCTTGGAAAAAATATATGCTTGCTGTATGCTTAGCCCGGAATTAACATTTGGCACTTTTTTGGCAAATTAAAATTTCTTTTAATAGACGTAAGGTTAAAGTAAAAATGACAATCCCCCCCCCCCCCCAAGTGGGTAATTAATCGATTTTCATATTTTTTCTATTATTATTCCTTAGTTTTATAGTGTAAACGAACTTCGCACCAAATATGAAGTCTGTAGGTGCAGTAGATATGTGAAATCATTTTGATGAATGATTGAGTGAGTCAGTCAGTCAGTGATAAAATTATCGATTATCAGCCATTTTCAAATGCCATTATCTCCGAAACTACTTATGCTTTATTTATAAAATTTTGGATTCTAGGTAATTAGAGTAACCTTAGTACGTATTTTGTATTACAAGTACGTATGTCACATAGATTTTCAGTAGTAGAGCGTCGAAATTTGACGAAAGCATAGCTCGAAAGTGTTCGTGTAATATAACACGCAGTTATGTCAGACGAACTTGGCTGACACACAGCCGTGTGTCTAGATCTTGAACTTTTAAAAAAAATTTACAAACCACAATTCTTGACAGTGAATTTATTAATTTGTTTATTTATTCAGTTATGTAACTTAAAAATTTTTATATAACGCCATATTTAAATAGTTGCGTTTCATATACGTTTTTAAAGTATTAATTGGAAAAAATAAACTAATTAAATAATTTGCCATGCGAAGCATTGTGTTTGAAAAAATTTTAAAAAAAATCAAGATAAGAAAATTTATATATATATATATTTTTAAGTGCACCTGAATGAATATTAATATACTATTTTTATTTAAAAATACTTCATTATTTAAACAATCTTCGAACAAGTATTTTTTATAGAAAAAAAATTGAATTTATGCCAAATAATGTATATAATATTAATATATGTTTTGCATGTTATACTAAAATAGAAAGCGTTTGTGTTTGTGACTTTTTCTCTTTAGTTTTGGTTTTTTACACTTAATAGTAAGTCTGTTACCAATAGGTTATGTTTATTTCATTAAAGAATTATTAAGAAACCTGTTGAATATTTTTTGAATCATTTTAATACATTAAAATGTCACATTTAGATTTTATTCTTATAGTTTAATAGTAAAACATTACAAAAATATATTACTTTAATCTTTTCAAAATCCCTGAAAAATTATTTGCTGTAATTGAAAATATCATCAAAATTTTGAAGGATTTCTCTAAATTTTATTATATTAAATTTTATTCTGATGTTTCAGAATTTTATTTCATCGTTTAATCAACGAATTTTTTTTCGATGGTAAACTGTAAAATTTTTTCACTCAAAATGAGAAAAGGAAAAGCATTCTTTCACATTTTAGGGATCTAAAATGAAACCGATAGTCATAATATCTAAAATAATTTATCCAATCACTACAAAAAGCTTTTTTTTAATTAAACAAGCATCTATTAAATGGTATTTTTCACAATTTTACACAGGACGATGATCACACCCGAAATCCCCTTTGTCACATCAAGTATATGAAAAGAAAAATACATTTATCTTTAACAATAACAGGAATGAGAGCGCTCCGACCCAAATGACCGATTACTACCAATAAATTTTAATACTATACTTTGCTTTCTTAAATCTCAAAAATTCAGTAGACATTAAATAATATGACAATACTATTAAAATTTAGTGGTAGAAATCGGTCATTTGGGTCGGAGCACTCTCATCCCTGCAATAAGAATATACTTTACTTAAACTATTCAAGTTTTTGCGATATCTTTTAACGATATGCACGGTCAAAAGCAGCAATCGTTATTCGAAAGTATAATAAACATTAAAACTTTAAACCTTCAAAAAGCGTTCATAATTTCAAACTTGGTATTTTTCACAATTTTACATAGGACGATGATCACACCCGAAATCCCCTTTCTCACATCAAATATGTGAAAAGAAAAATACATTTTATCCTTAACAATAAGAATATACAGTGGCGGTCAAAAGTTACCGGCCAGCATAAAATTTCTGGTTAATTTGTAAGTATACCCATAAGAAGAAGAATCTCAAAGTGATACTTATGCACTTTATTGACATAATAGTTAGGAACATATTTATGGAATAACAAAGAAATATCAATAAATTTAATTGACAAAATTAATTGCAAAAGAAAACGCATATTCTCAAAAGTTTCCGGCCATCTTGGCAAGTTTGGAAAAAAATGGTGTTATAACAGAAAATGACAGTGATCAACAACATTTACAATCAGTATTTTTCCTTCGTGCATTTAAGAATAAGTAATGCGGCGCAGCGACGCGGCATCGATTCAAAGAACGGCTGAAAATCGTGTATGGTAAGTTTTTTCCATGGTTTTTGCAATTTTGGGGAAAATTCGGCTAAATTGGAATATTTATAATTCCGCACACGTTTTCAAGTTCGTTCCAAAGATTTTCTATTGTTTTCTAATCGTGTGATTGTGCTGTCCATTTCAAAAGCGGAATTGTTTCGTGCTAAAGTCACTGCTTGACGAGCTTGCATGTATGATTTGGGTCGTTATCATGCTGAAACAAATAGTTGCGACCATAATTTTCCCTCCAATAAGGCAGCAAATGATCTTCCAAGATATCTTTATGCATTGCACCATTCATCTTGCAGCAAATTTCAACTAACAGATCGACACATTTTCCAGAAAATGCTCCCCACAGCATAACGTGTCTCCCGCCATGCTTAATTGTAGGAATAACATATCCCGAATCTTATCTTTTGTTTTTAGGTCGTCGGACGTAGTGTCTGCCATCATTCCCAAAAAGGATGAACTTCGATTCATCGGAAAATAGTACTTTTTACCAGTTTATGTTTGACCAGTCTTTGTGTTCCTTGGCAAACGCCAGTCGGGCCCTCTGATTTTTTTACTTATGAAAGATTTATTAACACCGACTCTTCCATAAAGTCTTACGTCACGTAAGCATCTTGACACGGTGGACCGACTTATTTTAACAATATTTTAACGCCATAAATCGAGGGGAATTGCAGCGGCATTTTTATGCGGGTCATCAACTGATTTTCTCGTGATAAATATGTCCACGCAAATAATCGTTTTCCGGGGTCTCCCGGACCATGGCAAGTCCTGAAGGCCATGGCCATCTTTATATATTTTTTAAATATCGTTCACAGTAAATTTTCAGATCGATAGCTTTTCCGCAATTTCACGAGAGGATTGGCTCTTTAGCGACAAAAAAACCACTCGTTAAAGAACAATAATTGTTGAACTTTAATTTTTTGAATTTCAAATACGTTATTCTCTATGATTAATTAGCAAACACGGTAAAAAAAAAACACTTTACAGATAGCAAAAACTAACGAAAGATAACTGCCGGAAACTTTTGCACACCCAGATTTTGAATTCCTCCCCTTTGCATCAAGTATCTTCAGTATCCAATCAAAATGATCACGTAGTCAGAGGTCATTTGCCCCTAACTTTTAAACCAATTGTGCTTCTTCTTTCCTGAAACGTTCTGGCAAAAAAATCAAAGAAACTAACTGGCCGGAAACTTTTGACTGCCACTGTACTTTACTTAAATTAAACTATTCAAGTTTTTGCGATATTTTTTAACGACATGCACGGTCAAAAACAACAATCGTTATTCGAAAATATAATAAACTTTAAAATTTTAAAACTTAAAAGAGCGTTCATAATTTCAAATGAGCTATTTTTACTAATTTACACAAAATTTTAATATAATGGATAGTCGGTGAATAGCACAGAATGAAGTAAATACAGCTCATATTCAAAATATTATAATAATTACTTTTTTTCACAAACTGGGAATATCGTTTGGTAATTTAACATATTTTAATGCAAATATGCAATCGCTATTTTTATTAAGAACTTATTGTTGATTAAACTTATTTATTATCTTAAAATTAATATCATTTCTGAAAAGATTAATTGAAAAAAAATTATTTTGAAAAGTCAAAATATTAGAATATTTATTCAAGTGGTTCAAAATATCAGAATATTTCGCACTAATTCTCCTTTAATTATCACCAATTCATAAGTGGTGGCATCATTGATTAAATTCAGACGATTTTATTTAAAATCGGTGTTCTTTTTACAGCTTGTTTGCATTTTCGTCTTAAAATGGTTCGTGTGGGTGATATTCCTGAATCTATTAAACTTCGTATGGTTCATTGATATCGGCACGGTAAAAATCAATTTTATATAGGGAATTATTTACATTCTTCGCAATCAAGCGTTAGTAAAATACTAACACAATATTCAAAAAATGGAAAATTTCAGAATAATCGCCGAAATGGCGGCCGAAAACCAAACGCATCTGCTAGAGCTGACAGGAAACTGAAGCGTATGGTTAAGAAAAACCGTTTTAAAAGTGTGCAATTCTTGCACCGAAAATGGAAAGAATAAGGTGTTGAGGTTTCTACATCGAGAACATTAAGCCGCCTCCATAAATTTAAGTTTGAATCTCGTATACCGAAAACAAAATCTCTCATGACTGCAAAACAAAAACGTATAAGATTTAATTGGTGTAAATCAAGACGTTTATGGAGCAAAGAAGATTGGAAAAATATATTATTTAGTGATGAAAGTATGTTTTGTATCTATACAACATAATTATCTATACAACATATTCGTATTCATATGGAAAAGAATCCGGATTTTAAAAAAATCTTAATTTATTCTACAATTCTTCCGTTTTATTTAACATTGAATGACATGTGTCTAACATTTGTATCTTGACATTTAATTTTATGCATATAAAAAATAATATATGGCTTTATCTGCATTTTTCATTAGTAAAATAACATTAATAAAACAGATAAATATACACAAATTGTTAGGAATTTAATCGAGGCAAGGAAATTTTATTTCTTTTTTGCTTTACACTGAATTTAGAACTTTAATTTTCTTTTCCAGAATTTAATTTTACATGAAAATATATTTCAAATAATATTGAAAATTTATCTTTTAGAAATAGCTTATTTTCCTCCTTTCTTTTTTACTCTCTTATGTTAAAAAAAAACTGCTTGTTGGAACAATCAAAGTGGCATTTTCTCCTTTATTTATAACAAATATTTTTTCATGGAATTTGACAAAAAACATAAATAAATTCACATTTAACAGAAATATTCCTTGCAGATGTTTTCTATAATATACATTACCAATCAATGCGTCTTACTGTAATTAAATATTTTGTACTGTTCTGATTCAGGTGTATTTCCTATGAATTTGTAATAAATTTATTTTGGCTATTAAAATCAATAGCAATTGAAAAATACATTCATTGTTTCCAGTATGACCATTAAAATATATTCATGCAAAGAAATCAAAGCATATCTTAGAGTCATTTTTTTTTTATATTTTTTATAAAAATATTTTAAAACTAAATAAAAGGAAGTAATCTACTTTACTGCTTTAAATATAAATCTCATATTTACATTTTTACAAAAATCCGCATTTAAAATAATTAAGCTTACATTGAAAGAAATCAAGAAAAATGTGCGGGTTAGGTAATATTAAGCGGCTACTTTCTAGCCGATGAGAGAGCGCTATGTTAGCTGGAAAACAACCCACAATGGCTAACGGGTAAAGAAAATGCTAAGGTTTCCCCCTGCTGAACCGTTATCTGTTTGGCGATGGTTCCGGTAAGTAGAGGCGCACGGTACAAAACGTGTTGCTTTCCTGCAATATTTTTCGGTAGTATATCTTAATGGAAAGTTTTAATTTTTTTCGAAAAATTCAGTTTTATATACAAAATAGGACGAAAATGATTGATCTATATTATATTAAAATGATCGTAATACGTATTGGACATAATCGATATAATTTACGTTCTGCATCTCAGTTTGCGTCAAAAAATACCTTATTATATGTTCTATGGTTTTTACAGCCAACGCAGTGCCCTCTCGTCCGTTTTTTTAATAGGGTAATTCCGGGATTTATGCAGAATATTTGTTTGAATTTGTGTATAAAGTCCCATGGTGGGCATATAAAAAAAAAAAAAAAAAAAAAAAAATCATGCTGTGCTATTTAATGTTAAATATACAACCCGTGTACTGCGACAAAAAAATTCAAAACAAATTATTAATATTTTTTAACAATTTTTTTCTAAAACATTACACTGCGGCGGGTCACCCGTACGATCAGGCTGAGACGGCGCAGTTTTGCGGCAGTTATGCCGCTCTTGTAATAAGAACAGAATGAAATTATAAATAAAAATATTTATAAAAATATATTCATATCTGGACTATAATTAATGAGGTAATGACAAAATGGAACTATATGAGTACAATGGAACGTATTAGTAGATTCAAATTAATAACTGTTGTCTACTTTCACTATTAAAATTATCGACTTAATTTTTTACATTAAATTTTAATTGTTATTTCAGCAACAACGTAACATCAATGTATTAGAAAGGGAAAAGAAAAAAAGTAAAATTGTATTTACATAATTTATTTGTTAATTCTTTTGTAACCGGTGGCTTTTACATAAATTTTATTCGGTTGGTCCAACTTTTTAAAAAGAATATACCTTTACTTAAATAACCACTAAAATGCTCTAATTAAACAAAGCAAATATTACTTTTCTTTTTTACTGGTGCCAGAAACAAATTTTGTGAGCTCTTTATGAAGGTGTTGATATGCACCTATGGTCCCGAATGCGTTAAGAGACCTGTTTTTTCGACTACAATCTACAGAAAAGTGTCGAAAGTACAGTCTTTATGTAACTACATTTAAACACATGAAGCAACGAAGCCAATTATACTTCCTCTTTTTTGGAGTAGTTTGCAAAGAACGTCTGCGTTACGCATAATCCAATTTTTCATTATTATCATCTTGACTAGCATCTTTCTTGCACTTCTTACTTTTTATTTTCCCATTTTCCTCCTTTGGTTTTAGTAAACTTGATAACATGCCTAACATGGTTAATCTGCTCAAAAAGAAAAGGAAAAGTTAATAACACTTAATCATCCCGTACAAAAGAAACTGCGGCATGTATACCGGAATAGCAGTGCGGCATGTATCCCATTTTGCATGGTGCAGACGTCGGCCGCCACAGTCATCTGCCATCGCTAAGGGGAATGGCGTAATCATACACACTGTACTCTATACAAACGCTACACTTAGTTTTGACTTCAAAATCATGCATGCATTTAGTAATTAGTGTATGAAAAGTACTTAAACATAACATGTTTAAAAGTTTGGACAGTGAAATCATGCACTTACGTCAATTTAAGTTTTGTACATCTACAAGTAAGCATCGAAATGGGATTCACGCTATACACTGGTTAAAATAATCTCATTGTGCACCTATACTGTGCGTTTGACGACCATCTATCGATAATTACAAGAAATAGAAGGGGTGCGGCATCTATCCCGTATGCGGCAACTCTCCCGGGGTTACCCTAGAAGTATTTTTAAGGAGTAATATTTTATGTTATGTTTTTATAATATTTTCAACAACATTCCAGGTTCCTTTCTGCAATTTTTTCAATAGAAATCCAACATGGCCATTTTACTTTTTAAAAGTGGTGGACAAAAAACGGACCGTCCTGTAACCGCCATAATTCTAAAATTTTGTTACATGATTTTTAAAATAAATTCTCCATAACACTGTACAATTATCAAAGCTCACCACAACAGATATGTTTGACCCGCTAAATCATATAAATTTATTCCAACCAGAAACCTTATTTAATGAAATGTAACGTTTCTATGAGGCTTTATTTTCATTTCTTTTACAAAGTAAATTTATTTTTGCGAAAAATATTTATTTGACGTGGTGTCTGAGTAAAGCTATTGATCCCCAAAAGGTGAATATCTCACATCCATAATTTTACAAATCAATGAAGATTTTCATGTGTCAGATAAGTCAAAGTTGGAATAGGATGAAAAGCTCACAATTTAAGACAAATTGCATTTTTCAAATTACTCTTTCGAAGTCACTGCTGACAGTTGGATGTGATTGCTTAATATTTACAAGATGACGTACAGGGAGACATTTTGACTATCTAAGTGGACAAAATTATTTCGTTGAAGTTTAATTAGTTTTTGCTGATTTTTCGAATGTATCCCTAATAAAATGCTCAAATAGTGAGAAATATTTGGTTTATTTATCAATAATGAATCAAAATCAAAATATAATGAATTACAAAGAATGCGTTAATCATACTTATCTATTAAGTAAAAAAAGAAACAATTTAATTCACACATGTAAGTTGATATTCATTTCTTATTTTATTTTTGTCTACTCAGAATCGCTCTAGAAATTTGTGTAGTCATCCTGAAAAATAAAGATTTTAAAATAAAATCATGTTAAAAAAAAATTTTATGTTTTTTGTGACCCTGTAAAACATATAAATGCTACCTGAATTATTTTTGGTTAAAAAAATGCTGTTGTGCGAATAAATAACCTATATAAACTTTATTCAATTTGAAATAAAATTTCTGCATATAGACGGTTATGTATACGATTTTTTTACTTGTCACTGTGAAAGAAATGCAACTGCTACGCACTGCGTTTGCAATTTGAAAAATGCTATTGTATATCCCAATAACTTATCATAATATTGTTGAAATTTAATTAAAATTTCTGCTTTTTAGCAACAATCTTTCCGTGATCTTTCGTGTGGCCCTGTAAAAAATGCATAATTTCTACGGTCGTCAAATTATAATCTAATAAAATTGACTTCGGAAAAACCAATGTAGGCAAAGTTTCAGCTCAATCAGATAATTGAAAGTGGTTTGAAATTGTCTTACAAGATTTGAACTAATCTTTTATATGGCCCTGTAAAAAAAAGCGCAACTGCTATGTTCCATAAATTATAATAATACTGCATTTTTATGAGAACTACATATCCTGAGCAAAGTTTCAGCTCAATCGAATTATTTAAATTGGTTTAAAATTAACTTGCAAGTTTTAATCTAAATTTTTGTCTCAGCGCTGTAGAAACAGTGTTCTAAACACACTTCTACGTTCTTTAAATTATAATAATATGGTATTGTCTTTCAAATCACACATGTACTCATTGTTTCGGCTCAATCGGGTAATTAAAAGTCGTTTAAATTTGACTTACAAGATTTGAACTAAACATACCCACATGCACTGCAAGTTGCTTGTTTATTAATAAAAACATAATGATTTGCAAACTTTTGCATGAGTTTTTTTAAGTTTCCAATACTTTAGGAATTCACTTTGATTTTAAAAATGCTTATTGCTGAATAATGCTGAATAATATGTTAAAAATCAAGATGAAATTTGTAGACAAAATCAAGGATCATCCAGAATGGCAACCTTCGAAAAGAGCATTTAAGCGTTTTTAGTATCTTTTATTTTCAAACAATAATGGGTTAAATCTGACCTCGACAAACCTGTGATACACAAAATCCTATGAAAAACAGAATAGTCACGACGTGCTTTGAAACTTAGAGGAAGCTAGTGCAACTATTGCAGGGATTCCAAATGGTCCGCCAACTGAATACCAATAAATTTTAACAGAAAATTTTATGGTAGGTTTGCGCTAGAATTAACTTTCAAAGGCTATTTCGGGGCGGTTTGTAAAAAAAAAAGTTCTAAAAAGAAAATTTTTCTAAAATAATATTAGTATTCAGTTGGCGGACCATTTGAGAGCCCTGCTGTTGAAACACCCACAAACCAACTTCGCAAATGTCTTCTTCACGACCATAATTAATCGACACCTCGGATTTTTTCAGTAAAACTCGTACGAATCTCGAAATTTAGAGACATTCAGTTACCATTATACGCGGTTTTGGGTTGCCATCGAAATACTCAAGGCCTGAGGACACAAGTTGTGACGTCATCACTAATCGAAGGACTGCTCACTGGTGTTGGAATTCACACCAGGAAATTTTGAATAGCAATTTCCTTTTATTTTATTTGTAGAATATATATCATCTTTTAAAACTATTGTAACTATTTAAATTTACTTGTGAGAATTTGGAATACCCTAATAAAAAATCAACCGGATGCCGCAACACTCTGGCTTTCCTCATCTGGCTGAATGTTTATTTAGGGATTCCGAATTCTCACCAGTAAGTTTAAGAAGTTACTATTGTTTTATAAGATGATAGATATTCCACAAATAAAATAAAAGAAATTGCTATTCAGAATTTTCCGGTGTGAATTCCAACACTAATGAGAAGTCGGTCGATTAGTGATGACGTCGCAACTTGTGTCCTCAGGCCTTGAGAATTTTGATGGAAACGGGTTTTGTCAAATTCCTTGATAATCGGAAAAATGCATTTTGTCCACATATATATACTAAAAACGCCCCACTGTGTGACGGTTGCATATGCAACCCCTTAATTTTAATTCCAAATTGCGAAATAATACACAGGATATTTTAATCAAATTTTATCTTTATAATGTAAGTCAGGGGTGGCCAATTATGACACGCCGGATACCACTAAAATTTTGTAGAAAAAGTCAACTTCTTGGATCGCGGAGATCCGATGATTAGATAAGGCAATGTCAGACGGGCGTGGTTTTTACTGCTTTTTTGCTTAAGTATTATCCATTCGCAATGCTATAGCATTGTGAATGGATAATACTTAAGCAAAAAAGCAGCAAAAAAGACGCCCGTCTGACATTGGTCTTAGCATAAAATTTTAGTGATGTACAGCGTGCCACATTTGGCGACCCTTGACGTACGTAAAGTAAAGCAAATATTTATTTTTAAATAATTTATTTTATAAATTCTTGTGTCACTCTATAGTTTCATCATTTTACAGACAGAATTACTTTGCGTCTGAAAGTGTTAACTCTTTTTAGCTAAAAGTACTTATGTTGCTAAAATGTTGAAATAATTGGTTGACACTGGGAATTGCGAACAAATTTATTTGAAAATACGTAAATTTTTCTTTTCTTCACGTAAATATGTAAATTCACCTTTTCTTCACGTTCAATCTAAAACGGAGAAAAAGCAGAAATTCATTTCATAATACTTGTGTTATTGTGGCATTTGTGGATTAAAATTAAGCGGGACAGAATTTAACCCACTATGCTGGAAAGCATAGCAGCCAACGCCTCCCCTTTTTTGTACCAGAAAAATTTAATAGAAAATTTTGCCTCGGCAGAATTGTGGAGCTTTAAAAAGATAAATTTTACTATAAAATTTTTGTGGTACAAAAAAGCGTAAGATGTGGGCAGCTATCGGAAAGGGTTAATTTTTTCAACGGCGCTGGTATGTTTATGAAATCATTTAATTTTGATTCCCAAATGCCACTTTGACACCAGAACTTTGGTAAAAAATTTTCCATTTATTATGTATGTCAAATATAGCTTTCTCTTATTTGTAGATAAATTACTTCGTAAATTCCGGTGTTACTCATTCATTTTCAACTTTTTAGCGGTGGAAGTGTCTTGCCCCTGAAAGGGTTGAGACGTTTACAAAAAACTTATGCAATATGTTTAAATATGAGTTGTGATATATGTGCATTATTTATACAATAAACATATTTAACGTTTATGTAGTACGGCTGTCACATGCGACATTTTTTTAATTCTGTTTCGCACCACGTTTTCAAACAAAATTCTTTTACATACGTTTAGACACCATTCGCAAGAGAAATATAGTTCAAAACGTATTTTTTTTAATAGTGGTGCGAACAGAATATAGAAATAATCGCATGTGGCAGCCCTGTGTAGCGGTATTCGTAATAGTTTCGCCTGAATCTTAAAATACTATTGTCTGAATATAAAATATAAATATTTAACAGTAATGCTGCAAACGCAACAGACCAATTTCACTATAACCCTTTCAGGGGTGGTGATATGTTCATGAAACCACGTAATTTTAATTCCCAAACGCCGCAATGGCACCGGAATTTTGGTGAAAAAATTTCCATTTAATAAGTACGTGAAATATAGCCTTTTTCTTATTTTCATATAAATTTCTTGATAAAATCCGGTACCACTCATTTATTTCAACACTTAATCACTGAAAATGATCTGCGCCTGAAAGGGTCAACTATTTCCGGCACAGAAAAATTATGTTCTTAAATGATGAAATGATTGATTGACACCGGAATTTACAAACGATTTTTTAGAAATTAAAAACTTGTTATTTTTAACCCCTCGAGGGGCAAGTGATTGTGTTCCTGTAATGTTGAACTCACACCGGAATCCTTGAAAAACTCTGTTTCAAAATAAGTAACAGCAATTTTACGGCTTTATTCCACCAAAGTTAGAAAAGTAAAATTTAATAAAATTTTTGGTGTAAAACTTCATTAATCGTAGATGGTACACAATATATACCGCCGCCCCTCAAGGGGTTAACTTTCATTGTATTAGCAAAATTTTATTAAAATATTGTTGGTGTCGCTGTAAGTTTGGAATTAAAATTAGGTGGTCCCGATGTGGGACCACTGCGCCGGAATTGGCTAAAATATATAAATGGATTTTAATATTTTTTTCATAAATGCAAATCACAAAAGCATAACATTATTAAAAAATTCTGATATAAAATTTTATTAAAATTTAGTATAATTAATACAGAAGAACGCTTCAAATGTTTAACTTACACATAGGTGTCATGCGTTAGAAAAAATCAGTAAATTTGTCTTGTTGCCGTTATATTGACTGCTTCAGGCATAAAATAAAAGTACGAGAGATCGCATTATAATTTAACCACATGAGAATGGCAGATATTACTTTTCTCATTAAAGTCTAATTTTGTACTGAGTTCTTCGGAATACAAAACCCGTTAAAAGAGTCATTTAGCTTTAGGGTAAAGAGATTTCCATTATAAATTACCGAAGTAACAAACACTTTTTTAATATGTCATATAAGCTTGGAGTGGAGTGTTACTAACTTTATTTCCCTGGAGAGGTCTCTTAATAAGCTGTCTTACTTTATTACATACACGCACACATATATACAGGGTGAATCAAAGCTTATCGTTCAAATTTCGTGGGAAGGTGGAGTATACGTCAGGAAACCGATTTCACATGGGAAAGTATGTCCGCAAACGTCATCTACATGAACAAAATGGACAAATAAAGTAAACGCAAGAAACAGTACAGTTAAGTGGTAACGAACGTGAGCTTTATTTCAAGGAGGTGAGGTACAGCCTCAAATAAAATACACTGACAGAAATAAAAATAAATAAAAATGAAAACAAAAAGTAAGAAACAAACCAATTAAAAAAATAAAAAAATGTTAAAAGAACCGGAAGAACAATATTAAACGCGAAGTTTCTATGCATCATATAATAAAGGCGTTGAATAAAAGTCATTATCGAAATTTCTTGAGTTTTTTACCCCTTAACTGCAGACGAAATCTTGCGCGATCTCCAGTGCGTTACTACTTAAATCGCATATTTCTGAAATTATAGAAGGTGTATATTAGTTTTCTGAAATAACAGTAAGAAAATGCGCATGTTATACTCTTATATATAATGGCTCAGGTGGTGAAATATGCCTCGCTATAATTGGAATTCACCATCCCTTTAATAGATGCATGCATTTTCTAAAGACGTATATATACGTCTGTGGAAGTTAAGGGGTTAAAGTTGTAAAAGGCTTCGTGGAAGTCCAAATAAGAAGTGGAAATTGGAGACGAAATAATACTAACTTTAGGAAAGTCCAAACAATTATTGGGACGCAATGGAAGGCTGGGTACACACAGCGCCCTCTGCATACGCATGAGTGAATTTGCGGACATACTTTCCTATGTAAAGTCGGTTTCCAGACGTATACCCTACCTATCCCATGAAATTTGAACGATAAGCTTTGAATCACCATGCATATACACATACAGGGTGGTTCAAATTAAAGTATCCGTGTTTGGGACGCTCTAGCGAGAGAAGCAGTGGATGTAACGACTTCATATTTAGAGGATATACATATCAGACCATAAGAAACTAATTGTGCAAAAAAAAAAAAAAAAAAAAAATTAGTTCGAACAAAGGCCGCTAGGGAAAATTAGGCGCTGTGATCGGTTTGGAAAATGTAATATGACCAAAGGTGTAAACATCTAGGTGCCATAAGCCGATTCCCACCAATAAATTTTATTAGTATTATTCGTTTAAATTTTATTAGTATATGCTCCGATTAATTTTGTCAGTATTCTTATTCGGCGAAGAATACTAAAAATTTAGTGGTGGGAATTTTTTTTTTAAATGTTAATTACCGACACCTTGCATTCTTTGATCATTTCTTTCGCTATATTTTCCTTACCTTAAGCCGATCGCAGTGCCTCATTTTCCCCTAGCGGCCTTTGTTTGAACTTTTTTTTTTTTTTTTGCACCAATCAGTTTCCCATGGTTTGATATGTATAGCCTCCAAATAGGAAGACGTTACATCTACTGCTTCTCTCACTAGAGCGTCCGAAACAGGGATACTTTAATTTGAACCACCCTGTATATATATATACATAAAAATTTCACTTATCTGAGTATATGTGCGCATCTTTCAACATAAACAGAAGCCTTTCTAAAGCTCAGGGTTAAATTAATTAAAAGGATAACTTTAAAAAAATAATAATCCTATTTTATTTTTGTTTCTTTATAGATACCCACATATTCAGACTCGCGTACTTTGTTTCGTGCATTCATTCATTAACCTTTAAATCTATGATTTTTTAATTTTGTTTCGAAAAAATATATAAGATTCCAAGAAAGGTTTATTACTCAGGAAAAATAATAAAAAAATATCAGAGATATATTTTTCGTATAATACGTTAACTTTTTCTTATGTTACACTTCTGCAATGCAAGCAAAATCTACTGTTATAACTAAAATAATATTCACTTTAATAAGTATGAATCTAGGTAACTTAATTTATATGAATTTTATTTTGTAAAACTTACCCCTTAACCCTCTCACTGCAATGCGAGATATTCTCGGGCATGCATTTTTTCGTCTAATTAATACTATATTGTTTATTCCACCAGTTATCTTTTAGCGAAAATTTTGTCACATTTAATCAGGACATCTGCCCGATTACGATAGTAAAAAAATTCTGCTTTAAAGAACCGGTGATAGAAGATTAAAAATTCTGTAAAACACGCTCATCGCGAAGAATTACTTACGCAGCGAGAGGGTTAAATGAATGATTTACTCCCTCGGGATTCTGATTTTTTATTCTTATATTAAGTATTAGACACTTTTAAGATAGATTTTCAACTTTATTTAGTAGCATATTTTTGTAATCCTGTTCCATAATGTGTTGTTTACAGGATTAATAATTGTGTATAAATATAGTGGTTGCTAGACTTTAAATAAAAAGTGATGCAGATATGCATCACTATGCATTTAACCCCTTGAGGGGCAGAGTACTTCGGTTGCTAAAATGGTAAAATGATTGATTGACACCAGGATTTACAAGAATTTTTATATGTAAGTAACTAAAAGTGTTTCTTCGAGTATATACTAGAAATCAAAATTTACTTTAAAAATCCAAATGCCAATATGGCATTTGGGAAGTAAAACTAAGTGGTATATATAATGTACCGGGGCCTTTCAAGGGGTTGAGGATTAGTCATCTTTATGCTATACAGATATCGCAGAACAGAATTAACCCAATAACCCATTAATGCCCAAATTATTATCTTCGTTAAAATGTAAATTTTGGATTTCCCACCACTTTTAAAAGAAGAGTAATTTTTATCCTATTTTATCAAGGAATTTGTCTCGTGAAAGAAAATATATATTTATCTTCATAATTACTGGTGTGAAAAGCGCTTTCTTGCCGTTAAGGGTAGCGTCCTCAAATGTTGTAACTGGGCGTTAATGGGTTAATACTAGTAAAAGAAGTAACAAGAGAAAACAATAAGGGAATTTCACCGAGAAGGCATGGGTTCGGAGCAACGTATCCCGTAAGGCAAAGATTTACGTCTTGGCTACGGGCAGGTGTTACCTAGTTAGACCTATTTTTAAATTAAGAAATTTTGAATTCATTCCAGAAATTCAGAGCTGTAACTTCTGATTTATATACTGGCCAAGAATTCATTATTACATAAAATTCTAATTTCGGAATTTCCGGTATGAATCTGGAAGTTCTAAATTTAAAAAGACCAAACTGCCAAATCAGGTCACAAGACACCCATCGCACAATACCGAAGGAACAAACACGTTTAATACTTTTTAATGAGTGAAACTAGCTTGGAATAGAGTGTTAGGAACTTTATTTTCCTGATCACATAATAAGCTGTCTTACCTTATTCCGCACACACATATATATATACATATATATATATTATTTATCTGTGGGGGTGTGGGTATCTTTCAACATAAACAAAAGCCTCAGGATGAAGATAACAAAATAGATAACTTAAAAAAATAATCCTATTTTATTTTTGTTTCGTTATAGATACACACATATTCTGGTTCGCGTATTTTATTTCTTGCATTCATTAACCATCTTTATGCTATACAGATATCACAGAACAGAATTTATAAAGGGAGGAACAAGAAAAAACAATAAGGGAATTTCGCCGGAAAGGCACGGGATCGAAGCAACGTGCCCCGTGAGGTAAAGATATAATTCTTGGCATGGGGGCCCCTTCCTGGTCATCATCAAACAACTCTTTGAGTGGGGATTGGATGTTGTGGATGCAGTGAGGCTGTGGATGCAGTCAGTCCGTGGATGCTGTGGTTCCAAACTGACCACCCGAGAGTAAGAGAAGACCGGAAGCATGATACCTGACTGGTGGCAGGCGCTGGTATTTCTTGATCACCGATCGCGGTGGGCAATATGGTGGGCTGGGTTGTGACAGCACCAAAACTTCTCTGGAGGCGTGGAGGTGGTGGTCCCCTCTTGCGCCTTGACGTCCTAACTGTTCGTGAGTGTGAAAATATTAAAAATAGTGTAAAAAGTAAAAAATAGAAAATAAAAGTAGAAAATGTGGTCAAACCAATAAAAAGAGTGATGTGACGTGTTGGTTTTTTTTAGGTGGTGTCCCACTATGAGCCAATGGGAGGCAAGTCTGGCCGATGTCGACTTCAGATAATGTAGGAACTTGATTCGTGGGCACGTCGACTTGTAGAAGCGAGTGTTGGATGGCGCCAACCACGCTCTAATGGAGGACGCTTCATTTGAGATGGGCTCGTGAGGTGTGATAAGGTACGGAGGGCCGGTGTAGACTGCGGCTGGCGAGTGTACCATAGCCATGAAGCCTAGCCAACTGGTAGGAGGTCTGTGTCGACCGGATTTGCAAGCCCCCTCTCGGGCTTCTCCGCAAATTTACGTTGTGATATCTTATGTGTATGTTGTGTTGCTTCGGAGACGAGCTGCCAGAACTACGTCTCCGGGGCGAAAGCCAGCTCGCAGACAATGCGCAGACGGGACTTAGTACGTCCGCCGGTCGGATCCTTTAAGCCTTCTTTTTTTTCTTGATTGCACTGTGGCACGGTAGCGCATGCCATATTGCGGAAACTACATTGAAATGCAATTGTGGTTGGGTTTGGGGCTGCCTTGCGGATCTTGTCCTGTCTAGAGATCTTGAGAAGCGAAGAACCGCCCGTTCCGCTCTTGTAGGCCCTAGGCAGGGTTCCGAACTTGTTCGGTGCCTGAGAGGGCCCATAGTGACCCTCTCGGGGCGTACTGACGTTTGATTGTTTGAACATGTTAGTTGGGAAACAAGCTTTATATGTGCACATGCGGCCGGATCGTGGGCTGTGTTGTGGCTCTTAAACTGGTTAGTAGATACTGAGAAGCGAACCGTACTGTTCAGCTTTTTAGGCATGTAGGCAGGGTGCCTGATTTGTTTCGGAACGAAGACGGCACGTGGTGACCCCTTTGAGGCGTAATGCCAGTTGCGATGGTGAAAGACTGAAACACGGATGTCTAATGTGATCCTCTAAGCGAGGTACTTGGGTGCGAGTCACCTTTGGTACCTGAGGGAGTAGTCGCGTTCCCTCGAGACATAGCTAGCGACAAGTGGGATAACACAGCATGAGTATTAATTGCTTCTCGATTCGATGTTGTCGGTTTGACGATATCGTTGTCAGTAGCAGGCATTTTGCGCTGGTTTCGCCTTGACTTGCCACGTTGTGGGTTAGTTTCGACTCTGCTGAAAGTATGCGGCGTCGCCCCTAGTGCAGGCATTTTATTGAGTATCGAACTCACAATAACAGTACGCAGGGCGAGGATTAACTATATCCCGAGAAAAATCAACAACAGTCACATTCGGGAAACCAAAAATTTTTCAGCGAGGCCCACTATACAAATTAAAGGGGAAAAACATGAAAACGGTAAAGGTTATGAAATACTTAGGGGTATTAATTGATCAACACTTGAACTTTTTACCACACTTAGTAAACAAGAGGCAAGAAATAACGGAAATCACACAACACATCTACAAATTCACTTTCTCTTCGGGTCGCCTACCCTTATATTTCTTCAAAATCTGGTACACATTAATTCTGCAGCGTCAACTGGCTTATGCGTGTGGGGTGTGGTACCCGCGTATGTCGTACACACACGGTGCTCGACATCTCCTGGCTGCTAAGAGGAGGGCTTTACTGGTAATTTCGCATGCATATAGAAATACTTCCACTGTGGCTCTCAAGTTCCTAACGGGCCACCCGCCGTTAGACTTGCAGCTGGAGGCGGAATCGGAGTTTGCTCGGGTTTCTCGCTTGGGTGGTTCAGCACCCAACTACTTTGCTCCCCTATATTCTTCCAAATGTTCAAAGTATCGTCTTTCCTCGTTACTTGACCCTATCACGGTCTGTCAAACTCAAACTTTTTTGGGGAAAATCCACATCTTCACAGATGGTTCATAAACGGAATCCGGTACTGCATCGGCTTTTTGTGTTTTGAGGGAAAATCAAAATATGCACTCATGGCAGGCAAGATTGGACCCGGACAATTCAGTATTCCAGGCCGAGCTGTTTGCAATCCTGAGAGCGGTCCTCTGGGCAGTGGGGGATGCTGATCTAGATTTCCCAATTTCTACGGACAGTCTGTCTAGCCTGGTGACCTTGTCAAAATTTGATATGGACAATTATCTCGTTCTAGAAATAATAGAACAATTGACACACTCCAATAAAAACTACTATTTTAATTGGGTAAGGGGCCACTCGGGAATACAGGGGAATGAACTGCCTGCGGACAAAATCAGGCCGCAGCACATTCTTTGCGAAGTTCTTGGTTGTGGTTTGGCCTTCTCTGTTCCAAGCTCATCTGTTTCGAATGGCGGGTTGTTGTCGTGGAGACTGGGCGTCACATGGTGCCTTGAGCGACAGGTGATCTCATAGAGATCCCCTCTGAAGGACCGCATGGATCCACTCGGTTCCGGATCGGGGAACTATTAGTTTTACATCTTGGCTGTGAGTAGGTGTTACCTATTTTGACCTATTTTTAAATTAAGAAATTTTTTATTCACATCAGAAATTCAGAGCAGTAGCTTTTGATTTATATATTAGCCAAAATTTCTTGATTCCATAAAATTCTTATTTCGGAATTTTAGTTATGAATTTGGAAGCTCTAAATTTCAAAATACCAAACTGGCAACTTAGGTCACAACATATCCTTTAACCTCTTAAGGATCGCTTATATTTTATGAAAACCAACAAAAACGTACCTATTTTTTACTGCAAAACTTTAATAATTATAAGGTTTATAAATAAAATATGCAATTAGTTGTAAGTTTGACGCGTAAAAAAAGATGTAATAGAACATATTCACATTTGAAGAAAGCTATCTTGCTGGAATTTTGCGCCTTAACCCTTTGAGCTCTGGTAGTTGAATTTATTCCCGCTTAATTTTAATCCCAAAATGTCACAATGGCACTGGAATATCCGAGCAAATTTATTTGAAAAGAGTTTAATGCTATTTTTTTGTGTATATTTTATACCGAATTTTTTGTTTTCAAAATACTGGTGCTAATGTGACATTTGGGAATTTTCAAGAAATTCATCCACCAGAACTCAAAGGTTTAACGTTTGTTCTACACAATACAAATGAAAGCCATATACGGCCGGCCAGGTTGCCAATGGGCTACTTTTTAAAATTCAGATTTCTTGATTGGCATCAGTTTTTGAAATGGTAAAATTCGCCACACTTAATGTCATATTAATTAAGCCGAAAACAAGGGAAATTTTAACATTTGAAAAAAGTGGTGCAAATCAAGAAATCTCAGTTAATAACGAGTAGCCCACTTGCAACAATGAGACCAGGTAAATAGGGCTGCAACCAGGGGACTATTTGTATATTCTGTTAGCACCACAATTTTTAAAAAAGTACATTTTGTCGTACATTTCCGTTGCAAATATTGTGAAAGCGTATTTAAAAGAGTTCTGTTTTGAAAAAGCGGTGCGAAACAGACTTAAAATATAGTCGCTAGTGGCAACCCTAGTAATAGTACGGCTCCAAAGCGATATAAGTAAACGTACAAACTTAATACTGAAATCGTGCGTAAATCAACACAGTTGCGCCATCTTGTGGAAGGGGTGATAATCCACATACGCGGGCTTTTAGTGTGACGTCATATATGACAGGATACCTGCGCATATTTTCGAAATCTTTAGCCACTCATGGAACTGAATTTTGTTTACCGCATTTACTGCAAAATAACGGCGTAGCGAGAGGGGCGTCCCGGTGCACTTGACACCACAATGCTTTCTTCGCCATGTCAGAGACATTTCAGCTATTAATCAGGGTGAAAAAAACTTTACAATTTTAGTGGTGTGAAGTGAGAAAACTGTTAGACATCTTCCTGTAGTTTAACCCCGTCCGCTACGTGGCGTGCGACTTTGATTGATGTGACCTCGCCTTTAATCTTGCTGTTACCTCTCTCATTTACGATAAGACGCTTTCTTATATTGCTTTGGTACGGCTCCATTACGGGCGCCGTTGGGTTCATCATCTGAATCGTCGGAAAAGTTACTTTCTTCAGAAAATTACTCAAAGACATTACATGGCAAAGTTGTTTCGCTATACTTCATATTGAGATGACAGTTAAAATTTCCCGGTAATGGAACGCTTTTCAATCTTCATCCCGGCAATATCAAGGCAGTGTTGCCAGTGGGCTACTTTTAATAAATTCATATTTCTTGATTGGCACCGCTTTTCTGAAATGATAAAATTCCCCATGTTTTCGCCTTAATTAATATGTCATTAAATAAGGCGAATTTCACTATTTCAAAAAAGTGGTGCCAATCAAGAAATCGGAATTTTAAAAAAGTAGCCCACTGGCAACAGTCTATCAAGGGCACGAGAAATAGAGAACAATACCTCATCCACACAATTAATTATTCATCATAAAAGCACGCTAAAAATTGTTAAAGATATTCAAATTTCACACAATATTACATTTCAAGCATAGTATAATCTTTTAACCCTTTCAGGAGCGCTGTTTGCATTCTGCAATAGCTTAATTTTAATACCCAAACTACCAAAAGGGAACTTATAATTTTTTAGTACACTTTCGATCTCATAATATATGTGAAGAAAAGCTTATGAATATTTTCAATTAAATTTTATTAGTAAATTGCGGTGTGAATTAATTATTTGAGCATTTTTGGAGCAGAATTGTCTCGGCCTTTAAAGGGTTAAAGAGTCTTGATAACACACATAGAATTTTTAGTTTGCAGAAAATTTGAAGAGCTCTTGCTTTGAAAACCTGCAAAGCTGCAGCACGATCAGCATGACAAGACTGAATGTTCATAACACGACTGCAGCAAGATAACCCAAACGTCAAAGAAACGCATTAAACTTTCAGCTAACATCTCGTGCAAGTTAAATTCATGCTGTATCACATTTATTGTAAATTAACTTCAAACGAGTGATAAAAAATACTGTAAACTTACTTCGAAGTAGTAATCTTTCCATACCACATTAACTGTTTACAACTGTTACACTATAAGTTTAACTTCTTCAAAGTGGCTTATAGACCTGATCAGGTCAATTGATGCATACGCACTGTTAAGGTGCATGCATCGTTTTTACCACCATAAACAAGTTAGGGTAATATTTGTGCTTTTCAATTCGTGCCTTTTTTTAGAAATTTGAGAAGTATAGCGGTTTAAAAAAGCGGTTCCAACCGAAAATATTTTTGCAATTTCTGCGTATCTGCTGATTTTCTATTCTCTCAACAAAAGGATTTTTTGCTTTCGTCACTTTCGTGAATTAAACACAGTCTTGTTATCAGTTTCACAATAAACTACTCATGAAAGTGGTGATGGCATACCTTGCGGGAGATTTTCTGCGAATTACTCAACTCAAATTTGTCGCGGCAAGATAATGTTAGGAAAAATCAAACTTGCTGCTAATGTTCATGCTATCTGGGTATGAATTCTGTGTTTCAGGGATGCCACTGGCGACTATTTTTTTAATTCTCGTACCACTTTCTAAAAACAAAAAACTTTCACATGCAGTTTGAAAAAAATGTGCAAGAAAAATACAGTACAAACTTTATTTTTAAAAAAGAGTGGTGCGAATATAATATAAAAATATAAGCCAGCGGCATCGTTTCTGTTTAAAAATCTAATATATATATATATATATATATATATTTTAATTCATAGTTGTTCCATGCTTCTTGGAAACTCCAAGGAGTGTGCGTACCTGCGAATATATTTCGCAAAAGATAGTAAAACCTGTAGACGTCAAAGTTTCTGGAGTTGATCCAAGAAAATACGGGACACTGGTTCAGTGTTGCCAGTGGGTTACTTTTTTTAAAATTTAGATTTCTTGATTGGCACTACTTTTTTGAAATAGTAAAATTCGTCTTATTTATTGACATAGTGATCAGGGCGAAAACAAGGAAAATTTTACCATTTCAGAAAAGTGGTGCCAATCAAGAAATCGGAATTTTAAAAAAGTAGCCCACTGGCAACACTGCACTGGTTGGCAGTGGTTCACGCCAAAGGTCATACAAATTGCTTTACAACTGTAAATTTTCAGGAAAAAATACATAAAAAGTACACGTTATTCCATAATTATAATGCAAATAAAGTACTAGAAAGATTATATAGTGCATTTGGATAATTTCCTTACAGATACGGGGGTTTAGTGTAAATAAACCAGTGTTGAAATTAGAACTTTTTTTTTACATCCAGCATTTTCCAATAGCAGATTTTGCTCTATCTAATGAGAGATATTTCGAAATTATATAAAGAAATATTTTCTTTAACCCATTGAGGGGCAGAGTACTTCGGTTGCTAAAACTGTAAAATGATTGACTGACACCAAGAATTTACAAGAAAATTTATATGAAAGTAACTAAAAGCGCTTCTTCCAGTATATAGTATAAATCAAAATTTAGTTGTAAAATGCTGCTGTCAATGTCGCATTGGGGAATTAAAGTTAAGTGGTATATTTAATATACCGGTGCCCTTCAAGGGGTTGAGAATTTCCTCTACGAACACAGAATTTCTCAATAAAATGTGACAAATAGCTAGTGCTTCCAGGTGTCCCTTGTATATCGGGGCTCCAACACCACTGTTTAATACAGTTTACTTTCTCATCTTCAATCGAAGATAATTCTGCCATTACATAAGGAGAAGAAAATTACTTTATATTACTGGTGTCTAGGCGTTGCCATCGAAATATTCAAGACCTGAGGACACGAGTTGTGACTTCGTCACTAATCGACCGAATTCTCACTACTGGTGGAATTCTCAACGGAAAAATTTGAATAGCAATTTTATTTTATTTTATTTATGGAATTTGTATCATCTTATAAAACAATACTAACTATTTAAACTTGCTGGTGAGAATTTGGAATCCCTCAATAACAAATCAGCCAGATGAGGCAACACTGTGACATTCCGCATCTAGCTGAATTTTTGTTTAGGGATTCCGAATTCTCACCAGTAATTTTAAATAGTTGGTATTGTTTTATAAGATGATAGATATTCCACAAATAAAAGAAAAGAAAATTGCTATTAAAAAATTTCCGGTGTGAGATCCAACGCTAGTGAGAAGTCGGTCCATTAGTGATGACGCCACAACTCGTGTCCTCAGGCCTTGGGTATTTCGATGGCAACAGTCTGGGGCATTTGGGGTCCCGACTTACGCGGGACACCTAACACAGTATTGCAAGACTAAAATTTTATTTTGAATACCACTATTTTCTTACGGTATTATTTACTTGCCTTATTCACAAAATTTTGCTAATAAATAAGGCGACTAACTCTCTATGAAAATATTGGCATTCATCTGGCAACACTGACCTGACAACACTAATCACGTCGCCCGCGCTAAATCGACGTTTGTTTCGCCTCTCGTAAGGAAATATTTGTATTTTAACCCAAGATCCACAGGAAATTTTACACACGCTTTATAAAAATATTGTACACCAGAATTTTTATTTAAAACAATTTAGCTTCTTTATTCGACTTATTATTATCTGGTTTATATATTTAGTTTATTTCAAAGAAATTTCTGGTTTGAATAAATAGTTTGAATGTACCTGTCGGTTCCATGGGACGCGTCTGATACGCAAAGGGTTAAATTTTTCTAACTTAGCCCCTGCCTAATCCTGTGTGATATATTTGCGACTAGTGCCATACTATTATTTTCTTATAGTATAATTCAACTCGATTTGCAGTTAAATAGGATGAAATTAGTAGATTAACCCCTTGGGGACAAGCGACCAGTATTCGTGCCGCGTAAGGTGCTCAGAATCAGTGATTATTCTCACCAGTATACGTGGCACGAATACTGGTCGCTTGTCCCCACCGGGTTAATCTACTAATTTCTTATCGACAATTTCATCAAGTGTAAAATTTGCCTTATCTAATCCGAGCATTTTCCCGATTCAATTAGGCAAAAATTTCTGTTTTTAAAAACCGGTGATAAAAGATTAAAAATTCTATAAATGACGCTCGTCCCAAAGGGGTTAACGAGGATTGCAATTGGACCGCACTTGTTCAAACCACTGCATAATTTTATAATTCGTGAAACAGTTGAATTGAAAAAGAGACATTTTTGGCATTCAGAATTCAGAAATTTACTAAATGTGAAAAAAAGCCAACCTTTTGTTTTTCCTTTAGATATGTAACAGTATCTTTATTTATTTTTATTCTAATACTTGCTGGCGTGACCGTCGTTGCCTGGTCCGGTGATGAATGACCTTAAATGAACCTCAAATTTTTATGATTATATATCCTAAGACTCCATTTTACCTGAACTTATAATTTTAAAGGAAAATATATTGAACTGAAAGTACAATAAAACCTATGAATAGATGTCCCCACTGGGTGCACGATAACGTGACCGTATTTCGGAGGTTGCTGTCATTCAGAGGTTCCACATTTTAAAAGCTAAAAATTACTTTATATTAAAATCAAAATAATTAACCAAAATTATTTTACTTTTACAGTAGAAAAACACATAATGTTAACATACTATTATTGTACATTAAGGAAATCAGTTATTCGCAGTTGTATTGTTTTTTTTTTTTTAAAGCATATGTCTTTCTCTAAATGCATCTCATTTCCACAGGTTTACGTTACAATTCGTTATCATTTTGAATGAGCGCAAATATTTTAATTTCCGAGTTCCTCTGCAATTTCTGGGGCTCTGGCCTAGAAATTCGGAGATTTTTCTCTCGACAGTTCGAAAGCCCTTCCAAAATCTACTTATCAATTTCATCATAACCAGTTCTTTGACACTTAATTTTACATTCCAAATTTACACCTTGAAACGTCTTTTCTAAATAAAAGCCACTTTTTTCAGAATATCATTCATCTTTTCGGGTCCTTCCGAAATTGTACATTTAAACTAATTTTCGGAGAACCGAAACCGCAACGAAACATTTAATTTTTTAGGGATTTCGTCGAAATTTTCATACATTTTATTTTGTAAAAAATATTTCTACCCATTCGAACGTTGCAAAATTTTTGGAGGTGAAGAAAAATCTGGCCTTCTGAGATGCTCTAAAACGATTGTGTTCAAATACGAACGTTTAGTTACGTTTAGGACAGAAAAAATATCGTCTCCATGAGGCGCGAAGTGACTTTAGTTCGCCGGTGTATTTGAAAGGATTAAAATTCAAGTTTTTAAAATCCTACTACTCCATCTATTAGAAGAAAATTTCAGCTTAAATATCACATTTTTTCTTTGCGGAACCTCTGCGAAACGTAGTATTTCATAAGAAATAGTACTTATTACGTTCTCCCCTATGTTGGAATTTCTGAAAAAATTTGCAGATCTACGCCAATCATGACCAGTTTTGCCAGTGTGCTACTTTTTTGAAATTCAGATTTCTTGATTGGCACCACTTTTTTGAAACATTAAAATTCCCTTTGTTTTCGCCCTAATTAATATGTCATTAAATAATTGGCATTTTACTATTTCAAAAAAACGGTGACCATCAAGAATCTGAATTAAAAAAATGTAGCCCATCTGGCAACACTGATCATGACACCTAGAACCCAAAACCATCCCCAGTTCAAAACTTTATACATATACACTGAGGTGACAAAAGTCATGGGATAGCAATATGCAAATATATAGATGGCAGTAGTGTGGCTTACAAATTGTATAAATGATCAGTGCCTGAGCAAGACTTTCATTTGTGTTCAAATGCTTCTTTGAGAAGGTTGATTATGTGATTATGACCACACGACGAGAATTAACGGATTTCGAACGCGGTATGCTAGTTGGAGCTAGACGCATGGGACATTCCATTTCGGAAATCGTTACGGAATTGAACATTCCGAGATCCACAGTTTCAAGAATGTGCCGAGAATACCTAAATTCAGGCATAACCTCCCATCGTGGACAACGCAGTGGTCGACCGCTGGCACTTAATGACCGCGACCAGCGGCGACGTCTGCGTAGACTTGTCAGTGTGAGCAGACAAGCAACAGTGCGTGAAATAACCGCAGGAATTAATTTGGGACGTCCGACGGGGGTGTCTGTTAGGACGGTCCGGCATAATTTGGCTTTAATGGGCTATGGCAGCAGAAGACCTACTCGGATGCCATTACTAAAAGACGACATCGCCAACAGTGGTACTACTGGGCTCGTGACCCTATCAGTTGGACCGTAGACGACTGGAAAAAAGTGTCTTGGTCTGATGAGTCACGATTTCAATTGGTAAGAGCTGATGGAAGGGTACGAGTGTGGCGCAGACCCCCATGAAGACATGGACCCAAGTTGTCAACAAGCCACTGAGCAAGCTGGTGATGACTCCATAATGGCGTGGGCTGTGTTTACATGGAATGGATTGGTTCCGCTGGTCAAACTGAACCGATCGTTAACTGGAAATGGTTACGTTCAGCTACTGGGGGACCGCTTGCAACCATTCATGAACTTCTGTACCCAAACAACGATAGAATTTTCCAGGATGACAGTGTGCCATGTCACCGAGCCATAACTGTTCGCGATTGGTTTGAAGAACATTCTGAAAAATTCCAGCGGATGATTTGGCCACCGCGATCATCCGACATGAGTCCCATCGAGCATTTATGGAACATGACCGAGAGATCAGTTTGTGCACAAAATCCTCCACCAGCAACTCTTTCGAAATTATGGACGTCTATAGAGGCTGCATGGCTCAATATTTCTTCAGAGGACTTCCAACGAGTCGTGGAGTCCATGCCACGTAGTGTTGCTGCACTTCGCCGGCAAACGGACCGACACGCTATTAGCAGGTTATCCCATGACTTTTGTCACCTCAGTGTGTATATATATATATATATATATATATATATATATCGCTCACCCGCAAGAAAAGTGACACATCTCGCAAAAATTCATTTTGCATTTTATTCTACTAAAAGGTCTGTTAGAGATACGTCTTGCTACACAAAAAGTATCATAAGTGTAGTTATACGGAAAATCACTTTATTATGCTATATGTCCATTTGTGACCTCAGAAGAGAGGTGGATTGTGTGGGGAGGTAAACTTACCCAACCTTCCAACCTAATCATATCTCTTCATTCTTAAGGGTTTTATGCTCTTATGCATGTATTTATTCCTGTATGCAGAGCTAAGTGCTATAATTTCATGTTACACTAAAGTCATGCAAATTTTCTTTCGCCTCTCCTGTGAAATTTACTTTTCTAGAGATGTGTCACTTTTCTTGCTGGGGAGTGACATAAATGGGTAGTTCTGAAATTAAATGGAAATTTGAGTCCCAATCATTTTTTTTTTTTTTTTTTTACTTTTATGCTAATAATTGTTCAACTAAGTGGATTAGGGGTGGCCAACTGTGGCACGCCTGATACCACTAAAATTTTACAGAAAAAGTCGAGTTCCTGAAACGCGGAGATTAGGTAAGGCAATGAATACTGTAAAATGTTAGTGGTGTGGAGCGTGCCACAGTTGGCCACCCCTGAAATAGATAATATATAAAGGCACATTTAAAACTTGTAATAAAATAACTTTAGAGTGAATTTTAAATTTTAAACTATTTTAATAAAATTAAAATCATACTAAATGTCACCTCCATGGTATGTCCATCCATGCCTGTTTTTACTTTACAACATAAATATATCCCATAAGATAAACGAAAAGAACCGTATAAAATGTATTAAGTTAAAAAATGGATGTACTTTACTTACTTTTTAAAAGAAAATTCTGAAAATTTATATTTAAAAAAAATTACAGACCAAGACACATCAGTCCCCAGAATTAGAGCTACTTCCATGACATATCAGTTATAGTTATATAAAAATCTACTAGATGACAGCATAATCTAGAATTTGGAATTCAAATTAACTCCAGGCAGCTGCTTATTGGATGGAATATTTCTAAAGCATGGTAAGTTGTTACATCATCTAGTTTTAATTAAAAAACTCTTAATTACTGTAGTGTGCTTTAATTGGGTGTCAACTCCATGGCCTCATTAATCTTGTCAGTTTTAAAAATAGCAGAATTCTGTTGATAAGTAGCGTTAAATTGCTTTATTTAATTTTCTATCCAAGTAGCATTATGTTCATGTTGTGCATAGTTTAGAAAATATTATGCCTAATCTCAGATATGTCAACTCCATGCCATTGTTATATCATGAAGGTGTTACTGATCTATGGATATGACATTTATTGATGTAAACAATATTTTAAGGGTGCTTAAAGTATATTTTTAATTACTGAACCTATATTTTTATTTTAATAAAAATATTTTTTGAAACAGAAAATGTTTAGTTCTAAGATACTTAATTTTGTATAAGTTTGATTTTTCAATGCCGCATTATATATCTTAATTTTAGGTTTAATTAAACTTTATTTTAAAGCCTCTTATTGAATTTCCTGATCTCCCAAACTTAAAAAAAAATATAAAAACAGAACTAAATTTAAATTTTCAGTTTTTCTATGCCAGCCAATTTGATAAATAAATAATAATAATAATAATTTTTTTTTAATATTTAGTATATTTATGGCGAGACTAGAGTACTCTGCAATCGTATATTTAAAGTGCTGTATTTTCTATTTATCTATAAATCTATTTATTTTTATCTAATTACAAATTAATATTTTTCAATATCTTTTATTTATGGCTCGGGCGAAAAGCAAAAACAATTCTGTAGAGAAGAAAAGAAAACTCAGACGAGAAGCAGAGCAAAAAAGATGGGATAAAATTAAAAAGAAAATCCAGAATTGTATGAGGAATATAAGAAAAATGAGCGCAAAAGGTATTACAAGAAGAAAACAGAAGGAAAAATAAAAGCTATTTGTCAATTGAGTGAACGACAGAAGTGTGCACAAAGAAAGAATTGGGTACAAAAGACAAAGAGAAGTCGAGAGAAGAATACAAATAAAGAAAAATTACCACAAGTTATTTTAAATTCTGCTACACCAGAAACAGATGATGATTCGGAAATTATAAACAATCCTATAGCGAATGTTAAAGTTGTGATAGGAAGAACAGGTACCAATCGGGTAAAAAGTGGTCGAAAAATTGTTAACAGAAACAAAACAAAGGCATACTACAGAATAAAATTGCTTGAAAAAGAGCTTAAAAATGTTATGAAAAGTTGAAATATAAAAGAAAAAAAAGATTATTATAAGAAAAGATATCAACGCATCATAAGTAAAAGAAAAAATTTAAACAGTCTAAAAGAGAAGGTACAGAAAATATTGATAGGTGAAAACGTTTCTCCGAAAGTTAGAAAATGCCTGGAATTCAGTTCAGCATTGACCACTCAAATCGAGATATATTTTTAAAGAAATTAGAAGCCTTAAAAGTCAAAGAAAGCCTCTGGACTTGTCCTTTCTGAAAAAATAATAAAAAAGTACCGCAGTATGCACAAGATTTCAGTTAGGTCCTGTTAATCTGTATTTAGCAAATGTGGCCTCAGTTGAAGATTACGTGGAAGTTAAATTTATGCAAAGATGTTCCGGATCCAAGAACAAAATTGGCTTTAGTAAGGAGCAAGAAGCAATCATAAGGTCTGACAAATAAATTTGTGTGGTTTAAACAGCGGAAAGTGAACAATCGGTTACAACGCAACGTATCTTTCATTTAATTCCTCAAAACTGCAATATTATTTAATAAAAAATTTAATTTGAGCTTTGTTCTTTTTTAACATGTTTCTCAAGAATAGTGTTCTTTACCTATATTTTAATCCAGTTTTTGTTTTGATGTGTTATTTGACTTTCTGTATTTCATTGAAATAACATATTATACCTCTTAAACAATAAAACAAAATAATATTGCAATATGTTGATATATATATGTTATCCAATCTAGTAAATAGACAATAAAACTTATATCATCATTACTATTAAAGGTTGTCACCTCCATGGAATAATGTGTCACTTCCATGTTTATATGAAAAATGAAATTTAATTTTAAATTTGAAAAAAATTATCCTTGACCTCGGATCATGATTTATTTATCTCTAAAACCTTAAGAAAATGTTGGAAACACAACTTAAACGCGAAAATTTGAACTTTTATTTTTTTACAAATTACCAAAGTGAAATTTCCACTTAATTTCAGAACTAGCCATATATCACTTTTTATGAACACGATAACGTCCATAATTGTGCACAAATCTCTTCCAAACTGATACATAAAATCAAGCAGCAGAAAATCTCGCCAGGCTCGTTAATGAGCAAAATCGGACTACGGGGGTGGAAATGGACAGGGTTTTTGTGATAATAGAAAAAAACCCAAAACTTCTAAATTATGATACATATGATATATGTTTAAAGTTATTATTACTTGTAGTAAATAGGCCAAAAATTTACCTATGACAGATCTTTGATATCATTAAAGAGGTGCAAAAGTAGGGTTTTAACCCCTTGAAGATCAGTGAATCCGTCACGGCATCACATAATTTTAATCCCGAATTGCCACGTTAGCACCGGAATTTTATGATGAAAATGTCATCTTTATTAAGTGCTCGAAAATTTACTTTTACTTGTTTACAAATAAAATCTCTTGTTAATACTGGTGTCATTAAATTATTTGAACATTTTACGAATACAAGTACCTTGCCCCTGAAAGGGTTAAGAAGAAAAAAATCTTAACTTCGTCAAATCACTAGATATCAAATTCACTTAAATTTATTATAAATCTTCTTAATATTATCCACAACTTTTACATTGACAAGCTTTTAATAGGATCAACTCTTCGAGAAAACAAAGTGGGGATTGTACAAGAAAAAAATCGCATCAACATGATTCTGATCAAACTTATTCTTACAGAAAAATGAAATTAAAAACTCTTTAAAAGCGGCTAGGTAAAATTATTAAACTGGATTTATTTCTAATCTTGACTTAGTTTTTGTTGATGAAATTTTTAGTTAAATTTGAAATCTACTTGCGCCTGTTGGCCGAGTCGGCAAGGATTTTTTGACTTGATTCCGGCATTTGAGGCGTAAGAGTGCGATCTTACGTTTTTAACTTTACTAAGCTGTTTGTATGATGTATGTTAATAAATATCGACAAAATACCCCCCCCCCCCCTTGAAATTTCTTTTCTCGTTCTTCATTTTCAACCGATGCCTAATTAAATCTTCAGAGCGTGCGTTAGAGCTTTTCCCTCTCGCAAGGACCAAGATGACTTTTAATGAGAGTGAGTTGCTTCTTTTAATTAATAACTCAACTAATTATCAGAATTTAAAAATTCTGAATCTCGGGTGCATCATGAGACACTTTGGGCTAGCCTCATAAATTTTTTTATACTCGTACGTGCCGTAGATATTGCTAGCCATCGGGATCAGAAATACACACACACGCACAAAAAGCGAAATTTTGCTTTATTAGTATAGATAGAAGACAGCATCTTCTGTGATTGAATAAGGTGAAGATTATTATTCGTAAAAATTGCTAATGAAAATCGCAGTCATTGGCAACAATATATTTCAAACCAAGGTGTATCATTTCTTCATTTGTATATATCTTTCCTTGTGTGTCCCGAAAAAAGTTCTGCCTCAGCCTTAAGTAACTTTAGATGTGTATGATTTATAATACCGTTTATTATGGCGTATAATGCACTGCTCAGACAAACATATTTCGACTCAGACATTTTATTAATTAAGTGAAATAGTTTTCAAGCATAAATAAGTAACACTTCATCAAATAAAATTTCTGTGTCGAAATAGATTTGTTTTAGCTGCTCATTATACGCTGGAATATATGGTAACTAAAAGTCGACAGAGCGTCAATGGAGCGATTGGCGTACATATTCAAAAATACCAGCTATTTCATTCACACGTGCTTCAGAAAAACATATTCACTGACGAGATTGTCAACAGAATCAAATGGAGTCGCATAAAAAAGACTCGTCAAACGTCCACATAAGAAGTTATCGGTGGTCAATAAATCGGGAGATCGGAGTGGCCAAGGGTTTGCTCAGGCACGCAAAAACAGGCAGTTGTTATCGTATTATCTGGAACATTTTCCATAGAACTAGTTCAAGACAGCCATTTGTAAGTGACCGTGTTTTTACCACGGTGGTGTGCTAGCCCATTTCAAGCGCTTTTGAGTGCAATTACCTAAATGTCACTTTTGGGGAGCGATGGATTGTAGGTACGCGTTTATATGACTTCAGGCTGATCTCGTCGTTAGAATAACAGTTGCTGCTGCACGCGGGCATAAGATACCTGGCATCTTTAAATCCGTACACCAATCGCACCATCTACGCTGCCAGACATGTATTGCTGTTGGTTGACGCCATTTTGAACACTTATAGAGCACATACAGCACTTGTCAATTTTCAGATCTCTTCCCTGTGCTTGTGTCTCAACGCTTCACTTACGCTCATACCTTCCTGTACAATAAATGATTTTTAATATGTCCTCTATCAACACTTAAAGTTTGGGATGAACCTGTAAAATAATACTTGTATTAAAATGATCCACGCCCCATGAAGCTACACCACTGATATAAATATAAGTTATTGAAATGAAACTAGTATAAAACATTTATTTGTGAGTTATTATTATTATTATTACCCTCGATTCTATCTCGCAAATGGCGTATTTTCTAGCAAGAGCGGGGCTCCCAAATGGTCCGCCAACTGAATACCAATAAATTTTAGCAGAAAATTTTATGGTAGGTTTGCGCTAGAATTAACTTTCAAAAGCGGCTCCGGGGCGGTTTGTAAGAAAAATCTAAAAAGAAAGTTTTTCTAAAATAATATTGGTATTCAGTTGGCGGACCATTTGGGAGCCTTGCAAGAGCGTTATAATGACTGTGTACTGTATTTTTAACCTTTTCATTCATACGGACCTCATATGAGGACAGATAAGTATTGCCCTAAAAAGCAAAAAAAAAAATTTCAGTATTCATTTATGGAGATCTGATTTGTGGACAGATGATAGCTAGCATGCAGCACAATAATAAAATTATTTTATAATTGGTTCTCATTTATCACAAAAAAAAGACTTTTTGTGAATAATGGAAAATAATGAAAAATAATTTATGCATGAAAGGGTTAAAAGTCGACGTAAAGTTATACATAAGTTATAATGTAAAGTTATTGCAGGTTCTTTTAAGCTAATTAAACTAATTTTATTACATTAAGTATGCACATTGTACAATCTTTGCATTGCTACCAAACTTGTTATTTTTTCCGTACTAATATAGGGTGGTCATAAAAAAACTTCCCTGATATATGAACCCCTAGCGGCCTAACCACTCAACCAATCCAAAATAAATTTTAGATATACTTATTTGAAGGTACGCGTTTGAGATCGTCGTGATTTAAAACAATGGAGCTCTCACGGTTACAGTTACAGTGAAAACAATTTGAAACTTTCGAAAAACAACACCTATTTTTTTTTCATGCGCAAATTCATCACTGCACTGAAAAACCATAAATGGCGTTGGGTAGATACACGTACGATAAAAATTGCCGGCGTAAAACCCTTGCAAAAAAGACCATTATGAGGAACAAAGGAGTGTCTACAAGACAAGTTTTTCAGTAGCCGATTCTTTTTTCACTTGCGAACTGAATAATGTTGTAAGATTTATTTTAAAATGTGTTTTTGAGTTGCGTCTATGTAGACATAGTGAAAATAAAAATATAATAACTTGTTTTAGACTGCTGAATATTACGTTACATAGGAACTGATTAGGATTGAGTGCCACGATATTACACCGGCAATTTTAGTCATACGTGTATCGTTCCAACGCCATCTATGGTTTTTCAGTGCACTGATGAATTTGAACAGGAAAAAATAGGGTGTTGCCATTCGAAAATTTCGAAATTTTTTCACTGTAACTGTAACCGTGAGAGCTCTATTGTTTTTAACCATCAAGTTCTTGAGCGCATACCTTCAAATAACTAAATCTGAAATTTCCTTTCGATTGGTTGAGCGGTTAGGTCGCTAAGGTTACATATATCGGTGAAGTTTTTTTTAAGACCAACCTGTATTTCTAAATAGAAAATTTTTGTCTTAGTTGACCGCAAATATTTCTCATAAAACAAAGCGAATATTTCTGTTTAGAAACAGTGGTACTCAAGAGTAAAAAAAAGAAATGCCCCCGTGTTTTGTGTTTCTCTCAGTAATATTTCACATTATAAATTTCGTAATCAAATTGGTGGGGCATTTTTTATAGTTCGTAAATTTCTATCCATCTCTTTATATTAAAAACAAAGTAATTCTGACTTTTTTTTTTCATTTCCTGTTTAATTCTTATCTAACTCACCTTGCTTTGTGGAAAGGAATCTATCCTTGTATTAGTTTGAAATTTCTTTTAAATCAAACACAAATATTTTCCTATTCAAATAATAGCATTTAATGTTCTTAAAGATCCAATTTAATTTTCCAAATTAACTTGTTCTTCAAAGATAAATTATCGCCTCTTACTGAGATAAAATAAAACAAGGAATTGTTTTATAGGTGACACTTACGTAGTTTTATTAAATGGGTTAAGACACCGTCAAAACAATTAAATAAAAAAAGCTTATTCCGCCGAGACTTTTAAGTCCCGGATACTTATATTTGAATTAGGGGCTTTGGATACCTTAAAAAATTAGAAGCCATTAGAGACGTTCTATTTAGTTTAAAATTTTGCAAGAAGTAAGAAATATTTAAATTTAGAAAATTTATTTTTATTTCTTTGGTAATTTTTTCAATTTCGCTTCACAATGTGTATTTAATTATGAAGTATATATTATATTGTTGATACTATTTTTATGCTGAATGGATGTTTAAATGCGATTTATTCAAGAAAAAAAATACATTACAGAATTTCTATTTCGAAATTTTTAAACAAGAAATCCGTTTAAATATTACAGCTAATCATTAGAGTTTGTTTACAATTTACGACACGAGTGTCAAACTGTTTCCCGCCGAATACCACCATTTTTTAAAATAAATAACATCCCTCGTGTACTCTAGAAATATATAGGTTTAGTTGCCAACATTCACGGGAGCTGCCACGTCTCCGGCTTTTGGATACCAGTATTTTAATACAGAAAATGTTTTTTTTATTTAATTAGAACACAGGGGCAACTTAAAAGAACAACATTTTCTCTAAGATGACAGTGGTGTGCAAAACCGGAGACTTGGCATCTCTGATTTACGCATTTTTATTACCACTAAAATTTATTACTAAATTCTGACTTAATTATTTGCCGAAATAGGCGATTAATAAAAGTTAAACGTTTATATTATGTTTTAAAGGTAATAAAAATGAGTAAATTCTGGCAGATATAACTGTACATTTAAAGATCGCGGATATCTTGCCAGTTTAATGAAAATGTTTTGTTGCATTTCGTTTGTATCAAAGAATTCAGTGTATTATTACTTTTACAATGTTTTTCTTGCATATTATGAAACATCGTATCCTTTTTTATAGTTGACGGTTATTGTTCATTAACATTTTTAATTATTACAGTTAAAAAAGTTCCATTTCATTACTCCATTGGGGGGTGGGGCAACTGTGGCACGCTTGACATCTCTAAAATTTTACAGTAATCATTGTCTTATCTCAGGGGTGGCCAACTGTGGCACGCCGGATACCACTAAAATTTTACAGAAAAAGTCGACTTCTTAAATCGCAGAGATTCGATGGTTAGATAAGTCAAGGATTAATATAAAATTGTAGTGGAGTCGAGCGTGCCACAGTTGGCCACCACTGCCTTATCTAATTATCAAATCTTTGCGATTCAAGCGCTGCCATCGAAATACTCAAGGCCAGAGGACACGAGTGTGATGTCATCACTAATCAGCCGACTTCTCACTAGTGTTGGAATTCACACCGAAAAATTTTTAATAGCAATTTTCTTTCCTTTTATTCGTGATATATCTGTCATCTTATAAAACTATAATAACTATTTAAATTTATTGCTGAGAATTTGAAAAACCCCAATAAAAATCACCCAGATGCGGCAACACTCTGGCATTCCGCATCTGGCTGAATTTATAGAAATTCCGAATTCTCACCTGTAAGTTTAAATAGTTATTATTGTTTTATAAGATGATAGATATTCCACAAACAAAATAAAGAAAACTGCTATTCAAAATCTTCCGGTTTGAATTCCAACACTAGTGAGAAGTCGGTCGATTGGTGATGGCATCACACTCGTGTCCTCTGGCCTTGAGTATTTCGATGGCAGCGATTCAAGAAGTCGACTTTTTCTGTAAAATTTTAGTGGTATACGGCATGCCACAGTTGGCGATCCTTGCATTACTCTGTATTCAATTACTCTGTATTCAATTACTCTATAAACTTAACCCCTTAATTCTCGCTGCCGTCATATTCACGGGCTGTGTCTTTTATTCAGATTATTCAGATTTGTTTGATTCCCTCCAGTTTTATAAAATAGTGTAATTGGCTTTATTATGGTATCATTTTACCTGTCATTAAATAAGATGGATATTTCTTTTTCAAAAAAGAGGTGCCAATAAGCAATTTGAATTTTTAAACCGTAATTTAATGCGACCGTTAAGGGGTTAATATCTATATCGCCTGATCAAAACTCGACAGGAAGCTTTCCTGTTTAGGACTTTTAAGCATTTCAAGATCATATTTATTCTGAAGACGACTTACAGAAGCAGTTCGAAACGTTGATATTATGCTTTATCGTTAATTTTATTTGTACACGTTCATATAAAAGTTGTTGTTTATGTGTACCATGGAAAACATTTTATGTGTTTAACCCAATAACCGACGAAACTATAACATAGGGATCTTCAATTTTTTTGCATAAAAACATTTGACACCACAAATTTTGAAAGAAAATCTTCGCTATATTTAGTAATCAAAGTTTCTGTTATTAAATAAGGCAATTTTTTTAATTTAAAAATAGTAGTAGCTAGGTAGTAAATTTAAGCATGGGCATTTAATTTTACTGTTGCGTGAACGCAACACCAGCAGGTGATTGGTTAACGTATAAATCTTATTTATACTTATTGTTTATTTAGAAGTCATACCCGTAGCCGCGAAGCAAGTATGAAATAACTATGAAATAGCTTCTAGTTCGGCCAAATCGTTTTACAGTGATAACCTGCAAACTATTAGGAATAAAAAAATGCATAAAAGAAAGGGCAAAATTTTGATTTGAAAAAAAAACAAACAAACCCCCCTTAAATTTATTTATCAATTTTATTAAATAACAGCAAATTGTCTGAAGGTTTTGTTTTTAAAGCAAACAAATACAACAAGTTGCAGTAACCCCTTGAGGGTCGGTGAGATATATCTCACGTTATTTTACTCAAGATTTGCGCCAGAAATTTTAATGAAATTTTACTTTGATAACTTTAGTGGAAAAAAGTTGTAAAATTGTTTTCCCTTATTTTGAATTAAAAATTTTCGAAAATTCCGTTGTGAATCCACCATTACAGAAACACAAATACACGTCACTGACAGGGTTAATAACATGGAACAGTTAATAAAGAGGAATTGGCATATCCTTAAAATAATGAAGCTTCAGCTGTAAACACTTTCGCAGGTGTTAATTTCCGCCGTTGGATACGTCCACCAGTAAGCATGTATAGACATTTTCCCCATATTTAAACGCTTTATTAATTCAAAAATTTCAGTCAGAAATAATGGCGAAAACGGATTTTCATTTCTACTGGTGGAAGATTACTTTGACGGTAGTCAGGCTCTGCGTTTTCGCCATATTGTGACAACCAGTGAAAAAAACTGACTTTTTTACCAGGCAAACTGACACCAGTAAAAATAAATAAAAAAAATTACCATATTTGTGAGAAAATAGTTCCATGAATAAGACGCTTGAATAACATCAAAATTTTTATTCAATTTTACTGTTGGGAAGTTTGCTCCGGTGGTAATATCAGAAACTGCATATTCTATTTTAAAAAATCAGCCGCCATCTTGTGACAACCTCCTCAGTTACTTCACTCGCAACTTCTAAACAGTACAATATATGTCTCCTCCACTTTTTTCATAACTCCATTGTTAATAATATGTGTTTTGCTTCTATGTAATATTTATCTAAATATATTTTATTAACCCTTTCAGGCGCAAGCAATTGCGTTGCTGTAATGTCGAATTCTCACCGGAATATTCCAAAAAAATTATTGCAAAATAAGGAAAAGCAATTTTACGCCTTTTTTCCTTCCAGAGTTAGAAAAGTAAATTTTAATAAACATTTTTTGGTGCAAAACTTCATTAATCGTAGGTGAGATATAATGTATCCCACCGCCCCTCAAAGGATTAAGAAAAAAACCTAGTTAAAATATGTTTATTTTACTTTGAATAAAAAAGGTGAAAAATGACACCTATGCAATAAAGTCGCACTACTGAATCTTCCAAAAAATGGTTATATAATAGAAAGAAAATGAGACATCTGTTCTGTATGATGGACATAAATCATCAAGATGAATAATTGTGCTAAAAATAAACTAATTTCTTCAGTTACATAAACAATATAACTTTTCAACTTAGCCATAAATCTGTTTATATAATAATGTATTTAACCTTGAAAACCCTGTGATGAAGATAATGACTTTTGAGTGGCTAAATTAGACCCATAAACTACTGCAAATTGTTTTATTGATATTATTATGTATCTTGTAATGTAAACATTTTATTCATTCTAAAAAATGTAGCTTAGTGAGAAAGAGCATATAAAAAAGTTCTCTTATTACAACGTGAATACGTGTTAATTAAACAACATTTAAATACCACTGCATCTTCATTTGATAATACAAATAATCTAGAATTTCTTTAATTAAGGCAGCCATAAAATGTCATACATTGGAGAATATAATTACATCTCCAAATAAAAGGTGAAAAAGTAAATAATATCGTCAACAGACAAGATTTGGATATACGTAAAAAGAGGATGCACTGTGAATGGATAAGTGTTCTGGAAAAAGGGTAAGTCCCAAATTACATTATCTTATTCACGCTTATTTCATGGGATTCAAATCCCTATCAAACTATACAATAAAATCGCACTACTGAACCTTCCAAAAAATTGTTATATAATAGAAAAAATCGAGACATCTGTTCTTTATTAGGGATTTCATATACCATTTAAAATTTGGCATATTTTAAGATAAGATTAAAGAGATTTTCACTTATTCTGAATTGAGTTTCCAGTTTCGCAGAGATTGAAAAAGATATATTCCGAATAAATACACTCCTGCACTTTCTCAACCTTTATCCCTTCCTTGCGGTTGTTTTGCATATTTTAATTAAACATTGCATTTCAAATCTTTTAATTAAAATTTGAGATTTCGCAAGTTTATTTAAAAAGTAAAACATTCAATTTGCTATCTAGCTCAAAATAATAGCGTTGAAATAAAGGAAAATAAATGCATGATGTTTATAATTTTATACATGTGAAAGGTATAGAAAACAATGCATAGATTTTTTCAAAGATATTGTGAAATGTATATTTTTAAATATATTATTTAATCTGTTTAAAAGTTGATCCCAGAATATGTCTTTTGTTTTAAATTTTCTAAAAATTTAAATTTACATCATTTTTCAACAATTCTACAAGAAAATGTCCAAAGAAATATTTTGAAACTGTTTGAATATTTTAGGTTAGTCGCTGCCATCGAAATACTCAAGACCAGAGGACACGAGTGTGACGTCAACACTAATCGACCGGCTTCTCACTAGTGTTGGAATTTACACCGGAAATTTTTAATAGCAATTTTCTTTTTTTAATTTGTGGAATATCTATCATCTTATAAAACAATAATAACTATTTAAACATACTGGTGAGTATTCGTAATCCCTAAATAAAAAATCATCCAGGTGCAGACTGACACAGTGTTGCCGCATCTGGCTGGTTTTTTATTGAAGGTTACTAAATGCTCACAGTTTAAATAGTTATTATTGTTTTATAAGATGATAGATAATCAACAAAATAATAAAAGAAAATTGCTATTCAAAATTTTCCGGTGTGAATTCCAACACTAGTGAGAAGTCGATCGATCAGTGATGACGTCTTACTCGTGCCCTCTGGACTTGAGTACTTCGATGACAGCGGGTTAGTGAGGTGAGCTATTTAACCCATTAGGGACTAGCGTTACCATATGGTCACAGCATAATTGTCAACACTTTTGCTGTTTGAATACCAGTAATTTAACACAGAATTTTTCATTTCCTTTAATGACAGAAATTCTGCTATAAGAGAATATAAATTTTTCTTTTCCAAAAAAGTGGTGCGAAATGCAGTTTTTGTATTTTAAAAAGAAAAAATAACTCCGTCTTTAATGGGTTAACATTATTATTACAAAATTTTATATTTCTACTTTTTCATCAGAAATAATATCTTTATAAAACTCTCATACACCTTTCAAAAAAGTTAACATTCGTTAACCCTTTATGTCTCAAATTTTGAATTCATGAAAATTTCATCTTCTAAAGCAATTTTCGTGAATTTTTGAAACGACATTAGAAGATTTACACAATCATTTGATAAATTTTACAAGGATTTTGTCAATTAAAGCTAATTAATTAAATCCGAATTTATAACTCCACTCAAATCTTTTATTTAAAATACCATTTCAGTATTTTATAGAATTAGGAAATATACCAATATAATTGCTTTTACAATAGAAATATAGAAATATTTCCGAACTGAAACTTTTCTCCCACAATCTTTCAACCTCAAGAAAGCTTACAAGAGGCAGATGAAAAAGAAACCATCCTTTAAAAAATATTTTTGTTTCGTGCAACCATTAATGCTTTAGAATAAGATCAAATAAAGTAGCTATAACTCATTCTAAACTGTATTATTACTAATCGATGTATTGAATGAATTTTATAACAAGTTATTTTAATGGTACATAAAGTACGGTCGTGGCATAAAGGGTTAACAACTTCGTGACCAGCGTCCTTTACAGAATTTTTTATCTATTACCACCGGTTTTTCAAAACAGAAAATTTTACCGAACTCAACGGCAGAAATGGAAGGATTACATAAGAAAAAGTATACAAATAAAAATATCTGGTGGGAATAATCGAGGATTCTTAGCACCTTATGTGTCATGTATGCTGAAAGCTCGTTGCGAAGGGCGATCCTTTCAAGCGCGGTGGTTTCAATGGCCTAAAGTATCGGGTTGTTGGAAAAGTTCGTGCCAATTCGTGCCCACTGGTAACTATTTTTACATTCTATTCGTACGACTATTTAAAAAAATACGTTTTCTAATATGTTTCTTTTGCAGATCTTGTCAAAGCATATTGGAAGGATTTATATTTACAAAAATTAGTGCAAGATGAATTTAAAAATATTACGTGAGTTGAGATACAAACTTTTGAACAAACTTTGACTGCCACAAACAAACTCCTTGCATTCGTTTGAGGCATTCTGACACCCCCTATATACATTGCTCCACCCGAATGTTTGTTTCTGTTTCTCAAAAATTCTCTTCGACAAAAAAAATTGACTCTTTGAATGACAAAAAAAAGCATATCGATAAGTATTTGCCATCAAATAACAAATGTTTTGGAAAGAAGGCATTATGAAACTTCTGGACAGATTGAAGAAGGCTGTAGAACAGAATGGTATCGATATATTTTAATAAATGTATAATAAAATTGAAATCTTCTGTGTTTCAATTTTCCTTCAAAATCGGCACTAACTTTCCGGACAACCCAATAGAACGAGAATTTATGTGCGTCTCAGGACTCTTAAAATTGGAAAAAAATGAAAAATGACCATTTTCAACATTTAATATCTTAAAATATATTTGATTTTTAGACACAATTTTAATTGGGGGTGAAGGACATAAGTATGTTTTTTCATTTCAAATATTTAAAAAATTGCAAGATGCAGAATTAGCTTTTACAGGGAGCTCCAAACTGTCAGACATTTGGCGAGCATAAAATCGGTACAACAGATTACGCGCAGGATTACAAAATAAATTTTGCAACTAGAATGAAAATTTTGGTGCCTACTTATACTTCAGATTGTAGTAATTACCCTGAACCTAAATAAATTTGTATTTAAAGCATTTTTATATTTTTAATACAAAGTTGTATTTGCTAATGCAAAATTTACAAAATTTCAACAATATAACCACCTTTTTTTTTTTTTTTTTTTTTTTTTTTTTTTTTTTTTTTTTTTTTTTTTTTAAAGAATAAAAAGGAAATTTTTGATTCCGTTTATACACAGTGTTGCCAGTGGGCTACTTTTTTTTAATTCAGATTTCTTGATTGGCACCACTTTTTTGAAACTGTAAAATTCACTTTGTTTTTGCCTTAATTAATATGACATTAAATACGGCACATTTTACCATTTCAAAAAAGTGGTGTCAATCAAGAATCTGATTTAAAAAAAAAGTAGCCCATCTGGCAACACTGTTTATACAGACTAACATAAAACATATAGTTTGAAAAGTTTATGAAACAATATTCAGAAGTTTTTGAGATATCATGCGCGTTATGCCCGGAAATGTCATTTGGATAAAAATGACTTCAATGTTTCGGAAATACCGCTTCAACTATTGAGCGGGTATAATTCTAAAAGCCATAACTTCTGTTCTAATAGAAATTTCAAGGAAATAATTTTATCAAAATGTTCACAAAAGATAGGAGTTTAACAGCTAAAGAAATAAAATTGTATGGTTAATATATATACAATATATAATATAATATATAATCCCCCATAAGGTTAATAGGGGATGTTAATATTTTTTAAAACAGAGTTAGTGCAATTTTTATTATGTAAATTACCCCTATTTCAAAAATTAGAATTCATATTCTGAATAAAAGCACTATTTTGAGCCTAATGAAAGTTATCTGTGATTTTTTTTTTAATTGTAAAATGTATGCGAGTAAAGCAAGTGTACGGATTAGTTTTATAATGATTGTACCAATAGAATTACTTTGTCCTTGAAATGGTTAACCTTCTAACCGACGCGAACTGATATATCCGCCGTTCACTAAGCTGTAGGTTTCACTGCAATAGAGGCATTTTTTAAAATAATATATTTCAGCGATTTTAAATTATTTTGTTATGATTAATACACCCAAGGCTTATTTTCCTATACGTAATTATTTTTTTTATATCATGTTGGAAAAATCATCTTTTTTTTAGATTTCTTCTAAAAATAAATTACAGAGAAAACAACATTACAATATTAACCTTTTGCTCGGCGGTCACAGAGAAAAATAAATGTGTCGGCAAAATGTTAAAAAGATTGACTGCAAACGAATTGATTAAAAATATATAAATGCTCTGTTACACGTGAATTATAAAAGCAAAATTTTAAAGTAAAATTCTGGTACACTATCTGCCGTCAGGTATTAAGGAACAGTGGAAAGCATACTTCCATTCTCTCCTGAATTCCTTTATCACACTAACATCTTGTGCTCTATGACGTACGCAACGTACGTCATGCTATTTTGGTCATATCCGACAATGACGTACAATTATATGGCTGATTTTTTAATTAGACATTTCGAATTCTCACCAAAAAGTTTTAACCCTTTGCACTCCGCGTCATTTTGACTGTGGGCTGTCAGCAACTCCGCGTCATTACACAAAAATTTTATTCGGTCGGCACCACTTTTTAAAAAGAAGTTTCCTTCAAGTACACAATTTCAAAAATGCTTTGATTAAATAAGGCAAATTTTATTTTCCTTTATTACTGGTGCCAAAAATGAATTTTTCAAGGAAAGATGATGTCGCCGATGCGGCGACAATGGAGTGCAAAGTGTTAACTGTTATTTTTGCTTTGCAAGATGATTGATTTTCCATTAAATAAAGGAAAATACCAATTAAATTTTTGTGCTGTAAATTCAAAATTTCTAAAAAAAAACTTTTTTTTTTTTTTAATCTGCCAGATGCGGCAACAGTGGTGGCTAGTGACATACATCCGCTAACAGCGCTAGAGCTCAAGGGGTTAAATAAAATTCGATCTTAAAACTTCTACAAAGTAAAATTTCTCCATACATTAGAGAACTTTAACTTTTTTACCTGAAAGTGACCGAAGGTGTCTTTTATCCTTATTTAATTGCAGAGTTTCTGAAATTGAATAAATCAAATATTTATATTTTAAAATAACGGTAACTTAGCACCGCACGCGAGACAGGTTAATCACCGATATTCTTAACCATTTCATTTTTTTTTTCTATCACCAGCGGCGTAAACACTTCATTTAACTTTTATACATGATCTGCTACTCTCTGCTGGAGCATTTCAAATCTACTGCCGAGCTATCAATCCTACGAATTTTTCACTAACTTTATTTTCGAATAGAAACTTTCGCTTTATTTTATTCAGAAATTCTGCGATTAAACAGATAATAAAATAACCAGTAAGAAATACTTGCTGCAAAAACGATGAAGGTTTTCAACTTTACTTTTGGCACAGAAATAAACCTGTGAACCTGACTAAGCAGCCCTTGAAGTCAAAGAGTGAATTAATAAAAATTCTTGATAAAATTATTTTTATTTTGCCCAATTTGCATTTTTCTTTAGCATCAGCCATTTCGGTATTCAAAATAGAAATCTTGTGTTTGGAAAGTCGATTGTGCTTAGAAATTTACTTTTAGGTCTCACCTTTATATAAGAATATCTCAGGTGGAAAAACGCCACGCCAAATGACAAATTCTTCTCCTAAAAATTAGCTTCGCTTTGCTACAAACGGACGGGGTTCCATCTATCGTCTGCATTTGAAGTTAAAACTAAACGTTTTATAACTTCATTGAATAATATTTTTTTAGCCGTATAATTAAAAAATAATAATGCTGCGATGTTTTTTTATAAGAATATTTTTTCGATTCGAAAAAAGACTGATGAAAAAATGTGATATTCAGTTTCTAAAATAATAACAAAACAATAATCAAATTAAATGAAGGTAAAATTTTCAATTGAATTATTGGGAAAGAACAAAAACTATTATTATTTAATCAAACTAAATAGGAATATTAGCCTATAGCTACATAGACCTAGGAAATTCCATGGATATGAAAAACCAGTGGTCAGAGCATATAGGACAAATTTTATTGTTCTTACCAGTATCTTTTATCAATAATCTTCATGATATATTCCTAGTGGATATCTTATAAAAATTCCTCTAGAAGATTATTGATAAATGATTTTGGTAAAAACAATATAATTTGTCCTTTATTCTCCGACCCCTGGAAAAACATCATTTTTTCACATTAAAAATCTTTGACCAATATTTTTATTTCAGATTGAAAATATTTCTGCGATTAATCGTAAAAATTTTAATGCTTTTTGCTAATAAATAAAGCCAAAAATAAATTCCAAAATTATGGAAATAATGTACACACTCTCCACTCAAGGCCAGTGTTTTCTGTCCGCTACGTTTTAGTATTCAATCAGATTGCTTGATTCCCTCCACTTTTTAAAAATAGTATAATTCGTATGATAAAATTTGTCATTCAAATCGGCGAAAATGACTAACTTAAAAAAATTGGTGGAAATCAGAAATTAGTATCGGTTTGTACCCGACCCTAATGCGAAAATTCCACTTGAAGTCAACCCATAACCCGAACCAAAACAAAACAATTCTACGACACGCAATGCAAGAGGAGCCCGCCAAAATTATTTTCGGTGACCCGCAATTCAACACGAAACCGACATATTTAACCCTTAAAAGTATGTCTATGTAAAAAGTAAGTCTATGGTATCATTTATGATACCATCAGTGTTCCCGATTCAGTGGATTTTTTTACTCATATATTCCGCATTCACACCAGAAATTTAAAATGTAAATTTTTGATTTATTTAATAACAGACATTTCGTTATAAAAATAAGGGAAATTTACTATTTATATTTTTCTGGTATGAATGCCGATTCTCTGAATAACGCAATTTCTGGAAAGCATTCTTCCCTGTGCCTTTAACACGCTTAGTGTCACGGTGACTGACACTGAAGCTGAAAAAATTTACAATGTTTTAAGTAATTTTTAAGAAAGTATAATCCTGTAATAAATAAAAGGTAAGTAAATTTTAAATAAATATTCAGTAATTACTTAAAACAATATATATATATTTAGTTTTATGTCATATTTTCGACCGTCAGTCATCGGTGAATGACGCGTATTAAACGGAAAATTCAGTGTCGGTCACCGGTGATCGACGTGGCGCTTAACGTGTTAAGGGTTAAATTCGTATCCGGCCCGTACCCGAAAAGAAAGGAAAGTAAATCATGTTTTAATGCAATTATGAAAAGTAATGTACAATTATATCTCTAATACATATTTTATCTTTCATATAGAAAAATGGGCACAACTGGGTGTCGGGTTGTACCCGACCTGAACCCGAAAGTCTCATTTGATGTCAACACGCAACCCGACATGAACCCTACAAAAAAATTCACTATCCGCAACCCTGCCCGAACTTGACAAAATAATTTTCAGTGACCCGCAATCCGACCCGAACCCGACATTTTTCAACCTTCAACCCGAACCCGAAATACTTCAACCCTCAACCCGAAACGAACCCGAAAGGAAAGGAAAGTGAATCATGTTTTAATGTAATAGTGAAAAGTCATCTATATTCTTTAATTTTTAAAAATAATAAAACCTCTGAATACGGACACATTGAGATCGATGAACATGGTCCTACATCGGGTACGCCCCTAATTTTATTTTTTTCAGTTCGGAATGACTCCAATATTCTTTCTGCAAGTTGGGTTTACCGTATAAAAATGCTCGAGGGTCATATTTAAATTTTGCAAGTCGTGTTGTAAGGTTTTTCTGTAAAATTTTGAGTAAAACTATGTTTCAGATAAAAATAAATACCTATTTGAATATGAATGAGTATAAAGTGTGATTCATAAATATCGAAACAATAGGCTATCTCCTTAAATATTGCCCCTAGACCCATACTTCTAATTGCAATGTTTAAAAAAAAAAGGTGCAAAATATGATGTCATAAGTTTCAACTCTATGGTGGGTCTATTTGAAAAAAAACGAAAATTAAATTTTCGTACACCTCCCGAAGGGTAAAAATTCCATTTAGGAAAATATTTCTTATCCATTCCTGAATTAAACACAAACAAGTAAGAAAAATCATGCGTATAGCATAGATTATGAAACACTTTCCAACACTCCCTGAAAGCTTTAACGAAACATCGTTACTTAGGGAAATAAGGTAAATAAGATAACTAAGTAAACATTTAGAAATCAGATTTCTGTAGTTACCGCCCATAGCCAAATATGTATTCAAATTCTTTTGAACAGGCCTGTATTCGATCTGTATGTTGATATATATATACTATATAATGGGAAAATTTAGTTTAGCAAAAAAATACATAACAGGTTGAAATTCGTCTTTCAGCAATTTATACTAATAGATGGAAACATACTTGAATACATTTGTACAGCCCTGTAGTTTACCTAGTACCTTTATTACATGCCACTATTTAGCTAAAATTTAATTCAAACTAAAACACGCTGAAAACTACTGAAATTACAATTCCAGAAATTATCACCCATAGGCGGCCATGTATCCAACTCATTACGTGGCCCTGTATATCATTTTATCTATATTCTACAAATATTTCTTAGTACACTAAATTCAGTTCAGCGTAAAAATGCATAACTCCTTTAAAACACACTTTTAAGCAATTTATGCTCATACTGAGTAACCTTTTCGAATTCATTTCTGTAGCTCTGTATATGAACTATAGCATTTATACGCGCTTTATAGTATGCACAAATATAGTGAACAAGTAGGTAAGTGTGATCCGAGATCGCACAGAGGGTTTCGTTTAATATTCCTGTCAAAACACTTTATCCTTTTGAAAAATCTGTTAGTTCCACATTTCGCAACCAGGAGCGCATTCTATTCTAAACTAACCTCTATCCGAACGAAACTCCGTTATATATACTATCCGTAGATATATTAGTCGAGATGATTGGGCCGATAGCAGCCGAGATTATTAGGTGCCCCTGGCGGTAAAAAGTGGAACTAAAATATGTAAGGCTATGGTGCATAATATGAAAGAATGGTCAAAGGGGTGTCGCAAAAGTTGGAAAAGTGCTCACTGGGTGAAAAGGGCGGAGGTTAAAAAAACTGCTTAAAATACACAAGTTAGAGCCCAGAGGAGTAAATAATATGACTTTTTGAAAATTTTATGATTTGCCGTGTGGTCTGAGGTATTCAGTTATACGTATGCAAAAATTCATGTCTCCAACTTAATTAGGGCCTCTCTTAGAAAGAATTACTTAAAATACATATGTTGTAGCTCAAAAGGTTAAACGTAAGACTTTTTCAAGATTTTACGATTTCTCACCTGGCCTCAGGTGTTCTGCTATAAGTATGCAAAATTTCAAATATCCAATTTAATAAGGGGCTCAGTTAGAAAGAATTGCTTAAAATACGCATGTGGGAGTCCAAAGGGTTAAATGTACGATTTTTTCAAAATTTTATGATTTGTCGTATGATATGTGGTGTTCAGCTATAAGTATGTAAAATTTCGCGCCTCCAAACTAAATGGAGACTCACTTAGAAAAAAATTATTTTAAATACACATGCGGGAGCTCAAAGGGTTAAATGCACGGCTTTTTCAAATTTTTATGGTTTGTCATTTGATGCGAGGTGTTCAGCTATAAGTATGTAAAATTTCACGCCTCCAACCTAAATAGGAGCTCAGTTAGAAAGAATTGTTTAAAATACACATGTGGGAGCCCAAAGGGTTAAATGTACGACTTTTTCAAACTTTTATGATTCGTCGTTTGATGTGAGGTGTTCAGCTGTAAGTATGCCAAATTTCACGCCTCCAACCTAATTAGGGACTCACTTAGAAAGAATTGTTTAAAATACACATGTGGGAGCCCAAAGGGTTAAATGTACGACTTTTTCAAACTTTTATGGTTTGTCATTTGACGTGAGGTGTTCAGCTATAAGTATGCAAAATTTCATGCCTCCAACCTAATTAGGGCTCACTTAGAAGGAATTGTTTAAAATATACATGTGGGAGCCCAAAGGGTTAAATGTATGACTTTTCTAACTTCTATGGTTTGTCATTTGACGTGAGGTATTCAGCTATAAGTATGCAAAATTTCACGCCTCCAACCTAATTAGGGACTCACTTAGAAAGAACTGTTTAAAATACACATGTGGGAGCCAAAAGGGTTAAATGTACGACTTTTTCAAAATTTTATGATTTGTCGTTTGATGTGAGGTACTCAGCTATAAGTATGTAAAATTTCACTCCTCCAACCTAATTAGGGGCTTACTTAGAAAGAATTATTTAAAATACACATGTGGGAGCCCAAAGGGTTAAATGTACGACTTTTTCAAAATTTTATGATTTTCCGTATGATGTGTGGTGTTCAGCTATAAGTATGCAAAATTTCAAGTTTCCAACATGTATAGTTTCTGAGAACGCGCTCTGTGACAGACGGACAGGCAGGCAGACATACCGAGGAGCGAGACGAATAGGGCAAAGCGTTATAAGTAAGCGTACAAAGTTAATGCTGGAATCTGCTGTAAATTGACACAGCTGCGCCATCTTGTGGATGGAGTGCATAACGCAAATACGCGGGTTTTTAGTATGACGTCACATATGACAGAATATCTACCATCTGCGCATCTCGTGCGCATATTTTCTGAATATTTACTCACTCATGGAAGATGAACCTTATTTACCAGATTTTTTGAAAAATATTTTTGTTACAGTTTGTTTTAATGAAAATATGTGTATTTAAAAAATAGTCGCAATGTCATTTTAATTTCGGGAGAAAAATCACTAATGCTACGTAAGCATTATTGCCTTTTGCCCCGAAACTAAAATGACATTGCAACTATTTTTTAAATACACATATTTTTATCAAAACAAGCTACAGCTTGTTAAAAATCGCAAAAATATTTTGCGATAAATATGGTAAACAGGATTCATCTTCCATGAGTGAGTTATAGTATGATTTATAGTTATGATTTATAGTAAATATTTGAAATTCATGATTAAAATTTTAACAGGTATTCTCTAAAATGGCTTTGTCTGTTTTTCCGTCTATAACTCTTGAATTGTAAATATCTTCAAATAGACCTGAATTTTATGCAAGCTATTCAGGCTAAAAGAAAACCATTTTTGTTAATAAAAGTTACAGGCGTAACTTTTCTTTCCGTGGTTTTTTTCCAGCTTTTTTTTTTCCACATTGGAAGAAACTTGCCCACCTTGGGTTTATGTTATTATTTATTAGAAAAAAATGTATTTTAAAACTAATGAGCGAAATGCATGTGTTTAAATTGGTGTAATATACGAGTATGTATGTATTTTAAATAAAGTTATACATTTAAAATGACGAGTATATTTTTAAAATGATGATTTTATATTTTAAGTGAAATGAATGCAACATAAACGCTGGTGATGGGGAAAATATTTGACGGGTTATGAACTGAGGCCAGCTAACATAATAGTACCTTTTATGCACTGTTTATTTAATCCAGGGTTGCAAGCGCTGCGCCACAAATGACTGATTTCTACCACTAAAATTTTTATAGTATTCCTCACTTATTTAATGACAGAATTCCTGAAATTTAAAAAGGCAAAGAATACAATAAAAATTTAGTGGTGGAACTCAGTCATTTGTGGCGCAGCACTTGCATCCCTGATTTAATCTAACCCTGTTCATATATATAAAAAGATTTTTAAAAAAAATTAATCGATTTTTCACTCCCAGGTATGCTAGAAACATAAAAATTATGTACATAGATGTGTTTCTGGTAACAATACAACATTTTAGTATTTTTATAACTTGATTAAAATTTACCAAATTAATTTTAGGGCATTTTTGCGTTATCTAAACGTAACTGACATAGCTCCTGCTGACATGACTCCTTAAACATTCTTTATGGTTGTTACAACTGTATACAAGATACAACAACTGAATTATGTAAAACACCACGCTCTCTAAAATATACTAGCTGGTTGTGAAATTGCAAAAGAGAAATACTTTAAACCTTTAAGCATCTTAAACGTGATTTTCAGTCACATAATTTTAATTCAAACGCTGCTTTAAGCATTTTTTTTTATAATAATGTTAATTTTTTTTTCCACTGGAAAAGATAAATAAATATATAAGGTAATCAAATACAAATTCACATAACAATTAATTTCATAGTTATTATTTTGCGAATCGTTAAACATACATAAAAAAATTTGCCAGATGCTTAAAGAGTTATAAACACTAAAAAGTAGAAAATAAAATATAATATCCCCATTAAAATTCTCTTGATACAAAGCACAGTTTTTTATTTTACTTTGCTTTCTAAATTTGGTTCATATCGAAAGCAACAGGTATAACAAAAGTGGCACATAAATAAGTTCTCAGAAAAAAATGAAAAAAAAATACATTTATTAAATAATGAATAACAGCTGATGCATTTACAGCAACGTTTTTTTCTTCAAATTTCCACAACTAGTAAAACAGAACAGCAAAAATTTAATATTAATATTATAATGTGAACGAGAATAATCTTTCAAAAGTAAAACTGGAAACAGTACTTAGATTCAACTATTTTTCCAGAGGATTGAGAAGTTTTTAAAACTATTTACAGATAATATAAATTTAGAAACAAAGTAAAAAATGCCAGAATATGTAAATTATGAGCAGACTATTTTCAGTAACATTTAGCGTACCGTCCTCAGTGCACTGTTCACTCAGTTCGGTACCTTCTTGAGTTTTGTCTATTTTTGAAGGTGGTATTCATGAAGCACCAGTCATTTTAATGATCGCAGCATATTCGAAAAATTCTGTTAAGTTTCTCTGCAGGGACTCCAATTTGGATTTTTACCAGAATCTACGCAGGCCTGGCACCTGTAAAGGCAAAAATGAATTAAGTTTTTTTTTAATATTTAACTTTCTAAAATAAAATAAGAAAAAAATTATGCGTCATGCATAGATTATGAAACACTTTCCAATACTACTAGAATTTTTTAATATTTCATTTTTTGATAGGTTGAGCAAAAAAAAACAGCATAACATAGTTAAAAATCAATTTTAGGAATAACAATTTTCCGCAATACATTATCGTGTAATATAGTATGTATCCCTCTAAACCAGTGGTTCCCAACCTTTTATCGACCACGCCCCACCAAAGCATCTGTAAAGTCACTATGTCCCCCCACCCCTGTAAAATGTCAATTATGTCTCTTATTGCTTAAAAAGTGAACTCTATTCACACGTTGGGAGTGTAACAGTTCCTTAACAATAACTTTTCATTTCACATTTTTTATCTTATCAAAGAGGTGAATCTTCTACGACAAATGTGTTTTTAACATAATTTTTAAAATGCAATGAGATTATACATTTTTGTCTATATGCCAAAACGATATTTGTTGTACTTTTCCAACTTAACTCAACGTGAAAGAAAAATAGGGTCTGCATTTTTATCTTCACAAAATATCTTAAAAATACACTTACTTTTAACGTTAAAACTGATAAATTCATACACTTTATAATGCAATCTTGTAACTTATTAAGAGTTGGTGGAAAATGTTTGGATAGTGATTTTTCGTTATATGGATAACAAAACATATAAGAAGTATTTCAAGATTTTCATCTTTATCAATTTCAATTATCCATTATTCCGCATAACACATTCTCTCTATTTTCCCTTTCCCAATATTGCTTATTGTTTTCGTGAATAGAAGTAGAAAACTCATTCAATAAATAATCGAAAACATTACGAAAAATTTTAAATTCAGCACCAGAAAAATTATAGTGAGTCTTAATACTGTAATACATATCAAAATACTTCATAAGATTATTTACATAATTATTCTGGTGTTAATTCTATTTTTAAATTTCGATAGGGAACATTTAAAATATTTAATAAAATAAACTGATTTCTTATATTTTGCTTGCATCCCATTTATTTTTAGTCTACAACATCACGTTTCCCCCAAAACGACAAAAGTAACTGATAGCAAATGAGTGCGTAAGAAATTTGGAATGTCCCCCTTAGAAGACCAAATTGCCCCACGGTGGGGCTTACGCTTCACGTTGGGAACCACTGCTCTAAACGTACTATAAATGTTACACACCCCATATTCAATAATGTCCTATAATAATAAGCCTCAATAACATGTACCGTACATTATGTGAAAATTCAAATAGATTTACGAAGGTTGGACAGGCACGCAAGCAAACCAAAGTTGTAAATATTTTTCGGTAGTTTACCACTATAGGGGCCTAAGTGATTATTTAAGAAGATTGGTGCAATTCGGACTTCAGAAAGTGAAATTGGTTGGCAAATGAAATAAACAGCATGAAAACAAACCTAATGAACTTTACACGCACATATATATATATATATATTTGCATATACATACATACATATATATATATATATATATATATATATATATATATATATATATATATATATATATAAACATTGTATTTATTTATGTATATTATTATTGTTTTTCTTTATATACCATTCACTTCAGTTTGTATAAAAAAAAGATTCTTTGTATTAAATAAATTGTATAAATATTGAAAAAAAAATTTATTGTGTATAAGACACATTGAATAGTTTGCAATGCAATATGTTACCAAATTTCCTTCCCTAACCAAGGCCATTTCCTCTATCTCGGCAATGACCTATTCTGGAAAAGTACCCATTTTCCAAATATGTTGGAAAATGTTAATCAGTTGGAAGTGTTAATTAAAAAGGAAAATTTTCCCTGTTTCAAATCTGAATTAAAAATATAAAATAGGTGCTTCTTTGTTTTACCGGGTCCTAAGTATGACTAGCCAAGTCACCAAGATTTATTGCCAATTTATAAGTTGTATATGACATTATAATCATATTATATGATATATACGGCATTTCATGATATATATTATAGTCATACATGACGCGCATATGTGACATAGGTATAAGTCGTATTATAATGTGCATATGACATATAAAACAGGAAATATTACGTATATATTGAAGTATATAAAAAATGTATGAACGTTTGGAATATATATGTATATATATACATAAGTTTGGCGATGACCTTCGGGAAATCGTAACTTTAACCTTGGCATAATCGTAAACGTGGACGTCGCTATTGCAAAGAATTACCAACACTAATTTAATGAACCTTAAAAACATGTAAAATAATGTTTATGGGAGTTAAAAAAGTGATTCACCGAATTCTTACCAATTGAATTAATTTTAGAAAATAAATTATATAAAAAATATATAAAGCAAACAAACAGAAAACAGCGATCATTACCTATTTTAACAAGTCTCTCTATTTTTTTTTATCCCACAGTAAACTGTCAAATAAAATGTTATAAGGTGAATATATTTTCACAAAAGCCCACTAAAATACGTTGCGAACTTAAAATAATAGATATTTTATTTTGCAATTTATTATATAATCGTTTGAAAAAAATAATTAAACACGTTTTTAATAGCGCCACAATTTATTAGCTAACAATTTTTAATCAAAAATTTGGGCGTCAAAACAAAAATCATAACAAGTGGAGGGCACTTATACAATATTTTTTCGCAATCGTGTTGCATGAAAAATACTGGTGTAAAAGATGAATGATGCTACCAATTAACTGTATTGTTGAAAAAAGAAGAAAAGCAGCGCCTATAATTTTATAGGCAACTTTGCAAAAGTGTTGTCATTAAAGGTACCGAGACGCATTCACTAAAGACTTCAAGCACAATGGGCACATTTAATACCCATATTAAAATTCTTATACAGTTGAAACAATATTATTGCTAGCATATTTTTTTTTTTTCAGTAACCCCCGTATGATGCGCTGAAATTGATTTCCACATCTAAAATACGTGTAATCCGCTGTGTTTATCAAAATAATACAGCCTTTTTTAAAATATCTCAGAAAAAAAATCTCTCTCTATATATATATGTATGTATAAAGGAATTGTTCGTTTAATAATATGTATGATTTCAGTTATTGGCAATTGTTGTGTGTTTCATAAACCTTTTTTAAATCTTTGTTTGGAGAATGTTCCGCAATCGGGTTATTTCGATAAAAATTACTTTCAATTTCTAACCATTATTTAATTTTTATACAGTTACAAATGTACACTGTTTTCTCCTTTGATGCCAATCATGGCTATCAACCCGATTATGGAAAGTTATCCATTTTACCCCTGCGAAGAACGGGTGTAAGATAATAAATGTTTAATTGAGCATACCACGTACTATTTGTAAATATTTTATATTTCATTCCAATTTTTGAAGTTTCTTGTGTGCTTTGTATGCTTTCTGTAATGTTATTCGCGTATGCGAAGTGCAGGTATCCCATGAAAACTATTTTTCCTGGATATGACACAATGACCGACATATTTTTAGATTTAAAAAAAAAGTAATTTGTTGATTTTAGGAATTTTTTTAAAGCTGTTGTGTAAAATTCTCAAAACATTTAAAAATATAAATAATCAATTATTTCTGGTTTAATAGTACAAGAATTGCTGCTTGCATTTTAAGTTAAAGTGGATCCTAATGTAAAATTAAATGAGTTTTAAATGGAATGAATGAAATGTTTGTATTTTAAATATTATAAATAAAATTCGATCAAGAGAATATTTGGAAATTTATCGCCTGCGACCGGTAAATAAAAAATATGCCTTAAAATTAATTAAATAATTTATACTTAAACTCTAAGCATAATAAAACGTTTAATTCTCATCGGAAATACACATGTGTATATATTTTTTATAACTTTATCGTATCAGGAATTGAGTTAAAAACGCTGCTACAAAATTCTATCTTTACATATAGTAACTAAATTTTATGTGAATTTGTTCATTACATTACAAAAACATAATTAAAATAGAACATATTAAAATTAGTGACATTTAATAATATATATTAAATAATATTTTATATTTTTTATAAATGATAATAAAGCACAAAACTAACCTGTTTTTTTCTTTTGGGAAGCGAAACAAATGAAATCTCTCAGTTATTTTTGCAATTTTGAAAACTGCAATAATTAGAACGCCAAGGTGGCATTTTTCAAATACTATTAGTTTATAAAAGAACTGTTTTTGTTTAAACAACTAACTTCAATTAATAAATTAAATAATGGCGAATAAATAAATGGAATTAGCTATACTTCCAACAATTAAGTACCGCAGACGACAAACAAATAAAATCACGGCTGCGCGTGCGCATAGTTATTTCATAGATATCGAACTGATAGATCACCCACGAAGGGGAAAGACGTTAATAATCCTCTAGTAGTTCACTCCGTCCGCTGGGTGGCGTCTGACCTTGATTGACGTGACCTCGCCTTTAATCTTGCTTCTCCCATTTAAGATAGAACGCTTATTTATAACGCTTTGCGAATAGTGTTTCGTCAGATGATCGAAACCCTAAAAAAGCGCATATCATAATTAAAAATGCATTTCGAGCAACCATTACTAATATACAGTAATTCGGATACAATGTAGTATCTGAAATCTTTTCAAATACACCGCAAACAATTCCTCCTATACCATATGAACGTAATTCTTTTGTGTGGCCCTGTAAATGAACAATAAGTATTCTTTACACTGCATATTCAACAGAATGCATATATTAGTGGACTTAATGAATCAATATCAATTTTACTATACTTGAAAGAGTATAACACCATTAAAAATCATTTGAAACGAATTTTTCCAATTGGCCGTAATGTAACGGAAAACTTTTGACTCTCCCTGTAAATGAACTAAACATGCTACAAACTTTATTTGAAATAGGGAACGTGCTATGGTAGAGGTCACTAACATCCAAAAATTTCAGAACGATCCAAGCATATTTACGAGAGTTAGAGCGTGGAAAGACGGCCAGACGGACAGACGACAGAAAAACCGAAGTCATAAACACTTTTCAACTTTGTTGGAAAGTGTTAAAAATTGCATCTCATATCTGGAAAACTCGCAGATTTATGGCCGTTTAAATAATTCATCAGGTTTCAAGGGATTAGACACAAATTGAAATGCATGCAATTCAAGAAACAGTGCTACTTTAAGAGTTCTCGGAAACATGTAAAAAATATATTTGTTGAGTTAGAATTTTGATATTTCTTTTTCTTTTTCTTTTTTTTTTTTTTTTTTTTGTGATGGTTAACCGTATAATTTGCCAACAAAATCACATCTTAAAATTTCTTATAAATTTTAAACTTTTTTTAAACGATTAGTATTTTTTTAAGTGGATTTAATTTAAAATCGTTATAAATCGAAACATCTTTAATTTTTTTTTCATTTAATTAAAGAGGAAAGTATAATTTAATTTTGTTTCGGGATTATTTTTTAAATACTAATTTTCAAAATATTAAAAATACATATTTAAAAAATTATGTAACTTATTTTTTATGAAGAATCATATTTTCAAAGGTAATTTTTTTTTTCAAATTTGTCGAAATAAAATTAATGTAAAATAATCAAAAAAGACGTGTTCCAAGTTTGCATCTTTTTTATTCAACTATTCTTGACTTATAATAATTTAAAAAATAGAAATGGTAGAAACATTATGCAGAAAAACGCATTTAAAGTTTAAAAAATAGATTGGCTCCTAATAAAATGTTTAAATGCTTTTTAAAAAATTGCACGTGAAAAAGTAACTTCTTTCTGTGGCTTAAACTTCCGATTCAGTTTAACTTTTCCCGTTTACACCGCCTTTCTGTACTATTTAAATGTCCGTAAATAAATGTTAAATGTGTAATTTAAAACAATGCATTTTCTAACCGGCCGATTAACACTTTTTTCATAATTTTAGACCTCACAACTTCAGGCTTTTTATTGTCCCGTTGAGGCCGTTAAAAAGAAAGTCTGTATTCTGGGGCCGGGCCAGGCCCGGCGACTTTTTTCTGAAAACTCGGCCAGGTTGGGCCTAACGTATTTTTTCATACCGAACTGGGTGTTGGTGTGATTTATGACGGCCAACTACCTACACGAAGGATATGGGCCCGAAGGGAGAGGGGGGTGCCCTCCGTGGGGTCTTTCCAAGGGAACCTAACCCGTATTTACGCAAGGATATCTAAGGTTCGAAGAAAACCACCGAAAACTTCGAATGATTAGGCCAACGAGCGCGATTGGGTTCGAACCCAGCACCTCGCGTCTAGCAGCTTTGAGAGCAGAACCTCTCGGCCACTGGTTATACCGAACCCGGACTGGCTTCCTTCTTCCTAGGTCTCCACGGGGCGAAATTTTCAGCCCCGGTCTCGGCACAACCCCTATTAAAATCATTGCCTCTGACTGACTTAATCCGTGCAAAAATAAGTAAAATTTGGCTCAGCCCAAAAACTTTTACACCAGATGCATATATTTTTAAATGGCCATTATTTTACAATAAAACCTTAAAATTCATTTTTTTTTAAACGATACTACATTTTAAGACAAAAAATTTTTAAATACTAGTAAAACTAGTGAAAAGAAATCTGCCTGAAGGAATCCTTTCTTAAACGGAAAAATCTATTGATCATTGAAAAATGAATATAACAATACTTGAGTAAAAATAGACTATATTTACAGCTCCTAAGAAGGGAACTTGCCTATAACGCATTTTTTTTTTCTTTCCTATGTGATTCCATCTTAAAAGATTTTACTGTATAGCATTTTCCATAGTCTCCAACGCATGGAATATGGATTAACGATATTAAAGGCTAAGTGAAACATTTACATATGAATAGAGATTCGTTAATAAAACAAATAATCACAGCTTTTGGCGCTTCTTTAAAAATAATAATTGTAAACATGAAAAAAGAAAAGCTATAATAAGTATTTTGGTCAGAACTCCTCCATACGAAACAATTTTTAACCATATCGATGTAAAAAAAAACAATGTAGAAATTCAGCCAGGCCGGGGCGGGCTATGATTTGAACATTTTTCTAGGCTTGCCGAACTTTTTCCCCTATGGGTCGGTTTACAATTTGTGGATGATCCCTATCCTGCACTCAAAATGAGTCAAAAACTCCTCGCTCAGAAGCATGGATAAATGGTGTAAGTCACGAAGTTTGGATATTATATCCCTGCGAATTTTGAAGACATCGAGGAGATTTTTTTTTTTTTTTTGTCTTTAATTCCGGAAGGGATAAGGAAAAACATCCTAATTGGGAATTTTACTCTAAGGGGGTAGTATAAAAATTTAGTTTTGTATTTTCTCAAATAGAGCCCCCCCCCCCCCCCCCACATGGAGTTTGCAATTGGAAGTTTGAGTCTAGAGACAATATTTAAGGAAATAGCCTATTGTTTCGATATTTATGAATCACACTTTATATTCAATTTAGTGCATGAGAAATAAAATGTATATAAGAAATGTGATCGCAGAATATTCTTTCTCTACAGTACAGTTGAGAGATTTTTTTTTTCTCTTCCGAGAATATGATAAATATTACAAACATTTCGTTTATAATTTACACAAATATACATATGTCGTATTTGTGATAGTTTATGCACACATACAGATGTTACGTACGTGCAGATTGGCAAGTGAACTTATTTTGAGGTATAAGCATACAAAGTTAAGTGTTTGGAACTGAAAAGGGTTCACCAGATAGACATGTCTGCTTTTCGGGAGTTTCCATTAATTAGGTCTTACAGTATATAGATTTTTAACTTGAAAAATATTTTTGACATTTTTTTCATAAATTGATTCAACCTACGACCTGACCAGCAAAAGTGCAAACCCAACCCGAACCAGAAACAATCAAAGCCGACAATCTCGACACCGACATACGATGGTTGGGTGGAAAGAAATGCACACATGCTTGTAGAACACGAATAAAAATAAATAGGAAGATCGGACAAAAAGTACAGTTGTGGAAAATAAAAGTAAACACCCCCTACTAACTCCTCAACAAATTATCGTAGAAGAAAGTTACCGGTACTGAACGATTGGAAAAAAGCTACTTTTAAATGATGTATATAAAATTTGCTTAGGGGGGCATCTACATATTAAAACTAACCATAACTTTGTTTTTTTCAATAGCAGTACACAATTCTGACAGCATAAATGAACTCTACACCCTTCAATTAGTCTAAAAACAAATTTTTATGCAATTCGTACCGTAAGTTTCCGATAAATTAATTATTTTAAAACGAGCGTATTTTAAGGGCTGTATCCAAATTGAAGTTCGGTACTCGATTGTTAACCGAGAGAGCTCCCTTCTTGATCAAGGCACCTTAAGCAGTCAGTTAAGCCTGTTAGATTACAGGATAGCATAAGAAATATCAAAATATTTAGTCCCTTCTATCATAGACGGTCCCTTAAACCATCATTTTGCGTTTTTAAAGCATAATATGAAAACTACTTGGAAGAAATTTTGGATTTCCATAAAGCAGGGCTTAATAAATCTAAATCCATCAAAAAAATTGAAGGTTGCAATTCATATTTTTTTAAATATTAATTTCATAATTCATAATTAATATCAGAAAATTATAAAAATTGCAAATTCAACGTATTTATGTTTGGGTATATTAGCATTATTGCTGCACAAAAAATTAAAACATTAGGATCATGATTTCAGAAGTTATAAATAAAAATATGAAAATGTAATTTCACATTAGAAGCACTAAATTTTGAATGTTTATAATTCAAAAACTTATCATTCAAATGACTTGAAATTTGGTGTCTAGGCATAGTTTGAACCAAATATTTGAAATATCTCGTTAAAATTGGGCATTGCTATTGAAACAAATGAAGTTTTGATTAATTTTAATATGTATATGGGCTCCTAAGCAAATTTTACATACGTCATTTAAAAGTAGACTTTATTTCCAAACGATCGGTACCACTAATTTTCGTCTACGATCATTTTTTAGGAGTTAGTAGGGGTTGTTTATTTTTTTTTCCACGACTGTACATTAAAATACAATTCTTAAGCTTCAAAATCATGTATTTATTTTTCAACATAGTCACCGTTAAGGGTAACAAATTTCTCCCAACGTGTAACAAGTTTTTTTATTCCGTCACTGGAAATTCCTTCCGACTTTTCTCGAATCCAGGACTTCACAGCTGCCGCCAGCTCATCTTTCGAAGTGTAATGATTACCCTTGAGGCCTCTCTTGCCTAGAGGAAAAAGAAATAAAAATCGCAATGTGAAAAATCGGGGAAGTAAGGAGGGTGTAGAATCGGTTCAAACTTCAGGTTTTGGCAGAGCCTCTTCAGTTGAGGATTTTACGGTACATAAGGTTGTTCAAAAATGAAGACGACATGTTCCTCGGGTATTCCAATATGGTTTGCGATACACTTTTGAGTGATTCGTCGGTTATTTTGAATCAAATTTCCGACGAGTTTGCGATTTTTATCGTCTGGGCAGTGAGCGGACGTCCGCTGGGTTTTTCATCAAAAATTAGGGCTTTTCAGGGCTCGCATCACAAATATTACTGCCGATAGATATACAGTAGACTTATCAATAGCATCGTCATCTTTAAACGACGATGAATCTCAGCATGATTCACTTTTTCAGCAGTTAAAAATTCGATAGCAGCACGCTGTTTAACTCGCGTAACATAGCACTAGAACACGTCACCATACTTCCGCTTCTCAAAACACCCTGGATCAATTCTGCGACTTCAAATCTGCACATGCGTATAGAGGGGGAATGTTACTTCCACATGCTACCAGGTGCGCTTCTTTAAGTCATTTCGTTCGCGCTCTACAAGTTACTTATCAGCCTACCCTCGTATAACGCCAACTCGATGCGATACGATATAAAACGGGTAACTAGGGCTCCCACTGGTCCGCTTTTTGAAAACCAGTATTTTTTAAGAAAAAAAGCGGGGTAGGTATCTGCAAGCAGTGCAAGAAAATGCTCTTCGAGGTCAGTTTCTATGAAATTTATAAAGAGGATTCTTTTTTTATGAAAAAAAAGTAGTGTTTAAAAAAAGGACCGAGTGGGAGATCTGGTAATACGAACCGATGCAGGACTCTATGAGAAATCTGAATTAAAAAAAGTAGCGAATCCGCAACACTTTTCAAAACATGTCCTTGAGCACAGTTAAATTTTCGTAATAAAATTTTACCGCGCTCAGATTCGTAAAGTAATTTCAGATAAAAAGTATTGAATCATTTGTACTGTAATAGGTAAAGAATTAAGGTAAGAGTCAGAATAACCCACTTTCCTCTGGATTACTTTTTATATAAGTTATTGGATACGTAATGCTCTCAACATAAATGTTAGATTTAATACATACAATTATAACAAAATTACTTTTTTCAAGCATTTTGTCTGCTAGCATTCAAATAAAAACGACGTAACGTATCGCATGAATTGAATAAGGCCAAGCAAACTTTACGGAAATAAAAGTGGCCATCAAGCATAGCAGTTATCACTTAAGTTACTTACACTACAAAAACCCATGGAAATACCCTTTTACAAAAAACTTAATTTGAGTACAAAATACGAAGGAAAAATGTTACAACTCATAACAAGTGCTCAAAATGTGCCCCATTAGCCGTGATGCATGCTTCACATCCACGCCGCAGGGAATCGCGAACACGTTTCAATTGGCCGGGAGTCCCTTGGACATGTGCTGCCGCTTCAGCGATCCGTACCATGAGGTCCATGGCAGATGGAACGGGTGTTTGGTACACCAGAGACTTAAGATATCCCTCAGCTCAACGGGGTTTAAGTCTGGTGATCGCGGTGCTAATTCTGATAAATAACCGCAACTTATGACCTGTATTTAAAAGGTTAAAATATTCCTATTTCAGAAAATTTGTAACTTCAATTACCTATGGGGATTTAGGAAAATTTCAAATGTATGCAATAAACGCTGTAGAAAAAGTACTGCTTCAAAGAACGAAAGAAATATAAAATGTATCATTATGGTATAACTAAATTTTACATTTGGAAAATATATTGAGTTATCCGAAGAGTTCGTGCCGATTCGTGACCACTGGTGACTGGTAACTATTTTTTATATTTGTACCTCTATTTTAAAAAATACGTTTTCAAGTATGTTTCTTTTGCAGATGTTATCAAAGTATATGTGACAAATTTTTATTTTCGAAAAGTGAGGCGAGATGAATTTAAAAATATCACGTGAGTTGAGAAAACAACTTTTGGGACAAACTTTGACTGTCAGAAACAAACTCATTGTATTTTTTAGACATTCTGACTCACCTCACCCTCTCTAAACTCCGGACATTGCTCCCCCCGACTACTCTTTGTTTCTTTTCTGAAGAATTTTCTTTGCCAAAAAAATTACTCTTTGACTGATATAAAAAAGCATATCGATAAGTATTTTGCCATCCAATCAGAAATGCTTTAGAAAAAAGACATTATGTGACTTCTGGACAGACGGAAGAAGGTTGTAGAAAAGAGAATGGCTCCTATATAATTTAATAAATATATACTAAAATATAAATCGTTTGCTTTTGAATTTTCCTTCAAAATCTCCACGAGCATTCTGCATAGCTGCCAACTTGTACGGATATTTGCTACCACTAAAATTTAACAGAAATTCCTACCTTATTTAATTTCCAATCTTCACTGCAATTCGGCGATTGAATTAGGCAAAATTTTCTATTAAAGTTTAGTGGTAGCAAAAATCCTTACACATTGGCAGGTATGTTTCTGGCTTATCCAATACATACAGCGCTTGGGAAATAAGTTACAATAAATCACACGCTAGATGGTTTTTAAAATTACTTCTGTTAAATTTTGTAACACATTACAGTTGACAAAATTTTATATAAAATTTGGAATTTAACAAAAAAAGGAAAAAAAAGAAAAAAAATATTTAATTTCTTTCAACAACATTTATTTTTAAAGCCTAAAGTTTTTATGCATTTGTTTGATTTCTAAATTTCCCTTCTTCGTAAAACATTATTGTGGAGCATAATCCTAATACTTTTTCTTTATCTTAGCAATTTTTTTTTCGCTTTCCATTAAATTTATATTTTTTTCCTCTTTTCATGAAGTATGAAGTATAGTAAAGTTAAAACAGAAATAAAGATAAACTCAAAGGTATCTTAATTTACGATTCAAAAAGTTTTAAAAAAAAGATAATTTTGTTTAAAGAAGTTGAAACAGTAAAAAATTTAGTCCCTTTTTCAACAATACATTTTTCACTCAAAATTTAATAAGTTTAAAATCCGAAATAATTAAAAAAAATAAATTAAACTTTAATTAAATTCATAACTAATGTAAAATAAAAAAAATAAAAATAAATCTAATGTCTAACTACAGAGAAAATTATTTTCAAACACAATGTTATATTTTCATGGCGAAATGTGCCATTTTTATCTTCTTGAAATTTTTCGTTAAATTTCTATTTTTTGTATTATCTTAATGAAAAAAATTTTCATTAAAGTCAAAAAGTTTTTCATTAATTATGAAAATCTTATTTTCATCAGTTGGGATTCCCAAGAGATTACATAAAAATTATTATTTTGATTACTTTCTAAGAATAAAATATGAAACCTTTCGCACTCTCCTGTGAGAAAAAAAAAAATAGTGTGTTAAGAAACTTGAGTGCTTTTAATTTTCTAATCAGTATATGCTATTAAAAGAACGATAGTAAATTCCAGAGAAACATCTAATCAGGGTTCGGAGCACATGCAGGTTTCGTACGCTTCAAAGGATTCAGGAGATTTTAGGTGTTTTAGTACCAGAGATTTCATAAAATACTGGTCGCTATATCTGAAGACAATAAGACAAATATTACTTTAAAAATTCCTGGTAAAAAGTGCTTGAAAGTCCTTTAACTCTGTCGCTGCAGTTTTATCAGAATAGCTTCAAAAATTGCGTATTTAACCCCTTCGCAAAGAGCGTCTTTTAAAATTTTTTATTCTTTTGCCACCGGTTTTTCAAAGCAAAAAATTTTGTCTAATTTAATCTGGAAAATGCTCCGATTAAATAAGGCAAAATTTACAATAAAAAAATAACCGTTGGGAATAATCAAGGTGAGTTAATTAGACGGAAAAAATGCATGCCCGAGAAAATCTCGGGTTGCGCAAATTTTGCTACTTTTACGATGCCTGATAAAATCTCGGGCTGCGCAGCGAGAGTGTTAACCCGTCGAGGGTCGCTGGGATATATTATATCCCACGCATCAAAGAGTTCAGAGGTGTTTAGTACCAGAAATTTCATAAAGTACTGGCCGCAATATCTGAAGACAGATTTTTTAAAGTTAAATAAGACAAATATTATTTTACAAAAATCCTGGTAACACGTGCATGAAATCTTTTAATCCGTTGAGGGGTGTTGGGATATATTAAATCCCGCCTAAGTTTAATTAAGATTTGCAACAGAAACTTCTTACCAAGTTTTACTATTATAACTTTAGGGGAAAACAGTTGAAAAATTTCTTTTACTGCTTTTGAAATATATTTTTTCCAATTTCCCGGTGAGAATTAAGCATTACGCAAACGCAATTGTTTGCTCCTCAAAGGGTTAAGCATACGAACCCTGATGAAGGACAAATGTTATTCTTCATACCAATATCTTTTATCAATAATCTTCATAATATCTTCCTATTGCATATCTTATAAAAATGTCTCTTGAAGATTATTGATAAAAGATACTGCTAAGAGCAATAAAATTTGTCGTATATGCTCCGACCCCTATGTAATGAAAAATATATTTTTATCATTTAAATAAATAAAACTGTAAAATAAATATTCAACTGCATATTAGGAAGAAAATAAAAAGAAATAGACTTTCCAAATATTTTATAATTGTCTAAGTGAATAAAAACAAGTAGGAAATTGTACGCCAAACTTGACAAATGTACTGTAATATGTTTTATAAATATTCAGATCTTGGTGCAACAGCTGTTGCCCTTTTAATCAATAACGCATGAATATAGCTGATAATTCCTATGCTTGTTGGCCACTGTTATTTTCGAAGAGTTTGCTTGGCCTTATTCAATTAATGAGATATCTCACATAAAATAAGGCACATATCTAAAATACTGGTAGCCAAAAATCGTAGTATATGACTTAGTTTACATGTACTCATGGAAATAGCCCTGCAACGATTATATATACACTATATAGCCATAACTGATCGGACATATTCAATTTTAGACATTTTGTCGAATATTTTAAGATATACCGGTTGATCCAGAAGTTCCGAGAGTTTTGAAATGTTAACCCATATTGGACCGCTGTCCTATAAATAGAACAGCTAATAAAACATTTTTTTTAAATAAAATTGGTAGGGATTTTCTGGATGCATTTTTTATGACGTCTTTAAAATACATAAAAATTTAACATATAAACAAAAAAACAAGTAACCAATTAAAATTTAATTGAAAAAACCTATTTAAAAAATCCTTTAAAAATTGTGATCTAGAATTTTACCGTTATTATTATCTTTTTATTGGAGAAATCATAGAGTATTTTTGTACAACATAAACAGTATTTTTAAAGTAAAATAAAATATTTGCTCATAAAATTAGTTTCTGTATGCATTTTATATGTCCTTACTATGTGTCCTACTAATATGTCCTGTTTATAGAACAGCTAATTACTTAAAAATTAATAACTTTGTTTTCAAAATTTTGCTAGTACCTGCTTAATTATACCATATTAATGATATAATCGAAGTTTTAAAAATTTTCAAAAATATTTAATCGGTGTGGTCCAATATGGGTTAATAATTAATGAACTATATACAATAGAAAGATGCGGTTTTCACAGAAATGTTTAGAAACATGTGGGATTTGTTTTTTTAATGAAAAAAGAATATGTTAATTAGTCACTCTTTTGCCAACAAGTGGCGCTGAAATTGATAATATAGTTTTGCTATGGTGTAATAAAGCGGATTGAGTATTGGCATCGTGTTCTACCCATAGACTTCTAATATAACTGGACGCAGGAATGGCAACCTTTTCTTGAGGCACATATCATGCTCCCCACCATCACGTGATGGTGGGAAAAATGCGCGCCAAACCGGTTTTTCCCGCATCCCACCAAGACCTATTTCGTCTGCGTTCGTTTTGGAGCGTTTCTTTTATCACGAAAATGAAAACGGAAAATTGCCAAGAAGGGGATCACCGCCAAAAAATGACACCCTTTTGGCGATGAAATCTCCGACATGAGTGCATCAGGGTTCGACGGATGAGAACAATGGGATTCGCTCTCTATTCAATTCCTCCTTTAGGGTTCTACCTCGTTTACCGCTGCAGCAGATGTTTGGGGTCTCCGGCTTTTTTGGCGATCTTCCAATGAGCCCGTTTCCTCACAAACGTCTAAACACAGCACTCTCACAAAATGCACCATGCACCAAGTTTTGGTTTCTCGGAGGCGAAAACCGGTTTACCCGCGGTAGGAAAGTGGAGTTACAGTATGAGCGCTCGCTGACAACGAGATGATCTCTTCGTTGGCTATGAATACTTTAAAACCTTCGTTTAAAAGCAGTTCATATGTATTGAAAATGTACTACATATTAACAAATAATGAATAAAGTGTTATCAGAATGTAGATTTATGGATTTTGAAAACATTTCGGAATTTTTTTTAGTAGTTTCTGCAACTTCCCCTCCCCTTATTAATACTTCAAAATAAAAATTTTATTGCTTTACTTTTTTATTTGTTCAGTTTGCACTGCCATGTGGTTACGGACTTTTTTAAATGAGTTTAAAAAATGAAAATTAAAAACTATTAGTACTATCATAAGTTAGTATTGGTACAAAATACGTAAATTACCAAAATAAGAGTTAACAAAAATTTAGATCATTTTTCCTTTTAAAATATTGACTTATGAATTAAAAATTAAAAATTGGGGAAATTCTCAAAACAGGGAAACAGACAAGCGTTATACGGATTACCTGATATTTACGGAACTAATATGATAATGCAAATCATTCGAAAATAATGAGAACATAATATCAGTGGCACATTATAAGTGTCAAAAACTTTAATATATGTGAAAAAATATTGTAAATAAAATAAATAATTACTGTCATTATTATCATGCTTCTTGAATTATAATTCTATTTTCTTTATCGCTACCATGTTGAAAATTAGATTAAATGTTAAAATTTGGAACCTTTTTTTTTTTTTTGAAAAAAACATGTTTATCTTTATGGTGAAATGGGAAAAGATGTTTGATTTCTTAGTACATAAATAAAAATACCTGCTATTTTCATACATTTACTAATGAAAATGATTTTAGGAACAGGTCAGGAATTAGTGATTATGGATTCAATAAATAATGACCTTTTCTGAAAACATTTTTGTAAGGGAGGGGGGGGGGGACATATAATTTATTTTTTCTTTTCTCCATTTTAATTTTAACTATTTATTTACTTGTATATGTATATTATCTAATGTTTTCAATTTATCGAACTAGCTGTATATTTTGAAATTAAAGAAAGCTGTAAAATAAATTTTCATCAGAACACTTGTATGCAGGATCCACTTAAAGAATAGGAATATGCATGAAAAGCAGTTCCACAAAAAACATTATTAATAATAATTAACATAAATGTTTGATATTCACATATCTGTGAGGGTATTATGAAATATTGCAAACTCAATTTCGATGCATTGTGAAAGTTCTTATTTATCTACAACAATTTATTGGAATTTGATGAAATTTCCTTCACATAAAACTTAATTAGATTGAATAAAGTTAAGGTACTGCAGATCTGAATAAAATATTTTCTTCACATAAAGCTTAATTAGATTGAATAAAGTTAAGGTACTGCAGATCTGAATAAAAATATTTCGTACAATTTATAATAAATGATAAGCTATTATACGTGTAAATATAAGAATAAAAAATAATACGCTTACATAGTGAATGAATTTAATTTTTATTAAAGTAGCCAATGAATGCAATTAAAAAAGATGAAGTCAGCCTTTTGTGATAGCAGAGGCTCATTTCAATGTACACCCCCCCCCCCTCACCCACCCTCATTGTGGCCTTGTACAACTTAAAACAGCCTGATGGAATAAATACAGATTACTTTTAAATGTTGGAGTCTCAAATATTTGAAAATTGAAAAGGCTGCTCATATTACCATATGATAAAGTAGGGCGTGTGGAGCAGTACTGCATCACGTTAAGAATGCAAATGAGTATTGTACCAAAAGAAGACGATTTTAGTATCACATTGGTTATGGAAAACTCTTGAATAGAATTACCGAAACACCTTTTCCACATGCTCCTAAAATAAATTCATATTATCTATTAAATTGTTATGAATAAGCACATAATTTCATCATATTCATCACATAATTTTCTTTCACTTATCGACAATTAAAAGAAAATAAATAAAAGAAAAGTATTTCTAAAATTAAAATATTACATCTAAAAGCTTAGTTATTAATTTCCACAAGGTTCTAAAATGATTTAACTTTTACCCTATATTGTAGGTAATAAACATAAACAAATCTATCACTTTTCAAAAGAAACGAAAGAAAGAAAAATCAATCTTTTAAAGAGAGGGTGGTTTTTTTTAATCATCATTTAAGAAATTTATTCATTGCGATTTTCTTTATTTAACTCATAAACTCATGTTAAGAGAGTGGAAATGCTTCATGCTCGAAACACAAGCCTGCCGGCAGTTTTCGAAACTTTCATAACATAAAAATTAAAGTTTCACAATATGAACATAAGATTTCTCAACACATTAATACTTGAGTGACGAAAACATTAACATTACATATGCGAGAGAAAGTATGCATTTAAAATATTTGCGTGAAATACGCACAGTAACGAAACGACAAAGTCCAAAAGCATGCCCAATAAAAAGCCAATGGTCGAAAAACGGAGGAAACCGGTCGGAGGAGCAATAGAAACAGAAACTTGTGCTTTGTGCGTTTTGTGAGGGTGCTGTCCCTAGACGTTAGTGTTTCCTCAAACCTTTTTATCATAGCCTTCAGATTTGTAATAATCATGGGTCCTTTTCCAGTCTTAACTCCTCGCACTGAACGACAAGAAAGCAAATATAAATTTGACGGTTTTTCCTTTTTGTAAAACAGCTTATCTTACAAAGCTTGTCATGCAAAGAAAACATGCTAAACATAGCAGTTACACATCAAATGTTGTATCAAAATTCCTTTTAAATTCAATTTTTTAACCTTCGATAAAGCGTTTGAACATAAACCGCCCTTAAAGTGAAATCTGAGCAATATCGTAGGAAAGATGTTGCGCAATGAGCTCATCTGCTTATATAACACATGGTACAGATATTTTCAATGTTCTACAGCAGCCCCATCTGTTGCTAAAAAAATTAATTATTTATTTAAAAAAATATTTCATTATAAACAAAAATCCCTCACGTTTCTGAGAATGTATGTGAAAACTGCAGCTTTCTATTGTACATAGTTTTCTAATTATTAGCATTTCAAAACTCCCGGAACTTCTGGATCACCCGGTATTTTTCGGATTTTTCTGGAATTTTAGGATTATGAAGAATATGTTCGACTTCAGATTTATCAACGGTGATTTGACCAAAAGGACAATTAGTGGGCCAACAAAAAATCAAAGAAAAAGAATAATGTTTGGGATCACCATGCAAAATAAAATGCACGAAATGATCTATCGCTATAGCTTACAAATATATGGATATTGTACAATATATGTATTCATTTGTGGAAGAATAGAACGTATATTCATGGAGATGCATCGATTTTTTTAAAAAGTTCAGAATTTTTTGCATGTTTTTTGTTTATATCATGCAGGGTTTTTTGCCAAATTTAATGTCGGTTTCAGAAAATTTGACAAAATTTAGTAGGAATAATATGGTGTAATTGGAATGTAAATAAATTAAATATTTGATGAAATATGAGCAGTTGAATGAAACATTTGATAGCCAACTCTATGAAGCAACTCATAAAAAAAGACAGTGAAAATTCAGAAAGATATTGGCAATATTGTGAGCGAATTTTTAGTTGTTTTCTAAAAGTTGCTGAATGATATGGGATTTTCCACAAATTGTAAATTTTTATTATCTGGCTTTCAGCAAAGAAGATTGTACAAGATAAATGTCAACGATTAGATTTAGAAGAAATGCTTAGATTTTGATACTTCTTTTTATCTTGGAATAGGCTCGTTCTGGTGATTTTTCAAAAAAAAAAAAAAAACTAAAGCATCCATAGCTGCCAACTTTTACGCTTTCTTCCTACCACTAAAATTTTACAGTAAATATTGGCTTATTTAATCGTCGAAATCTCAAGATTAAAGAAGGCGAAACTCTCTATTAAATTTTAGTGGTAGCAAAAAAGCGTAAAGGTTGGCAGCTATGGGCATCAATAAAAATGAAAAAAAAAAAAAAAAGAAAAAATTAAAAATGACAATTTATGGAAAAACCCTTATCATTTAGCTGTGTTTAGACAACAACTAAAAATCTGCTCAGTCTATTGCCGGTATTCTTTCTGATGTTTCACGATATTTGACTGGCTTTTATTATGAGCTGCTCCATAGAGTTGACTATCAAATCATGATTATTTTTTTTTTTTTTTCGTGCGCACATGCGCAGATAAAAAATATTTCATTCAACTGCTAATATTTCATCAAATATTTAATATATTTGCATTCCAACTACATAATATTATTTTTACTACATTTTGTCAAATTTTCAGAAACTGGCGTTAAATTTCGTAAAAAACCCTGCATGATATAAACAAAAAACATGCAAGAAATTTTTGAACTTTTAAAAAAAATCGATATATCTCCATGAATATACATTCTGTTCTTCCAGAAATGAATACTTATATTGTACAATATTCATATATTCGTAAGTTATAGTAATAGATCATTTCGTGGATTTTATTTTACAGGGTGACCCCAGACATTATTCTTTTTCTTTGATTTTTTATTAGACCCTTAATTGTCCTTCTGATCTAACCGCCGCTGATAAATATGAAGTCGAACATATTCTTCATAATCCTGAAGATCCAGAAAAATCCAAAAAATATATCTTTAATATTCGACAAAATGTCTAAAATTGAAAGTGTCCGATCACTAATGGCCATATAGTGTATATTAAATTTCAAAACATTCGGTTGGGTAGTTTTTGCGCTGTTATGTGCGGACAAACGGACAGACAGACGTCCGGACCAGACGACGTCTATACGTGCAACGTTTATATATAATTACGAACGCACATAATTAAAAGATATTAAAGTATAATTACAACGCTAAACTTACAGCGGACGGGTCATTGGGCCCGTGTATTCAATTGTCAAAGTTATAGGGCAATTCCACAGAAAATCATCATTTTGGGGGGGGGGGGGGATTAAATTTATAATATGTTTAATTTAACGGTATGATTGGAAAACTTGATATTTTTATATTCTATAGAAAATCCTATAAAAAGGCATTGTAAATTACTGTTTACAAACTAAGTTAAGTACCATTATTGTCTTTGTAAAGTCATAATGTTACGTCAGTTACACAGTAAAAGTTATGTCAGTTACACGTGTAATTTCCATTTTTTTCTTTTTTCTTGTTCAGAAATTAATTAAACAAGTTAATGTTATAATTTGGCATTACTTAGTGTTGTTGAGAACATTAAATCACTTTGTTCAACGGGATAGTTTTGATAATTTTTACACTTCAATGAAAGCGGAAATTTTTTTTTGTCTATTTTATGTTACGTCAGTTACAGAATTTTGAATTGCAATTTTTGGGACTCAAAAAGAGATAGAAATAATCTGCAGGTATTTGAGTATTGAGGCCTTATTAAGAAATATTTTAAATTGTAAAAATTTGTTCTACCTTTATTAGTAAATTTTCTACACAGATATGAAAACAAAATTCGATGATAAAATGTTACGTCTGTTACGATGGAATTGCCCTAAACCGGTGTTTGTCACGCCTATTTTAATTTATTAACCTTCGCTTTGTTTAATCCTAGATTTCAGAAAATAAATAAGGCAATAATTAATTTTCGAAATTATTCCTACAATCACTTATAGAAATTTACAGTTACATAGCTTCCACAAAATCTACTATACTGGATGGCAAGCAATTTTAGCGTAGCTTCCAATAGCATAGATGTCCTAGAATATTTTCAAGAGAAATGTTCCGAAAGGACAATATTTTGAAAACTGTGTTGCGATTGGATGTAGAAATAGTCGCTATTTCTGTCCCGTATTGAAAAGTTAAAATATTCCTATTTCAAAAATTTTGTTTCATCAAATACCTATGGGATGGCGGAAAATTTCAAATGAATTAACCCTTAAATGCCTGATTTTTCAAAAATCATTGTAATAATGTTTTTCGGCTTTCATTTTTTAAATAAATCATGGGAAAAATACTTAAAAAATCATATTTTGTTTTAAGTATGGTTTACGGCTAAAACACAGTTTGTTACTAATCGGCAGTATTGGTCTTTAATTGGAAAAATAATTTTCCTTGATAAAATTCTATAGTATGTCCACACAAGAATTTTAGGAACTATAATAAGAAATACATTTTACTTGCTCACTGCAAAACAAAATAGCTTCCAAACAAAACAAAAAGAACAAGTAGCAACAATTGAAAAAATAAATCTATCTTTATTCTTAAACAACACAAGTGTTGCGATCTACATGTTGAAAATCGATTTAATAATATTTTCAGAATGTATTTTATTGGCAACATTAGTCATTATAGCTTCAATATTATTCTAATAGTACTTTAGAGCCTAAATTGGGTATGTTGCCGAAAGCAACACCCGGCATTTAAGGGTTAAAACTGTAGAAAAAAGACTGCTTCAAAGACAGAAAGAAATATGGAAATATACTATTATCGTGTAAGTAAACATTTAGGTTTACATTTGGTAAATATATATACAGTGCTTGGAGAAAATGTTACACACGGTAGATGGTTTAAAAAATTATTTATATTTCATTTTGCAGCACTTTATACAGGGTTCGTACGGGTCCTTTGAAATTCCAGACAGAATTTCTTCTGTACCAGTATTTCCTTATGGAAAATCTTTGCTTAAATTAGTCTAAATTTCGTACGTTTAAACTAGATTTATTTTTCTATAAAAAAAAACACTGATATTGCGTTGAAAATAACGTACGAACCCTGTTATATTGGACGCCATTTCGTATTAAATTTGGAATTTATCAGAAAAAAAAGGGGGGGGGGACTATTTAACTTCTTTCAATAATATTTATTTTAAAAACCTAAAGTTTTTATGCATTTGTTTGAGTTCTAAATTTCCCTTCTTCGTAAAATAATATTGTGGAGAATATTCTTAAGACTTTTTCCTTACCTTAGCAAATTTTTTTCGCTTTTAAATTTATACTCTTTTTCTTCTTTTCATGAAGCATAAAGTTTAGTAAAGTTAAAACAGAAATAACGATAAACTCAAAGGTATCTTAATTTACGATTCAAAAAGTTCCATAAAAAGAGAATTTTGTATAAAAAAAGTTAAAACAGTAAAAAAAAATTCAGTCACATTTTTAACGTAACATTTTTCATTCAAAATTTAATAAGTTTGAAATCCGAAATATCTTAAAGAAATAAAATTAGACTTTAATTAAATTCATATCTAACGTAAAATTAAAAAAATAAATCTAATAATATCTAACTACAGATACACTTACTTTAATAAATAATGTGACATTTTCATGACGAAATGTGGCTTTTTTATCTTCTTCTTGAAATTTGTTGTTAAATTTCTATTTTGTATATTATCTTAATGAAAAAAGGTTTAATTCATTAAGAAAATCTTATTTTCATCAGTTGGGTTTCCCTAGAGATTACATAAAAATTATTATTTTGATTACTTTCTAAGAGTAAAATGTAAAACCTTTCACACTCTCCAGTGAGAAAAAAGGTGTATTAAAAAACTTGAGTGCTTTTTATTTTCTAATCAGTATGTGCTACTAAAAGAACGATGGAAAATTCCAGAGAAGTATAATGAAAATATATTTTTATCATTCAATTAAAAAAACTGTAAAGGAAAAAATGCATATTAGAAAGAATATAAAAAGAAATAGGCCTTCCAAATAATTTATAATTGTTTAAGTGAATAAAAATAAGTCGGAAATTGTACGGCAAACGGGGAAAATGTGGTGCCTTCGTACTATAACTAGTTTTATAAATATTCAGATCTTGGTGCAAGAGCTGTTGCACTCTTATGCAAAAATGCATGCATACAATATTTATTACGATTCTTTACATTCAGTTCACTAATACGGAGAAAATACGACTCAATCTTTAACAGAACGTCATTACCATGGCAACCTAGAATCATTACCTATCATAGGATATCATTGAATTAATTACGTATGACAGGATTTAATACACTGAAGGAAATTTTATTAATATATTTTTACTTTCTTCTATCTTTACAAGAAGAAAGTATTGGATCCATGAAAATTTTCGACTTCCGGTTTTTGACGGATTTCCACGTTTTAGGGATCAAAGATTCCAAAAAACATGTTTTTATAAAATGTCTGTCTGTGAGTCTGTGACTCTGTCTGTCTGTCTCTCTGTCTGTCTGTCTGTATGTGACACAAATTTTATGGGCACTCTAACTCAAGAACTAATGCACGGAATTTAATAAAAAATTATATTCAGGTAGTCCCTGATATAGATTGGTGCTGATTAGTTTTTTGTGTAAATCGCCCAGCAGATGGCGCTGCTATGCTGTATTTTGCAGGATTTCCGCAATAGCTCTATCTTAAGAACTACTGCACGGATTTTTATAAAACTTCAGATTCAGTTACTCCTTGATATGAGTTGGTGCTGTTTACGTTTTGGTGTAAATCGCCCAACAGGTGGTGCTGCTATGCTGCATTTTGCAGGATTTACACTATTTTCGCAGTAGCTCTATCTCAAGAAATAATACACACATTTTCATAAAATTTCGTATTTAGTTAGTCCTTGATATGAAATTATGCTGACTACGTGTTGGTGTAAATCGCCCAATAGGTGGCGCTGCTGTCCTGCATTTAGAACGATTTCCTCCATAGCTCTATCTCAAGAACTAATGCACGAATTTACATCAAACTTCAGATTCAAGTATACCTTGATTAATATTGCTGCTGATTATGTGTTGGTGCAAATCGCTCAGCAGTTAGCGCTGCTATGCTTCATTTGTCATTATTTGCGCAATCGCTCTATATAAAGAACTAATGCACGATTTTTCCTCAAATTTCATATTCAGTTAGACGTTGACATAAGTTGATGATGATTAGGTTCTAATGTAAATCACCCTATAAGTGGCGCAGCTATGCTGCATCTTGCTGGATTTGCAAGATTTCAGCGATAGTCATATCTCAAGAACTAATGCACGGAATTTCATCTTTTTAGAATGCTTATGATTAGCATAGATTGCCATTTAATTTTTGCAAAGTGATAACGAATTTTGAAGTAATGACATGTATGAGATAGAAGAAAGTTTTGGGATTGGTACATCCGACTAGTTAAGTTTTGATTCCATTTTTATAAATTTGAAATGACTCGAGAAACTTCTGCAATGATGATATACATTAAATTTCGAACCATTCGATTGGGTACTTTTTGCGCTATTATATGCGGACAGACGAGCAGACAGACGACGACTATAGGTGCTACGTATTTATATAATCAGGGGCGTAAAAAGCTAGGTGCCAGCGGGCAATTTCCCACCACTAAATTTTATTCGTTATTTTCCATCTAATATTTCGTCTAAATTTTTTGTAACAATGCTAATAAAATTTAAGTGACGAAAACTAATAAAATTTAGTGGTGAGAGACTGCCCGCTGGCGCCTAGATTTTTACACTCCTGTATATAGTTACAAATGCACCTATTTAGCCCCTTGAGGGGCGGTGGGATATATTATATCCCACCTATTTTTAATCCAGATTCGCACCAGAAACTTTTAAGTAAATTTTACTTTTATAACTTTGCCGGCAAAAACGTGAAAAATTGCTTTTCTTTATTTTGAAACAAAATTTTTCGATAATTCCGGTTTGAGTTCAACATTACACAAACGTAATTACTTGCCCCTGAAAGGGTTAAATGATATGGAAGTATAACTGAAACTCTAAAGTTACGGCGGCCGGGTCATTTGACATATTATTGTATGTATTTGTATGTATGTTTGTATGTATGTATGTATTTGTATGTATTGTACATATTATTGTATGACGTATTCTATAGTCGAAATTATACGAGTGTTTGTCACGCCTATTTTAACCCTTCCCACTCCGTTGGCTCCGCTGCGGAGCCATTCTTAGTCTTTGCAAAATTTGTTTTTTGTACCAGTAATAAAGGAAAATAAAGTTCACTTTATTTAATCAGAGCATTTTTGAAATTGTGTACTTGAAGGAAACTGCTTTTTAAAAAGTGGTGCCGATCGAATAAAATTTGTGTAAGGGACGCCGGAGCTTTAAGGGTTAATTTATTAATCGTCAATTTCTTTGATCCAACATATAATCACAGTTTCCTGAAAATAAATAAGGCAGTAATTAATTTTCGAAATCCTGCGATTAACACTCATAGAAATTTGCAGTTAGGGTGACCAATGGAGAGGGGGCATGTAGTGTACTGTGCAAGTGAAGTAACGGAAGAGGTTGTCATAAGATGGCGGCTGTTTGTTTATTTTTTTTAATCGGATCAGCAGTTTCTGATTACCTCCACGACAAACTTCCCACCAGTAAATGTTAATAGAAAATTTCGTCTTATTAAAGAGCCTTATTCAAGGAAATATATTCTTAAAATATGGTTAAAATTTATATATTTTTTTTATTGGTGTCAGTTTACCGAGGTATTATAGCATTTTTAAATGACACTGACAAGAGGTTCTCTAGGTTGTCAGAATATGGCGGAAACATAAGACCTGACTACTGCCAAAGTGAACTTCCACCAGTAAAAATGAATATGTGTTTCTGCCATTTTTTGTGACTGAAATTTTGCATGAATAAGGCGTTTAAATAAGACGAAAATTTCTAATTGCAGGCCTCCCAAATGGTCCGCCAACTGAATACCAATAAATTTTAACAGAAAATTTTATGGTAGGTGTGCGCTAGAATTAACTTTCAAAGGTGGTTCCGGGGCGATTTGTAAGAAAAATCTAAAAAGAAAAATTTTCTAAAAAAATATTGGTATTCAGTTGGCGGACCATTTGGGAGCCCTGTAATTGTATTTACTGCTGGAAGTTTCTTTCGGAGATAATAAACCCTTCCAAAAACTGTTACAGGTGAAGCTTCACTATTTGAAGAATATGTAATTACCTTTTTATTAATAGTTCCATGGGGTGACCCCGCCATTAGTTAATCAAATAAAGTCAGTGCTACGGGGTTTTTTATTATATTTCTTTCCTTTTAAGTTAAAGAAGTAAACTAACATAATTGCTGTAACCCTTAATGAATGTCCTATTATGGACAAAAAAGAAATCCGCTGAAATTAAACAGCAACAAAATTATATTAAAAAAAAGCAATTTAACAAATTACAACGACCATTTGGAAAATCATTTTTTCAAAGACTAAAATTTAAGACATAAAAAATCGCACGGAGTTGATCATACATTACGTACGCCATGAATTAAACATTAATAGTGTTGTTACGCGTAAAAATTGATTTCCTGAAACTTACGTATTATCCACCTGAAACTTACGTATTATCCAAGCATTTCATTGGCTGTTCGGGAAAAGGCTTTTCCATCGTCAGATTTCTTGGAAATCTGACGACCAATTTTAAACGCAATTTCATTCTTAAACTTCTAAACATCCCACAATATTACTTTTTACACTGTCGTATAGAGAAAGAAATGTACTTTTAAATGCAATTTGTTTGAAAGCTGTATCTCAATTTGTTTCTGAGTTATTAATTTTTTTGTAGTTTTTATTACTTTTTTGTCATAGTGGCAACAGTAGTATCCATCTCTGTTGAAAGTAAATGGAAAACAGATTACTGTATAGACCAATCAGAAAACGAATAAAATGCGGATTCAGCCAATAAAAAGCTTCAGATATGCTTTTGATTTCCTACCCTGACGAGGACAATAACAATTTTTCCAAATGGTTAATAAAAAGTTATGCTAATTTTCCTAGTATTTGATCAGGCGAAAGAAGTCAATCGAAAATCTAAAAATTAATCTTTAAAATATCATCCTTGCGCTGTGATTAACGATAATTTTTATAAAAATATTAGTTCAAATATTCAAGAAGGAAGTGGATTATTTTAACCCTTTAGTGCGCAGCTTTGCATATATGCAAACAAAACTGTTTTGAATAATAGATTTTTTTTATACGTATAAAGCTAATTCACACCAAAAAATTAAAATAACAATATTTTCTTTAATTAATAACAGACATTCCGTATTTAAATAAAGCGAAATGAACCATTGAAACTTTTTGGTGTAGACAGATTCTCTGAACTACGTAATTTCTAGAACGTATTCTATCATGGGAATTAAAGGGCTAAAGGTTAAGCTTTATAAAATAAATAACTATACAAAATAAGGTGATTGGAGACATTCTTATTAAAATATTTACTAATTTGCAATATTTTAGCGCAAAACAGCCACACGACAGTAGTTTTTACTTGTATTGCAGATGTGCAACAGACGAAAAGATTTTGTTCATTATTTTTACTATGTAATATACATTTCTGAGAATTAAAAAAAAAAAAAAAATTGAAACAAAATAAAAAATCGCGCATTTAAGGGTTAACTTGCCGTAATTGTCTCCAACTAATCAGAAACTAAATGTTTACACTTTCAAATAAAAAAAAATTACATAAAATGACTTCTCTTACGGCAGACAGATGACAACTATATGATAAGAGGTGCACCAACATTCAAACAAAAATATTATGTCTAGTGCCACATATAAAACTTATTTCTGCCTGAAATGCCGCAATATTTCAAAAAATTTCTCAACTACTGGAAGGGTAACAACTACTGGCGGTGTTACCCTACATAGTTTCTATACAATTTGCTATACAGGACATTAGATCGGGGTTGCCACTTTAGCCTCCATTTTTATTCAGAAATGTCGAGTTCGTACCAGAAATAAAAATTAGAATTTTAGGCTTTATTTAATGAGAAACAATTAGCGATCACTTAAAACAAACATTTTTCTTCCGAAATTTCCGGTATCATTTTGAAACTTCGGATTAAAATTGGAGGCCAAACCGTCAACCCTGCATCAGATAATCTCAGTTCAGCTACCAAATTTTACGTGTTTTCCTACCACTACTTTACCCCTTTAGCTACTGACGGTACCTATAAGTACAACTCACTTTAAACTTTCATCCCATAGTGAATATTACTAATATTCTAATGGTAATTTTCAAAAACACTCTTTTGACTCCACTTTATCCGGATACATGGCAGCAGTAGCTGAAGGTTTTTTATTTTAGCGAAGAAAGAGGTTATCTTTGACACAGGCGATGTGTTTTGTGCCGACATTTTGTACAGATTGTCACGTTCGCCTTTTTATTACTGCAAACACAGTAAAGGATATAAGATAAGTTTGGATTTTTTAAATGTGTTCATTATGCTCTTAGAATACAGTTTGACTAGCTATTTTAGGTGAACGGTGTATGTATTTGATTTAACAGTTGAATTACTCGCTGGTACTTATAAGTTCCGTCAGTGTTGGAGAAAAACACATTGTTTACTTTTCGTCTGTGTGGTTATCCATCGTTTTTATATACATTAAAATGTAATTACTAAAATGTAGTGTAGTAATGATTTCCCTGGAATTTCTTTTCTGTTTCATTGCTATGTTTTATAGGAAATCGAAAAAGTTGTGGTAACGGCTCGTTTTTGCTATGCTAGAAATGGCATATGTAAATTCATATATTGCATATGTGGAGATGCGAGAGAACATGTTGTCCCTGAAATATAGACGTCGCATAACTAGAGGACTGCTAACAAGATCGAAACCTAAAAAAAAAAAGTTTTTTTTTTTTTTTTTACCTATTGAGGAGCAAAGCAATTTCAATTCTAAATTGTTGAAATAAATGATTGGCACCGGAAGTTGGCGAACGATTTATTTTTAATTAAGAAAAAGACTATATTTCACATATTTGTAAAATCTAAAATATTTTCTGGTGCCATTTGAAATACCTTGTGGGTTTTTTGTTACGATAATTTATTCATACTGTACTGACGTACTTTAAAGTACCACATTAAATTAGTAACAACCTCTAAATAATTAAATTTCTCATGGGTGAGTATTTTTTTTATGTTTATCCTTTAATTTTCATTGTAGTAACTGAGAAAAAAATATTACATGAAAAAAATTGCATTCGATCATAATGCAGTAGATAAAGGGTTAATAAAAAAGTTGCCTCATTTAGTCCAAAATGTTAGCAACTTTATAAGGCAAATTTTGTTTAAAATTTATAGTATGAATTGCGAAAGGATGTCAAAGTGTGGCCTGCCAAGGATGCCTGTTTGGCCTCCATTTTTTATTTTGAAAACACAAATTCATTTTGAAAGAAATATTTTTACTCTATTTAATAACAAAATTTCTGTTGTTAAATAAAGCAAATATTACTATTTTTTATTTCAGGCACAAATTTCGATTTTCTGAATAAAAATGGATGCCAAACTGCCAACCCTATGGCCCACCGGATACCACTAAATTTTTAAAGAAATATTCGGCTCCTTGAATCAGCGTTGCCAGTGGTCTACTTTTTTTAAAATTCAGATTTCTTGACTGGTACGACTTTTTTTAATGGTAGAATTCGCCCTATTTAATGACATATTGATTGGGGCGAAAACAGGAGGAATTTTATAATGTCACAAAAGTGGTGCCAATCAAGAAATCTAAAAAAGCCCACTGGTAATACTGTCTTGAATTGCAGAGATTCGATGATTATATAAGCAGGACTCCTACTAGGTCCGTTTTTTAATCACCACTTTTATTTATTTAGCTTTTTTTAATCTTTTTTATAAATCTCGTAGAAACGTACCGGGAAGAGCGTTTTTCATGCAATGGTTGAAGAAACCTACCACGAATTTCTTTCTAAAAAATTACTGGTTTGCAAAAAGCGGGCCAGTTGGAGCCCTGTATAAGGCAATGAAAACTTTCAAATTTTAGTGGTAACCGGTGGGCCACAGTTGGACACCCCTAAAATAGAGCATAACATTTGCAGATATGGTTTTAGTAGTACTTCTAGTATTTGGCAACAGAATGTACAGTCGCGGAAAAAAGTACACACTCCCTACTAACTGTGCAGCAAGTTATTGTAGAAGACAGTTACTGGTGCCAAACGATTGGAAATAAAGTTTACTTTTAACCCTTAAAGGTGCGATTTTTTATTTTGTTTCGAAAAAAATATATATGATTATCTGAAAGGTTTATTACACAGGGAAAATAATTTAAAAAATCATAGGTACATTTTTCATATAATACGGCATTCTTTTCTTCTGTTGCACATCTGCAATACAAATAAAAACTACTGTCGCGTAGCTGTTTTACTCTAAATAATGCAAATCAGTAAATACTTTAATAAGTATGTCTCCAAATATCTTATTTTATGTAATTATTTATTTTATAAAACTTAACCTTTTACTTTTTAATTCTGACAATAGAATACGTTCTATAAATTACGTAATTTAGAGAATCTGGCTTTACACCAGAAAGTTTCAATGGTTAATTTCGCTTTATTTAAATATGAAATATCTGTTTTTTAATTAAAGCAAATATTGCTATTTTAATTTTCTGGTGTGAATTATGTATATGCGAATAAAAAAAAATCTATTAAATTCAAAACAGTGTTATTTGCATATATGCAAAGCTGCGAACTAAAGGGTTAAATGATATATTGGGTCGTTCGGAAAGTCGTGTCCTTTTAGGAAAATCAATACGTACCGGAAAATTCTATTATTTAATTATTAGAATTTGATTCCGATATCTAATGTCTAATAATTACTGGGCAGAATTTTCCGGTACTAATTGATTTTTCCAAACGGCACGACTTTTCGAAGGACCCAATGTATAAAATTTGCTTAGGGGGCCATCTACACATCAAAACAAAACCAAACTTTTATTTTTCAATACAAATACCCAATTTGACGCCATAAATAAATGCTACACCCTTCAATTAGCCTAAAAACAAGTTTTCATTAAATTTGTACGATTAGTTTCAGAGAAATTAATTATTTTAAAATGGGCCTATTTTAGGGGCTGTATCCAAATTGAAATTCGGTACTCGATTGTTGTCATGATATAGAATGTCTATGTCACTTCTATTAATGCATTATTTCTTGCCATTGGGATCATTTCACTCGCTTAACCCTTTCAGGGGCAAAGTACTTCTGTTGCTAAAATGTTAAAATGATTGAATGACTCCGGGATTTATGAACAAATTTATATGAAAGTAAGTAAAAGCTTTTCTTCGCGCACATTACACAAAGAAAAATGTAATTCCTAAAATATGGTGCCAATGTGGCATTTGGGAATTAAAATTAAGTGATATATATAATATACCGGTACCTTTCAAGGGTTTAATGTTTCGGCTATTACCAGCCCAAATGTTTCAATAAAATAAGTAAAATATATTTTTTTCAACGTATGCCTTTTTTTTCTACACATCAGAGACTGCCATTTAAACTATCTCTTTAATCATAATTCGAAAACTACTTCGAAGAAAAATTTGAAATTGACTTTTCGCATAAAGTAGGACATAATAAATATACATCTATCAAAAAAAATGTAGGTTGCAATTCATATTTCTTTTCGATTATTAATTTCATAATTCATAATTCATATTATAAAATTTTTAAAATTACATTTCAATGTATTTTTGTTTGGGTTTTTTAGTATTATAACCACACATAAATATTGTCACGTTATGATTATAAATTGAGGAGATATTAATAAAACTTTGAAAATTTAATTTAACATTAGAAGCTCTAAATTTTGAATGTTTTTATTTCAAAAACTTATCATCCAAACGACTCGAAATTTTGTTTCTTGGCGTAGTTTGGACGGAATATTTAAAATATATTTTCCAAACTGGATGTTACCGCTAAGAATTACAAAATTTGGTCTAATTTTGATTTGTAGATCCTCCCCCTAAGGAAATTTTATATACATCACTTAAAAGAAGACTTTGTTCCCATTTATTTTGTACCAGTAAGTTTCTTCTATTATAATTAGTTGCAGAGTTAGTTGAGTGTGTTTATTTTTTCCCCAACGGCTAAACGTATAAATCATAAAATTAAAAGAGTAAATTTCATTTTCGAAAATACTGGGCTTTTTCATGCATATTTTGTAAAGATTAAAGGCTAAAAGACGGTTAAGGGCAGTGTTGCCAGATTGGGGGTTTTTAAATTCAGATTATTTGACTGTCACCACTTTTTAAAAATAGTATAATTTGCTTATTTTTCAGAATTTTTAATCTACTTTTAAATAGGTCGAATATTTCTATTTCAAAAGAGTGGTGACAATTAATAATCTGGGGACAAAAAATTCCCCAATCTGGCAACGCTGGTTAAGGGGTCTCAGGACGCTTAAAATTGGAAAAAAATTAAAGAAAGAGCCCATTTTCAACGTTTAATATCTTAAACTGTATTTGATTTTAAGATACAATTTTAATTGGAATGAAAGAAGTATGTTTTTTTTTTAATTTCATGTATTTGAAAAATTGCAAAATGCAGAATTAGTGTTTAGCTGCAAGTTTTCAGACATTTGACGAGCAGAAAATCGGCATAACAGATTACGCGCAGGATAACAAAATAAATTTTGCGACTAGAATGAAAATTTTGGTGCTTACTTATACTTTAGGCTGTAATAATTACCCTGAACATAAATAAATTTGTAAGCATTTTTATATTTTCAATAAAAGTTGTATTTTGCTAATGCAAAATTTAGAAAATTGCAACAGTATAATCACATAAAAAAATATTTTTTTAAACAAAAAAAGGAAATTTAAGGTTACGTTTATACATATTAACATGAAATATATGTTTTGAAAATTACATGAAAAAATATTCAGAAGTTTTTTAGATATCGTCCGCATTGTGCCCAAAAACGTCATTCGGAGAAAAATGGCTTCAAAGTTTCGGAAACGACGCTTCAGCTATTAAGCGGGTATAATTCTAAAAGGCATAATTTCTATTCTAATAGGAATTTCTAGGAAACAATTATATCAAAATGTTCAGAAAAGATAGGCCTTTAACATCTAAAAAAATGAAAATTTCGAATTTTTTTAAAGTTTAAGTGTCTTGAGATCCCTTAAAAAAGAATTACGTATTATACCCTAAGCAATGTGAAATTTCAAATTTATTTAAGAAATTTTAACATTAACTACGCAAACTCTAGCAACAAACAAAATAAATAAATAAATAAAATAACTAAATTTTCAAAGCTTCGATTTTCGTATATGTTTTGAGATCTAGAGTTGTCTAGTTTTTGAAATACTTTTGCGAAGTAGCTGCTTTGTAGAATTTTTTTTTAGGTTAAAAAGGCTTTTCTAGATTAGTTTTGAATTTATTTTTTTCTCATTTCTAACGAACCATAAGTCTAATACATTTAACCCTCCAGCCGCAGGCGACCTTTTAAGTGGGTTACCTTTTTAGAATTGAGATTAGTTGATTCCCACCACTTTTTGAAGTAGAAATAGTCACTTTATTTAATTACAGATTAAACAATGCAAGAATAAGCCGAATTATACGCTTTAAAAAAGGAAAATAAAGTTAATCAAGCAATCTGAATTTAAAAAAAGTAGCCCACTGGAACGCGGAAATAACGTTTCCCGCGTATGGGGAGTTAAACGCTAAATTCTTGAGTACGGGTATGGACGTATCACATTTTTAGTCTGAAAATATCTTTATTTTTAAAATGTATAAAGACCAAACATTTACAGGGTTCGTACGGGTTCCTGAATTTCCAGACTAAGAAATTCGGTACTTTTTGGTTAGCCGGGCGCCAGTGTTATATATACATATTTATATACATACATATATGTAAATATACATATATATACATATACACATATTGTATGTATACACACATATACATAGTTGCCAACATTTACGCTTTTTTCTTACCACTAAAATTTAATAGTAAATCTTTCCATTTTTAATCGATGAACTCTGCGATTGAATAAGTCAAGAATTTCTCTTAAATTTTAGTGATATTGAAAAAGCGTAAAAGTTGGCAGCTATGCATATATATATGTAAATATATCTGTATATATACATACATGTATATATAACACTGGCGCCCGGCTAACCAAAATGTACCAGAAATTCTTTTTAACTAGTCTTTTCTTATAGAAAATCTCTCCTTAAACGAGGCGAAATATCGCTCATGTAAATTATACTTATTTTTCGATAACAAAAAAATATATATATATACTGATATTTCGCCATGAAAATAGCGGTACCCGTATGAACCCTGGTTAAATATTTCAATGTTTACTGTTAAAACAACGCCTATTTTCTGTACCATTATTTCCACATTTCAAAATAATAATTTCGGTTGCGCGTGTGACATAGATGTCACACTTGCAACACAAGAAAATTCATTTTCTTAAATATGAAAATTTTGTTTCCGGAATCGATGCTGCTGTGTTATGTTTGATAAATTTTGGTTAAATTAAAAAAAAATACTTAAAAAATTGAACTGTAAATACTTTATGTTTAACACTAGAACCGCCGGAAATTTTACTGAAGTGTTTTACACCGGAAATTTTAATTGAAACTACTTAACTTATTTATTTAACTTATTTCTCCGAGGTACATTTTAAACTTATTTTAGAAAGAAATTTCTGGTGATAATCGAAATATTTTTATTTGGTAGCGGTCAAAATGACCGCTACGGCGGTTCTAGTGTTAGCTAATTTAGGTTTAAAAGTGTGAAGAACGTCACCGTGGAATGAGCGTAAAGCATAATAAAAATAAACACAAAAGCAGAATATTTTTGTAATTATATGTCTTCCAGTTCCTTAAAATGTGAATTTTTTAAGCGGATAAAAAATAATAAAATTCTGATACAGTTTTAACACATTGCCGACGGGCAATTTTTATCAAATCTGAATTTTAAAACAGTAGAGGCTCCTCCCTTTTCTGAAAGTCTTTTGTAAATTGGTGTTCTAGATAGGTTTCCCAAGTTTATGCATCGATATAGATCTGCCAATGTACAAATTTAATATAAAATGTCTTACAATCTATAAAAAATATGGACAACATGATATAATCAGAGTTGCCTAGCCTTCTGCTTTTTGTAAACCACTATAATCTTACAGAAAATGCTGTTCTTTTAAATTGCCCATTTGTTTCAATTATATAAAACAAAATTTTTCTGTGTGAAAATACTGGTATGAAAAAAGCCGGATACTTTTCGGCACTGTATAAAAGCATTTTGTGTAAGGTAGAAGCCAAGCCCTTAGTCAATGGGTTTTTTTAAATGAAAGCGACAATTCTCATTTCCCGTCGTGAATGCGTTAATGGAATATTTTTCAGTCGGTTTTTAAACCCGGAATATTTTAAAGAAATAATATTAAAACTTAATAAAATTCCTGTCTAATCTAAAATAAGAAGAAAAGCTCTAAAATTTAACTAAAGATTTAAATTTTTCAAAAGCGATATAACATTGAATCTTAACACTTAAATGCGCGATTTTTTTATTTTGTTTCGAAAAAATTAGATATGACTCTCTGAAATGTTTATTACACAGGAAAAATAAGGAAAAAAATTCAGAGATACATTTTTCATATAATACGTCAATATTTTCTAATGTTGCACATCTGCAATATAAGTAAAAACTACTGTCGTGTGGCTGATTTACGCTAAAATATTGCTAATTAGTAAATGTTTTAATAAGTATGTCTCCAAATACCTTATTTTATATAATTATTTATTTCGTACAACTTAACCTTTAACCCTTTAATTCCCATGATAGAATGCGTTCTAGAAAGTACGTGGTTCGGAGAATCTAACTTTACACCAGAAAGATTCAATGGCTCATTTCGTTTTATTTAAATACGGAATGTCTGTTATTAATTAAAGCAAATATTACTATTTTAATTTTCTGGTGTGAATTAGGTATGTACGAATAAAAAAAATCTATTAAATTCAAAACACTGTTGTTTGCATATATGCAAAGCTGCTCACTAAAGGGTTAAGAGCATGGATATGGATATACTATGTCCACTTTTGCTAGTTCGCCGAAAAAAAAAATACTTCTGTCTTTTACATAACTCAAAAATTAACAGCGATATTCTCCTTTTAGGGCTCATTTTATGCATTTCACCATTAAAGAAAAGTTTTTTAACACGTTGAGTGCGATCATAACATAAAATGAAGTTTTCTAAGGCATACTTTCCAACTTCCGACTAAGCTTCCGTAAAATGTGAGTTAATTTAAACCAGGCTAAACATGTTCCAAAACAGGATTTTTTTTTTTTTTTTTTTTTTTTTTTTTTTTTTTTTTTAAGAAATGATATCAAACAAGTTCCACTTAGAAACGGGAAATTAAATAGCTAACGATACATCTAAAATATGTTCCGGTTAGAAACTTGTTTAACCAGGTTTAAATTAATGCCCATTTTACGAAATGTTAACACCCGTTAAGTCGGAAGTTGGCAAGTGTGCTAAGATGCTGTTTTTAGAAGTAGTTGGCAAAGTAATTCCGTTTGCAAAATGTTCAAATAATTGATTCACACTACAATTTACGGTTCAATTTTGTTAGAAAATAAATAAATGCTTGTTTTTGCCTACATTCTAAAAGGAAAATTTTATTAAAAATAGTTGGTACCGTTTGCCATTTTTGGAATTAAAATAAAGTGTTTGCGCTGTGCACAGCCCGTTGTACACAGGATACCTAGTAAAATCAGAGCGTGCACAGCCATTACCGTCTCAATACTCAAAGCCTCCGGACTGATTTCGTGACGTACCAAATGAAGATTAACCCCTTGAAGGGCAAGCAATTGCGTTTGTGTAGTGCTTAATTCCCACCGGAAATTTAGAAAAATTAATAAAATATATCCCAACGACCCTCAAGGGGTTAAGGGGTGGCGCTTTATATTATGTACCACCTACGATTAATCAGGATTTGCAGCAGAAATTTTTAGGAAATTTTAGTTTTCTGAATTTAGTGGAGAAAAGTCGTAAAATTGCTTTTCCTTATTTTGAAGTAATTTTTTTCTAAATTTCCAGTGGGAATTAAGCATTACACAAACGCAATTGCTTGCCCTTCAAGGGGTTAATCTTCATTTGGTACGTCACGAAATCAGTCCGGAGGCCTTGAGTATTGAGAAGGTAATGGCACAGCTATGGTACACATGATACTCAACGTATTAAACAGGAACCAGGCACTTACAGTAATTGGCGTCAACTTCACTGAGCAAAATAGGCAATCGGGGATAATTATACCATAACTTTTAAAAAGTTTTATTGTCCTACCTAATCACTGTGGTTATTCATAGACAAAAATAAAATTTTAAATTTTTTGCTGGAAGTTTGCCTGAAATGTCCCAGTAACCCCCATTACGTTGACGCCTATGTTTACAGCTATTTGTACCTACAAAATCACTTACCTTAATTTTAGCCTTCTCGCTACGCAACCCTAAATTTCGTCGGTAAAGGTAAAAGTAGCAAAATTTGCGCAACCCGAGATTTCCTCGGGGATTCATTTTTTCCACTGGCGACTACTTATTAATTCAACTCGAATTACTTTTTAAATACAAAAAATTCCATATGGTCTTTAACAACATCTACAAGAGAAATATACTGCAAAATTGATTTTCTTAAAATAGTGGTGCGAGAATATAAAAATAGTCTCCAGTGACAGCCTTGATTTCTAATACCCTATCGCATCTAAGATCCTGAACCCTTTTACAAAAAAATGTTTAAATATTTATATTCTAAAATATATATAGATTTGAAATATACAATATAAAAATGTGCAATTTTTGAACCTATTATTATAATAAAAAAATTACGCAGCGAGAGCGCTAAAAGGCTGGTGATCGCTCCATCCATTGGATCCTCCGTGTTTTAAGATTAACCCTTTAGTGCGCAGCTTTGCATATATGCAAACAACAGTATTTTTAATTTAATATATTTTTTATATTCGTCTATACCTAATTCACACCATAAAATTAAAATAGCAATATCTGCTTTAATTAACAACAAACATTCCGTATTTTAATAAAGTGAAATTAACCATTCAAACTTTCTGGTGTAAAGTCAGATTCTCTGAACTACGTAATTTCTAGAAAGTATTCTATCATGGGAATTAAAGGGTTAAAGTTTAAGTTTTCTAAAATAAATTATATAAAATAAGGTATTTGGAGACATATTTCTTAAAATATTTACTAATTTGCAATATTTTAGCGTAAAACAGCCACACGTCAGTAGATTTACTTCTATTGCAGATGTGCAACAGTAGAATAGATTGCCGTATTACATGAAAAATGTATATGTGATTTGTTTCATTATTTTTCCTGTGTAATAAACCTTTAACAGTATCATATATAATTTTTTCGAAACAAAACAAAACAAAAAAGCGTATAAGAGTTAACAGTAAGCGGCCTTCAACTGCAACTACTTCTTAGTGAAATAACTTACTTTTACTGGTGAGAAATGGATTTATTTTTTCTATCAATCGTTCATGCAATATTTTCCAGCGTATAATCCACAGAAAAAATACACAAATTTTGAATCAAACAATTTTCCTAACATTTCAGCGGTTGCTTTAACATTTTTAGAACAAGTAAGCACGTGTCATAATTTCAATGCGCTGCAGACCGATAATAATTAGTGTGTGCGCAGTACGTGCGAAATTTATTACCGCTCACTAGTGACACTTTCCTCTCCTCCGGCGAGTTAATCGCATCTTCTTTGTGGCATCCTTCCTTTCAGAATAGCCTCTTATCTCAACCTGTTACAATTTTCAAAAATGAGATACTTTTAATTTACTAGTTTTATAAAATTTTGAATATAATTTTACCTTTGTATGATGTAACCTATCTTTGCAAAAAGATATTGCTATACACTAGCAGTGGCAGAACAGCGTACCTGTTCTCACCTCTTTTTCAAAATAGTAAACTTCACTTTTTACTTGCAATTTAAAGCAATGTTGCCAGATTGTGGACTTTTTTAATCCAGATTATGTGACTGTCACCACTTTTTTAAAGTAATATAATTCGCCTTACTTTTCAGAATTTTTAATTTTCTTTAAATAGTCAGAATATTTCTATTCAAAAAAAGCGGTGACAATCAACAATCTGGGGACAAAAAAAAGTCCCTTATCCGGCAACAGAGATTTAACCCTTTCAGGGGCAGAAGAATTCTGTTCGTAAACTGATGATATAATTGACTCACACTAGAATATATTCAAACGAATTTCTTAGAAAAAAAAACCCGCTAATTTGCTCTTTCATTACAAAAGCAAAATTTGATTAAAATATTCTTGGTGCCATTTGCCAGTTTTGGAATTAAAATTAGGTGTCTAGATCGTCTAGCCACCACCCTTGAAAGGGTTAAAGTAGCCTTGACATTTCAATAGTGGGCATGCGGATTCGGGATTCCTGCATTTAACTGTCATTAGTTTTGCTTATTATGTTTCATTATTAAAATAAATAGTAACAGTAGCATACTCAAATTAAGCTCAGTATGACAGTGTACGGCTATTTCCGAATAGAAGGTATTGAGAACTTTGTTTGCTATTATTGTTTGCTATATCTTGATATCTATATATTTGTTTGCTATATCTTGAGGGTTACTATCCTAATATAGTAGCACACTGCGATCCTGGTAATGATACGTCACTGAGTATTAGCTACGGTTTTTTATTTTCTTCTACGAAAAATATTTTTGGCAAATTTTTTGCTCTATATCATCGGTTATAATACGTTATAATAAGAATGAACAGATTTAATAGTTTATATTTATTGTCATAGAAAATTAATATCTAAAAATTAAAGATTGATAATAATTTATCAATGAATGTTGCAATTAGAAATTACGGTTGCCGGAACAATATCTTTGATATAATATGTGATATAATTTTACTTTCTGTTTTATACTGGAAATTTGTAAAATCCGTGATTTTCCATAAAGCTACTCCTTAAGAAGAAAAACGCAAGGAAAACATAAAAGAGTTCAAAATACCGGAATAACAAAATTTGAAGCATAGGAATCTGTTAAGAAGAGCAAGAGGATTTTTCTGTTGATTTTATTTTTAAAACATATAAAAGAACCTAATTGCAAAACGAAGAATGTTATCAGCCTTAAAATTTTGAAAAATGGAAAATCATTTATTTTATAGCATAGAATTTGCTGCTTGATTTAAACAGATTTTAGTGCTACTCCAAAGAAATGAGAAATTGTAAAAGCAAAATTATTCTAAATATAAAAGATTGGTATATCTTCCGTAACATTTAACGACTGAATTCACCAGTTCTTTTGATATTCTAAATAAAGGTTTGTTACATCATCAAAAGAAAAGATTTTTGTTGAATATCTTATGCAAAGTTTGACATTTCAATCATTAAAACCCCTTTGTTTTGAAGAATTATTAGACGACTTTAAAAAACTGTGTATGATAGATTTATATTTGATACGTGAACTACCGTATTTTCCGGCGTATAATCCGCGGATACACAAATCATGTTTGGATCCAGAAATTTTATTTCATAAAATGAAACATCTTAAATCGCAAAAAATATTTGACTTCAATTATTAAACAAAAATTCTTGGTTCAAACATGCTTGTTTCATATACGGATTATATGCCGGAAATTATGATATTTAACCCCTTAAGGATCGCTTACTATTCATGAAAACCATAAAAAAAGAAATATTTTGTATTGCAGAAACTGGATAATTATAATGTTTCTAAATAAAATATGCAATTAGTTGTATGTTTGAGGCGAAAAAAGAATTATTATAGAACATATTAACATTTACAGAAAGGGAATCATGTGGGAATTTAGAGACTTAATGTTTGTTTCACACCATACGAATTACCTTAATTTCCGGCGTATAATCCGCGGATCAAAAAAATCTGTTTGGACCCCAGACATTTTATTTAGTTATTGAAGCCAAATATTTACCGCGATTTAAGAAGTTACATTTTATTTAAAAAAATTTCTGGTCTAAAAATGATTGTTTGTCCGCGGATTATACGCCGGAAATTACGGTAATGTGAATAAGATTCTTATTTTTTACATTCTTAACATTGTACACAATTTTAGAAATAATATATGTACATAAAATGTTGATTAAAAATAATTTTTTTAAGTAGAATGTATTTTGAAACATAGTATACAAAGCCCAACGTTACAATCAGGTCAAAAATATTGAGTTTCTTCTCGAAATCTTCTTGAATTGTCACAAAATCTACCTTTTTCGGAATAACTGCCGGATTCACGAAAATTTCAATTACCATCAAAAATGCTTGAGTCACCAGAATTCATAATTTCCTGAAATATAGTTCGTACCATAGAGCTATGAACGAAGAGGAAATGACATGTTGAAACGTCAACTGTAACCGGGTTCGCAGTGGCTCATTGCTGCAGGGTTAGGCTTCACCAGTAAATTTGAATAGCAATTTTCTCCTTATTTAAACGTCTTAGTAATGCAGAATTTCAGTCATAATTATGCCAAAAAACAGAAATTTATTTTCACTGGTGGAAGTTTACTTCGGTGGTAGTCAGGCACTGCGTTTCCGCCAAAGTGTGACAATCTAGACAATCTCCTGTCTGTGTCAGTGAAAGACTTTATAATACCCCGGTCAACTACCACCAGTAAAAAGGAATAGAAAAGACTGCCATATTTGGGAGAGAAATTTTGCATGAATTCGCTAAAATAAGGCGAATATTTCTATGCAAACTTTACTGGCGGAAGTTTGTTTCGTCGGTAATCAGAAACTGTTGATCCTATGTAAAAAATTTAACAGCCATTTTCTGACAACCTATTCGGCTACTTCACTCGGAAGTGTTAGCGATTACCTCCCATGTTCTCTTCGGGGAGTCTGGCGGTTTGGCTGGGGGTCTTCTTTTCCCCAACGCTGGTGGATTTGAGCCTTGTTTATAGGGTTGGGGTTTCGCAGTCAGTAGAACTTTTCCTTGTCCGGGGTTCCGGGCTCACACCTAACCAAAACCCCGTTCCCAGGGTTTCCCTTTCCCTTCCCCTATGTCACCTCCTCTTTGTTTATAAGTCCGTTGCCCCTTCAAGAAAAACTTCATATTGAAATGACAGTTCAATATTTCTGGTTTGAGAGGTTTTTTCCGTTAGTGCAACGCTTGGGCTCGAGAAATATCAAGTCATACTGACGGGAGCAATACTTAAGGGGTTAAAATATGATATTAACTATTCTGACATCACAGCTTTAAGCGTTATGAAAATATAATTTATTTATTTACAAAGTTTTTTTTTTTTATATTGCTTAATAATTTAGCAACAAAACATAAAATAACAAAATTTGGTAATGTCTAAGCCTCACTCCTAAGCCTACTCACTACTATTAATCACCTGATGAAAAGAGCTGCTAATTACTTGCTCTGGAAAATATAATAATGTGTTGTTACTTAATAAAAAGAAAGAAGAAAAAAGTAGATAGGTTTCTATATATACAGGGTGGTTCAGAACTGTATGTCAAAAATATAAAGGCAGGTAGAGGGGATCTGAATAAGCAGATTTCGTATGGAAATGTGACTACGGAAATGCAGCATTGAGGCAGTAGAGGGCACTGTTGAGTTAGGTGGATGAAAGTGCTTCGCTAACTTGAATCTTCAATTCTCGCACAGATTTCGAGCAACATACATCGTTACATCAACGCGGGACTTACTAACGTACATTTCATGTAGGGGGCTGCACAAGGAAATAAAGCGGTTGCTCAAATGATGTACATGGAACGATTCCAGGATAGAAATCTGCTGGATCTCTAAACATTTGAGCGTCTTCATCAGGAGTTGTGCGCGAGTGGATCATTTTATGCTTCGAGGCGTGATGCGGACTCTGAAAGGTATCGCAGAATTCTTGCAATGAAAGAAACAGTATTACGCACAGTACAGGATATTCCTTCGACAAACTCGAGAGCCGTTGGACGTGCGTTGGGTGTAAGCCATTTCCTTGTGCAGCACTATGCATGAAATGCTCGTCAGCAAGCTCGTTGCCATCGAAATACTCAAGGCCTGAGGACACGAGTTGTGACATCATCACTAATCGACCGACTTCTCACTACTGTTGGAATTCTCACCGGAAAAATTTGAACAGCAATTTCCTTTTATTTTATTTATGGAATATGTATCATTTTATAAAACAATACTAGCTATTTAAACTTATTGGTGAGAATTTGGAATCCCTCAATAACAAATCAGCCAGATGAGGCAACAATGTGACATTCCGCATCTAGCTGAATTTTATTTAGGGATTCCGAATTTTCACCAGTAAATTTAAATAGTTGGTATTGTTTTATAAGATGATAGATATTCCACAAATAAAAGAAAAGAAAATTGCTATACAAAAATTTCCGGTGTGGGATCCAACACTAGCGAGATGTCGGTCCATTAGTGATGACGTCACAACTCGTGTCCTCAGACCTTGAGTATTTCGATGGCAACGGCAAGCTTCGTGTTGGTGTAACGATGCATGTTGCTCGAAACATGTGCGGCAAATGACGATTCAAGTCAGTGAAGTGCTTTCAGACTCCTAACTCAAGAGCGCCCTCTACTGCCTCAACGCTACATTTCTGCACTCACATTCCTATAAGAAATCTGCTTATTGAGGTCCCCTCTACCTGCCTTTGCATTTTTCACATATAGTTCTGAACCACCCTGTATTTCTTCCCAAGTAATTTTATCATTACAAAAAAATTATGTTTAATGCTGTTTTTTTTTGTTTGTTTTTTACAATTATTATATGATTGTTGAATTGAAAAGTCTATTTTAACAAACTGTTAACCGGACATGAGTATACGCACAGAAGAAGCAATTATGCAGAGTTTAAACTTCAGCTAAAAAGAGCGCTAGACACAAATCCTTGAATACAAGGCCTGCGCAATGACACGAAAATTGAAACTGTCGTAAATGGAATAATTTTCAGCGTTTTTACTTTCTCTTGAATTCAAATATCAGCATTTTCCAAATTTATTTGTCGTCTTCTTTATCTGAGATAATATAAGATGAAAAATTACTGGTTATTACTCCAAATATATAATTATTTCTCCAAAGTTACAAAACGAAAATTTTATTCAAAATGCTTTTTAACCCTAGATCTACCGGGAATTTTAATAAAGTTTTAATAAAACGTTCTACACCAGAATTTTTATTTAAAACTATTTAACTTATTTATTTACCTTATTTTTGTCTGGTTTATATACTTAGTTTATTTTAAAGAAATTTCTGGTTTGAATGAATATTTTGTATATACCTGTCGGGTCCAATGGACCCGTCTGGTAGACGGAGGGTTAATTAAAATCATGCGATATAAATATTTGGTTGATCGGAAAGTTGTGTCGTGTTGGGAAAATCAATTCGTACCGGAGAATTCAGTCATTTAATTATTAGACATTGACTCCGATATCTAATGTCTAATAATTACCGGGCAGAATATTCCGGTACGAATTGATTCCCCCAACACGACACGACTTTCCGATCGACCCAATTATATAGTACCACCTTTAACCCGGGAAAAAGAGCGCATACCATGGTATGAATGGTTTTTACTTTGTCACCAATAAATACAAATAATAATCATTAAAATAGCAATTAAAGCCTTTGTGCAGGAATATTGAAATGCAGTAAACCAACGTTTAAAATGCACATTTTATTTGCTCAGCCTTGCTTTTTCTAGCACGCTGTTCCTTTTTTTCCCTCTCTTGCACTGAAGAAGAATCTCGCTGTAGATTCGAAACAGCTGTTTGCTGCTTTTTCACGCATTATTTGTGCATTTTTAAACGTTGGTTTACTGCATTTCAAATAATAATCGTCACGTTATTTGGTCGGAGACAATTTTGCGATAAAACAAGTTGATTATTACTTTGAAAAAGATAGTGGTGACAATTGTAAAAACCGTACGCACTCCGGGTCTATCAGGCCCGACGTGCGTCCTCCCGGGTTAAACCTCTTAAACGGCGACGGTACATTATATATACAACATAATTTTACTCACAGGCTGCCTAATGGTGCTCAGAATATTTTAATAAAAGTTTTAATTTATAAGGTCGTGAAGAAAAGAACTTACATATTTTCAAATAATTTCGTTCGTTAATATTAATGACACCCAATCTCTCCAATATTTTTGCAACACAGATGTTTTACCCTTGAAAAAGTTCAAAAATTCAAAACCATATCCTTTCCCAAAAAACGGGATACGGGACTCGTTGTTTATCTTTTTACTTCCTTTCGAACTTCACAATAATAAAAAATGTTTTGCAGTTTTTAATAAGAATACTTTACTAATAATCTTGTTGTGATTTACCAATCTTTATATTTTTGCTTTGAAATTCATTAAACCAGAACTTTTCATAGTGGCCCCAATACTTCAAGCAACGAATGGTCGATGCTGTTGTACTCACTTCTGCAGATATACTGCAGTTTATCTTCAGTAATGCTGTTAAATTGTGGGATTAAGTCTAGACATTCAGTGAAGGCATCCTGGGTTATTCTACGGTGCATATCGTTGCCATCGAAATACTCAAGGCCTTAAGACACGAGTTGTGACGTCATCACTAATGGACCGACTTCTCACTAGTGTTATATTTCACACAGGAAATTTTTGAATAGCATTTTTTTTCCTTTATTTGTGGAATATCTATCATCTTATAAAACAATACCAACTATTTAAACTTACTGATAAGAATTCGGAATCCCTAAATAAAAATTCAGCTAGATGCGGAATGTCACAGTGTTGCCTCATCTGGCTGATTTGTTATTCAGGGATTCCAAGTTCTCACCAGTAAGTTTAAATAGTTAGTATTTTTTTTTTAAGATGATACATATTCCATAAATAAAATAAAATAAAATTGCTATTCAAATTTTTCCGGTGAGAATTCCAACAGTAGTGAGAATTCGGTCGATTAGTGATGACGTCACAACTCGTGTCCTCACGCCTTGAGTATTTCGATAGCAACGTGCATATACACTCCTTAGAATTTTCCAAAAAGCCTGGATTTATTGTCTCAGCTCAGAGATCTTTTCTTATCTTTTTTTAGAGTAGGAATCTTTCTAATCGCAGAATCTGTGATATTTTCGCGCATCCAAATAGGCCGAAAAGTTGTACGCGAAAATTTTGATAGAAGTGTGCGCACCCTAGTTATACTGATTTGCAGTGGCGTAGCGAGGGAGGAAAGTTATCTCTTTTTTCTGCAGAAAATTTGTCACCATATAGAATCTCTGAATTCTGCGAATAAAAAAGTTAGTAATTTTCGCTGAAATATAATGGTATCCACAACACTTCCCCTCTGGCGACGCTAATGCTTATTTGTAAACCGTAAAATGTCAAAGAGAGATACATATAGTTTTGACATAAAATAAATATTCGTTTTATTAAAATGAGTCAGGAGTTTTTATAAATTTTTTATAGTCAAACATTATGTGAGAAAATTTCAGAAACAATTAAAAGAAAATAATTCCTCCACAGAAGTTCTTCTGTGCTTATATCTGAAGTTTAGAAAATATGTGGACAAAAATACATTATTTTTGTATGTAATTCATTGTAATATTATCAACCCTCACGTTGCGCAACCCGAGAGTTTCTCGGGCAACTTAAAAGTAGCAAAATTTGCGCAACCCCAGATTTCATCGGGATGCATTTTTTCCGTCTAATTAACCCTCCTTGATCATTCCCACCAGTAACTTTTTATTGTAAATTTTGCCTTATCTAATCGGAGCATTTTCCCGATTAAATCAAGCAAATATTTTTGTTTTGAAAAACCGGTGACAAAAGAATAAAAATTCTTAAAAGACGCTCTTCGCGAAGGAATTAAATACGCAATTTTTGAAGCTATTTTGATGAAACAATTACGCAGCGAGAGGGTTAATGTAACACTTGTAAATACCACTTTTTCCTAACAATTATTTGCTTGGTAGGATTCTACAATTTTTTCAAAATAAATATACAACGAATATAACGTTACGAAAATACAGCTATGTAACAGGAAGAATATTATGACCTCTTCAATATCAGTGTTGGTATGATTTAATTAACCCCTTGGGTGCATTTGACGACTGAGACTCGTAATGCATTTGGCCACTGGCGCCTATTTTTATATTTTACTCATACCACTATTTAATGGTAAATATTTTTGTAGTATTTTTTTCTATCACATACTGTCAAAGTGTATATGAAAGATTTTGTTTTGAGAAAGTGATGCGAGATAGAATTAAAAAAACCGCCAGTGACAGCCTTGAAATAAATCCGTACACTGTAAAAAAAACTGACTAAAAAGCGGAAATACTACTGGCAATCTAGACGCCACTACTATTTCCGTTTTTTACGGGAATTTTTACCCATAAATTACAGAAAATGTTCCGTTTTTAATTAGAAAAACGGAATTTTTTTGTAATTTATGGGTAAAAATTCCCGTAAAAAAACGAAAATAGTACTGGCGTCTAGATTGCCAGTAGTATTTCCGTTTTTTTTTTTTTCTTGCGTTGTACCCAAGGTGTTAAAGGACATATGAGAATATTTATAGTTTCTCCAATTTCAACATTGGAACTACAGAGTGTTTTTTGCATTTAATTGGATGAAGAACTGCAAACGTTTACTAGCGTTTACAACCACTAATTTTGAAAATTATGATTGAAATATTTTGTTAAATAAATTATCTTCGCTTACATTTTATCGAAAATAAGGATTACAAAAACTGGTAGATTTTAGACAAGTTGAAACCCGAATCAAATGGCTCAGACTTAGCATCTTTAGAGTCTTTAGTAATTTTTTAGGTAATATGATTCATAATATATATTTAAGTCGGCTGAATTCAACATTTTCTTCTTACAAATTATATTACAGTTATTTGACTAAAAAACAAAAAGAAAAACCTCTTCAGAATATTTTACCGGTATTCGAAATGTTCAGACTTTAGATAAACAGCTTCATGAATATAGATTGATATAGCTTCAATTTTAAACTGTGAATAAATTTACATAAACTCGAATAAGACTGTATAACCAAAAGAAATAAATACTTGAATATTGTTCTTCGTCTCATATACGATACTTCATGATAAAATATTTTCTAGTAATTCAAAATGTAAAAGCTTTATACATATATGATTATAAGGGTATGTCATATTTTCGTGCAGATTAAAAAAATTCATAATAAAAGAAGTGATGCTCGGAAGAATTTTCAGTTTGCGCGAATATGATCAGGGGACGATGTGATTTCTTTTCATGTATAAAAAAATAATCCCAAAAGTAACCGAAAGAGCGCTCACATGTCATACTGAGCCGTTTTATGTAAATCAGGCAAACACAAACAGACAATGTAACAAATTAAAATAACATGACAGTGTGCATTTTTTTTAAGTAAAAGATTTCCAACCCCAGATAGCATGAACATTAGCAGCAAGTTTGATTTTTTCTGATATTATCTCGCCGTGACAAATTTGAATTGAGAAATTCGCAGCAAATCTCCCGCAAGGTATACCATCACCCACTTACATGAGTATTTTGTACAAAAAATCCCTCTGTTGAGAGAATAGACAATCAGCACATACGCAGAAATTGAGAAATTGCAGGAATTTTATGCGGTTGGCACCGCTTTTTTTAAACGCTATATTTATCAATTACCAAAAAACGCTTGAATTGAAGAGTATAAGCGTTGCCCTAACTTGTTTATGGTGATAAAAACAATGCATGTACCTTCTGACGGTGCGTTCGAATTAATAGACCACATCAGGTCCATTGGCCTCCTCGAAGGGGTTAAACTTATAGTGTGGGATGGAAAGATTTCTACTTTGCAGTATTTTTGATTGCTTGTTTGCCGTTAATTTGCAATAAGTTTGATACAGCATGAATTTAACTTGCACGACAAGTTAGCTGCAAGTTCAAAGTGTGGTGACTTCGGCGTTTGCGTTATCTGGCTACAGTCTTGTTATAAACTTTCAGTCTTGTCATGCTAAGCTTGCTGCAACTTTGCAGGTTTTCAAAGCAAAACTGCTGCAAATTTTCTGGAAACTAAAAATGCTATATGGGACGTGATCACCACCACCAGGTATTAGGCAAGTGAATCGCAGCAATACAGCTGAGTGTAGCATGTGGTGCTACCGAACGCCCATGAATTGCACTTTCAGCTCCATCAAAGTGGTTGGAGAGCCCCTGTACACACGAGTCCTTCCCACATAGCATTTTTAGTTTGCAGAAAATTTGCAACAGCCTTGCTCTGAAGACCTGCAAAGTTGCAGTAAGCTCATCATGACAAGACTGAAAGTTCATAACAAGACTGCAGCAAGATAACGCAAACGCCAAAGCAGCTAACTTGTCGCATAGGCGTAACCAGCCTTTTGAACGGGGGGGTGCCCAGACATTTTAACTTGAACATGTTTGATACAAAAAAATATCTTATGTAGTGAAACCTGCTAAAGCGGAACTCCACAAAACCAGTCGAATTTCCGTTTTAGAAAGGTTTTCATCTTAGAAGGTATAGTTGTGTGGTATTTCTTTTAAAAAAGGCTGGCTTTTTTGTTTGCGTGAGGAGGGGTGAGAAGGGTTTTAAAACATTTAAACTAAATCTAATATATATATATATAATTTAACTTGCACGACAAGTTAGCTGCAAGTTCAAAGTGTGGTGACTTCGGCGTTTGCGTTATCTGACTACAGTCTTGTTATAAACTTTGTAAATGTCCTTGCAGCAGTGACATAAGACAGTGACTAAGTGTGGTCACAAGTGTAAAATCTTTTGGCACCCTAACTTCTTATAAAGATTAAAAAAGGCCTTTAATCATACTGTAAACTTCTATAAGCACAGGGAAACACTGCATGAGATCTAAAATTATCTCAGGTAAAGTCTTGTAGATGAAATTTTGCCGGATGATAAATCTCAGATAATACATGCGGTACACCAGTACATACGCACGAAAGTTTTTCAGAATGTGACTCCATGACTTCTTAGGGATTACCGGAGGGACCCAAGAAATTTTGGAGGAAAGTCTATATAAATAATTATTATAATATTATAAATAATTATAATATTCATTAATACCGTAATTTCAGGTCTATAATCCGCGGATCAAACAATCATGTATCCACCCAGAAATTTTATTTCATTATTGAAGTTAAATATTAATCGTGATTTAACAAGTTACGTTTTATGAAACAAGATTTCTGGGTTCGAACATAATTGCTTGATTCGCGGATTATAGGCCGGAAATTACGGTAATTCATGTTTTTACCACAGAATGTGTCGAATATATTAGATAAAGCAGGTCATGATAATATACACGAAATTTTATCAAGATGATAAAAATTATACTATCATAATGCAACTGTAATAATAAAGATAGGCGGTTGTCTGTCTCTCTCTGTGTGTACGCGCGCGCGCGCTGAACTCTGAAAAAGCAATGCAGCCCGCACAGCCGTAAGATTTGACAGGACCCGTACGCCTGAACTCATGCATATCGAAGACAATTTCTGGAATTTTTCAATTAATTTTTTATGCGAATTTTTTCGTATTTTGAGGCAATTTTTGCAAATTAGTAAAAAAGAATCCGATTTCAATATTTTATCCAGTAAACTTTGTCTTCTTTTCAATAAAGTGTTTTCGAGATTCGGGATTCTTACACGATTTTTCAATTTTTAACAATTTTTTAACCCGTTAAGGACCATGGGTGCATATATGCACCCTCAAAAAGGGCTTAAAACGCTTGAGTTTGATACAAGTAAAAAATAAAAGTAAAACAGATTTTACTTGGTTACGAGATTTTCGTGATTTATAAAAATAAGTAAAATAATTGACAAAAAGTTGTGCCAAACGAATAAAATTCGTGAATAAAATTCGAATAAGATGTCGGTCCTGAACGGTTAATGTTATTTTTAGAGGGGGTTTTTTTCGCATTTCGCGGTGATTTTTTTTTTTTTTTTTGACATTCCCAAAAGGAATCCGGTTTAAATCTTTTACCCAATTAGTTAATTTCGTTCCCTGTGGTTTTTTAATATTTTCCGAATTTTTAATGCTATTTTCAGCGGGGCTTTTCGTGCTTTGAGGCGAGTTTTTGACTTTTTTTGAAATAGAGAAAACTCTCCGGTAATTTTTGCAGTTGCCGTGATTAAATTCGAATTGGAATAATGTCAAATCAGTTCTTATAAGAAAGGTGAAAATTTAATTTGGCTCGAAATAAAAAACGCAATAATTCAAGATTCGCTTGTTTCGAGACAGATGAGGTCGTAGCTTGCTCGGGAGTGCATTGCCGAAGGTAGTCCCCCCTAATCCTTTATTTGTTTAATTCTATGTTCGTTAAAAAAAAAAAAAAAACAACGAAATTCGTCTAGTAATAAAGTTTTCTTTGAGGAACAGGGTTTGAAATAACGTGCGGGATCGCGGTATTTGTGCACAGAAAAGGTACGTCCCGCATAATAAAAAATGCTGGGCAGTATTTCCCCTCTCCAAATTCTTTCACAGACCTGTGATTCTTCAGTGAGTATTTAAAAATTTTTTTGAAGTCCGCGATTTTTATTTCTTTTGTGGAATTTCTCAAAATCAATTAGTGAATCGTTCTCGGAAGAATTTGAGAATTTCTTCAAACGATCGTGGAAAAATATCGGGAATTTCGATAAAAGAGTGCATAAAAATCGCCAATTTCGTCAAAAGATTGCGCAAAAAAATTACGAATTTCGATAAACGATTGCCAAAAATTTTTTGCAAATTTCGTCAAAATGTCGCGGAAAAGAATTGAGAATTTTGTTGATTGGTACGGAAAGATATCGAGAATTTTCCCGATCGGTCGCGCAAAACTATCCCGAATTTCGACAAATGATCTCCCTGTAAAAAAATCAGTTTCGTCAGTCGGTCGCAACAGAAAATAAATTTCGACAAAGGATCGCAGTAAAAACGAGAATTTCATCGAAGAATCGGAGAAAGAAAGCACGAATTTCGTCAAAAGACTGCGAAAAGAAAAAGCGAATTTCATCAAAAGATCGTTGAAAGAAAACGCGAATTTCATCGAAGGATTGTGCTAAAGAAATACCAAATTTGTAAAAATTGCGCGTAAAAAATGCGAATTTCGCCAAAGGATCGCCCTAAAAAGCACGAATTTTGTCAAAGGTTAGTGGTGAAAAGTGCGGATTTCGACAAAACATCGCGTAGAAAGACGTGAATTTCATCAAACAATTTTGGGAAAAAATTGTAAATATCATAAAATGATCGCAGAATCAAATAGCGAATTTTGTCAAAATTTACTGCACTGAGCTAAAAGATTGAAACCAGGTTCCTTTTCCTACTTTCAAAAGAACGCCGTGAAACGAGAAGAAACTCTAAAAATCGTATAAAAATTTTCAGAGGAAAAAATTACTGTATTGACTTGAAAGACTGCAACCATATTCCTTTTACGAAACTTTATGTGAAAAAATGGACGCGAAACACGAAATTCAACCAACCAACCAACCTCCAGATTAATTTGAATTTTCTAATTAATTTGAATTTTTATTTTATTTTTCATTTTCAAAGGAGGCAGGGTCTGCGTACCCCCCCCCTTCCCCGCCGGCTAATCTCATTTTGGAATTATCGTTTCACATCTGCATTCCCTTTCAAGTTTTTTGTGCTTATTTCTAAACTTTAAACTACGAAAGGAAAGAGACAAATAGTTTCTTTCCTCGTCAAGAACTTGCGTTAATTTCTCATGAAATTGCAGAAATATGCAATAGAAAGAACGGAGTTAAAAAAAATCTCCAACAAACAAAAGACGTCAAAGTGGGATTATAAAGCCACCTTTTTTCACTTACTATGACTAATACAGATTCTTGTAAATATTCTCGTTTTAAAAAAGATAAACAACCTAATTTTCTTAAAATAAAAAAAAGAAAGAAAAAAAGAACATGGGCCTCTTTTTTTTATCACACTTCAAAACTTAGGCTGTTAGTTTTCCGGACTAAACTAATTTGCTAAACTAATTGAACTCTGCTTTCACTTCTTCTTCTTTTTTCTTTTGTAGATTTCGATTTTCTTTTAATGATTGTGCTTGAGTCTGCGCAAGCGGGGGGGGGGGGGGGTGCCCGGGCACCCCCCCTCGTTACGCCTATGTGTCGTGCAAGTTAAATTCATGCTATATCAAATTTATTGCAAACTAACGGCAAACAAGTAATCTAAATTACCGCAAACTTACTGCAAAGTAGTAATCTTTCCATATCACACTATAAGTTTAACCCCTTCGAAAGGGTCCATAGACCTGATAAAGTCAATTGATGAGAAAGCGCCGTCAAGAGGTGCATGCATCGGTTTTATCATCATAAACAAGTTTAGGTAATATTTGTACTTTCCATTTCGAGCATTTTTTGGTGTTTAATAAGTATAACGTTTAGAAAAAGCGGTGCCAATCGAATAAAATTTCTCCAATTTCTGCGTATGTGCTGATTGTCTATTCCTCAACAGAGGGATTTTTTGCTTTCGTCACTTTCGTGAATTAAAGACAGTCTTGCATCAGTTTGACAACAAACTACTCATGCAAGTGGGTGATGGTATACCTTGCAGGAGATTTGCGGTGAATTTCTCAATTCAAATTTGTCACGGAAAGATAATATCAGAAAAATCAAACTTTCTGCTAATGTTCATGCTATCTGGGTTAAGTATCCCCACAACCAAAAATCTGCCGGGATCCAGACTGGAGTCAAGTGTCCAACAGGAAAGTCTTGACTTCATGTGCAAAGTGGGGCGGGGCATCATCCTCCATGAACGTAACGACAGATAACGCATGTCTTTCCTGCAATGCAATCACAATGTGGTCACTCAAAAGCGCCTCACTTACCTGATGCCTTGTGTGGTTGTCACGTTGCACACCTTTTACTTTAAAATAAATACATAGTATCATGTTATTGTGATTTATTTCATTGTCTGTTTGTGTTTGCCTAATTTACATAAAAGGTCTCAGTATGACGTGTAAGCGCCTCTTTTGATTTGTTTTGTTCTTTTTTTTTTTTTTTTACATGGAAAAAATTCCAATGTCCCTCTGATCATATTCGTGAAAACCGATTTTTTTTCCAAGCATTATTTCTTTTATTATGAATTATTTAACACTAGAACGACCATAGCGGTCATTTTTACCACTATCAAATAAAAATATTTCGGTTCGAACCAGAAATTTCATTCTAAAATAAGTTAAATAAATAAGTAAAATAGATTTAAATAAAAATTCTGGTGTGAAATATTTTTATAGCACATGAGTAAAATTTGCGGTAGTTCTAGTGTTAAGTTTGCACAAACTTGTGACGCACCCTGTATTTCTTTGGATAAATGAGAAATTTCTATATTTATAGTAGGAGTGTCAAACGTGGCCCGGCGGATACCGCTAACTTTTTAAAGAAATAGTCGTCTTCATGAATCTCACAGATTCGATGATTAGATAAGGCAGATATCGTCGGTACCATGTCAAACTATCCAATGTGAAAACAGTGGACTGCTTTTTTTTAATTCCGATTTCTTGGTTGCACCATTTTTTTTGAAATAGTGAAATTCGCCTTATTTAATGACATATTAATTAAAGCAACAAGGGGTAATTAACAAGGGGATGTTTATCATTTAAGAAAAGTATTGCCAATATGAATTTAAAAAAATTAGCCCACTGGTTTCACATTGGATAGTTTGACATGGTACACACGATATTTCTGTAAACTTTTAGTGTTATACAGCATGCCACAGTTTTGACACCCCTGATTTACAGTATGACGGGAAGATTTTTGTACTCAACAAAATTCGCTTTTAGGAATCTTGGATTACAGAAACAAATCTTCCATTAACATCTAAATGTTTACATAAATTAACCTTAATTTATTTTATGTTTCAAATAGAGTTCAATTAGTAACCTTTTATGATTTAAACATTAACCCATTAACCGCCAAAACAATAAGATTGAAATTTTTAGCTTTTTAGCTGAAAAATGTTTGCCAGACCAATCACTGAAAGATAATTTTCGCTTTATATGATCTTAAAATTTTATGTCTTTAAGTAAGGCCAATTTTTTTAATTCAAAAATTGTGGTGGGTATGAGAAAAACAAATGTAGCTTATGCAAGTATCGAACCCGGGCCCGCGGATCAGCCGGTAAACGCCATACCAACTGAGCTACGGCCAACCTACCATTGCGTTTGCAAAGTAAGTATTTACGTTGTGTACTATTATTAGACCGCCCCGGTTTCTCAAGAACAAAGGAGCGTTGGATAAAATCCGTTGAACCTGACACTAAGGGGTCTCTACCCTACAACATATATTAAAATAATCAAAATCTGCGATTAACAAGGTTGGCCCTCTCCTTGTAAGACTTTTGGGGCACACAACAAGAAACATAATAGATTCCCAAGAGTCAACTGCACTGGATCAGCATTTTATACAAGACTGACCTTTTTAGCAAACATGAGAAATTCTAAAAATTTTTTTAGATAATATATTCTTAACAGTTTTTACTCTATTTTCTTTCTGACCATTTGGAAGAAGTCTTTTACTCCGGGGATATAAAGAAGTCATATCTTTTTAATTAGAAGAAGAGACCACATGACATCGCTAGAAATGATTTTCCAGATAATCCATATTTTACAGAAAAGTATACTAAGACTTTTGGGGCACACAACAAGAAACATAATAGATTCCCAAGAGTCAACTGCACTGGATCAGCATTTTATACATGATTGACCTTTTTAGCCAAGATGAAAAAGTCTAAAAATTTTTTTAGATAATATATTCTTAACAGTTTTTACTCTATTTTCTTTCTGACCATTTGGAAGAAGTCTTTTACTCCGCCTCTATTGGCTCAGTGATTGTCTGCGATTATGCAGGATCAGGTAATTTTACTGGCGGTGATTGTAGTATGTGATTCACCTCTTTTGAAACTCATGCCGCCTAGCCTGGGATTATTTTATTTTAATTTTCATCGTCAGGTACCTCTCTTGGAAAACTCATCCTCTGCACTGTCATAAATTGTTGTCTTTCCACTTATTGTTCGTCTCAGAACTTTATTTCTTTGATCATAAATTTATTTCAGGGTGGTCTGTCTCCGGCTGTAAATTTATGTCTGTCTCCGACCATAAATTTATTTCAGGGTGGTCTGTGTTTTTCCTTGTTGTATCATGCTTTTTATTCCACATAATTTAGGAATAATATTCCATTTTATAGCACTGAGTCCTCGATTGGATGATGTGATTTTAATCTCATCACAGTATTACTTGGCGATGCAAAATAAAAAAAAATAAAATTGAGAAATTCGAAATATACAGACAGCGCCCAGATCGTTTTTCACCGAAATAGCTGCGAACTTTTTGGCCTTTTTTTTCACCTCTAAAATTTAATAGAAAATTTTATCTTAGTTCATTTTTTTCTTTTTTTCTGTAAATTGTTGTCATGTTAAATTATTTCAACAGTTTAACAAAATGATTACTTTATCCCGGAGACGATTAACCACTTAAGTGATTTTTTTTTTCATACGATAAATTGAAAATATTTTATAAGCACCACTTTTCTTAAACTAAAATATTCGTAATATTTAGTCCAAAAATTTCTGTCATTAAAAAGTATGAAATTGTGATTAAAAGAATTAGTGGCATCAATAAGCTTCAAGTGATGGGTCAAAAAAGCTTTTCTTGTCCGTACGGCATACGGGCAAATCAGTTAAGTGGTTAAAAATAAATTTTATTAATATATTATTTGTGTTTGCTACCTTTACCTAGTGACCGTTTCAGCTGTGTAAGCAGTTTTTATAATAACTCAACACATCTTTAACCCCTTGGGGACGAGCGACACGTATACGTGCCGTATGAAGTGCTCAGAATTCTTGTTTTTCCTCACCAGTAAAATTTTACTGTAAAATTTGCCTTATTTAATCAGCGCATTTTCTCGATTCAAAAGACAAATTTCTGTTCTTAAAAAACGGTGACAAAAGATTAAAAATTTTGTAAAAGGCGCTCGACCCGAAGGGGTTAAACGCAGCTACAATTATAAATGTTTGATTTGACCAGTACTTTTAGTGAGAATAGCTTTCAGAGAATGGAGTTATGAATAAATAGGAGGAGACATATAGTGCGCTGTCTACTAGTTGCGAGTGAAGTAACTGAGGAGGTTGTCATAAGATGGCGGTTGATTTTTAAAAAAATCGGATCAACAGTTTCTGATTATCGCCGGGGCAAGCATCCCACCAGTAAATTTCAATAGAAAATTTCGTCTTATTTAAGCTCCTTATTCATGGAAATTTATTCTTGCAAATATGGTAAATATTTCTATTTGTTTTTACTGGTGTCAGTTTGGCCAGGTATTATAATCTTTTTCACTGACACTGACAGGAATCTTGCCTACGTTGTCACAATAAGGCGAAAAGACAGGGTTTGACTAAAGGCAAAGTAAACTTCCACCAGTAAAAATGAATAACTGTTCCTGCCATTATTTATGGCTGAAATTTTGTACTTATAAGCTGTTTAATTAAGGTGAAAATTTCTATGTAAATTTACTGGTGGAAGTTTCTCCCAGCGATACTCAATCTATGCGAAAGCGGTTACAGTTGAAGCTTCACTGTTTTAACCCTTTCAGGGGCAGAAGAATTCTGTTCGTAAACTGATGAGATAATTGACTGACACCAGAATATTCAAACGAATTTCTTTGAAAATAAAAATCAGCAATTTGCACTTTCATTACAAGAGCAAAATTTTATTAAAATATTCTTCGTGCCATTTGTCAGTTTTGGAATTAAAATAGGTGGCTACACCGTCTAGCCACCGTCCTTGAAAGGGTTAAGGATATGTCAGTTCCTTTTAATTAATAGTTCCATGTTTCAGAGATGAAAAGAAACTGTTCAGAGCTCCAAAAAGGATTTGTAATGCAATTACTGACACATGATGGCATGGTGAAAATCCATGTGGACGAGAGTATACGTGTCTATCGCTTTTAAACATAAATTAGCATTATAAGTAAAATGTTTTATGCACAAATTCTTAATTGAAATATTTTTTAACCAGCATTTAATAAATCAACTGCGATTCTATAAAATATCATTTTCATACTAAACAAATGTACTTTTCTGTTGCGGGTATGACATTTATGTCCCCCCCCCCCAACACATTTAAATTAACTCTTTTAGATGAAAATGATACTTTGAAAAATTCGATACGGCTCTCGTAGGATAAATAAATGTTTTTAACCTCTTAACGGTCGCATTAAATTACGGTTTAAAAATTCAAATTGCTTATTGGCACCACTTTTTTGAAAAAGAAATATTCACCTTATTTAATGGCAGGCAAAATGATACCATAATAAAGCCAATGGCACTATTTTATAAAACTTGTGGGAATCTAACAATCTGAATAAAAGACACAGCCCGTGAATATCACGGGAGTGAGAATTAATTGGTTAACCCTCTCGCTGCGTAATTGTTTTATCAAAATAGCTTCAAAAATTTCGTATTTATATAATTTTTATCCTTTTGTCACCGGTTTTTCAAAACAAAAATTTTTATCTAATTTAATCGTTAAAATGCTCCGATTAAATAAGACAAAATTTACAATAAAAATATAACTGGTTGGAATAACCAAGGAGGGTCAATTAGGAGGAAAAAATGCATCCCCGTTAAAATCTCGGGTTGCGCAGTGAGAGGGTTAAATGTAAATATAATTAAATCGAAATTTCTTGCCGCAAACGTTTTCATAGCTGGCAAGCTCCCACTAACATATTTGCCAACATCCGACTTAACTCCCGTAAAATGTGAGTTAAATTAAACCAGAATAACCAGAAAATATTTTAGATGTATCATTAGCTATTTATTTCCCATTTCCATGTGAAACTTGTCCGATATCATTTCTTTACACACCAGAATTTTCTTTAAAAACTATTTAATGTATTTATTTATATTAGTTTTCGTTGCCTTTTATTTATCTTACGTTAAGAAAAAATTTCTGGTTCGAATCGAATGAAAAGAATTATAGAAATGTGTTGATTAGACCCATTCAGGGTACGCTGTTTCTGACCAATGAGAACGCTGCATAAACACCTATGAAGCGTTGTCATTGGTCAGAAAATAGATAGCCTTTAAAGACAGAGGTAATTTTTCATGATATTTTTAACAGTGTAGGAAGATTAATTAAGTTAAGCGGAAAGTTGGTAAACGCGCACTAATATTTCATAATATGTGTATTAATTTTATCCATGGTAACCACGTATCTAAGAAAAAAAATTATTTAAAAAATCTTTATTTATTTAATTTCAGGTTTCTACGCGGAAGTTATTTAATCCTATTTCATAAAAAAAAAATCTGGTTCGAAACGTATTATACCAGGGTCAAATAATGGAGCTATGAATAAACGGGAGGAGAAATATAATGTACTGTCTACCAGCTGCGAGTGAAGAAACTGAGGAGGTTGTCACATGATGGTGGCTTTTTTTCCGTATCAACAGTTTCTGATTACCGCCGGGGTAGGCTTCTTACCAGTAAATTTGAATAGAAAATTTAAATGCCTTATTCATGGATTGAAACAATAACATACGCCTTATTTTATGATTGCTACTACTTGCTTGAATTAGTATTATTTTACTTATTTTATGGAAGATTAAATTAAATTCAGAAAACATTATATAATATCTATCAATCGCTCTCTCTCTCTCTCTCTCTCTATATATATATATATATATATATATATATAAATTTTTAGTACATATACATTAAAAAGCTGCCAAACATAATTAAAATTTAACAAATGTTACTATTATTAATAATAATAACTGCAAACAACACATCGTAAAATATATTATATTACGTATCCTAAAACGAAAATTAGAGTGCGTACAGTTAAACCAATTTTTTAAAATAAATTTTTGCATTTTTATTTTGAGAAAAATATTACAAATTCTTCAGTTAATCTTGGAAAGGCTTTAAATATGAAGAAAAAATATTAGGCAAAAATTTCTAATTTGAAATATTATGCTTTAACCCTTGGAAAATCGTAAGCAGTGTATGTACTTTGAAACTGAATATTCTACTTTTTAAGTAAAACATATAAACGAGCTTAACCCAGTGAAGTTCAACATTTTATTTAATTCTTTCTGCATTTTACTCCTTAATTTATTATTTACTGTAAAATAAGCGTATTGCAACAGACTTAAAACCTACAATTTTTCCACAAAATATATCCTCTGTCACACGAAATTAATTATTAAGATATTATTTGCTCTAAATACCCTATTTACACATCATTCAATATCGTGTGAAATGGGATTGCCCGACAGATAATATTCAAATGTTGATATGAGGATTTAAAAGCGTGAAATATCGTCGGTATTATGTCAAACTATCCAATATAAAAACAGTGTTGACAGTGGGCTAGTATTTTTTTAATTCAGATTCCTTGATTAGCACCACTTTTTTGAAATAGTAAAATTCGCCTTATTTAACCTTATTTAATGATAAGGGTGAAAACAAGCGGAATTTTGCCTTTTTAGAAAAGTGGTGCCAATCAAGAAATCGGAATTTTAAAAAAGTAACCCACTGGCAACACTCTTTTCATATTGGATAGTTTGACATGATACGACGATATTAAGTTAGAAAGTGTTGAATAATTAAAATTTCGACTTATGACTTTCACATTTTTCTTTAAAGTCATTTATTGTAAATGAATAAAATTAATGTTTGTTGAATACCTTTGTTCTTCATATTCTTTTGATGAAGGATAATATTTAAAATCAACGTTAATAATTAAGTAGTTTTTGAGATTTGAATTAATCTAAGTTACAGAGTTGCCAAGTCTCCGGCTTTTTCCACACTACTATTATCTTGGAGCAAATGTTGTTCTTTTAAATTGCCCAAATGTTCCAATCAAATAAAAGAACATTTTCTGTATTAACTGGCATCCAAATATAGTGTTGCCAGATTGGGGACTTTTTTGTCCCCAGATTGTTGATTGTCATCACTTTTTTGAAATAGAAGTATTCGGCCTACTTAAAAATAGTTTAAAAATTCTGAAAAATAAGTAAAATTATTCTATTTTGAAAAAGTGGTGACAATCAGTTATATGAGTTAAATAAGGCCCCAATCTGTCAACACTGTCCAAATAGCCGGAGACTTGCAGCTCTGAAGTTAGATGAAGTGTTAAGAAAATACAAGGGGCAGTCAAAAAGTTCACGGAATTTCGCAGAAACTCTTTAATGTCGCAATATAATTATTTTGTTTACTACCACTACATTTTTTTACTACCGGAATTTATAACAATCAGTGCGGTTGAAGGTAGGAGTGTGTGAAAATCAGGCGGAGCAATGTCAAATTTCGAGCAAAGGGCGAACACCAAGCTGATGTGCAGATTGGGGAAATCTGCTTCAGGCACTTTGTTAGCTTTACAAAAAGTTTACGGTGGCAACACAGCCGTTTACGCGTGCTTTTCAAGTTTTCAGGGGGGGGGGGGGGGCAGAATTCGATGGAAGACGTCAGAGTTGCAGTGTTGCCAGTGGGCTACTTTTTTAAAATTCAGATTTCTTGATTGTCACCCCTTTTCGGAAAAGGCAAAATTCCCCTTGTTTTCGCCCTAATTAACCTTCCGTCTACCAGACGGGTCCATTGGACCCGACATGTACATTCAAAATATTTATTCAAACCAGAAATTTCTTCAAAACAAACTAAATGTATAAATCAGACAATAATAAGTTAAATAAACAAATTAAATAGTTTTAAGTAAAAATTCTGGTGTAGAATGTTTTTATAAAACTTGAGTAAAATTTCCGGTAGTTCTAGGGTTAATATGGATATAATTTAATTAACTCCTTAAGGATCGCATTAAATTACAGTTTAAAATTGAAATTACTTATTGGTACCTCTTTCTTAAAAAAGAAATATTCACCTTATTTAATGAGAGTTAAAATGATACCATAATAAAGCCAATTACATTACTTTATAAAACTGGTGGGAATAAAACGAAAATGAATAAAATGAATAAAAGACACAGCCCGCGAATATGGCGGGAGCGAGTATTAAGGGATTAAATAAGGCAAATTTTGCTATTTCAAAAAAGGTGTGCAAATCAAGAAATCTGAATTTTTAAAAAGTAGCCCACTGGCAACACTGCAGGTTTGTCAGTTTGACCTCCGCTTTTATTTCGAAATTTCAAATTCATGCAAAAAAATTTCAAAGAAGAATCTATACTTTAAGTAATCACAAAATTTCCGTCATTAAATAAAGCAATAAATACTACATTTATTTCCTGGCACGAATTTGGATTTTTTGAATAAAAATGGAGGCCAAACTGTCAACCCCGGATGACGAGAGTCGCAGTGGGAGACAGTCAATCAGCAGAAATGAAGGAATGGTCGAGCAATTGAAACCAGAGTTGCCAGTTTGTCCTTTATTTTTATTCCAAATATTCAAATTCACACAGGAATTTCAAAGAGGAGAACTTTTAGCTTAGGTAATCACGAATTATCTGTCATTAAATAAATCAAAGAATAAAATTCTTACTTTCTGGTATGAACTCTGAATTTCTCATTAAAAATAGAAGCCAAACTGGCAACCCTGAGTGGAACAGTTAATCAGATCAGACCAAAGCAGTGTTGCCAGTGGGCTACTTTAATTAAATTCAGATTTCGTGATTGGTACCACTTTTTTGAAATGGTAAAATTCCCCCTATTTTCGGGTTAATTAATATATCATTAAATAAGGCGAATTTTACCATTTCAAAAAAGTGGTTTTAATCAAGATATCTGGATTAAAAAAAGTAGCCCACTGGCAACACTGGACCGAAAAATGAATATCGACGAGTCACGAGATGGAAAAAGAAGTGTGGATCACTCATGAATCCATTCAAGAACTCCACAAAAATGTAAAACTCCTTTTCAAATTTCTGAAGAAAATTGATTGCGACGGATGACAACTATGCTTTTGGTTCTTTTCTGTTCACAAAATTTCTGATGGTAACTGATTAAAAATATATACAAAGGTTGGAAACTATGTTTTTGCGCATGCGAGAATGATTCATTCGATAGTAAAGGCATTCATTCCGCCTATAACTACGACATAGCCTGCCTTGCCTTTCGGTCCTAAATTATCGATGTTTCTGGTTTATCCATGTACTTGGCATTTTGAGGCAAATCCCTTTGTTTGTTTCTTTTTTTGTTTTTTTATTAAGTATCATTTACTCACTTCCCTTTTGCCTGTCCCTCCCTCTAAGCCTGCAGTGCACATTCAGTTCAAAAATATTTAACATCTCACATCGTACTAGCACGATGTCGCTGTGCTGTTGTGATCCGAATCGACTCAGTAGACATCTAGCAACCAGTCAAATCAGGAAACAAAACGAAGGCAACAAGAAGCACTGAAGTCACGATGCTCATGAAGCTTATGAAGCTCATGAAGTAGACCCCCGCCATTCGACCACCAACACGTTCAGTTGGGCAATAGCCCGACAGGTAAGGGCCTGGTCAGCGGTCTAAAAAATTTTAATAAGGCTTAGAGTAAGGAGTCTTAAAACTGTTGAGCACAATCTTCCAAGTTACTTACATTGTTGAAAAGAAAAAAATGCCTTATTTAATGACAGATTATTTTCTAGTAACTCTTAAATGCATGATTTTTTAAATTGTTTCGAAAAAAATATGTTTGTTTCTCTGAAAGGTTTATAAAACAGGAAAAATAATGAAAAAATCGGAGATCCATTTTTCGTATAATACATCAACCTTTTCTTATGTTGCACATCTGCAATACAAGTGAAAACTAAAATTTTGCAAATTAGTATATACTTTAATAAGTATGAATCTAAATACCTTATTTTATATATTTTCTTATTTTCTAAACTTAAACCTTAGATGCATGAATTAATTTTTTAGAATTATGCTTTTTTACTCTTATCTTAAAGATTAGAGACCAGAAATTTTAAAATAGATTTTTAACTCTATTTAATAGAATATTTTTGTAATTTTTACAGGATTAATACTTCTATATAGATATACTAGTTGCTAAGAACTAAATAAAAAGTGATGTAGATATGCATCACAATGCATTTAAGAGTTTATTGCTATTTCCTAGAACGACCGCATCGGTCATTTTGACAGCTACCATATAAAAATATTGCTATCCGAACCAGAAATGTCTTTCTAAAATAAATTAAATATGTATCATGATGAAATAAGTTAAATAAATACGTTAAATAGGTTCAAATAAAAATTCTTGCGTAAAATATTTTTGTAGCATGTGAGTAAAATTTAGGATCGTTCTAAGGTTGAAAAGGCAAACGATGTTCAGTCAAAAATGTTAAAGAACCTTAGTTCAATGGATTATTAAATTCCTTATTACAGATCTAAAATTATCCTCTTCAATTTTGCAAAAAGAAAACCACTTTTATATTCTTTCTTTTTTTCAAATTTATTCATTTAAGACAGCTTTTTTTCCAGAAAATTTTCTTGTCACGAAATTTCCTTAAGATCTATATAAACCTATCAAACACAAATAGTAAATCAGAATCAAAATAGAAGCTGATTATGTTTCACTAAAGCACGTTAAGATAAATTACATTCCTGTAATCACAATGAGATAGATTTTCTGCTTTATTTTCTAGATAAAAGGAGTTTGTAAATTGAAGCATTTCATATTTGAAGTATTCGTGCTCTTTAAACAATTTTCTTATAAATTTTCGAAATAACTTTCGCAATTTATCGTTTTCCGTCAGCGGCAGAGTTCATTTTCTATTAAAATATAAAGCAACCGAGATACTGAAAAAATAAATTCAATATGACCAACTCATGTATTATAAAATTATTTTATTTTTCTATCGTATGTTGTTATTACATCGACTATCATTAGCCTTTATTTAAGCAACTTCTTTCTTCAGGAAATCTTGTTTCTTTTAATATCTATCATTTAAAATCGAAAACAATTACGTCTTTTACTTATATCTCAAATAAACTAGAATAGTAAGTGCATCTTGACCATCTTTTTTGTTATTGATATGAAATTAGGTTCGTGTATGATTCATTTCTCCTTTTAAAGAGTTAAAGTAAATTCTTAAAAAATACTAAAACTTTGTTTATTATATTCTTTAAAATATTGCAATAAAATTGCATTTTCTTTATTTCATTAATTAAAGTATTTTATTAAGGGGACGGTGGAGTTTAAAATCCTTAAAAATATTTTTTTTTTTTATTTTTGTAAATTTCAACTTAAATATTATTCAAGGGTACATTATATACATTATAACATGCATTTATCCCAAAAAAATAAAAAAAAAAAATTATTTTTGAGAAAAAAAATGGAATTTTACGCGTCGTGTTAGAAATCTTCGAAATGCCCCATGCGTCTTCCATATCAATGAAAATTCCCAATATTTTTTATAAAAGTTTGGTTTATATATAGAAATAAAATAAAGCATCGAATTTTACATATTTTAATTTAAAAGTTTAAAAAAAAGTTGAAAAAAATTGAAATTTTTTCAAAAAATTTTCAAAATTTCAAATTTTTTCAATTTTTTTTTTTATTTTTGGTAAATTTCATCTTAAATATTATTCAAGGGTACATTATATGCATTATGGAATGCATTTATCACAAAAAAGATAAAAAAAAATTTATTTTTGACAAAAAAATGGAATTTTACGTGTCGTCTTAGAAATCTTCGAAGTGCCCCCTGCACATTCCACATCAATGAAAATCCCCAATATTTTTTATAAAAGTTTGATTTATATATAGAAATAAAATAGAGCATCGAATTTTATATATTTGAATTTAAAGGTTAAAAAAAAATTTTTTTTTGAAAAATTTTGAAATTTTTTCGAAAAATTTTTGAAATTTTGAATTTTTTTTTTTTTTACCTTTAAATTCAAATATATAAAATTCGATGCTTGATTTTATTTATATATATAAACCAAACTTTTATAAAAAATATTGGGGATTTTCATTGATATTGAAGACGCATGGGGCATTTCGAAGATTTCTAAGACAACGCGTAAAATTCCATTTTTTTCTCAAAAATAATTTTTTTTTAAATTTTTTTGTGATAAATGCATGCCATTATGCATATAATGTACCCTTGAATAATATTTAAGTTGAAATTTACAAAAATAAAAAAAATTATTTTTAAGGATTTTAAGCTCCACCGTCCCCTTTAACACTAGAACGGCGGGAAAATTTACTCAAGTTTCATAAAAATATTTCACATCAGAATTTTTACTTAAAACTATTTAACTTATTTATTTAAGTTATTTTTGTGCAGCATGTATTAATCTTATATTATAAAAAGTTTTCTGGTTCGAATCGACCTCTATTCATTTGGCAAGGGTCAAAATGACCCCTTTCCGCCGTTCTAGTGTTAATGGAGTTATGAATAAAGAGAAGGAGACATATAGTGTATTGTCTACTAGTTGCGAGTGAAGTAACTGAGGAGGTTGTCACAAAACGGCGGCTGTATTTTTAAATCGGATCAACAGTTTTTAATTACCACGGGGCAAACTTCCCACCAGTAAATTTGAATAGGAAATATCGCCTTGTTTAAGCGCATTATTCCTGAAAATATTTTGTTACAAATATGGTAAAAATTTTCTATTTTTTATTACTGGTGTGAGTTAGCCCAGATATTAAAATCTTTTTCACTGACACTGAGAGGAGGTCTTCTAGGTTGTCACAATATGGCGAAAACGGAGGGCTTAACTACCGCCAAAGTGAAGTTCCACCACTAAAAATAAATATCTGTTTCTGCCACTATTTGTGACTGAAATTTTGAATTTATAAGGCGTTAAAATAAGGAGAACATTTCTATTTAAATTTACTGGTGGAAGTTTCTTCCGTCGGTAATCAATCCCTGGGAAAGCGGTTACAGTTGAAGCTTCACTATTTTAAGAATATATCAGTTCCTTTTTACTCATAGTTCCATGGTTGCAAGTGAAGTAACCAACAAGGTAGTCAGAAGATGGCGGTTGTTTTTTTACACCGGAGAAACCGTTTGTGATTATCGCTGGGGAAAAATTCCAAGAGTAAATTTGAATAGAAAAAATCACCTTATTCCTATATTATAAACCCTTTAAGACCGGAAAAGTTTTCGTAGAAATGAAAAGTTTTGCTGGTTTTCCCTAATTAATAGGGGTATTCATATTTGATAGAAAAAAATAGTTTGAATAAATACCCGAAGTCAAGTTATGCCAAGGTAGGGTTCAAGCAATTCTATGGGTAGAGGCTCGAATTTAAATAGCCCAAAAAAAGAAAAATGTTTTTTCTTTCCCAGATAGCATGTACATTTGCAGTAAGTTTGACTTTTTCTCGATATTTCCTTGTCTTGACAAAGTTGACACAACAATTTTCACTCAAAAGTACTGCAAGGCAGATGAAACAAAATCGATCTCTCCCTTGCAATGCCATTTTGCTGTAAAACTGCTGCAACACTTTCATATTTCAACGACGTCAGCGAAAATTCCCTTTGTTGAGAACAGAATAGTAACAGCGTATGACTGGAAATTCAGAGCTCAGAGTAAAAAAAAAGACACATCGTTATTGAATCTCGTGATTAGCAGATCATTGATTAGCGTTCAAATAAAGGTATTTCTTTTTTTAATTATTCAAATGTGGTTATTTTCTCTAAAGTAACATTTCTTTATAATCTACAACTTATTTCATAACAAAAATTCTAATAAATTAAAAGTTATGTTAATTATCTAAGTAATGCCTACGTTTTTCAATAGTTATGTTTTGGTTCATGTTAAATATTTTTTAATAAATTTTTCTGAACTTTACAGGGAGTTTAAGATTTCGTTTGCTTTTTTTTTTATTGTTGTTGTTGCCTTTCACGCTGCTGGAGCAGTGTTGAATTCAAACGCTTATCTCCGGGAGAGATTTCTGTTCCTCCGGGATGAGGTGGAGGGGGGGGGAGGGGCAGGGGCGTCGCGATAGGGGTTATGGGGGGAGACCCCCCCCCCAATATATGTGAACTTGGGAAATTTGAGCTTAGAGTTAGGAAAGTGTAAATTTTTGAAACACTTATTCTTTTTTTTTTAAGTAAAAATAAAAAAAAAGAATTATTTATTGTTTTGCAGACGATCTTCTGAGTTCTGTAATAGTAAAATAGTTCAACTTTCAAAATAAATACAAAAAGCAGCCAGACTCAATTTCTCATTATGTTTCTCTGTGTAACGAAAATATCATACATCTACCAGACATGAATTTCTCTACTGTTGTCCATCAACAGTGTCTCTAATACCTTTCCTCCAAAACTTTGTTCCTTATTCAAAAATCTAAAAATATGAGGCTATTTTCTATAAAGTACAATTATGACTCGTACACAATTGATGACAAAAACTTTCAGTAAATGAACCAATAATTATAATTTTTATGTTTTTAGTTTCAACATTTTTTTTTTTTTTGGGGGGGGGGGGGAGATTTTTTTTTTTTGCATATAAGTATCATTATCATTAAAGACACATTGAACATACATATTATTTTAGCTGGAAAAAAGATCATTTTTTCTTCATGTTGGGAAAATTTTTAACTCCCCCCCCACCCCACGCCGAAAATTTTTTTGCAGCTACGCCCCTGGAGGGGGGGGGGCATTCCGAAGTGGAAATTGCACTTTTGTCCATTAAAAAGCAAAAAAATTTAAACCTTCCGGGACGACATTTCAAGGTTCCGGGGGGGAATGTCCCCTCTCGGTCACCCCCTGAATTCAACACTGCGTTCGAGAGTATGATTTTAAACTTTAAATTATTTTTTCATTACCATTAACATTTTTTTCTCTATTTAAATATTAAGTATAATTTTAAACTGTTTCTTAGCTCTATGCTTATCTACCTGGATTTCTAATGTACCTCTTTTTTCTAATTTTTATTGAAATTACTAAAAGTATTTCCTACCGACGTCCGTTTTATTTAATTCTTTAATAATTTCTCTTTTCTTTTGACGTAACTGCTTCTTAATCGGATGTGTATAAATATTTTATTTCCAAATTTTTGTAAAACTTTTAAATATGAATATTTTAAAATTGTTAGTGTTTCACGCCCGCAAATCACGCATGTACCGGAGCAAGTCGAAACGATATTCTGGTTCGTGAAATTATGACAAATATTATTCTGGTTAGTGATCCGTGAAGTTATTAAAACATCTTATTACAATTTCATACGAATGGCTTTTATTGTGCTGTCTATAACTTTTTTTATTATTTAGAATTTTGAATGCAGTTTTTAAATTGTTTTTGTATGATTAGACATAAATTCGCCTAAAGATTTTAAAAAAAGTTTTTAGTCAACGATAATTTTGAAATAGCGTCCCTATTCGTGGATTTTCCATTTCGAGACCTGCCGCAAAAAATTTTACTAATATTGATTGGTGCATATTTTTGTAATGAATAACTACAAACTACTATATTAAATAACTAAAATGCATTGAATAACCACTTCAAAATCTCAATGTTATAGTGTTAATGTCAGATTTGAATATTGTTTATTTGTATTCTTATTGAACATGTTTTGTTTTGTTTTGTTTTTTACATGTAAAAAAAGTGTTCAACTGTAGAGTAGGTGGGGGCAAAGATACACACTGCCTGATTTAATATGAAGAAACATTTCTACAATCATGACCGCTAGGTAGTAGTTTGGTCTCATGTGTAGTAGTTGTGTGATCAAACCTTATGAAAAACGTAGCACTCTATGCCAAGAAAATGAGGTAAGTTTAAATTTTCGAATTTTGATCTAATATTTTAAAAATTTCACTTTATTGTTTAGCTAACAATACTTCGAATTTTTATAAATCCAAAAGTTCAGTGGAGAACGGAAGCTCTATAGCTTCTAAATGCCGTATAGTTTATCTCGATCGCATTTGTTTAAACTTGTAGGTAGCCGGTTAAGTAAAATACTGCAGAATGGGGCAAAAGTACGCAACCGTCTTGGGGCAAAGATACGCACAAGATTAAGATTAGGGGCTTTTCCTTATGGTTTTAGCTAGATGCAAAGCTTTCCACAATTACGTTGTGGAAAGTTTTATTTTTTATATTGTATAAAATATAATAGCTACTTAACTAATATAAGCTAGTTAACTACATTTTCCTTTTTCTAGTTAAGTTTTTTTTTTAAATATAGAACGTAGATATCTACTTACCTACTTTTAAAAATCAATATTCTTGTTTCATAAAACGATTTTGTTTTAAAGTCTTAACCCTTAACTCCTGTTAACGGTCTCACAGACTGCTGCTATATCCATTTTTCATAGCTTAACTTGTAACTTTCAATTTAACTATTGATGTTATTTTAATTTTGATTCGTTTGGAAACTTAATAGTATCGCTAAAGACTTCTAAATGAGGAGAACTTTTATTATAATAGGCCTTTACATAAAGTTTAGCGCAAAAACAGTATGTTATGAGTCAGTCAACCCTTTTATTCATTCTACGATCAAGGGGTCTTTAAGACCACTCACAGTATTTATTCAACAATTTTTGTCACAGTAGTTTGAGGTTAACTGCTATTTGCGATCTCACAGACCCCCTGTTTATTTCCTTTTTTTTCGTGGTTTAACTTACAATTTTCAGTTTAACTATAAATACTAGTGAAATTTACTAATGCTTTTGCATAACTCATTCGTTTTATTGGAAATGGGGCAAAAACCCACAGTAAGTGGACAAAAATACGCACTGCGTATCTTTGCCCCACGACTGCGTGCTTTTGCCCCAACCGATGGGGCAAAGATACGCAGAGCAATGTTTTTTAAAAATTGCAATTTCTCTCAGAATTATAATTTGACAGAATGTCGGTTGATGTTAGCACTTGCCTAAGGTTCTAATCTAACATTTTAATCACTCATTACATAAGTTTAGACTAATGTGTGTGTTAAAAATGAAAATGTATGGAAAGTGCGTATCTTTGCCCCCACCTACTCTATATTTATTTATTATTATTTTTATGGTAACAATCTTTCATAAAAGGTAACTTCATAAGAGCCTACACTAGTCACGCGAAGAAACGGTCAAGTTAATGTTGATCATATGGGAGATATTTAGATTTCTCCCTCGCATTTTAATATTTTTTAATCCTTTTCATGCATAGGATACCTGAGGTTGAAAAGTTTTATTCTGCGTTTGTACTGTTTAGGTACTAACTAGTTAATGTTTAGTTTGTCTCTCTGACTAGATTAAAGTTGATAAGTTAGGTTGAACTAATTTGACGAGATAAATTAGATTAAACTGATGAAATTTTACTAGATAAATTAGACTAACTGACTAGATAAACTAGTTTTGATTTTAGTTAAATTTTTTGGCTTCCGTACTTAAAATGTAAAAACTGAAGAATTGTAAACATCACTTGTGTGTCTCTCTGTCCGTCTGTCATAGTCAATTTTACGAAACTACGGAACATGAAAATTTCAAACTTGCCAGAGTTATAAGATTATTGACCAACATACTTATTGATTATTAGCGATTCGCAAGTATTTTTAGAAAAAAATTAGGGAAATAAGCTACTTATTTTTATTTTCTTTTGTGTATGTAGTGTGTGGGGTATCGTTCGAAAGATCTTGTAATACGGAAATTAATAGTATATTTGTTGTAATTTTAGATATTACATTTTCAGAGATATAGTCGAAAATGTACTGGAAAAATGTGTCCCCCCCTCCTTCCCCGCTATTACTAAATCTACTGTAAATAAAATTATGATAGAAAAAATAGTACTAGAAGTTTATTTAAGCCATACAGGAAAACTATAGCGATTATCCTAGTCACATACTTTTGAGAAAATCGTATTTTTTCGTTACACACTGACTTTACTTGGCAGGTGCTCAGTGAAGGGGTTGACGGATGCTCGATGTACCTATCGACGCGGAATCATAATCGTTTTCGTAAATATTTAATAAAGGCGCTGGTAATGCTTTGATGACTGCTTAAAGAATTTAAAACTTTATACTAAAGAATGTTCTTATTTCTACTAGTTTATCTTGTTTGCTCTTGGAAAAAACAAATATTTTAAGAAGTAAAATTATTTTAAATGGTTAAATATTTAAAAGTTTAATTAAACTTTACGTTTAATTTCGATACGTTCATTCTTACGGGATAACGCATGGGATAAAAATTTTACATTAAATGTCAAACCAACTGAATGAATTATCTTAATATGTTCTTCTCGGGTCTAAACAATATAGTAAATAAATTGGTTATCCTAATTATGTCTTTGTTTAGTCATCTTTATTCTTATGTATTGTGTAATTTGCCAGAAGCGTAACCCACATTACTGTCGAGTCTGGTTTACCTGAAAGTTCAGTCTGAAAGATAAGGCTTATCGCTCGGCAAAATCGATTTAATTGTTTCTATTAAGTTTTATTACCTCCCGGCAATTCCACCCTTAACATCAAGGTAGTTTTGTTAACTGAGAAGTTGTAGTTTATGATCACCTTAAAAACTAACTGTAGACAGAATTCTTGAAAGCTGTAAAAAATAAACCTGTGATTTTTTTAAATTTATTCCTTTTTTTTCCCCTCAGATGCAGAGACATTATAAAACATGGATTAGAATGTGGAAAAATTGCATGATGCAACAGACTCAGGTGGGGAGGAGAACAGGAAAGTGTTAAATATATTTAAATATTTATTTTTTCAATTATTTTTTGTGTGTTTTGTTTAGGGAACAATCTCTTAACTCAAAATATGTAGAAAATAATGCTTTATAATACAGTTATTTATAAACTGTTATTTGTATTTGTGTAAAAATAAACTTTGTAACTATTTTATAAGTAGTATTGTTTTATTACAACTTTGTCTTTTTTAAATTTTTGAAGCTTTTCAAATAATTTATATATATATTACATTTTGGCTGCAAAAACATATAAATTATATTATCTTTGATAAAATTAGCTAAAAAGTTCATCAATAAACAGGCAAGCATGCTTATTTCCGGAAAAACCTTTAAATTGTATTTTTCTGTTGTATCATTAAAAAAATCTTAGAATAAAAAGAAAAAATCTTTTGAAATGCACTGATAACCTTTAACTGATGTTACCGGTCTCTCAGACCGCGGCTTTTTTCAATTTTTGCAATTTAACTTCCAATTTTCAGTTTAACTACAAGCACTATCGAAATTTTGTTCCGTTTGGAACTTTTGTACTATCACCAGAGACTTTTGAATAGGTGAATCTTAATTATAACACTTCTGTGCAAAAAGTTTAGTACAAAAACACCATACTATGAGTTAGTCGTGCCTTTTATACATCTTTCGTTGCAGCGGTCTCACAGACCGCTTCACACTAGTTATGTGATAATTTCTGGGACATCAGTTAAAGGTTAATATCCAGAATGTGTGATATTTCTAATAAACATTTATTTATGCTACAGTAAAAAAAGTAATATCTTACTAAATCCGTAAATAAGTTTTATTTGATGAAATACATGGCTATTAAGTTTGCAAATTCAATTATCCTATTTTTAGTTTAATTTTCTAATTATCTTAGGATGTTCTTTTGCCTTTTTAAATTTATTACAGTTTTCTTACTTGCCTTTAAAGACATTTAATATTAATGTATGTAAATTATTAGAGAAATGTTTGTGTGGTGTGTCCAATAAAAGTTTGTATATTGATAGCTATTTATGAAATTTATTTCAGAAAGGAATGAGTTCCATGAATTTTTCTTAATGACAAGCAATAAATAATATGTTGTTTAATAAATAATATGTTTGTTTAGAAAATCAAACCTGCTAGCATTTTTTTTTTTTTTGCATATTTTTTGAGGGCGTAAATAAGAAACAATTCTTTGATTCTGAGATAAAATGTTTGTTTCTGTTATTTTTTATTTTGTGTTTTAATTAAGGCAAGTCAAAAACAATGTATTTTAAGTTTATGATACATTTTTTTTTAAAGGAATGTATTTGAAATGAAAGCTGTGTGTTTTTAATGAAATGAATGCGATATGAATGATGGTAAGGGAAACAATTTTTGGGGATTTATCACTTTTCCCGGCTAACTCAAAAATAACTGATCATTCCTTAACCCTTTGAGGGGCAAGCAATTGTGTTTTTGAAATGTCGGATTCACGCCGGAATCCGCAAAAAGATTTATTTTCAAATAAGGAAAAGCAAGTTTGCGACTTTTTCCCACCAAAGTTAGAAAAGTAAAATTTAATAATTTTTTTCTGGTGCGAATCCTCATTAATCGTAGGTGAGATAAATTATATCCCACCGCGCCTCAAGGGGTTAATATAAGTTAAATGCAAATAAATCCAGCACCTGTAAAAATCGTTAATTAATAAAATTTTAAAACGAATGATCAACTCATTTTCTATTTATTTGTTATCCATCTCGAGAAGATAGATCATGCAAAATGATGATTGTTAATTGCCGAACACACTTACCATTCTTATTGACCAAATGCATTCAAAACAGTAATTTGATATGCATTTGTTAAGTACATAAAATCAGATTGATGAATTTCATCTAAGATATTTGATTACCTAATCTTCCGTAATCGAGTCTACTGCCAAGATTAAAGTGTAACAAAAAGAATATCAGCAACAATATAGCTTAATGTAAATGTAGCTATCATTAAAGGATTTTCACAGAAAACATTCCATTGCACCAAATCTTATTAGCTAAAACACGCCAATAGGCCATTGACCCGATTACGGAAGATAATAGGTTTAAAAATCTGCGTTATCGAACATATTGCCATTGATAAGCAAATGGACATGAAGCATAAATGCCTAAGTGATTGTATTTGTAAAGAAAGATGAAATACGTAACAACAAAAGATATGTGAAATGTTGCCATGATCGCAAAGAGTTCTTGGTACTTTTATGTTAACCAGGTGCAAATCTCGCAAATAGCATTTTTTATTTTTCACGTGATAACTTAAAACAATGCTTTAATGTTAAAATTAAATGTCTTGGTTTATGTTATTTATCAGAGTTTTTTTTATTAATTCTTTTGAAATAAGTGAAAGTCTTGGATTTAAAATTTTTCTGTTTTAAATTAGTTATGCATTTTAAGGAAAATGAATGAAAGGGTTATATTTTAAATGAAATTAGTGCAATAAAAAAATGCAATGGGATTTTGGATATTTGGCCATTATCACCTACACCCTGCTGACATAAAAGTACAGAGTTCTTGATTTATCTATCAGAATATTCTGATTTGGCGAAGACTTGAGCAAGTAAATTAAATTATGAATAATAAAAAAAGCATGATACAATGATACTATACATTTTAAGGAAAACCAAACAGGTCGCCAGGAGCAGCTAGTTGTACAAGAAATTAGAACTGCTTTCGAATCTACTTTAAACTATAAGTCCTTGTCTACTCAGTCTATACTGGGTGTATCTAAACTCTTGGGCAAAACATTAAGGGGTGATAGCATACATCAAGACAAACAATATTAAATAGGAAACTAAGGGTCCCAAACGTCTTCCGAAGGAGATAGGCGCCATTAAAGTTTAGAGTCCAAATTTTCAAATGATTATAAAAAACGGAAAAATTTGTCGATTCGTTTGCGGTTTTCGCTAAAAATATTTTTAATGTCAGTATTTTCTTGAAAATAAATTTTAAAGGTAAAGTTCAAAAAATGCTGATAGAGGGTGCTTTAGACTTTGGAGTAACGAACAACTATTTTTACCGTTATTTTTTGTATTTCATTAAATGCTTTCAAAAGTTTAGACTTAAACTGAAATTTTGAGTTCAAAATCTGAATCGTTGGGAGTGGCTAAGTAGCGGAAACTGAACTGTGTACACAGGGCGGGGGGGTTCAAATTTCAATTCCTGAACACAGTTCAATTTGCGCTACTTAACCAATCCCAACAATTCAGATTTTGAGCTCAAAATTTAAGTTTAAGTCTAAGCTTTTAAAAGTATTTAATGAAATACAAAAAATGACAGTAAAAAAATAGTTGTTCGTTACTCCAAAGTCTAAAGCGCCCTCTATCGGAATTTTTTGAACTTTACCTTTAAAATTCGTTTTCAAGAAAATACTGACATAAAGAATAGTTTTAGAGAAAACCGCAAACGAATCGACCAATTTTTCCGTTTTCTATAATCATTTGAAATTTTAGACCCTAAACTTTAATGGCGCCTATCTCATTCGGAAGACGTTTGGGACCCTCAGTTTCCTATTTAATATTGTTTGTCTTGATGTGCACTATCACCCCTTAAAGTTTTGCCCAAAAGTTTAGATACACCCTGTATAGCATAAAAATGTTTAGCATCTGACAAGCCTCCGATTATGCGGAATCTTGCACAAAACACACACAACCCTGAAAAGTACGACTATTAGTGTACAGGTAAAATATATATACCAATAAGTGAGTAATATATGACAACTGATGGCCATTCACCAAAATTTGGGAAGAACTTCGTTTTTACACAAAAAAATGAAGATCCTTGAATCCCCCCTAAAATAAAGTTACTTAACCATGTTTTGGGAAGCATTTTTAACTCGGGGAAGGGGAAGGGCAAAGCTAAAAAAATTTTAAGTAGGTCAACAGAGGGTTATCGTTTATTATGTATTTTTTTTTAATCGTATGATACCATCCCCAAGTCGATACGATCTTTTGCTACATAGTTACGGCAGGTTTCATGAATCCGAAGTTGAAAATTATACTTTACTGCGGGTAAAATAGGTTTTTACAGCAGCAACTGATTGCCATTCACGAAAATTTGGTAAGAACTTCATTTTGACACTAGAAATGAAGATCCAAGAAGTTCCCAAAAAGTGTAGTAGTTTTTTTTTGGGGGGGGGGGGCGCTTTAACTCTGTAAGGTAGAAGAACTGAAATTATTTTAAATAGGTCAAATGGGGTACCGTTTGTTATGATGTTTTTAATTCTGAATCAAATGACACCGTACGCAAGCCGATACGATTATTCATTACAAAGTTAAGGCAGGATATAAGTGGGTTTAGCAACTTAAATGGCTTTGGAGTAAACTCAAATGATTCTGATTTTGATTATTGCTATTTTGAAGACATTTAAAGGATTTTGATATTATAATGATTAAACTTAATGATTTAATATGATATAAAGAACATGTTTTGAACATAAAATAAATTTGACAAAACTATGCTAAAAAATAAAGTATAATTTTCCACTTTGTATTCATAAAACCTGCTGTAACTGTCTCACAAATGATCGTATCGATTTGCGGATGGTTTTATTCGAATCAGAATTAAAAGATACATATGAAACTATATCCCACTTGACCTATTTAAAAAATATTGAATTCTGTCCTCCCCCCCCCCCCTCTCGTGTTAAAGTGTCCACTTTTGCCTCCAAAATATGATAAACAACATTAATTTTTGGAGACTCAAAGTATCTTAATTTATAGTGCAAAACGATGTTTTTCTCAAATTTTCCTGAATAGGAATCAGTTATTACTGTAAAAACCTATTTTACCTGCACAAGTATAATTTTCGACTTAGTATTCATAAAACCTACTTAACTTTGTAAGAAATGATCGTATCGACTTGCAGATTATTTTATTTGATTCGGAATTATAAATTACATAATAAACAATGTTCTACTTCACCTACATAAAAATTTTGAGTACCCCTCCCCTCCCTGAGCTAAAAATGCCTCCGTTTTTTGTCCCCAAAACAGGGTACAACAACTTTATTTTTTACCACTCATCGGATCTTCATTTCGAATATCAAAACGAAGCTCTCCCCAAGTTTTGGTGAATGGCCATCACTTGTCTCAAAAAACCTTATTTTACATGTACTACACGTAAAATTCAGAGAATTAACAACATTGCTATGAAATTACAGCATACTTGCAGATAGCTTGACATGACAAGAATCCAAGTTTGCAATGCATTTGCAGATAGTGTGTCATGGCTAGATTGCAAGTTTACAATGCATTTGCATGGCAATATTACTAGTTTGCTATGTGTCTGCAGTCAATTTGAAGAACAAGACTGCAACTTGCACGACAAGTCAGCTGCAAGTTCAAAGTATGGTGACATCGGAGTTTGCATAATCTTGTTGCAGTCTTGTTATGAACTTTCAGGCTTGTCATTCTGAGCTTGCTGCAACTTTGCAACTTTGCGAAGTAAGATTGCTGAAAATTTTCTGCAAATTAACACTAGAACGGCGGCGGGGGGTCATTTTGACCCTTGCCGAATGAAAACATTTCGATTCGAACCAGAATTTTTATTCTAATATAAGATTAATATATGTTGCCCAAAAATAACTTAAATAAATAAGTTAAATAGTTCTAAATAAAAATTCTGATGTGAAATATTTTTATAAAACTTGAGCAAAATTTTCCCGCCGTTCTAGTGTTAAAATTGCTATCTGGGTTCCCTTTGGGATCACTTACACAAGTATACCCACATAGAATTTTTAGTTTTCAGAAAATTTGCAGAAGTCTTGCTTTGAAAACCTGCAAAGTTGGAGCAAGATCAGCATGGCAAGACAGAAAGTTCATAACAAGACTGCCTCAAGATAACGCAAACGCGGAAGTCACCACATAGTAGAAGAGCTGTTGAACATTTTAGAGAAGGTATTTGAGGCACCCTGAAAATTTGTGCAACACTTCTTTTGTAATGGCTGAATAAAAATCGAATGTCTGGCGGCTGAAGGATCGCGGTCCAAAAACTGTGCCAGACACGTGTCAAGTGCCATTTTTTGACTACCAAAAAAAGGTATTTGAGGCACGCTGAGATTGAGACAGAATATTATTTATACTTAGAAAAAAATATTTTGAAAACGACAGACACTTTAGTCGGCCCAAAAACTGTGCCAGACACGTGTCAAGTGCCATTTTTTGACTACCCAAAAAAGGTATTTGAGGCACGCTGAGATTGAGACAGAATAATATTTATGCTTAGAAAAAAATATTTTGAAAATGACAGACACTTTAGTCGGCACAAAATCTGTGCCAGACACGTGTCAAGTGCCATTTTGCCAAAAATGACACGTGTGCCAAAAATGGCACATTTTTGGCAAAATGGCACTTGACACGTGTGTGGCACAGATTTTGTGCCGACTAAAGTGTCTGTCATTTTCAAAATATTTTTTTCTAAGCATAAATATTATTCTGTCTCAATCTCAGCGTGCCTCAAATACCTTTTTTGGGTAGTCAAAAAATGGCACTTGACACGTGTCTGGCACAGTTTTTGGGCCGACTAAAGTGTCTGTCGTTTTCAAAATATTTTTTTCTAAGTATAAATATTATTCTGTCTCAATCTCAGCGTGCCTCAAATACCTTTTTGGGGTAGTCAAAAAATGGCACTTGACACGTGTCTGGCACAATTTTTGGGCCGCGATCCTTCAGCCAGACATTCGATTTTGTATTCAGCCATTACAAAAGAAGTGTTGCACAAATTTTCAGGGTGCCTCAAATACCTTCCCTAGAATGTTTAACAGCTCTTGGACTAACACTTTGAACTTGCAGCTAACTTGTCGTGCAAGTAAAATTCATACTGTATCAAATTTATTGCAAATTAACGACAAACCAGTAATCAAAAATACTGCAAAGTAGTAAACTTTCCATGCCGCATTAATTGTTTACAACTGTTACACTACATGTTTATCCAATACTAAAAGGTCCATAGACCTGATCAGGTCTATACACTATATGGCCCTTAATGACCGGCAACTTTCAGTTTTAGACATTTTGTCGAATATTTAGAAATATACTTGACAGATTCTTCTGAAATTTCAGGATTAAAAAGAACAGGTATGACCTCACAGTTAGCAATGTCGATTTGTTAAGAGGAGCAATTAGGGGGCCAACAAAAAATCAAAGAAAAAAATAATACTTGGGATCACCCTGCAAAATAAAATACACGAAATTATCTACCGCTACCGAATATAAATAAACAGACATTGTGCAATATGTGTATTCTTTTGTGTAAGAATAGCACGTATATTAATAGCGATATAGCGATTTATTTAAAAAAATTAACAAAGTCTTGCATGTTTTTTGCTTATAACAGGCGGGGTTTTCAACTAAATTTAACGCCGGATTCAGAAACATTGACAAAATATTGTAGAAATAATATAATACAATTGGAATATAAATATATTAAATATTTTAGGAAATATGAGCAGTTGTATGAAATAATTTTTATCTGCGCATGCGCGAACGATAGCAAGGATCATTTTACATAATTTAACTCTATGGAGCAACTTATTAAAAAAATCTAGTCAAATATCGTAAAAATTTGGCGTTAAAGTGAGCAAATTTTTAGTTGTTCTCTAAAAGCAGCAGAATGATAAGGGATTTTACACAAATTGTCATTTTGATTAACTGACTTTCAGAAAAAATTTAGCATTTAGTGAGTATCAACGAGCAGATTTGAAAAAAATGCTTCGATTTTGATACTTCTTTTGATCATGGTCATCATCCTTCTGGGGGTTATCCAAGAAGAACTAAAGTATCAATTTTTATAATTGAAAATTTATTAAGAATTAAAAATGACAATTTGTGGAAAATCCCTTATCATTCAGCTGGTTTTAGTGAACAACTATAAATTTGCTTACTTTAACACCGATATCGTTCTGAATTTTTACGATATTTGACTAGATTTTTTTTAATAAGTTGCTCCATAGAGTTGACTATTAAATTATGTAAAATGATCCTTCTTATTGTTCCCGCATGCGCTGATAAAAATGATTTCATACAACTGCTCATATTTCCTAAAATATTTAATATATTTATATTCCAATTGCACTATATTGTTTCTACTATATTGTGTCAATTTTTCTGAAACCGGAGTTAAATTTGGTTGAAAACCCTGCATGTTATAAGCAAAAAACATGCAAGAATTTTTTTTAATTTTTTTAAATAAATCGCGATATCTCTCTTAATATACATGCTATTCTTACACAAAAGAATACACATATTGCACAATGTCTGTTTATTTATATCCGGTAGCGATACATCATTTAGTGCATTTTATTTTACAGAGCGATCCCAAGTACTATTTTTTTCTTTGATTTTTTGTTGGCCCCCTAATTGCCCCCCTTATCAAATCGACATTGCTAAATATGAGGTTATACCTGTCCTTTTCAATCCTGAAATTCATAAGAATCTGTCAAGTATATTTCTAAATATTCAACAAAATGACTAAAATAGAATGTTGCCGGTCATTAATGGCAATATAGTGTCGATGCATATGCACCATTAAGGTGCATGCATTTTCTTTACCACCATAAACAAGCCGAGGTAATATTTGTCCTTTGCAAACCGCGCCTTTTTTGGTATTTGAAAAGTATAGCGTTTAAAAAAAGCGGTGCCAATCGAATAAATTTTCAGCGATTTCTGCGTATCTGCTGATTGTCTATTCTCTCAACAGAGGGATTTTTTGCTTTCGTCACTTTCGTGAATTAAAGACAGTCTTGCCATCAGTTTCACAACAAACTACTCATACAAATCGGTGACGGTACACCTTGCGGGAGATTTGCTGCGAATTGCTCAATTCAAATTTTTCACGGCAAGGTAATATCAGAAAAAATCAAACTTGCTGCTAATGTTCATGCTATCTGGGCAGGTCAGGTCTTAAAGGGTTAAGCAAAATTTCTCTCAAAAATATGCTAAATATATCTATTCGTATTTACTGGAGAAAGTTGGCCCCGGTATTATAATCTCTGTCACTGACATTGACACGCAGTTGTCACCAGGGGTCGTACGCTTCAGGGAATTTTTCAGGACAAATATCAGTGTTATTTATAGAAAAATAAATCTAAGTGAAACGCGCAGAATTTCGCCTTATTTAAAAAGAGATTTTCTGTAAGAAAATACTTGTACCGAAGAATTTCCAGGAAATTTCAGACAAGTACGACCCCTGGTTGTCACCATATGGAGTAAACGCAAGGTCTGACAAATGCCGAAGTAAACGTCCAACAGTAAAAATGAGTATATTTTTATAACGTAATTAATACCATAATTATGACGTAAATTCGGTATAAATGAAGTGTTTAGATAAAGAAAAAAATTCTATTCAAATTTACTGGCGGAAGTTTGCCTTGGCGGTGATCCGCTCCTGTGAAACCGGTTACAGTTGGAGCTTAACTATTTTGAGGATATGTCAATTCCTTTTTATTCATAAGTTTCGTGATTTTATTTAACTCTTTGATTACGAGTTGGAACATATGCGTCTAGTGTTGCCAGGTGTGCAGCGTAAATATGGTCTCCAAATGCTCTGGACACCAGTATTTTAAAGTATATTTCTTCGCCTTATCTTATGGCAGATTTGTCTCTGATTAAAGAGGGCGAAATAAATTCTAGGAAATTAATGGTGTCGAGAGCATTTGGAGTCCTGATTTACGAGGGGCGAGGTAACTAGCCAACACTATACACGTCCAAGTGGGCTATTTTTTATTCTATTTGTACTGCTTTCTCAAATATAATCTCTGCCATACACTTATACTAGGATATTTTCAAGAAAAATTTACTATCCAGAATCTTTTTTTATAAATTGTGGTGTGCCTGCACATTACCGTCTCAATACTCAAGGCCTCCGGACTGATTTCGTGAAGTACCAAATGAAGATTAACCCATTGAAGGGCAAGCAATCGCGTTTGTGTAACGCTTAATTGCCACCGGAAATTTAGAAACATTTTATTTCAAAATAAGGAAAAGCAATTTTACTACTTTTCTCCACTAAATTCAGAAATTAAAAATTTCCTAAAATTTTTCTGGTGCAAATCCTGATTAATCGCAGGTGGTATATAATATATACCGCCGCCCCTTAACCCCTTGAGGGGCGGTGAGATATATTTTATCGCACCTACGATTAATCAGGATTTGCACCAGAAAACATTTCAGGAAATTTTAGTTTTCTGACTTTAGTGGAGAAAAGTCGTAAAATTGCTTTTCCTTATTTTGAAATAAATTTTTTCTAAATTTCCGTCGGGAATTAAGCATTACACAAACGCAATTGCTTGCACTTCAAGTGGTTAATCTTCATTTGGTACGTCACGAAATCAATCCGGAGGCCTTGAGTATTGAGACGGTAATGGCCTGCATGTAAAAGTACTTATCACTCCGGCCAATGGAGTTTTGAAAACAGAGTATGAGACATATAGTGTATTGTCTACCAGTTGCGAGTAAAGTAACTAAGGAAGTTGTCACAAGATGGCAGCTGATACTTTACATCGGATCACAGTTTGTGATTACTGCCTAAGCAAATTTCCACAAATAAATTTTGAATAGAAAATTTCGCCTTAACCCTTTAAGGGGCAAGAAATTACGTTTATGAAATGCAGAATACCCACCGGAATCTTTGAAAAATTCTATTTCAAAATAAGTAAAGGCAATTTTACGGCTTTTTTCCACCAAGGTTAGAAAAGTGAAATTTAATAAATTTTTTCTGGTGTAAAACTTCATTAATCGTAGGTGGTATATAATCTATACCGGTGCCCCTCAAGGGGTTAATTTAGAGTCTTTTTCATGAAAAATTTCTCTCCTAAATATGGTTAAATTTTTTATTTGTTTTTAGTGGCGGCAGTTTGCTCAGCGATGACAGCGATGACAGCGATGACCACCTCGGGAACTCAGCTTTCGCTTTAGAGTGTTAGTGCAATCCCGAGGGGTAGACCACATTCACTTCTCCCGACTCTCAACCAGAGTCTGAGAGGAAGCGTCGGATCCCTGATCAAGCTGCTGAGATTTATTTCGGTTACTGTGAGATTTACAATTACAATCACAATTGGTTACCCAATTTTTCTGGGCGAACCGAAGATTTCACATCGAGATATATGACTGTATGTAGTGATTACATGAGGATCATTTCACCTAATGTTTTTGCATAATTGTTTACAATTTTCTTGGATATATATACGTCACAGTACATTTAACACACAATATTTAATATGACAATTAGAAACACATTACAACACAATATCAAACACCTACTATTTACATGACTGTATGTAGTGATTACAAGAGGATCATTTGAATGTGATTGCATAATTATTTACATTTTTCATGGATTTACAGGGATTTCACAGTACATTAAACACACAATATTGCACATCACAATTAGAAACACATTACAACACACCTACTATTTATAATTTGCACATACTAGAGTTTGGAGAGATGCACAAGATAAAAATTCAAAAATGATAGAAGTTTCTGGCACCCGCTAATAACCCGTTTCTCCCTCCATGCTACACCCTAGTGATGGAGTCGGACTAGAATGGCTCTGGATTTGAAAAGATGTACTCGTTTGTTTCTATAAACCTCATGCATTGTATGATCTTGTTGAGTAGTTGTGGTTTCTCTTATACATCCCGCCACCAACTTGCTAAATTCATACGTGTGTGTTTTTTGAGATGATAATGCGATGTTAATGTACAGTATAATACATAGTGTAACGATGTTGACGGCAAGCCACAAATGCATAGTGGGGAGTCTGTTTTGTTAATTTTGTATAAGTGTTCCTGAAAGGGACCGTGATTTGTTAAAAATATGTGTAAGTATCTATTGTTTACGAAATACTTGTGGTCAACCAATGGCAAGAATTCCTTCGTATATCGGCCTGTGTCTGAATCCGTCCAGCGTTTTTGCCAATTTTTTAACAGATTCTGCTTTGTCTGTGATTTTAGTGAAGAAGCTGGATATGGTAAAAATGTATGTATTAGTGTTTCATCCGTTACTGCCGATTTTGTCAGTTGTTCAGCTGCCTCATTGCCCTCAACACCAGAATGTCCTTTTGTCCAATTGAAGTAGATGTGTTTTACTGTTGTTTGTAATTTTTGAAGAATTTTTAGTATTAAATAGTTTGTATTATCAAAATTGTTTAATGCTTTTAAACTTGATAGGCTATCCGTTATGATTAAGTATTGAGAATGTTTGTCCAACTCTATCCACTCTAATGCTGAAGAGAACGCGAAGAGTTCTGACTGGAAGACGGAGTTATCCTGGGACAGTTTCGCTCTCCAAGTATAGATTTGCTCGTTTTTTTCGTACACACAAAATGCCGAGGCTGTGCCTTCGGACATTTTGGAACCGTCCGTGTATATTGTAATTTTGCCTACATAGTCGTTTATTTCACAAATTTGTATTTCACTTGTTAGTGGTGATTTTTTGTATTTTGAGCATTTTGGATAGTATAGTGGAGCAAAAGCCTTTTCTGTTGACTTGCCGAGACAAACTGCACCCGAATTCTCCGCCTCCGCCTCCAACTGCAAATCCAGTGGAGGAGACCTGTGAGGACCTGCAGGGCATTTGTTGACGTATTGCGATATGCTCTCGTTATCAGCAACAAAGCTTTCCTTTGTGCCGAGAGCAAATGTCGACGACCGTGATATTGCGCCATACGCGGAAACCAAACAGCACACGCGTAGGCCAGTTTCCTTTGTAAGATCGCCAAGTACCAAATCTTAAAAAATTCCGGAGGGAGTCGACCTCAGATTGATGAAAATTTATAAAGATTTTGAGTTATTTTTCCGATTTCTACTCTCTTTTGTGCCATATGTGGGAGAAATGATAATTGTTTATCGAATATTACCCCCAGGTATTTTAGTGTTGTTTCTGATTTTATTGATTTATCTTGAAGTTTAAATGTGGGGCCCCGCTTAAGGTGTTTGGGTTTGCCAAAAGTTAATGATGAGGATTTTTCATGTGAAATTTCTATTTTGTTGGTTTCTGCCCAATTCTGAATAAATTTTAAAGCTTTCTGACCTTTTGTTCAAGTTGCTGTCTCGACTGTGCCCAGATCAGTAATATCACGTCATCCGCGTATGTCACCAGTTCACAGTCCTGTACATCAAAGGTCCCCAACAAAGTCTCCAACAGAACCAACCAAAGAAAAGGACCCAGACACGATCCGTGCGGGCAACCCTTACTAAAGAAGTACAACAAAAATGGTGCCATCCAGTCTACCTGAGCTCGCCTACTCGAAAGGAAGGAAACGACAAGATTAATGAGTTGTTTAGAAATACCTAGTTTTTGCAATGCTAGGATCACTTGGTCCCAAGGGAGGTTGTCAAATGCTCGAAATCCAGTGACACCGGTGATGTGTATTGTTTATTTTGTTTATGTTGTTCTACTAATGAAATCACTTGCTCCAAAGCCGTTTCCGTAGATTTATTTTGCGTGTAGCCGTGTTGCTTACCCGATAAGACATTCGTTTTGTCTAATGCGTGATGTATTCGTCTTAGAATTAATTTCTCTAAGATTTTTCCGAATATTGGTAATAGAGTGATGGGGCGATATGAAGAGCTCTCATTCAAGGGTCTTCCTTCCTTTCTAAAATACACGAGCTCTCCCAATTTCCAGTCATCAGGAAAATAGTTTAACTTTAAAAGACTGTTGTACATATCCGACAGAATATTAGGAATTTTTGAAAAGATGCATCTGACCATCCTGTGATCAATTTGGAGTTTCATCTCCAAAAATGTCCCTCGTTAGTTTTAAAAGGGTTGATGACCTGGAAGTGGGTGACAAAGAATCAAATTGGTAACTGATATGTGAGTCCTGGAATCGCTGGAAGGCTAACTTTTTCGTTAAACCAAAAGGATCCTTCTCTCTGCAACACAGGTTTGTCCAAGCTTTTTCCTTCTCCGATAAAATCTGTTTTTGATAAATTGCCCTTTCCCTTTTGTAATGCTGGTTTATATTTGACTCGTAGTTTGAATTTTTTGCTCTTTTTAAAAGAGCTGCTACTTTATTTCTTTGGACCCTCAATTGTAGAGACCACCAGGAAATTTTAAATTTCTTGAAAGGGGCTTTCTTTTTAAAGGTTGTTCTGTGAACTGTCTGCTTCTCTTTCGACGTTTTTCTGTGTGACTACTGGGGCTTCTGGGGCTCCAAAGACTATCACTTGGCCTGTTTTCGGGTTTGGTTCTTTAATATCCAGTTTTTCCGCCATATCTTCTGTAGTGCGGATTTTATCTTTCACCTGTTCTAGGTCAAATTTGTTTTTACATGTTATTATTATTTTATTTTGTTTAGTTGTTTGGCAGTCTACTGGTGGTAATTCTTCCATATTCATAGAATTGAGAACTTTCTTTATTATTGGCATTTTTGTTTCCTTGTCTTTTGGCGTTAATATTATTGTCGGTCTTTCTTGTGGGAGCGGTGGAAAATTTGTCATTTCTGCACATGATGGTCGGTCATTTTCTATTGCTGTTTCTCCCTCTCTATGGTCAATTGAGTCCTTTCGGTTTTCTGCCTGAAGAGTTGTAACATGGCCGACGAGTCTTTTTCCATTTCTTCATGGTTCTGTTGTATGATTTTGTTCATATCGTTGATCAATTGATCTTCTCTTTCGATTTTATCTTGTTTTGTCTGTTTGATTAACTCTTCTTGGAATTTAATTCTTTCGCTGAGTTTTGTCATTAAGTGATCTTTTTCTTCTGTCAGATGTTTGAGCTGCTTAAAGTTTTTGATTACTGATGACATGTTTTTCTTTATCTTTACTTTTCTGTTTGACGCTAACTGCGTTTGTAGTTGGTGCATGAGTTCTAGTACCTGGTCTGCAATTTTCGACAACGTGTCTCGTTCTTGGTGTTCTCCCTTCTCAGCCTTGTCGTGTTGTCTTACGCTTTCTCTTCCAAATACTTTCTGTATTTTTATGCATTTTCATTACTTCCTTTGTCGCGTTTCTTTTGATGTCTAACCATCTGATCTATTAAAACCATTATCGTCATTCGTGATGCTGTTTCGGCATAAAATGGCAGCAGTTCATCTCCCGACTGGTAATTTTTGTTTGCTCGCTGTGGTAGCTGTGTTTCTTTTTCGTTAGACTTCACCCCGTCTTCATCTGACCCTGTTATGACAGAGGAATCATTCCTTTGCGACTGCAACTCTTTTTCATTTCGCGCATCGGCCGGTTTCAGTGTGAATATTTTTATAATATCAGTAGATAAAAATACTTCTGATTTTCTCTATCAGCTTATGTCTTCTATTGTGACTTTTTCGGTCCTAATTATACTGTTTTCACAGCGTTTTCACTTAGTATAATTAATTCACTTTTTCAATTATGGCCCAGGCAACACCAGGACCCAACCATGCTTTTTGAAGGAATGGGAAAATAGAAGAGTTTAAAGTAAAAATCAGTGACCTAGATCACCGTAAATGACTAAGATAAAAAATTAATGACCGGACAGCGGGGGGTTTTTAGTAATCTTAAGGAAAAAATAATAAAGACTTTGGAAGATAAGTTACAAAAACTAAGGAACATAATTTTGAAGAAAACTGACCAAAAAAAAAAGTCCTTCCGGCCAGTGCCGGGAGGAAGAGGTAGCTTTCATAATCCTTATTTAAAAAAAGCCAACTTATATCACGCAAACACACGAAGCTCAATTTAGTGGAAACCGAATATAGGAGATTCAATACTAATTTTATCAATATAATGAATGAGAATTTCGCGAAATTAGTCAGCTTTATCCAAGCTGCTTTTCTTTAAAGTAACTTATATTTGGCTGCCAAATTCGGCAATTTCTTAAAGTGCCTGTCATTTTAAGACAACATGGTGGATGAGGCTAAGCAGTGAACTTGGTCGAGACCTTAGTAATTGCTGTGCACATGCTCACTCACATCGGAATCGGTTAATATATAGGAGTGCTGTCGCATGCAAAAAATCAGATTTTTCAAAATGTCACCCACAATAGAAATTGAAACTGCTATATCTGAGCCATTTTTTAAGGTAAAGACAAACAAAAAATACTTCTGAATCCTTATATCAAGATCAAATACTTAAGAAAGAAACCTTTTTCAATTTCTAATTTTGTTGCACCTCACTTTAAATATATATATATTTTTTAATTTAATGGCCGCCATTTTGAAACAAGATGGCTGATGAATCTGGCCAGCGAACTTGGTCGAGGTGTTGATGTATACTATCCACATGCCTTCTTACATCAAAATAAGCGAATACGTGTGTTATCGCGTGACAAATACAAGATCGTTTCAAAATGTTAGCCATGCTAGAAATTCAAAGTGCTATAAATCAACCATTTTTTAAGATATCAAAAAAAGAACAAATTTTCAGAAACAAAAACTGCTCCGGAATCTTTGTATCAAGGCCAAACACATTAAAAAAATCTTTTTCATTTTCCAATTTTTAATACCTCATTTTGAATTTTAAATTTAATTTTTTAAATGGCAACCCTTTTGAAACAAGATGGCGAATGAAGCTGGCCAACGAACTCGGTCGAGACATTGGTATGTACTATGTACAGACCAAGTTACATCCAAATAGGTTCATAAATACGCCTGTTATCGCGTGACAAAAATCAGGTCGTTTTAAAATGTCAGCCACAAGAGAAATTCAAAATGCTATTACTCAGCCATTTTTTTTAGATATAGACGAAAGAAAAACTGTTCCGTAATCTTTGTATTAAGGTCAAATACATACAAAAAAAATCTTTTTCATTTTCCAATTTTTTGGTATCTCATTTAAATTTTTTTATTTTTTAATTTTTTTAAATGGCCGCCATTTTGAAACAAGATGGCGGATGAAGCTGGCCAACGAACTCGGTCGAGATATTTGTATGTACTATGTACACACCAAGGTACATCCAAGTCGGTTCATAAATACGCCTGTTATTACGTGAGAAAAATCAGGACGTTTCAAAATGTCAGCCACGCTAGAAATTCAAAATGCTACAACTCAGCCATTTCTTAAGATATAGACGAAACAAAAACTGCTCCCGAATCTTTTTATCAAGGTCAAACACATAAGAAGAAAATATTTTTTTCAATTTTCAATTTTTGGTACCACATTTCAAATTTAAATTTTTCTTAAAAATTTAAATGGCCGCCATTTTTAAACAAGATGGCGGGTGAAGCTGGCCAACGAACCCGGTCGAGACATTGGTATGTACTATGTATAAACGAAGTTACATCCAAATCGATTCATAAATACGCCTTTTATCGCGTGACAAAATTCAGGACGTTTCAAAATGTCAGCCACGCTAGAAATTCAAAATGCTATAACTCAGCCATTTTTTAAGATATAGACGAAACAAAAACTGCTCCGAAATCTTTGTATAAAGGTCAAATACATAAGAAAAAAATATTTTTCCATTTTCAATTTTTTGGTACCACATTTCAAATTTTAAATTTTTAAAAACTTTTTAAATGGCCGCCATTTTGAAACAAAATGGCGGATGAAGCTGGCCAACGAACTCGATCGAGAGATTTGTACTATGTACACACCGAATTACATCCAAATCGGTTCATAAATACGCCTTTTATCGCGTGACAAAATTCAGGACGTTTCAAAATGTCAGCCACGCTAGAAATTCAAAATGCTATAACTCAGCCATTTTTTAAGATATAGACGAAACAAAAACTGCTCCGGAATCTTTGTATAAAGGTCAAATACATAAGAAAAAAATATTTTTCCATTTTTAAATATTTGGTACCACATTTCAAGTTTTAAATTTTTTTTAAAAATTTTAAATGGCCGCCATTTTGAAACAAAACGGCGGATGAAGCTGGCCAACGATCTCGGTCGAGACATTGGTATGTACTATGTACACACCGAATTACATCGAAATCGGTTCATAATTACGGGAGTTACAGTGTGACATAGGTCAGATATATATATATATATATATATATCAATTTTGAACGGAGGGTGGTTTCGGGGTCTGGGGGTCATGATCGATGAAAATATACCAAAATTTTTTGAAATCGCTTTCCTCCGAACGGCTGCAATAGGTAGCTTTTTTGTAAAGAAAGCTACCTAAAAGAGTTTCAATGCTCAAAAAGAGTTTCAAGCTACCTCATTGCTCTCGATGTGCCATTTACAAACATTTTTCTCTTGGTTACATTCAAGTACTATTCATTTAATCTTTATTTTCATTTATGTACACTTTGTTGACAAGTTTATTCAACTTTCCTGTTTCTCTCCAACATACCTTACCAATGATATGTGGTATGTCCTGTGAATGCTTTTCACATTTGATAATTACGCCTTTTGCCATAGGTAGTTGCACAAAATGTCTAATATTAACTATAGACTAGTCTTGCAGTTTTGAGGTTTTTCACTGAAGTAAAACCAGACAGGGAATATTAACAACTAAATGAACTTTTTAAGGCTTGCCTGTGATTGAAAGAAGTTCATGCTGCACTTGGTATGATAAAAAAAGTAATGGTGGGGGAAGTTGGGGGAGTAAATAACGTCAGGGATCAAGAGTGTTCAACGAGACTTTTAATTTGATATGTTACTTGCCATGTTTCAGAGCTTATTTAAAAGAATTTGAAAAGTTGACCCTTTTAGAGCCCCCTTACAATACCAAAATGACATGTAGCATATGCAATTGTGAATTTAATCTATGAAGTTTAAAATACTGGCTTCCTGTACGACTCTCTATAAGAATTTTGAGAAATGACCGAAAATGCGCCTTAAAGAGCCTACTACTGCCTAAATTGTGAGTTGAACTAGGGGATGAGATAATAGATGAAGAGCTTATGTCATGACCTTTCTGTGGACACCAAACTTGGGGGTTTTCGAGCACCTTCCAAAAACGCCTAAAAACGCCCCCTGGAGGCTAAAAAATGAACTAAAGAAAAGAAGGGTTGTGGAGCTTAGGTCAAAGTACGTTGCCTAGGTTGTCACAATATGGTGGAAACGTATGGCTTGACTACCGCCGAAGCAAACTTCCACCAGTAATAAGGAATATATGTTTTTGCCATTTTTTATGACTTAAGTTTTGTATTAATAAGGCATTTAATTAAGAAGAAAATTTCTATTTAAATTTAATAGTGGAAATTTGCACCGGAGGCAATTAACTCAAGTGAAAGCGGTTACAGTTGAAGCTTCACTATTTTAAGGATATGTCACTTTCTCTTTATTATCTTTATATTATCTTTCCATGGTCCAGGCACGTAATCAAAGAGTACTTTATTTACTAATATAAAGATTTTAGTTAACAATTCTTTTACGGGTTGGGACATATAGGTTTCAGTGGACTATTTTATATTCTACTGCTACCACTTTCTGAGAAGTAATCTCAGTCGTACACTTAGAGTAGAAAGATTTTCGAGCAAAATCTACCAGTAAGATTTTTTTCACATTATGTATATATAAAGATGTTTATATATACTCATGTTTATCTATCATGAGTTTAGGTTTCAAAAGTATATGTTAATTCCATATTTGAATTTTAGTTATTTCTTCTACACTAAAGTATTTTAACATTTTTATTCCAAAGATCTTCCAGGTTTTCCAAAGCTTGATGTGCAGAATGGGCATAAAATGCTTTTTTGCGTAGTTATGAAATCAGACAAGAGACTGCACATGATTATAAGATATTTAAACACACGAAGTTTACTTTTACAATTGTGTAATTCGACTTCCTTTCATTACTTTTCAGATGGCACATCGAAATATTAGCTTTTGCCATACATTTGTTAGCATGATCGCGAGGATCAAACCAAGTAAGACTAGTCGTTGGGGACTACCGTAAATTTGAACGAAATACAGGGTCATGAAAAATCGAAAATTGTGGAAAATAGGATTATAAATATCTCAGCAGCTAATTATCTGATTGACTTCATTCGTTATGCAAAATTTACTTTTTTTATTGTCTTTTATGTTCACTCCTTAAAATAAACAATTTCGAAAATTTTTATATACATTTTATCAGAACGAATATTTCAAGAGTCCGAAAAAATTAGTTCCGGATAATCGAGGTTCATGAAATTTAATAGGCTTCTTTCTATTATCACATACTAAGTACACACCAAATTTCAAGTCTCTATCTCAAGGTGTTCGGGAGATAGAGCGTTTACAAACATACACATAGACAGGCAAACGGCAGGCAAATTCTTTTTTTTTTTTTTAAGTATGTTTTTCGGAATCTCCAGTGTCCGATACGTGTAAATCCGTCAAAAAAAAATTCAATTTTTAAAACGATTACAAGACTTACTCTATACTACGTATGATGTGTAAGTAATATGATTTGTGTTTTAAATTCAGGAATGGATTTCGGAAGCGGCGGACAACAAATCCATAGCTGCCAACTTTTACGCTTTTTGGTTACCACTAAAATTAAATAGAAATTTTCGCATTATTTAATCATGAGATTTCGACGATTAAATAATGCAGTATTTACTGTAAAAATTTACTGGTAAGAGAAAAGCGTAAATGTTGGCAGCTATATAAATCTGATCTTTACCCTTTCAGCGGGCGGTGTCCACAGGAAAGGACACATAATTTTAAGAGTACTAGCACCCAGAATATTTAATTAAAATTTTCCTTTTATAAAGTACGGGAAAATAAGCAAGTTTTTATTTTCTAATAAATTCGTTTTTAAATTCTGGTGTCAGTCCATCATTTCGTCATTTTAGAAACAGAAGTACTACGCGCCTGAAAGGGTTAAAAAAGATTCATGGGATTTGGGGTGAACAGACTGGTAATCGAACGGGTCACTAAATAATGCGATCCACACTAAGCAGTGTGACAGCGTTTCTGTCCCATAGCTTTTTTTTAATTCAAAATTTAATTTAAAACATAACTTTCTTACTTTTAGATCATATTATCCTCCCCCCCCCCCTCTTTCCTATAATGAAATATGTGATTAAATTCATTTCTCAAAACCATCCAGAGTTTGTTAAAGCGATTTCTTTCCTCTTTCTAAAATTATCTTTAATTCAAAGCGCTCAAATAATCATTTCCTTTTTTTCCTTTCTTATTTTAATCTGTAACTACCCGTTACCGCTGCATGTGCAAAGAAATAAATAAGAATTAAATAGCACGGCTGCTAGTCTCATTTCATGTTCTTGCATTGGATTTTTTTCCCCGCCGCAGTGATAAGAAATTTTTTATCGCTACTAATACGTGAACCTTGAATATATATTAACAATAAAAAGTAAAAATGAACGAATCTTATGGGAAGCATGTATTTATCGTGTTATGTGGTCGGGCTGAAAGCCAGATGTCCTGGATTTTTCTGCATTCTTCTCATCGAACAATCTGCAGTCTGCAATTTCATGTAACAGTGAGTTGGGCAAAGGCCTATCTGCAAGATAAACAATTTCGATTTGTCTGTTACTTTTCTCATCCTATTTAGAAGCGCTTACTTGCAATCCACATTTTTGCGGTAATGTTTATCGCCAAAAGCCTTTGTACACTTTCGCGCGGTCACCAAAAGTTGTAAATTGGCGACGCTGTGCAACGCCAAGATTTCTTGATTTCGTGCAAAAAAACTTCACTTCTGTTTCAGCTCCCGAGATGTAAAGTTGTCTAAAAGGAAAAGGCGCTTCGGTGTCCCATGTATTATGGGGTCTCTCTCTCCCATTTTGGCTCCACTTTAACCGTGTTTTTATAAGATTTTTAATAAAGAAATAGTTCCTGTAATATGGTTGGAGTTTTTGTATTTTAAGCAAACCATCCCACTGAACACTAATACACAAATTTGGTTCATTGGCCGGACTTTCTCCAACCAAAAAAAAAAAAAAAAAAAAAAAAAAAAAGGAATGCATATTTATTTGAGAGAGAGAACCCCCCATCCCCCAACCTTTAAAATATTTTTTTATGCTGCACTTTCGACGTAGTATTCCTGCATCTTAAAAGTACAATTTTATTCGTGAGGTTTCCTGCCAATTTCCTGACGCTTCGTAAAACACCAGAACATGCTGTAGGATCTATGTGCCGGAGCGGTACTGCTAGATTGCTTCGAAATTGTCTTTCAATTCTAAGCGAAGACTGGATTAACTCTACACTCTGTGGTGTTTCTACAATGGTGATTTTGGAATAAATGAGAGAGTTATGTTGTGACTCATCTACTCCGTTGCCCCACCAAGTTTTTTTTCTCCTCGCTTCACCTGCTGGATGTACAAATGTGAAATATGTTAAATTTTTTTTATGGTGTTTCTCTACAAAATAAGTTTTGCCTTCATTCCAATACTAAGGTGTTTGTTTGGTGCTCCATAGTTAAAGAAAATAGAGCTAATATAACCGCTTAGTTTACGGAAAGCCAATAATCTACTGGTGTATCTTGGTATAATATGTGCTGCGTTATGCATCTGTGTTGGAAGTCAAATGAAAAATTATTTCAGTTACGAAATAGTTCGTGAAACTTTTGCCATATGTGCGTTTTTTTTTTTATGACTACATCTCTAATTTAGATTCTTCATTCCCAGATTGTTTGTTTTGTGCATCTTATGATCTTCAGCATGCAATCTAAAAAAAAAAAAAAAAAAAAAAAAAGAAGATAGCGTTCAACAGGCTCATTCATGTTGTGCAATTCGTTTTCGTGTCATATCTAGGTATCCCAAATTAGGATACCCCAATAGTGATAGAATTGGATGACGTTTAACATGCACAATATTGTTTCTCATATTGCCTATAGATACTTAATTGATATAGTGATTAATATTTTATCTTTCAGTTCTGTTTCTTTTCATGCTATGATAAATGTTTCTTTATTTATACTTGCTGTTTAAAAAAAAAAAATCGTTACTTCATGCAGTTCATATTTGTTTTTATTACTGCCTTGTATAATATGTGACATCCGGAAGAGAGAAAATATCGGCATTAACAAAAAAAAAAAAAAAAAAAAAAAAAAAAAAAAAAAAAAATTATTGTATTTTAAACCGTTAAACTTGCAGCCATAATTCTAAGCTGCTCTTTGCATGTTAATGTTTAAAAGGTAAGTGCTATTTAAGTTCAGTTATTTTAGGAATGTTTAAATATACTTTATTTTCATGCATGACAAGGATTTTCTGGGTTTAACATTTATCGTGAAAGATATTGCGCTTGCATTCATTCCTTGTCGCTATTGCACAAACAATAGCCTTTTAAAATTTATCTAATTTATCTGGGCACATTTTGTTGTTTTAATTATAGTTATGAATGACATATTTTTAACGAAAGGTGTGTTTATTTTTAATTTAATTTCTATTTTGATTGAAAAGAGATGTATTTGTATTTATCTCTATTATGCATATTTAATATGTTAGGTAATATTTCATCTGCTTTTAAAAATATAAGTTGTTACTTACAGATCGGCAGTTGATGTGTAAAGTAAAATTTATGAGTATTTGGGATGCATTTCTAAGGGGATAAAAAAAAGGGTAGCATTTTTTTTTTTAAGTTTGTTGCCTTTGATTCATATTAGAAACTTCCTGAGTATCTTGCATTGACACATTGACGCACTTCAGAGATAATATATTCCTTTTATTTTATCTCTAGGCCTTGAAGTTGCCTCTCTGTTGTTTTATCATATGTTGCACATAAATACGCTGACTCGTATGCTGTCTGTTAACAGTATGATTTAAATAATATGTTGTGTCATACTGCAACTTAGTCAGTATAGTGTCTGTTATGAGTCGTTTTCTGGGGATTTTTAATTTTTTTTTTATTGTTAGTTAAGATGTTGTCATTCAGCCTTTCTTAAAGTTGGTAAAAAAAAAAAAAAAAAAAAAAAAAATCTACAGATATATTTATCTTAGATTGTAAATGACTTACTTTTAAATACCTTTTACATTATTAGACCTGGGACACACTTTTGAAATTTCTTTTTAGAGTTAATATATATTATTTTTTTTTCTATGCAGAAAGTTTTATGTTTTATGACTTTATTAAATTTTTTTTTTGCACTGATTAAAAGTAATGTGAAATATGTTGGATTTGCATATTCGTGGCAATTTAAAATAAGTATAGAGGAGGTGAGCATAACATTTTTTTTCTCAGTTAGATGTGGGCACTTGATTAGAAATTTACATACAGTTGGCGTAATCATATGTTAAAAAATATATATATATATTAGATTAGTTATCTTTCACATTAATATTTTCTTGGATTGTGAACTTTAGCAAAATATTTAGTAATCTTAGATTAGTTTAGCCTGGCATACATTTTATTTAGGCATATTACATAGCTCGAGTCATCATGTCATGGTTACAAAATATTTTTTTTCCCCTTTTGGCTCTCGTTTGCTTTTGCAAAATACATAAGATGTACAACATAGGTTTGACGTATAGTTTTAAACTGTTATTTTTGTTTTATGTTTCTCAATGACATGCATTCACATTAATACATCGTTTTTTTTTTGTTTTTTTTTGTGTGTAAGTTTGTTTGCTTGTACTTCTGTCATGGTTTGTGTGTGATACTTCAGTCATTGCGCTATTTTCCATGGGATAGCAAAATGTCTGAGGTGTGTATTTCGATCTATGGTTAAGCAAGTTGGCCGCTGGCTTAATCAGGGATCGGATATGTTTTCTAACATGATTGATGGAGTTACACTAATATTAATTTTACAATTGGAGTATTGTTTACATTTAAAAAATTATTTTTAGATTGCTAAAATTTCACCTGTAATTGTTTCCTAATGCTGATGATGGATAACACCTTTACACTAATTTACACTTTATTTCTAACTTGCTATGGGCAGATAGCATTGTTAGGTATTAATCACACATGTTTTTTTTTTTCCTCTCGTGCATATGGTTTGGGATGTCATGTTTGTCCTGGTACTTCACACACACACACACACATTGACTCGTTCAGTTTTGCTGAATTTTGTTATATTTCAATTAATACTCACCATGGTTAAGGACATTCAGTGCCGTCTGTGCATGTATACGTTTCTTTTAGCATCATTTGTGTTTAGCTTAAAAATTGTATTTTTTTTTCACTGCATTCACAACTTCGTAGTTGTTTTTAGATAGACTTTCTTTTAATGTCAGGTGTTTTTTTTTTTAGTTCGTCTGTTTAAAAGTTTTGCAGAAATTATAACATAATGTAACTGTTGTACATTGTTTACACAGTCATCTTAAAGTTTTTTTGCAAGGGATAATTAACCGGGTGTACGGTTTTACACATGCAGCTAATGTACTGTTAGACTTCATTGTTTACGCGCGGCTGGTGACTCGTTGCTATTTTGAGTTATAACATAAGGTATTTTTTTTATTATAACTGACATGATATTTGATATCGGTATGAGTTTTTTTATAAAATGTAGTCACATGCATAATGTGAGCTGTTAGGTACAATTATTTTTTTAAAGGGCTATTCACATATACTCATTAAACTAAATCTTTGGCATTTTTTTTTTTCTTCAGATTTAAAATTTTTTAATTTGTGAGTTCAAGTCTCACAGTTGTCTTGTGACGGATACATACATGCATACCACATAAGGCACATTGCTTGTTATTTTTGGCTATCAAAAATTTTTTTTATTTTTCTTTTCCCTTTCATTCTTTTCTTGGAACATGTTTGCATTACATAACTTCTACAATTTTTAGCGTAGAGTTATACATTTTATGCACGCTTCTGTTAACTTAAGACAGCAATGAATTTGGCAGATGCAGTTTTAGTTTCTTTTAACCCTTAGTGAACCACTTATTCAACAGTTGTCTTTCACATCTAGTTCATGTGTTGGATATTTGTTTGTGTTACACAACAGTTGTTTTTTTTAATACATTTTGGTGCATTCTTATACATACATTACAATAGTTCATGTGTTGATTTACATATTTTGTTCATTTGCTTTTACACATTGTACTTTGCTAGCGATTTATTCGGCAGTATTTCTTTTTGTTTTTTTTTTTCTTACAAGTAGTTCATTGAGTTGTACACACTGGCTGGTTTAGAGTTTAACCAGGGTTTACACACACATTACAAGTAGTTCATTTGTTTTTTAACCCTCATTCACTACATTTTGATGATAACTCATTAATTATGTAATTGAATCTCACTCGTTGTAAGTGTCTTGGGTTATTACACATATACTGTCTGTTTATTTTGTTGGCAATTACATTACAATTTTAGTTCATTGAGACATTAATACATAGAGTTCATGTGATATTATACAATTTGTTCATGTGTTTACTTACACGTTGTGTATGCTTGCGTACACTTTTGTTCATGTGTTGCATTACAAGTAGTTCATGAGTTTGGGAGTTTGCTCCCCCGCCCTCCACACACATACAGTTTCTCCTTTACTTTCCTATCCTTTAAATTTTACACCATGTTTCAATATTAAAGTACTTCTTTTTTTAACAGTTTTTTTTGTGTTTGCATAATGTCAGAACATATCAATGGCATCATCACTTTGTATCTGTACAAAGATTTTAATGTTTCTAGGAGTTATCCGTCACATGACATATTAAACTACACATGCATTTCGAAGTTGTTAATTTTAACAGGTAACATTTTTTTACACTTTCATCGGATACTTCTTACTTGGAGGTGGCAGATCGAGTAAGATATCTTGTTACACTATACAAAATTGTATGCAATTTATTATTAATTTTTTTTTATAAGTTTGCCAGGGGTTAAATTTTGATCAATACACGGAATGTCAGGATATCAGTGTAAAAATTCATAAAATGCTAAATTATAACATACTGTGATTTTTTTTTGGAAACCGGAGGCTTAGTTAAATTGCAGGAATCTAGAAAAAACTACCCCTTATTATTTAAGGCAGAAGCCATAAGATGATGCCACTAGAATTCACAATATTCCAATATTTAGGGCTACACTTGTTTGAGCGCGTGCAGCTTGCACAATTTTTGTCTCTGGTAGTCCTGTGCGTTATGCACAAATTTTTGTAAGTTTCTTATGCCAGTAATGAAGCAACCTAAGATAATACAAATAAGCTTCAATTTTATGAAAGAATTCATCTTTCCTTAAAGTAACAATTTTTACTGGTGTGTTTTTGTCCTTTGTTTTTATTTGCTTGCATTTATTTAATAGTATGATCTCATATAAGATCAAATTTTGGAGAAGTCGTAAACACAGTAAATGCTTCTCTATATGAATACATACATGACTAAAATGCTGGTACCAGCGCCACAATACAATGCCACAAAAAGAAATTAAATATAGGATCCTGTGTTATCAACTAATGTGGCCATTTTATTTTGTGGAATAGTTAATTAAAAAAAAGATTATTTTGAATATTATGAGCGCTCAGTCATGGATATAACACAATTCTTGTGAATTGTTTTGAAAGCAAGCAAATATTTTTTTTTCTACTTACATATAGTTGTATAAAATATTTTACAGGAGCTAAAGGGTAATAGTTTCACAGACAAGTTAAAATAGATTTCTTGGTAGATATCAACTTAAATAGTTAATTTTACTTATTTTGTCTTGGTGCATATTCTGTAAGTGCGAAAGTGGACAAAGGATTTTTGGTACATATAAAGCTGCAACGTACACGTTTCAGCTTTCTTCTGTTGTGGGGGTGAGTTATGTGACAGCGTTTCTGTCCCATAGCTTTCTTTTAATTCAAAATTTAATTTAAAACATAACTTTCTTACTTTTAGATCATATTATCCTCCCCCCCCCCTCTTTCCTATAATGAAATATGTGATTAAATTCATTTCTCAAAACCATCCAGAGTTTGTTAAAGTGATTTCTTTCATCTTTCTAAAATTATCTTTAATTCAAAGCGCTCAAATAATCATTTCCTTTTTTTCCTTTCTTATTTTAATCTGTAACTACCCGTTACCGCTGCGTGTGCAAAGAAATAAATAAGAATTAAATAGCACAGCTGCTAGTCTCATTTCATGTTCTTGCATTGGATTTTTTCCCCGCCGCAGTGATAAGAAATTTTTTATCGCTACTAATACGTGAACCTTGAATATATATTAACAATAAAAAGTAAAAATGAACGAATTTTATGGGAAGCATGTATTTATCGTGTTATGTGGTCGGGCTGAAAGCCAGATGTCCTGGATTTTTCTGCATTCTTCTCATCGAACAATCTGCAGTCTGCAATTTCATGTAACAGTGAGTTGGGCAAAGGCCTATCTGCAAGATAAACAATTTCGGTTTGTCTGTTACTTTTCTCATCCTATTTAGAAGCGCTTACTTGCAATCCACATTTTTGCGGTAATGTTTATCGCCAAAAGCCTTTGTACACTTTCGCGCGGTCACCAAAAGTTGTAAATTGGCGACGCTGTGCAACGCCAAGATTTCTTGATTTCGTGCAAAAAAACTTCACTTCTGTTTCAGCTCCCGAGATGTAAAGTTGTCTAAAACGAAAAGGCGCTTCGGCGTCCCATGTATTATGGGGTCTCTCTCTCCCATTTTGGCTCCACTTTAACCGTTTTTTTTATAAGATTTTTAATAAAGAAATAGTTCCTGTAATATGGTTGGAGTTTTTGTATTTTAAGCGAACCATCCCACTGAACACTAATACAAGCAGTGGTGGAAAATTGGCGCAGAGGAGGAGCCTATTGACACCCCTAAAATTTATTGTATTCTTCACCTTAATAAAAACGCAGAAATTCTCTCATTAGATAAGGCGAAAAATACTACTAAAATTTAGTGGTGTCAATAGGCTCCTCCTCTGCGCCAATTTTCTACCACTGCACTAAGCCAAAGTGAGAATTCAGCTCTCATCTAAGAATTATATCTGGATACCTATGACACAATACTAGTAATATTACATTGAACCGGTGCCTTAGCACATTAAAGGGCGCCGGTATATTATATATACTACTCAATTTTAATTCCCAAATGCCACATTGATACCAAAATTTAGGAATTAAATTTACCTCTGTATAATGTACGACAAGCTTTTACATATTTTCATATAAATTTGTTTATAAGTACCGTTGCCATTCAACCATTTTGACATTTTAGCAATATACTTACTTCGCCCCTCATAATGGCGATTTCCTTAGCCAGGTTCCAAAGGCACTAAAAAACTCCAATAAGAATTTAGAGGACTTAAATCTTTATTTTAAACTTTTTAAAAGGGGCCGTGAAAGTATACAGGGATAGGGGAGAAATAGCACTTTGCCCGGAGGCAGGCCCCGCAGGGGGCTTCAGTTGGCGTCTATGAATCAAGTCAGGAGCGATAGTGGCTCAAGACTTCGTTACAAACTTGGCGGGTACATGATAAAATCATATGAGATATTGGCGATAATACGAATTGGGTAGACAAAGCATTGGCGTGAAAAAAACACATATCTCTGGAATTACGTTATACGCTATATAGGACTTCTAGGGTTGCAAACTAACGAATTTTTCTGGTCAGGGGGTGTAGATGAGAATGCATCATTATACATGCTCTTTACATGTGCGTTACAAAATTCTGAACAAAGACATGCATTATTCAGAAGGGCATCTGGAAATTATATCATGAGAAACAGATGAGATATTATGTAAATACAAGCTTAAAACTATGAGAAAAATTAGAGGGTGGAGCACTGACTAACCACTAACTATGCGTTAATTGTTATCGACTGCATTGCAAGGGAATTCATTTCTATTTTTTATTCCAGGGATGAGAACGCTCCGACCCAAATGAACGACTACTACCACTAAATTTTAATAGTATTTCTCGCATTATTTGACAACAGAATTTCTGAGATTTAATAAAGCAAAGAATACTATTAAAATTTAGTGGTAGTAATCGGTCATTTGGGTCGGAACACTCTCATCCCTGTTATTCTTTACTTATTAACCCTTTCAGGGTAAAGCACTTCTGTTCGTAAAATTATAAAATGACTAAATGTCACCAGAATTTACAAACTAATTTGTTTCAAGATAGGTAAACGCTCTTCGTCACGTAGTTAATAAATGGAAAATCTTCCTTCTAAAATGCTGGTGTCAATGCGGCATTTAGGAATTAAAATTAGGTGGTCCAAAAATGAGCCACAACCCTTGAAGGGGTTAACGGAAAACGCTGGCAGTTAAGATTTATTTCTCTATCGTATGCCTGTGTGAAAGTTAAAAGGAAAAGGAAAAAGGAATGACCAAACTGGTGCACGCAGTTTAATTGAAGAAAACTTTAAGAGTATTTAAATTAACTTACAGGAATGTAAGGTGTGAAGTGCATAAATACAGAGGTATGGTATTAAGTGTAAAATATAAAATTAAATTAAATTTTATTTGAGGAGGGGGGGGGGAAGCATGAAACAAAGTTAAGTATTGATTTCCTGAGGGGGGGGTGGAGTTTTAAATATATATAACAGGGAAACTGTTATACCCCTGAAATGGTTAAAACTGATATTACATAAATCATTCAGCTACAACACTGGCCAACTAGTTTATGACCACCATGCATGTATATAAGGGATTTTGATCAATGTATGGATGGAAGTGCTGGAACTTCACGAATTTATTTATTCAAAATATCTACCGAAATTTCAGGGTAGTTATTTTATTTAATTACAATTGTTAAGTAAAACAAAGATTAGGGAATTCTGGTACATTTTTTTAATAAAAAAGGCGCCATCTTGGAAACGCTGATGAGTGGTTAGCGATCATTAATCATTAACACGTTCACGCCGGCGCGGTGGGTCACACTCGACTGTCTCAGAGCTGCCAAGTTTCCGGTTTTCTGTATACCAGTATTTTAATACAGAAAATTTTATTTTATTTAATTGGAACAATTGTGCGAATTAAAGGAACAACATTTTCTCTAAAACAACAGTGGTGTGCAAAAAAGACGGAGACTTGACAACTCTGAGACAATCCAGTGTGACCCACCGTGTCGGCGTGAACGTGTTAAGTACCATTAAAATATCTTGTTATTTCTCAACTCACGTTTGAAAAACCGGTGATAATAGATTGAAAATTCTGTAAAGGACGCTGGTCACGAAGAGGATAACCCTTTATGCCAGTACGACGGTACTTTAACACGTTCACGCCGGCGCGGTGGGTCAAACTCGACTATCTCAGAGCTGCCAAGTCTCCGGCTTTTTGGACACCAGCATTTTAATAAAGAAAATGTTGTTTTATTTAATTAGAACAATTGGACGATTTAAAAGAACAACATTTTCTCTAAAATAACAGTGGTGTGAAAAAAGCCGGAGACTTGACAACTCTGAGACCGTCGAGTGTGACCCACCGCGCCGGCGTGTACGTGTTAATGTTTCTTTGCTCCTTTTTTATAATATAAAATACTTTTGATCATTCTTCGTCGTCTTTTTATAAAGAGCTTTCCAATACCAGATAATCAAACAAATTGCAACGAATAGCATAATATATTAATTTATTCAAAAAATATTAATATTTAACAGGAGAATAGACCTCCATGTCAGACGAAATAGTGTCACCAATATATCCAAATACTGGACCTGTTTAATTAATCGGAGATTTTCTCTCGTTAGATTAGGCAAAGATTACTGTTCTGGAATAGTGCTGACAACTGGCACAAAGGTACGCTGTTCTTGATACATAACATACACCGTATTATTATAAAACATAACGTAAATAATAGTATACTATATAGTAAAAATAGTGTTGCAAGGCATCCCGCGTAAATAAGGCCTCCAAAAACTCTAGACACCACTAATTTCTTACAATTTATTTCGCCATATTTAATTGCAGATAATTCTGTCATTATAACGTCAGTACTATGTCACACTATCCAATATGAAAAGAGTTGCCTAATTCCATGAAAACTTATTCCATGAGAGCTTGTTGGCCACCGTCATTTTCATAAAGTTTGCTTCACGTTATTCAATTGATGAGATATCTCCGATAAAATAAGTCACATTTTCTCGTTCTAAAATACTGGTAGCCAACAAGCATAGCAATTTTCAGATGTGTGACAGACATGACAGGTTTTCATGTAATTAGCCAGTTTTGCCAGTCGGCTACTTTTTTTAAATTATGATTTCTTGATTGACAGCACTTTTCTGAAATGGTAAAATTCCCCTTACTTTCGCCTTAATTAATATGTCATTAAATAAGGTGAATTTTGCTATTTCAATAAAGTGGTACAAATCAAGAAATCTGAATTTCAAAAAAGTAGCCCATTCGCAACACTGTTTTCATATTGGATTGCTTGACATGCTACCGACGGCATATGCAGGGCTCCCACTGGTACGTTTTTTTTTAAACCTGTATTATTTTTGAGAAAAATTCGTGGTAGGTTTTAGCACAATCGCAATAAAAACGTGTTTCGAAGTAAGTGTCGACACAAAATAATAAAGGAGATTTTTCGTTAAAAAAAGTGGTATTCAAAAACGTACAGAATAGATAATGAAACTATTAATAAAGAGGAACTGACATATCCTTAAAATATTGAAGCTTCAACTGTAACCGCTATTGCAAGCGGTGTTTACCGCCGGCGGAAACTTCCGCCAGTAGATTTATACAGGGTGTTCCGTTAAAGGGGTCCAATATTAATAGGGGTAATAGAGGAGATCACATGGAGCATAAATCAGTATATAAAGCCTGGTCGGATCTCAATAGTTTTCAAGTTACAGCAAATAGAATGAAAAATCGGAAAATTGTAAAAGAACCCTCATTGCTAAACTATCGATAATGCTACATAAAAACGAAGCACATATTTAGAAAGAGCAGAAAAAAATCTACAAAATGACATCAATTGTATTAAAATAGCAATATTTATTGATGAGTTACAAGCCTTGAAACAGTGAAAAAAGTACGAAATCCAATATACATCAAAATAGTTAATCGTTAATTCCAAAAAGACAACTCTAGCTACAACAAGGAAAATGTACTAAAATTTGGTCCATTCCGAAAACTTTCGAAAAAGCTTACAATGAACCATATCGGTTTAATTGTTGAGAGAAATTAATCAGTTTCTTAGTTACAACTCCGCTTTCTTTGACACTAGCAAAGGTTAAACTCCGCCCATCACGATTGGAAACACCGCCTTTTTAATTACTCTCAACTATACATTTTCGATCATGCTTCTTCTGAGATGCAACATTTTTAATTATTCAAGAGTTGAATGAAACAAAATAACTTTACAATAATAGTCTACATTTTAAAGTGGTCTTTTATTGATATAAAGCTTAAGTTAAATTCTTTAAAATTAAACTGGTGGTGAAAATTCGGAAATAATTAAAAATATTGCGATTTGTAACTATGCAAGAAGTTTCAGTACATGTTTTACATGGACAATTATTGTATGTATACGTGCATCATAATTTATGATAGGAAATAATAATAACAAATAGCATAATAATTTTATTAATTATAAATTTAAAAAAGACACTAAATTTTAAATTAATTCATACAAACTTTGTAATTTACAATTTGAGTACACCACAGTCTGTGACTTACAAAATACTGTGCCAAAAATTGTTGAAAATAAAAGAAAAATGACAAATAAAGAATTACATTCCACGTACTTTATGACATATGTGAAGCATAGTCTTCTGGCCTGCGCTGCACAGTTCAATGTCGGAAGGCAGACGAACGGACATTATTATAATAGGTGTTCGAAGTTGCGCCCATTAACAGAATCGCACAGCCGACAGCGACGTCGTAAAGATTGGCGAACACGCCGAAAAACTCCGACGGAGTTGGGAATGTCTCCTGCAGCGACAACGATTCGCGCTAGTAAATCCTCCGGTGTATCCACAGGCGTTTCATACACCAGCGATTTAAGGTGTCCCCAAACAAAAAAGTCTAACGGATTGAGGTCTGGAGAGCGTGCAGGCCAAGCAACAGGTCCACTGCGTCCAATCCATTTCCCAGGATATGTTGAATTGAGGTGATTGCGAACACCTATGAAAAAAATGTGCCGGTGCGCCATCGTGCATAAACCACATATTGTGGCGCAATGTTGCTGGCACATTTTGCAGTAACTGCGGTAAGATATCCCGTAGGAAAACCAAGTACGTACTGCCATTGAGTACATCTGGGAGTAAATATGGTCCTATGAGATAATCGCCGAGGACACCTGCCCATATGTTCACACTGAACTTTTGTTGTGCGTTCGACGGGAAAACAGTGTGCGGATTTGTATATGACCATGTGTGCATATTGTGCGTGTTTACCACGCCCTCTCTCGTAAATGTTGCTTCATCAGTAAATAAAATATTTTCCAGAAATTGTGGATTATTTTCTGTTACATTAAGCAACCAGCGTACGAATTCTGTCCGCTGAGCACAATCTGTTACTGATAACAGTTGTACCCGCTGCACATGAAAGGGGTGCATGTTTTCTGCACGCAGAACACGCCACACACTTTGGTGAGAAACACCGACTTCAGACGCAGCAGCTCGTGTACTCGTGGAGGGGTTATCTTTAAAAATATTCAGTACATCTTCTTCCATTGCAGGTGTTCGTACATGTCGAGGTTTCCCTGCATCAATGCTTGCTGTATTAAACGATCCAGTCTCCCGTAATCGTCTATCGATTTTTATGAAGAGTTTCGAACTTGGGCAACGTCTCCTTGGAAATTGCTCACGGTACATGCGCTGTGCTAGACATGCATTTCCATGAGCTTGCCCGTACATCAGATGCATGTCCGCATATTCTTCGTTAGAGTATTCCGGCATAATTATTATACATCAACTTACTACAATCCCACTTACAACAGCCTCCCTTTAACATAACGCCCACTGATGACTGCTGTTTTATTACACTTTTCTTCCTATACACATAGAAAATTTGCATAAAAAGTACTTCTTCTTCATCATCCTGGAAGTTCATGGAGGAAACGCAGCAGTCACGGAGTTTGCTTTAAGACAAGGCGAGAGCTGCACAATATGTCATTCACTTGACCAGACTGAATAATGAAAGGGTATTGATAGGGGTTGATCAGAAATGTATAATTGAAAGATATTAAAACGGGGTGTTTACAATCGTCATGGGCGGAGTATCGCCCTTTCCGAGCGTGCAACAGTACAGAGTTGTAACTAGGGAACTGCTTGATTTCTCCCATACAATTAAACTGATATGGTTTATTGTCAGCTTCTTCGAAAGCTTTCGGAATGGACCAAATTTTATAACATTTTCCTTGATGTAGGTAGAGTTGCATTTTTGGAATTAACGATTAACTATTTTGCTAAATATTTGATTTTGTATTTTTTCACTGTTTCAGAGCTTGTAACTCGTCATTAATTCTCAATATTCTAAAACAACTTATGTCATTTCGTAGGATTTTTTCTGCTCTTTCTAAATATGTGCTTCTTTTTTATGTAGCATTATCGATAGTTTAGCAATGAGGGTTTTTTTACAAATTTCCGATTTTTCATTCTATTTGCTGTAACTTGAAAATTATTGAGATCCGGCCAGGCATTATATACTGATTTATGCTCCGTGTGATCTCCTCTATTACCCCTATAAATATTGGACCCCTTTAACGGAACACCCTGTATAGAAACATTCAACTTATTTAAACGCCTTATTAACTCCTTGAGGGGCAAGCAATTACGTTTGTGAAATGCCGAATTCCCACCGGAATCTTTGAAAAATTCTATTTCAAAATAAGTAAAAGCAATTTTACGTCTTTATTCCACCAAAGTTAGAAACGTAAAATTTAATAAAATTTTTCTGGTGTAAAACTTCATTAATCGTAGGTGGTACATAATATATACCGGAGCCCCTCAGTGGGTTGATACAAAATTTTCGTCCAAATTAATGTTAGAAACAGATTTTCATTTTTACTGGTAGAAGTTTACTTTGGCGGTAGTCAGGCCCTGCGTTTCCGCCATATTGTGACAACCAGGGAAACAAACTGACAGTTTTACAAGGCATACTGACACCAGTAAAAACAAATAGAAATTTTTACGACATTTTTGAGAAAAATTTCCATGAATAAGATACTTAAATAAGATGAAATTTTCTATTCAATTTTACTGGTGGGATGTTTGCCCTGGCGGTAATCAGAAACTGAAGATCCGATTTAAAAAATGCAGCCGCCATCTTGTGACAACCTCCTCAGTTACTTCATTCGCAACCGGTAGACAGTACACTATATCACTCCTCCACTTTATTCATAACTCCATTGAATAGATACCCTGTATAAGGCGAAGCAAATTACTTTAAAATACTTGTGTTCAGAGCATTTGAAGCCCCGATTCACGCGAGATACCTGGCAACACTAGCTACAAAAGACAGTCGAAATTAATGGTGTTTAATATACTCCAGTTGAAAAAAGTTGGAGTGATCTAATAGTCTATAAATTTTTTTCTTTTCGTTTTAGCAACATGTTTTAAATAAGATTCTTTATACAAATATACATAAATAATTTAGAACCTTGATTATTAAAAGAGAAAAAATTGCTATAAAATTAAACCAAGCAGAATTTTTTATTCCTTTTTGCATTATTTTATCATTTGAGGAATTACAAAAAATAATTTAAAATACACGAAGGCCCAATTTAAAGAAATTTCTTTGAAATTTTAATAAGAAAATAGCTTTATCTATATAAAACACTTGATTTAACATTTATAATGCTAATGAGTTTTAAGTGATATTTAATTTATTTATAAGGAAAATTCATAACATCTATTTAGATAAGCATTCATTATCAGAAAAAAACTTTTTCTCGCTGAAAAAGAAAACTATTTCGATTAAGTGATAAACTGTAATATCTCTCATATACGATGTTTAATCTTGAATAAACACATAACTATTTAGGGGAATGCTGATAAACTTGGAAGAGATTTTCGAAGTTAAGGTTATAAAAAGATCCTTTAAAATGCTCTGAATTATTCACTCGATAAAAAATATATTCTTTTAAGCTATGCATTCATTAAAAACCGACAATAAAAATAATTAATTCACTTAGTTACACCGAGAAAAGTTTGTTAATTAAAGATCATAATAAAAAGTTAAATAGTGCGAATTCCAGATAAAAAACGCTTCTTAGATGAAAAGTGCAATGGTCCGTCCGTTTTTGCGCAATGCATTGTATTAACAGTTGAAATGGCTATTTAATTAATTTTTAACGTGATAAGAATTCTATCACTGTTTCTACTTAATTGTTTTCTCAAAGGTTTTAAAAGACATTTTGGTCGATTTAAATTATTCAAATAATACACTTATCTTGATCACTTTAAAATAATTATCAAGGCAAGCAGTTAAATAGAAGATAACACAACTTATTCTGAACACAAGATAGAAGAGAAAAAATGAAAATTAACTTCATTTACGCTAGTACTGGTAAACATACGGCAAAACTCCTAAGTTTTCTTTAACCCCTTAACAGTGTGGCTCGAACTGGATTCGGGCAAGAACACTTTGCTTGATTTGTTATTAAAAACACTTTGATACCACTAATTTGTAACTGTAAATTTATATTTATTGATTGTCAGATGTTTTTAGATTAAGTAAGGTAAATATTTTAGTATGGAAAAAGTGGTGTCTAGCCCCATTTTTAATTTTTTTGAAAGAAAACAAATGTCACTGTTATGGGGTTAATTTTACTATCACTGCTTCAAAATAGAAACTTCTTCAATTCTTGTTACTTATTGGTACATTTGCAAAAAAAAAATAAATAAATAAATAAATAAATAAAAAATAAAAAATAATAATAATAATAATAATAATAATAAGGTAAAATTTACAATGCAGAAATCACAGTACTCAAATTCATGGAAAGTACACTCATGTTTTTGAAGTTTCAAAAATCGAAAATGCAACGCTATGTAGAAACAATCAAGCAGTTGCGGTTTGTGGATAGGCACTTTTGAACTGCAGAACCCCTTATTTTTAATAAAAACTTAAATTTAATGTACACTGTCAAATTTAATGTACACTGTTCATAGCTGCTAACTTTTACGCTTTTTTTCTACCACTAAAATTTAATAGAGATTAACCAGAGATTAGATTTAATAGAGAGCTTTGTTTAACCGTGAGATTTGGACGATTATATAAGACAATGTTAACTTTAAAACTTTAGGGCTAAGAAAAAAGCGTAAAAGTTGGCAGCTATGACTGTTAAAAATCTGTACCATTTGCTGCATCGTCTCTCCATCGCTTTTATATAAAACGGTTACTTCATTGTATCATAGAAAATTCCCATTGGCCAGAATAGCGATATTCTATAAAAGCGGTGGAGTGACGATGCAGCAAATGGTACATATTTTTAACAGTGTATAAAACATTTAGGATACTCATCAGCGTACTACATATATAAATCAATATTAAACACACATTAAAAATATACCCAACGTTTCAGACTTATTGTAACAATTCATCATCAGGGGTTTCTTGACCTCCATGGAGCTTACGTTACACACATCACAATCACTGTTACAAACAATATATTAAGAAACAAGGTAGCGCGAATAAAAAACAGCTCGATATAGTTTCAAGATTAAGAAGAGATAAGAATTTATTTTTGTGAAAACTGATAAATCTGAAAAATTGGCAGTAATGAATCATAATACCTACATAAGTAAAATGAATCAATGTATAGAACAGTTGTCATGTCATGTCCTTAATAAAGCTCTGTAAACAGCCGATTGAATAAGGCAAAAATTTCTATTATTTTTTTCTAATAAAAACAAGTTGGAAATTGCTCGTCAAACGTGGCAAATGAGGTGCGTTCGTACTATAACTAGTTTTAAAATTATTTTTTGCACCCCATATTGTACTGAATGTATAATTTTTTGCACTTCATAACGTGCATAGTCTGATACATCATTAAAATGCACTTCCAATAATTTTTTCGGAACACTTTTGACTGTCCCTGTAATTAAACTATACATCCGATTTTCCTAAAATTTGAAATAGCTCAACAAAATTTTGCAACAATTATATCTTTAAAATTTCAGACCATTCGGAAGGCTGTAATATCATTAAAATGCACTTGCAATAATTTTTCCCATTGGCCGTAATGTAAAGAAAAAATTTGGCTGTCCCTGTAATTAAACTATACATCCGATTTTCCTAAAATTTGAAATGGCTCGACAAAATTTTGCAACAATTATATCTTTAAAATTTCAGATCATTCGGAAGGCTCTAATATCATTAAAATCCACTTGCAATAATTTTTCCCATTGGCCGTAATGTAAAGAAAAACTTTTGACTGTCCCTGTAATTAAACTATACATCCGATTTTCATGAAATTTGAAATGGCTCGACAAAATTTTGCAACAATCACATATTTGAAATTTCAGACTATTCGGTTGGGTAGTTTTTGCTCTGTTACATGCGGACAGACGGACAGACGGACGGACAGACGGACGGACAGACGGACAGACGGACGGACTGAGCGACGACTATAGGTGCTACGTATTTATATAATTACGAACGCACCTAAAAAAGCGGAAGAGTAGGCAGCTATGTATACCTGAGTCGGAATATCCCAGAGTACTTATATCCCAGCTCATATATTTATTAGCTTCTGGAGAACGTATGATCGTGCTGTATACTGACAAAATCCCAGACTTGTTCGGAGGGTGACATGGTCCGTCGCATATTTTCCAAATTCTGCTCTTTTCCGTTACCTTTGTTTACGAATAGTAAATTTTTCGTTATTTAATCTCTTATATTCTGCGATGAAATATAACAAATAATGGCAAAAAAGCGCGTAAAAGTTGGAAGTTATGCTAGTGAAATTGCTTAACACGGTACTTGTCAACGATGGGTTTTATGCTATTTGATTGCACAAACAAAAATCTTTAAAAATAAGGTACTAATGTAGTTTCTAAGACAGATTTCCTGATGTAGATGTAATGTTTTATGTTTAGTAGAGAATTTTAACCGCGTGCTTATGTGTACACTTGCGCCTTTAAAACCTAAAAATACTTATGTATGAATTTATATTTTGTACTCGTGGTAAATTATAACAAGTTTTAACTTTCCTGGGAAGAAAGCTAAAGTTTTCTGGGTTTAATTTCAGTGTCCTAGTATTTTATAAAAGGCGAAAAGTAGTTTTAGCCTTATTTAATTGCCGAATATCCGAAATTATATGATTAGACAAGGAGAATTTTTACTATTCAAAAATTCAAATAGGGGAGACTAGGGACGGTTGACCATACGGGAGGCTTGACCGTTGCCATCTAAATACACAAGGCCTGAAGACACAAGTTTTGACCTCATCACTAATCGACCGACTTCTCACTAGTGTTGGAATTCACACCGGAAAATTTTCAATAGCAATTTCCTTTTATTGTATTTTTGGAATATCTATCATCTTACAAAACAATAGTAACTACTTAAACTTACTGGTGAGAATTCGTAAACCCTAAGTAAAAATTCAGCCAGATGCGCAATTCCAGAGTGTTGCTGCATCTGGCTGATTTTTTATTAGGGGATTCCAAATTCACACCAGCAAGTTTAAATAGTTACTATTGTTTTATAAGATGATAGATATTCCACAAATAAAATAAAAGGAAATCGATATTCAAAATTTCCCGGTGTGTTATCGAACACTAGTGACAAGTCGGTCGATTAGTGATGACGTCACAACTTTTGTCCTCAGGCCTTGAGTATTTCAATGGCAGCGGCTTGACCCACCCATCAATTTTCACATTTAAAGGAATTTCAGAGTTTTATCAACAGGTGTCAACCAAAGCTACTGGAATGCTCAAACAACAGTCTTCGTTTCATAGAGAAAATCGAAATAGGTGCGGAAAAAATCAATTGTGAGGCGTTTTCAACTTAAAAGTTGTGTTTTTTAGATATATTTTATAAGCTTTTTTCAGATAAAATATATCATAGAAATTTAAGTAAGTAAGTTTTAAGTAATGCAAAAATATCAAACTTTCATTCCAGGCATAAAGATTGTACAGTAAGTTAGGCTTAATATAAAAGTGTGCTATTCTTTAGAAAAGGTCTCTATAGGGAGGCTCGACCCAGTTAATGTGAGAGAGGGGTGACCAGATGCACAAGGCTCCCTTTATTAAGTGTTCTTGGAAATCTGTTCATTATACACTGTGCATAATGAAAAGTTAACGGTTATATATATAAAATAATGTAAATTTATTCTCTAAAGCTACAGTAAAATGTGGTGATGGAAACGAAAATGTTTAAAACTGACTGAAGAAAGATGGGAAAAATTGTTAGAAAATCGGAAAGTTGATAGGAACATTTTTCCATTTAAATATTACTTATAATAAGGTAAATACAAACAGTGGGAAAGAATCAGGGATGAGATTTCCGCGTTTTTGCGCACCAGTATATTCTTAGAGAAAACGACGTTCTGTTAAATTGCAAAAATGTTCTGATTAAATGAAACATCATTTTCTCTAACGAAATACTGGTGTGCAAAAACGCGGAAATCTCATCCCTGGAAAGAATAGAAAGGACTAGAAAGGATGAATGTAGCAGTCTGAACCCTTTCAGGGGCTGTGGTATGTTTAAAAATCATTTAATTTTAATTCCGAAACGTCACAATGGCACCAGAATTTTGCTAAAATCTTTTCCATTTAATATGTATGTGAAATATGGCCTTTTTCATATTCCCAAATAAATTTGTTCGTAAATTCCTGTTCCAGTCTTTTATTTAAAAATTTCAGTACTGAAAGTACATTGCCCCTTAAAGGTTTAAATCATGTTAATGATAAGTGCTCATGCGGCGGCAAAAGAACATAGCATCGATGGGAAATATTTAGGAAGGTATGTAGACAAATTTCACCAGGGTGAATACAGTGAGATGATGCCAAACTGTGTGACAACTAGAATTGTCAGGCGAGAACCACAAAAAATAGGACAAGGAGAAAAAAAAAGCGGGACAGTGACTCCTAAATACGGACATAATAACATGAAACACTATGAAAACGGAGCCTGTCTCTAACAGAATACTGCCTTAAATGTTAAATTTTTATTTTCCCTGCTGTACAATTACACCTGCTCAGACAAAATCCTATTTAAAACAAAAATTTTCCCCTGTAACTTGAGATTACGTTTTAACAGGTTTGTTTAAGCATAAAATTAAAAAAATATATTTCTTATAATAATTAAAGCATGCCGCATAAACTTATTTTGCTTTTTTCAAACTGATTTTATTTCTCTTCACAAATATTGCAATATAAAACAAAGTGGATCAAGCCTCCCATATAGTGGGTCAACCCTCCCACATGTGGGGAACCTTGGCCCATTATTTTTTCATTATTAAAATGAATAATTTTTCGAAATTTTTATGTGTTACACTTATGTAGCAATTTTATTTTTATAACTTTTTGTATATAAAATGATATACAACACTTTATTCTACGTACAATATTTAAAAAATAAAAAATCATTTTGTAAAAAGTGGGTCAACGCTCCCTAGTCTCCCCTATTTCAAATACAAGGGCCGTTCGAACGTTCAAACCCTGTACTATGTTTTTCTAATTAAATGTAAATAATACACTGGAGCACTAAGGCAGCAAAATATACCATTTTTGACCATTATTTCATACGTTCTATCCCCGGTAACTGCAAAGAGGCTTTGTTTACTTTTCACTACAAAATTCTCATAAATGTGTATTTATATCAATCCAGCATCTATATATATATGTCAATTACGTACGCAATAAAGAAATTCGAGAATTAAAATGTATTTTAATGCGTTTTATAGTCCATTAATTTTTGAAAATTCCCTCTTTAATTTGTCCATTTTGCCTAAAAACAGAGAAAATTCCCATTCCATAGCTGTCAACTCTTCCGGTTTTTTGCACCACAAAATTTAATAGACATTTTGTGCTTGTTTAACCCTAGAACTACCGGAAATTTTACTCAAGTTTTATAAAAACATTCTACACCAGAATTTTTACTTAAAACTATTTAATTTGTTTATTTAACTTATTTTTGTCTGATTTATACATTTAGTTTGTTTTGAAGAAATTTCTGGTTTGAATAAATATTTTGAATGTACATGTCGGGTCCAATGGACCCGTCTGGTAGACGGAAGGTTAATAGGCAAATTAAGGTGATTTAAAAAGGTATAATTTACTAAAAAAATTTTGTGGTACAAAAAAGCGTAAGATGGTGGCAGCTATGGCATTCTAAGGTACAAATTACCCACAACACAAGGTTCCATTTCGTCAAATCACATGGATAATAAGGTAACGATACAGAAAGCACTTTTTCGCTTTAGAATCCGAAATTAAACGTAGATCCTTTTCCCTTACTTGAACTGAAAGTCAAAATTCCCAGATATTCTCCAATCTCATGATGATAATTTAAATACTCATCATGTTGACATATGATGATAATATAAATATTATGTTGAAATACTACAACAGATGGCGCCAGTAAATTCTGATTACCCTGTCTTTGGGCTCATTGGTTATTTTTTCTACATGTATACAATTTTCTGTCAGGAGGAGTTTTGACATTGCTGATCCATCTTAGATCATTTACATTCCTGATTAAGGCCACGGAGGTGTGCTGAAACTGTAGAATGGTGTGGTGTTATTTATGATGCCCGATTGTCTGCACGAGGGATATAGGCCCGGGGGGAATGCCTTCCGTGGGGGTCTTTCTAAGGGAACATAACCCGTATTTACGCATGGAAATCCAAGGTTCGAAGAAAACCTCCGAGAGCTCCGAGCGATTAGGCCGACGGGTGCGATTGGGTTCGAACACAGCCTCTCCCGTCTACCAGCTTTGAGAGCAGAACCTCTCAGAAACTGTAGGATGAATATTTTAATGTTTTTAATGTTTTAATCTGTATCAAATATTTACCAATTTAGCAAAAATTTTGTGGTTTGTTCACATCTCACTTATTTATATTTTAATTATCTATGGTGTAGTGGTCCAAAATTCTTTATTATTAACTATGAATATTCTAAAATCTCAGCAGCTACCATCAGCAATGATACTGACAATCGAAACTGACATAGTCACTTGACTCATAAACCTTCAACTTTTTTGCTTGAGAGTCGTTTCACCACAAATACCAAAAGGTAATTTTTTTCTTATTCAATCGCACATTTCGTCAGTAAACAAGATACACTTTTCAATTTTAAAATGGTGGTAGCTTGGGGGGTCCATGGGCCACAGTTTGAAAACCTTTACCATTGACAGGGATAAATGGAACTCAACGTATTACCACTATTGTGTCATTCCGTACAAAATAAGAAAAATCAGCTATGGCTGACATGTCACAGATATTAATGAAAATCATCATATAAGTACATCATATTCATCTATGAGTAAATGCAAAATAATATTTTTCAAGATCGTTTATTTAAGTATAAAAACTTACATTAAAAGTTGACGCAAAATAGAAGTTTTGTGTACATGCTTGAAATTTCAATTTTGATTATTAGCCTTAGGAACAGAAAGACTATATTTTTTTCTTTTTTACAATTAAGAATGAATAAAAAATAACAGATTGGCATAATTTAGTAATTGTCTTTTGATTCGGTAATGAAAAAAAGAATAAAAAATTTTGAGGGAAAAATCGAATATTTCTATCACTCGTTTGAACAAAAAGGACTCTTAAATTTTAAATTTTCTTGACGTTATAGATTAAAATATATATTCTGTATTTCAGGGGCAGTGGTACAACAGTAAATGAGGTATTATTCGAAAAGAATTTTGCACAAGCTTTTGGCACATATCGTTAATAGCATGTTGTTTGATGAAAAATTTACTGTCTTTAGAAAATTAATAGAAAGCGCATCAGTAATAATCTGAAAAGACTACAGTGGAAAAACCTCGCATAGTTCCATAGCTTGATTATTTTATTTAAAATTTTTTATGAAGTTTTATTGCAATATATGTATTAGCTTATAAAATAACTTTTACATTCCAAAATTTTAGAATTGTTTCCGCAACTATTAATTTGTAAATAAATAATTTTTTTATTAAATATGATAGACTATCAGAGTTAAACTGGTTCAGAGATTGAATAAAGAAATTACACATTTTTAAATATCTTTGATAACAATGTGGAAATTATTTACAAAGATCACATTTCATTTGTATTATTTGCAATATCTGTTTTTGTTATTATCATGTAATTTAATAAAGATGCTTCCATTGTGTCAATATTTGCGCAATTATATTGTTCGATAGAAAAAAATGGTTTATGTGATAGTTAAAATATAAAATTTATTATAATGCACTGCTCCCAAAGAGTCTGTATTTAAAATATTTTTCCTTATGAAAACTTTTCGTGGTAGATAGCCACAATATACGAAATAGAAATAATCTTCAAGGTAGGTTTCTACTAAATTTACAGTAAAGAAGTAAAAAGGAAATTAGTGTGTGAAAAAATTAGCATTTATGAAACGGAACATTTGAGACCCCTGACAGTATTCAAAAATAAAATAGGAGATGCTGAACATAGCTTTTCTCATTTGAAATGTTTTATTCATAAACAAACTCAGCCACCGAAATTTCAATAGGAATTTTCAGAAGTGTGTATGTAGGATAGTTTTTGTTATTCTATTTTTAAATAACACTATAAAAAATTTCAATGTCTTTACTGTTGTATATTTGTATTCAAAACCAGAAACTATCTTTAAAGTATCCACTTTAATAAGTATCAGATAGAACAATAAACATACATAAGATACAATTAAATGTAACTATATTGCTTAAAGGTGCGTCAAAGGGCATAGCCGGAGAAGCATTGGAAACATGCCTTTCAATCAAATTTCATGATTTTTTCCATAGATATGGCTACATATCTGACAATATATTTCCCATATTTTCACCCTATAAATATTGATATTTAATAAGATAAAAATGTTTTTCCGATTTTTTAAAAAACGGATTTTCTCAAAAACTGCTGCACGGAATTTCATGCCATTAACTGAGGATATATAGATACCAAAGATGCATAACTGGTAAATTTTGTATAATTTTCTGTTTATAAAAACTGTGTGAAACAGCGAAATAAAAATTTTAAAGAATAAAAATCATATCTTATGGTCATCCGAAAATTACCATTTTCTTGTAAAAAATTCCCCGTATGAGCTCGTATATTCTATAAAAATGCCGAAAGTTTGCGTTGGGTACTACATATAAATATTTACAAAAATATATATTGAAATTATTGAAATTCATTTTAAGGCGTTATTTAGGGCGGAGCTACTCAACTTCGACACTAAAAGAATTTTTGGAATAAACAGTTACAGAATTGCTGTATTTTAAATTTTAATGAACACAAGAGCAACATTCTCAACACTGTCGATATCAAAATGAACATGAAGTTGAAAAACAATGCTTATATGCTTAATGGAATCTAAAATACATCAGTTGGCATATTGTCTGTTGACTTTGTTCCAAAAATTCCTCGAATGTCGAAGTTGAGTAGCTCCGCCCCAAAACACGCCTTAAAATGAATTTAAAAAATTTTACTATACATTTTTGTAAATATTTATATGTAGTACCAAACGCAAACTTTCGGCATTTATACAGAATATACGGGCACATATGGGGAATTTTTTACAAGAAAATGGTAATTTTCGGATAACCATAAGATATGATTTTTATTTTTTTTTAATTTTTATTTCGCTATTTCACACAGTTTTTATTAACAGAAAATTATACAAAAATTATCAGTTATGCATCTTTGGTATCTATATATCCTGAGTTACTGGCATGGAATTCCGTGCAGCAGTTTTTGAGAAAATCTGTTTTTTAAAAAATTGAAAAAACATTTTTATCTCATTAAGTATCAATATTTATAGGGTGATAAAAGCGGAAATACATTGTCAGATATGTAGCCACATTTGGGAAAAAAATCAGGAAATTTGATTCAAAGGCATGTTTCCAATGCTTATCCGGCTATGCCCTTTGACATTTTAATGCCTTTAATCTTTGAAATGTAAAAGTATTCGACCAGCCGAATATTTGGTATTTGGCCGAATAGTTACTATTCAGCTGGACGAATATTCGGTATTCGGCCTAACAGTTAATTCGGCAAGCCGAATATTCGGTATGCGGTTCACCTGTAGGCCGAATATTCGGTATTCGGTAAAAATCACTATTCGATACATCCCTAGTAGGTAATGTAATTTTATTACACCGTTTTAATTTTCTTTGATAAGAAAAAATTCCCGGTACTCTGTTATCATTTGCTTTGAAAAACAAGCAATACTACAGTAAGCATCTGGCGACATCCTGTCCCCCGAAGAAACCGCGCAATACACCCCCCCCCCCAAAAAAAAAAAAAAAAAAGCTTTCGGAGTCCAGCAAAACGAATTTCAACGAACAAGAAAAATGACCCTGATTAAACGGTAAAAGTTTGGCCTTCTAATTTCATTTGCGTTGGTTAAGGATCGTACGTGTACCATTTACCCTCAAGGCCTTTTCTCCAGATTCCTTTCTTGAATGAAGCTAAGATATTCTCTACCCTAATCTTCTAGCTTACAGGAATATTGCATAGAAATAGGAAGAAGGTATGTTCCTCCTTCCAAGGGATACTGTATCATGAATCCCCCCCCCCCTGCCTCCCCTTCTTACGTCCATAGAATAGCTAAAAAGTGAAATTGCAATCGACTCCGAGCGAAAAAAAACCACATAATGTAAAGAGAAAGGAAGTTTCTAATTAGAAAATATTTAATAATTTTAAATATGTTTTGACATTGTTTTCTGTTTTGTAATAAATTTTTAATTTATGTTTATATATGTTTTTAAATTTTTTTAAAAAAGAAAATAATGCAGAAACAAATGATGCAATTTTTGAACGAAAGTGAAATTACCGAATGTATATGAGTTTACCGAAACTGGGGGGGGGGAGGGTTTCACCCCTTTCAATGTTTATATAAAAAGATCGTTTGAAGTTTGTTCAAATCATTTCCTTAATAAAGAAACAGACGTAATTAGAAAACTAGCAGCCGAGAATTCAGTTGCACCCCGTTTCAGTGAAAAAATCATAAACAGATTTAAAGTGAAAGATGAAGAAAAATGAAGTACAGCTCCAATTAAAAGTTTGAAATTTTGTAAGGTTAACGAGTCATTCCCACTCTAAGTTTGGTGTTACATTAATCGCAGTTTCTCCCCCAAAGTTCAAAGTTTTGTTAAATACGAAAATTGACCCAATTCAAGCCATCAATAGATGAGGGGTATATATTATACCCTTCAAGAAAGAGAATAAAGATTTTATGTACATAAGTATGACACTGAGAACATTTCGAGACAGAATAAAGGAACATGAAGCGGATCTGAGATTAAATAGACCCCACACTGCGTTAGCAAGATTAGCACAAACTCAGCCTATAAAAAAAATTTCAATAGATCCAAAATTATCTTCCGTACAAGTAATGAACAATAAGCTATCATAAGAGAATCTCTAGAAATAATCTCTAATAAAGAAATATTCTGTAACGATATATTATATGATATCAACGCAGTCTGGAAAGAATTAATTCATAATTGATAAACCTGTACTTTTTTGGAAAAAATGAAAAAGAAAATTTGAATAGCATTTTCTATTCCACCTTATATTCCATACCACCCTTGAAGTAAAATGGTCTGTTCCGGGAAAAGCTAGGGGATGCAGGGAGACAACAGCTATTAGTTTTTCACTGATGAAGGCCGAGTAAGTTTCGTTTGAAAACGTTTTTTTTTCTTTTTTTTTCTTTTTTTTTTATTACTAATGTGTTTTAAAAGTATTTTATTGTATTTGACGCACCTTTAAGCAATGTATTTACATTTATTTGTATCTTACGAATTTTAATTATTAATCATGGTGAATTTTACACGAAAGTTTTTACTTTTTATTGAATTCAAGTTTATTGTTATTTTTTTTAAAAGAAAAGTATATGAAGATGTGTTAGATTTAATCGTTTTACACTACATATACCAGTAAGAAAATTATATAAAATGTAATATTAGATGTACCTAAAAATCCATGTGCATTTGAAAATCTTAAAAAAAAAATTTGGCAAAAATATAAATTTTTAAAAATGTAGTAGAGATTTAAAAAAAATTCAAATTCTTATATACTTTTTAAAAATTTAATGAAATATGCAGTTTCAATATTTTCTTTTTCAAAATGTACTCCTATTTGAACATTGAAATGCAGCGAATTCACCATTTAAACCATATTTTTTTTTAATAAACAATATGTTGAAAAGGTAAACTGTCCCCTTAAGCCTTATAATCAAAACCTATGATAATTAAATTTTTTAACAAACTTAATGGTAAAAAGTGACATTGAATAATTCTTTGATAAATAAAAATTGAAAAATTAATGTTTATGAAATTATATTTCTCACACCACAATTCTTCTATTGTGAATACAGACAAGTAAAATGAATGCATTTAAGTTTTACAAGATGTTTATGAATCCACCGATTTATTCTTGAATATCGGTTTTCCGAGAGGAGGCCGATGTGATTTTGGATGTAGATAGTAAAGGCGGAGGGGAGGATTACCTCTGTAACATGATAGCTCTCTTTTCTTTTCTCTAGGCGATTCTGTGATGGATTTCGCCAAATAGCCCGATAATCCATCTTTTCAGAGGAAATCGTTTAACAATGTTTCAATATAGTAACCGACTGATCGGGAGAAATTTTAATTTAATGCTACCATTGTGCCTCGCTTGTGCCAAAACTCAGCCGATTGTTTTTGTGTGTTATTGATTGTGTGATGATTTAACCCTTTCAGAGGCAAGTGATTGCGTTCCTGAAATGTTGAATTCATACCGGAATCTTTGAAAAATTTCGTTTCAAAATATGGAAAAGCAATAAAGGGCATAGCCGGATAAGCATTGGAAACATGCCTTTGAATCAAATTTCCTGATTTTTTTCCCAAACGTGGCTACGTATCTGACAATGTATTTCCGCTATTATCACCCTATAAATATTGATACTTAATGAGATAAAAATGTTTTTTCAATTTTTTAAAAAACAGATTTTCTCAAAAACTGCTGCACGGAATCCCATGCCATTAACTCAGGATATATAGATACCAAAGATGCATAACTGATAATTTTTGTATAATTTTCTGTTAATAAAAACTGTGTGAAATAGCGAAATAAAAATTTAAAAAAAATAAAAATCATATCTTATGATTGTCCGAAAATTACCATTTTCTTGTAAAAAATTCCCCATATGTGCCCGTATATTCTGTATAAATGCCGAAAGTTTGCGTTTGGTACTACATATAAATATTTACAAAAATGTATAGTAAAATTTTTTAAATTCATTTTAAGGCGTGTTTTGGGGCGGAGCTACTCAACTTCGACATCCGAGGAATTTTTGGAACAAAGTCAACAGACAATATGCCAACTGATGTATTTTAGATTCCATTAAGCATATAAGCATTGTTTTTCAACTTCATGTTCATTTTGATATCGACAGTGTTGAGAATGTTGCTCTTGTGTTCATTAAAATTTAAAATACAGCAATTCTGTAACTGTTTATTCCAAAAATTCTTTGAGTGTCGAAGTTGAGTAGCTCCGCCCTAAATAACGCCTTAAAATGAATTTCAATAATTTTAATATATATTTTTGTAAATATTTATATGTAGTACCCAACGCAAACTTTCGGCATTTTTATAGAATATACGAGCTCATACGGGGAATTTTTTACAAGAAAATGGTAATTTTCGGATGACCACAAGATATGATTTTTATTCTTTAAAATTTTTATTTCGCTGTTTCACACAGTTTTTATAAACAGAAAATTATACAAAATTTACCAGTTATGCATCTTTGGTATCTATATATCCTCAGTTAATGGCATGAAATTCCGTGTAGCAGTTTTTGAGAAAATCCGTTTTTTAAAAAATCGGAAAAACATTTTTATCTTATTAAATATCAATATTTATAGGGTGAAAATATGGGAAATATATATTCAGATAGGTAGCCATATCTGGGGAAAAAATCATGAAATTTGATTGAAAGGCATGTTTCCAATGCTTATCCGGCTATGCCCTTTACTAAAATCTTTTAAAAACACATTAAAGTCACTAAAAAAAAAAAAAAAGTTTTCAACCGACACTTACTCGGCTTTCATCAGTGAAAAACTAATAGCTGGTGTCTCTCTGCGTATTTTGCCTTGTCCGGAACAGACCATTTTACTTCAAGGGTGGTATGGAATATAAGTTGGAACGGAAATGATCTTCAATTTTTTTTTCTCCAAAAAGTACAGGTTTATGAATCATATATTAATTCTTTCCAGACTGCGTGGATATCATATGATAATATATCGTTACAGACCAATTCTTTATTAGATATTATTTCCGGAGATTCTCTTATGATAGCTTCCGGGTGATTACTTGTACGGAAGATAATTTTGGCTCTATTGAAATCTACTTTTATAGGTAACACTTGTAAGTTGCAAGTAATCACCAAGAAGCTATCATAAGAGAATCTCTGAAAATAATATCTAATAAAGAAATGGTCTTTAACGATATATTATCATATGATATACACGCAGTCTGGAAAGAATTAATATATGATTGATTAACCTGTACTTTTTGGAACTATAAAAGTAGATTTCAATAGAGCCAAAATTATCTTCCGTACAAGTAATCACCAAGAAGCTATCATAAGAGAATCTCTGGAAATAATATCTAATAAAGAAATGGTCTGTAACGATATATTATCATATGATATCCACGCAGTCTGGAAAGATTTAATATATGATTGATAAACCTGTACTTTTTTTTTGGGGGGGGGGGGAATTGAAGAGCATTTCCGTTCCAACTTATATTCCATACCACCCTTGAAGTAAAATGGTCTGTTCCGGACAAGGCAAAATACGCAGAGAGACAACAGCTATTAGTTTTTCACTGATGAAGGCCGAGTGAGTGTCGGTTAAAAAAGTTTTGTTTTTTTAAATGGCTTTAATGTGTTTTTAAAGGATTTTAGTAAATTTGACGCACTTTTAAGCAATATATTTACATTTAATTGTATCTTATGTATGTTTATTATTAATCAAGGTGAATTTTAACTTTTTTATTGAATCAGATAGAAGCAGAAAATTTTCTCTTACACCTTAAAAGGAGGCGGTATATTATTTACACATAACGTTATTTTTACACGCTCAAAACTTTAAAACTTTGCACTCGTGCGGTGACTTTCTCGCACCACTAGTGTTTACAGTTTTCCCGTTTAAATCGGGGCTCCAAATGCTCTGGACACCATTAATTTCATACAATTTAGCCATCTTTGATCGCAGGTAATTCTGCCGTTTTTGTAAGGGGAAGAAAATTACATTAAAATATTGGTGTCCAGAGAAATTTGATCCCCGATTTGTTCGGGACACCGGACAACAGTAGTCCTGAGTAAGAGCCACCTCTCACGTGCAAAGGGTTAACCCATTAAATAATAAAACAATAAAGAAGTACCTAGTTCTTTATACGGTAAATTATAAAATAAAACAATTCTCTCTAGAGAATGTAACATAAATTCGAAATACTTATCTACCCTATATATATATAATCCTAATAAATCGAATTGAAACGAATTTATGTAACGATTCTATGAAACGACTGATTAAACAACTGATTACGTTTCACGGCGATTTCTCCTAAAATATGGAATACTTTGCGATGAAATTAACACCAAAAATCCGTATTGATCCACAGATCTCAAAACTGGTATTAGAATTTTAAAATTAGAATTAGTTTTCGAAATATTAATTTTTTCTAATTTTAAATAATTTTTTTCTAATGATGGCAACTCAAATTTTAATCATAACAGATATTTTTTTTTCATATTTTAGAAAAGGTTATTTTAAATTAATTTGGCGACGAGTTTGGCCTCCCTTATATGTATGCTAAGAAATGCATCATGTTACTTTTTATTCAGAATTAAATTTTTATTTTATTATCATTTTATTTAATACAAAACTTTCGTTTAAAATTGAAACCTTTTTAAATAAATGGCTTTTACTTCATTCTTTTTTTTTTAAACGAAACGAAAAGAAAAATATTAGACACAGATGTCATAGACGCAACGGGGTACCTAATTGGCGCCAAAATGGCGTTATTTTGCTTGACATGGTAACCCGGTTATTGTTGTTATTTATTAATAAATGTTTATTTGAAATATTTTCTTTTTATTTACAAAAAAAGTTATAAATTGGGTACAGATGTCATATTCGCCCCATATTGGCGCGATTTTTTTCGGTTGCCAATTTGGCGAAAACGTCAACAGCATAAACAACATAATCCGGGTTACCACATCAAGCAAAATAACGACACTTTGGCGTAAGTTAAGTACCTGTTGCCTTTATGATATTGGCGACAGAAAAAAATCGCGCCAATATGGAACGAATATGATATCTGTACCATAAATTGTTTTGTTCTATAGTTATTAATTAACTTTTTTTAGTTATAGTTATTTTATTTTAAAAATAACAGAAAATAATTTAAAAATACATATGTAACAGGTATTTGAAAACGAGGTTTCGCCAAACTGTCGTAAAAAAGAAAAAAAAAAAAAAAATCGCGCTAAACTGTTGAAAACAAAAAATATTGAAAATTATGTCCTGAAAATTGTATTTACACGTGAATATTAAAAGGGAAAGGAAACTTTAAAATAAAAGATACATTAATATGCGTTTAACCCTTTCACGGACAAGGCACTTCTATTCGTAAAATCTTGAAATCAGTGAATGGCACCTGAATTTACAAAAAAATTTCGAAATACAAAAATGCTTTTGTTCACTAACTTAATAAAAGGGAAAATTTCATCCCAATTTTCTGATGCTAATGTGGCATTTAAGAGTATTAGTATGTGACAATGAAACAAATCATGAGATTTAATTTCCACTTCAAAACAACGTTTTAATGTTATTACTTCTCCCGTCGACCAATTTCGCCAAATTATATAAATAGCCAAATTATACAAATTGACATATTTTTTTTTTTAATTTAAATAACAAAAGAACACATAAATTAGTATAATATTAATAAAAATACAAATAAAACGTCGAAATAAAAATCTCTTGATGGCGTGAGCAAGTGTAACTTCCTTAAAGTCAAGTGAATGTGACATTTACGATCAACCATTATTGGCATTTAATCTTATAGTTTGGCGACAGATTTTTGGTCGATGGGATAACCAGGTAGCACCGTTTTAATTTACCACTTGAAAAATAAAAAAATGCTAACTGGCGAGTTAAAAAAAAAGCTATTGGCGAGATTTTCACCCGGCTAACATAAAAGTACCAGGAATTCTTTGTGATCATGGCAACTTTTATGTAGTTTTATTCGAAAAAATAATTTTGATTCTTTAATCAAAATGGAAACCTTTCTTATGAAAAGTGAAGGAAACAGCCCGTTGTTTATGGTAGTTACATGATTTGGACTATTATAATATAAACGAAATAATGGGAATAGAATAATATTCGGCGACTTATCACACCTGTGACTGGCTAACATTAAAGTACCGAAATGGCCGCCTGGAATAAAAAAAGCGAAGGGATCCGCCTGGAGCTGTTGATGATAGTCACATGACTTAGGCTATTATTATAGATATTGTTTACAATTTTAAAAACAGCGCAAAGAATAATATTTCCAAACGATTGAAAATTTATTTTCACGTGACTATTAAAAACAGAAAAAATAAACACTTTAAAATTACTATTAAATAAGTACGTGTTAAAGGCATGAAAATATTGAAAATTATGTCCTGAAAATTGTATTTACACGTGAATATTAAAAGGGAAAGGAAACTTTAAAATAATAGATACATTAATATGCGTTTAACCCATTCACGGACAAGGCACTTCTATTCGTAAAATCTTGAAATCAGTGAATGGCACCAGAATTTACAAGCAAATTTCGAAATACAAAAATGCTTTTGTTCACTAACATAATAAAAGGGAAAATTTCATCCCAATATTCTGACGCTAATGTGGCATTTAAGAATTAAAATTAAGTGGTCCAAAAATGAACCACCGCCCTTGGAGGGGTTAAAGCAGCAAATTTTAGTAATTGTATTATGTCAATCGTTTTACAACGCTGATAAAAAATACCGAGATACAAAAACTCTGTTTACTTAATTCATTTTATTTTAGCTTCTTTTCAAATGTTTAACTGATCTTCTTTAACCAAACACGAAAACAACCTTTGGATGTCTTAACAGCAACTGATTCTACCTTAAATTTTTGCAATCAAAGGGAATTGAATGGAAACCCGTTTACAGGAAGATCGCTACAGTTTTTTTCAGTATAATTCAATCTTCTCTAATCTTTTCAAAACCGATCAGATTAGCGTGCTTTTAGATTCTACAGTGTCTGAACGGGGGCTGGCGAGCGTAGCTTGCAGGGGGCAGAGCCCCCTAGTTAAAAATATCAACTAGGTAGTACCCACAGGACATTCAAATAAGAAATAATAACAATGTAGTACTTTAATACAGAATTTTTGTATAACATTGTCTTAAAGGGGTGTTAAAGAAGGGACAGTAAGGTAAAAAAAAAGGGGTGGAATTGGAAAAAAGGGACGAAATGGTAAAAAAAGGGACGGTAAGGATGGAACGGAAAGGAAAATTACCACCTATTTTTAGGAAAATCATGTTAAAACTAAATAACAGCCACAATGTTCATTGATTTTTAGAAACTGTTGTTAACAGTGGATTATTTTTTTTTTTTTTTTTTTTTTTTTTTTTTTTTTTTTTTACCTCGAAAAGTGAAGGAATAAAACTTGGGGATGGTGAGACTACCAATAAAGCCACGATGCTTGAAATTGATATTTAAAAGCTGATTTAAATTCTACAGTAAATTTCCTGCCAAAGAATTTTAGACATTATTTCTCTAGCATACTTCTGCATGAGAAAAAACTTGAAAAATATTCTGTGGCTGCATCTGAAAAGATTTTCTGTATAATTTTAGAAGAGGGACGATAAGAAATCTAAAACCCAGGGACCTAGATTAAAAAATAATAACAAACGTAAAAATGTGTGCAGGTTAATTTTTAGCTACATATTTATATAAAACAATAGTTCCAGTTTTAGAAAAAAATTACATCGAATTATTTTTATTGAAACAATTTTATCCAGATAGCTCCAAACTTAAATATCAGCATCAGTGACATGGGACGGTAATAGTTTTCCAGGTGTTTGGACCCCCAACATCGTCCAAAACTTGTTTATCTCGTTAATATTGTTGTGCAATCATGCAATGGGATGGTTCCCAGTATATGAAATTAAAAAAAACCGCTAAAAAGTGTATTAAAATAAAAAATATTATTCAGGGACATGAAAGTTAAAAGATCGTGAGAAAGCCCCATATACATTAAGTCAATTCAAAACAGTGTTGACAGTTAGGTAATTTTTCATTTTTTTTTCTTTTTTATAAATTACCTATTTGGTTTATATATATATATATATATATATATATATATACAGGGTGTTCCAAAATTCGACCGACAAATTCAGAGGTGTAACAGTAGGCATCAAGAGGATGAAAAATTACCATACAACATAGGGTCGCAAACCACCCATTTAATAAAAAATACAGGGCACTTCACACTATCTTAAGTCGGCTTGACGGTAATAATTTTTCGAAAAATAAAAATATTTCAATAAAAATGCAACAATGTGTATCTTGTTTTGTATGAAATGTGATAAAACCTCAAAAAGTTCTGGAAAAACCGGGCGCTCACGCAATCGATGATACCGTATGAACTGATAATCACAGTGCTAAATGCGGAATGTCAAGTGCATACTGCTGGCGCGTATAACGGAAACTTCTACCATTTTTATTTGGTGTTATCATATTCACAACAAAGGTGAGCATGTCTGTTAAAAGTTCATTATAATATACTTTAGTTTTCGGAAAATTATTACAGTCAAACAAAGTTGGATTAGGATAGTATTTTTGATTAAATGGGTGGTTTGCGGCCCTATGATCTGTGATAATTTTTCATCCTCTTGATGCCTATTGTCTCCCGTCTGAATTAGTCCCGTGGACACGTGTGAAACACCGTGTACATATATATATGGGGCATTCTCACAATCTTTTGACTTTCATGTCCCTGAATAATAATTTTTTATTTAATACACTTTTTTGTGTGTTTTTTATTTTATATACTGAGGAACACCCCATTGCATGATTGTATAACACTATTAACTAGATAAATAAGTTTTGGACGATGTTGGGGGTCCAAATACCAGGAAAACTCATCTACCGTCCCGTGTCCCTGATGCTGATTTTTAAGTTTGGAGCATTCTGGATAAAATTGTTTCCATAAAAATAATTCGATGTAATTTTTAACTGGAAATATTGTTTTATATAAATATGTAGCTAAAAATTAACCTGCACACATTTTTAGGGTTGTTATTATTTTTTAAACTCTGTCGCTGGGTTTTAGATTCCTTAGCATCCCTCTTCTAAAATTACACAGAAAATCATTTCAGATGCAGCCACAGAATTTTTTTCAAGTTTTTTCTCATGCAGAAGTATGCTAGAGAAATAATGTCTAAAATTCTTTGGCAGGAAATTTACTGTAGAATTTAAATCAGCATTTAAATATCAATTTCAAGCATTGTGGCTTTATTTGGTAGTCTCACCGTCCCCAAGATTTATTCCTGCACTTTTGGAGGTAAATTAAAAAAAATAATAATAATTTAAACCAATGTTAACAACTGTTTCTAAAAATCAATGAACATTATGGCTATCACTTAGTCTTAACATGAGTTTCCTAAAAATAGGTGGTAATTTTTCTTACCGTTCCATCCTTACCGTCCCTTTTTTACCTTAGCATCCCTTCTTTAACACCACTTTATGACAATGTTATACAAAAATTCTGTATTAAAAGTACTACATTGTTATTATTTCTTATTTGAATGTCATGTGGGTACTATGCAAATTCATTATATGTAAAAATTTAGAAGAAAATAAAAAGTTAAATGAAGGGTAAAATGGTAAGGAAAATTAAACTCGCAAGTTTAACTTAAACCTCAGTTAAATAAAAAAATTTTCGCTGTTGATCAATTTTTCCTTATTTTGAATCATTAAGGCATTCGTCTATTGGATTAAAATGTTATTTTAGCAAGTTTAATTTTGTCAGATTTTATTTCTCAAAAGTCAAAAGATTGTGATAATGCCCCATATATAACACAAAATTGTTAACACGATATCGGTCAAATTACATAGCCAATTCGAATCAATTTGGGACAGCATATTGATATTGCTAGTTTGTTGAATGAGTTCGTTGATAAAGCATATAATTTTTGTAAATCGTTTACAGTAACATCAAAAATAATTTTATTTTGTTATGATGTTTCTGGGATAATTTTTGAGGTGAATTATTTAATGATGTTCCAATATAATTTTGTGTCTCTGATTTTTTTTAAGATGAAGTACATTGGAAGAATTCCTTAATATAAAACAGTCGCTGAATCGTTCGGGAAAAAAAGCATTCTTAAGAAAATTCGAATAACATTAATGTCTTGAGTTCGTTATTAATACGTGTTAAATTTCTTCAATTCCTGATTAAAATTCTGTAATCGCTTACTTTTATAAGTGAGACATGTTAAAAGAAAGTCGTTGATTTTCAAAGGATAGTTTGGATTCGAAACTCTTTTCAGCGACGGAAATACAGCTTACTATCATTATATGTAGTATTGTAAGATCACAACAACCTCTAAAATACTGAACCAATTGGAACAAAATTTCAACAGTGAATTTTAATTTTACTAATATCTTGGATAAATTCTTCAATCAAAAATGTTCTGTTAACCCACTAAAAAGGGAAGTCCATTTAAATACTCTAATAATATTAATCTCAGTGGGGCTATAATAACATTAGTTATTATTAACACATGTTAAAAGCCTTGGATTTCAATATTTTTTTAGAAATCGTTCGCTTTGTTAGGAAAATACAATAATAATGTCTAGAAGCTTGTTATCATAAAGACCCATTACCAGATAGCATTCGGGTTAAGCTCTCTGTCTTAATCTATGTAAATCTAAAATGTCTTACTTGTAATGTAGCAAAGGGAACTCAAATCAGATCATTAAAGATGCTTTTTTATCGCAGTTAAACTCATTGAATATCAGATGCCTGGAATGATAAAATTTCTTGTATTATATACAATCCATGAAAAGAATGAAATTTATAAAAACGCACATAATTTAACACATAATTTATTACAATTATTGCTTTGATTATCGCAAAACGGAAACGAACTTTATAACACTTCTTTAATAATAAAAAAAATCCATATGTATTTCTCCTGTAACAATATACACAATAAGTAAATAAATTATTATTGATCTAAATTTGCCCCCCCCCTCCCACCACCACCACCACCTGTCATAATAAGAGCTATAAAAGTTATAAATATCGTGCACGAAACCTCATTTATTTTCTAAATTTTAATTTAATAACATGAGCTTAATAAACACAATCTTCAAGAAAGGCGAACGAAAGGTGAGGAACGGCTGTGTTTGGATTATCGGGCTATTTGACGAAATCCATCGTAAGATCGCCAAGCGAAAAGAAAAGAAAGCTATCAGGTGGGGAGTGCGTCCACCCTCTGTCTCTTACTTGGATACGACCACTGTGACGAAACGTCTTCACATCTGATAATTGAAGTATGCCAAAAGAAAAAGCAGGAATCGAGAGACCAAAACTCCTCCTCTCTCTATTTGACGCCAGCACACCAAAGAAGAAAATGCTGTGAAATCTAAACCAGCCACCAAAACACCCCGGACTGTAATAGAATTACATGTTGGCTTTTGTTTAACCCGGGAATGCTCGCGCATATCCAGGATATGTGCGATTTATACTTTGCCATCAATAAATTCAAATAAAAATTGTCATCTTATTTAATCGTTGACATCAGTTACAAATTCTACGATAAAATAATTTGAAGATTGCTTCTCGGAAAATAGTGGTGAGAAATGTAATAACAGTGTCCACCCTGGGTATGTCATACCCTGCGCGTGTAATCCCGGGTTTAACCCTCCTAGTTTCATTGGGGTCTTATTTGACGCCAGTTATTTTCTATTTTGAAATTTTTAATGTTCAAACCAGAAAAAAAAAAACGAATAATTTAAACTTAATATATGAAATTAAATAGACACCTCCTAGGAAGAAGTTACAAAAAAATAAATTTCTGGTTCAAATCATGTCAAACTAAGAATGCTCAGAAAATTCTAAAACCTGATACTAGGAGGGATAATTTTGAAAATTGGTGATGGCGGTCCCTTTCACTGAGAAACCTAACTGCCAAGACCTCGATTTTCATACTTTGATATTAGCCAAAAGGCACCCAAAAGGGCGCCAAACAGTCGCCAAAAGGTCTAGAAGCGATATGAACAAAACCTACAACGGTTTCATTCAATGCATACATTAATTGGATAGCCGTGATCGTTCGCAATGCCACATTTCCCTCCAAAACAGCTCGTTTTCACTTTCAGACCTGGTCGAAACTATCTAGACCTCAATTTCTGTCCTTATCAACTTACAGTACTTTAAAATATTACGAATTTTATTATTCTAAGCATGACACCACCTTTGTCCAGAAGCGTGGCACCCATTTTGAAAAAAAATCCATCCCTCGTTGTCTCACCTTACACATACAGGAGCATCCTGAGAAATGCCTTTTTCGGCCGAGGGTTTTTTTAATATTGTTGTTTTTAGTATCTCTTTGCATAAAATCAACTTTTAAAGTTTTGGAAATTACAAATACGTAGTGTAACACTAGAACTAACGTGAGCCGTCATTTTCACGGCTACCATATGTATATGTTTCGGTTCAAACCAGAAACTTGATTATGAAACAAGTTTAAAAGATACAAAGAAGAAAAACGTTAAATAATAAAGTTAAACTGCTTTAAATCAAAATTCCGGTGCGAGATATTTTTATAAAACTTTACTAAAATTTCCGGAAGTTCTAGTGTTAACAAGATTAATTTATTTTTGTTTGCAGCAGTTTGTTTAAGAATTTGAGAAAAATGGGCGAAAAAGTAAAAAGAGACCAACTGAACTCAGAAATATTATAAGTCACCCTTTTCTTCAAGGAAAAACAGAAAATTATATCTTTGAAATTGTGAAAAAGCCTAGAAAACTAACTACTATCTAATTGAAAAGTATAAATTAGATGAAACTTTGGAAAATAAGCTTAGAAAAGGTCGCCATAAGAAACTGTCTAAGGCTGATAGAAGATGGATTGTGCGAGAATTAAAAAAAGTTGCTCGAGAAAATGCGTCCAAGTCACAGACTACATGAACATTAGATCTCGCCGGAAGCAGTGTTTCTAGTGGGCTACTTTTTTTAAAATTCATTTTGCTTGATTGGCACCACTTCTTTGAAATAATAAAATTCACCTTATTTAATGACATATTAATTGAGGCGAAAACAAGGGGAATTTTACCATTTATTAAAACTGGTGCAAATCAAGAATTTTGAACTTAAAAAAGTATTCCGCTGGGAACACTACCCGGAAGAAGCCATACGTCTCCAACAGGGGAATGTACTGAGGTCGGTGATAACATGATAATATTTCAAAATGTATATTTTTCTAACAGTAACTTCTTTTAACTTTTGAATTTCTTAAAAATTGGATTTTTACGTTTATATAACAGCCAAACTGTTTAGAATAACTGCCAAATATTTTGAATTGCTAAAAATAGCTATTACGTGGGCAATAACTACAAAACCAAAAAAAAAAAAAAAAAAAGCATTAAAAAAAATTATAAGAACATTTTTTTTAAATCATCAAATATTCGAAATATTTTCATAATGAAACAAAATAAAATATTTATTCCCGTATTTATATCCCTTATTTATTTCTCGTTAAAAATAGTAGTTAATTCACTGAAATAACTGTAAATAATTTTAATAACAGCGAAAAGTTCTGGTTTATAGAACATAAATTGACTACTTTTTTCTTTTACTTTTCGTTAATTATTAAAACATGCAAAATTTCATAGTTAAAATAATAGTTAAATTCTATAAAATATGTATTTAATTTTTGTTTTTTGCAAATTCCGATTGTTATACATTATTTTTTTCAATTACTGTTTTAAAATAATCTATAATTGTTTTTTCGAAAAATAAGTTTCAGAAGGGTTCGAACTCACAAAGAAAAATCTCAAATCCAGCATACTGTCAATCATGCTGAACCGCTTGCCTACGAAGAAATTTATCCAATTATAAATTGTAACGTAGACTTTAAAACTTATTTTCTCAAGACCCCTATGTATTGTGTTTATGACTTTCATATATGTGTATACTTATTATACTCTGTCGATACACAAACGTTCACAACATTCTGTGTCACCGACCTCGGAACGTCCCCTTGGAAGAGAAACAGACTGGCTAGACTAGAGTGTGCTAAAGCGCACGTTAATATGTCTGTAAATTTCTGGATGAATGTTATATTTGCAGACAAATCGAAGTTTAATCTGTTTGAATGTAATAGAAAATTTAAGTGTATAGAAAGCCAAATACAGAGCTCGAAGAACACAATATGGTACACAGGGTAAAGCTAGGTAGAGTAGGAGTGCTGCTATGGCGATGTATGGGAGCTTCGGGCATCGGAAATTTGTGTGTAATAGAAGGTACCATGACTCGATACTCATACATTGATAACCTCAAAGAAATTTTGAAAAAAAAGTGAGGATAAATTGGGTCTTACGCCAGGATAATATACCTAACCAGTTTTACCAGGATAATGATCCTAAACATACCGCCCTCATTTCACGAATTTGGTTGCTATACAACTGTCCAATTGTAATTAAATCTCCGGCTAAGTCTCTATATTTAAACCCCATGGCAGTGTTGCCAGATGGGCTACTTTTTTTTAAAATCAGATTCTTGATTGGCACCACTTTTTTGAAATGGTAAAATGTGCCTTATTTAATGACATATTAATTAAGGCCAAAAACAAGGTTAATATTAGCGTTTCAAAAAAGTGGTGCCAATCACGAAATCTGAATTTAAAAAAAGTAGCCCACTGGCAACACTGACCCATGGAACACCTGTGGAGTCATTTGGAAAATTAATATTAGAGTAATAATGAGCTCGAGAGTAGCTAGGAGTGGTTCGGTAGCCTCAGGGTCCCGCTTTTCAGTGTCTTTAATTTGTATAATTTCCCTTTTAAATTTGTCCGGTTTTTTTTTTTTTTTTTTTTTTCGCTAGAGTGTCTTTCACCCGGGACGTGGCCGGGGACCCACGAGCCTTGCTTCCGCAAAAGAGTTGGACTAGAGTAGAAGAAGAAAGACCTGCAGTTGAAGAGGTCCCCGGCCACGTCCCGAGTGAAAGACACTCTAGCGAAAGCGAGGTTGAAAAAAAAAAAAAAAAATCAAAAATTGAAACCGGACAAATTTAAAAGGGAAATTACACAAATTAAAGACACCGAAAAGCAGGAAGGGAGGGCTTCGGGCGATGAAGCCACCGAACGACTCCCGCTACTTCGAGACTAATATTGCTCGCGGTTGGGCGGGTGGGTCTTTATTAACACTAGAACGCCCGGAAATTTTACTCAAGTTTCATAAAAATATTTTACACCAGGATTTTTATTTAAAATTATTTGACTGCTTTATTTAACGTAAATCTACGTTTTTAGAATTTAACTTATTTTGTGAAAGAATTTCTGGTTCCAATTGACATTTAATCGTATGGTCGGAGTCGAATCGACTGCTTCCGGGCGTTCTGGTGTTAAATAATAATAATATTACGCGAACGTCATTTTTCTTCTAAAATGGGATGAAGGAAGTGTTGATAGAAAAAGGACAACAACCAGGAGGCAGGAATTCCACCTTTTCAGAATTTAGTGTCGCCCCCGATGAGAAGAAAAAATCATAATTATTAGGAGGTGGAACCCGTCGAATTTTGACGAAAGAAAATGTTTAGGAAGAACTGTTCCATTAAGGGGGTCCGGGACACAAAAATCTTTTCAAATTTCGCAAAACATTTTATTTCATTAAAACATTCTCTGCTTTTTCCTGCTTAAAATGACATTTAAATCATATTTCTATCTCAATTAGAACAAAAAATATTAATATTTTCGTTTTGGTTTGTTTTCAAAATCTAGCTTTCAGGTAATGGCTGTCACGTAAAAGACATCTTGTAAAAATGCGTTTTTCTTCATTATAGATTTTTTCACCACTTCTTGTAATTAAATTCTTATAACTCGAGAACCGTTACATAGCTGCCAACCTTTACGCTTTTTTCCTACCACTAAAATTTTCTTGTAAATATTGCCGTATTTAATGGTCAAAATCTTAAGATTAAAAAAGGCGAAAATCTCTTCTAAATTTTAGTGGTAGCAAAAAAGCGTAAAGGTTGGCAGCTATGCCGTTAAGACGGGGTCCCATCTCCCGGTCCCAGGCCCTTGCAGGCCCATGTGTCAAGGGTTCAAATTTGGAACATATCTTTTTCAATTGTTTTACTTTAATTTTGATTCAGCATATTTGAAAAAAATATTTGCCGTAATTTTCGGCGTATAATCAATCCGCAGATCAAACAATTCTGTTTGGACCCAGAAATTTTATTCAGTAATTGAATGCAAATATATACCACGATCTGAAATCTTACAGTTTATTTTAAAAATTTTCTGGGTCAAAACATAATTGTTTGATCCGCGGATTATACGCCGAAAATTACGGTACTTTTGAAAATATGATTTTAAAAAAAAAGTTGCACCACTTTTTAAAAAATTTTCTCGTTAAATATTTTTAATTTTTTTCTAAATTAATATTTTTAAAAATGCCGAATCAAAATTAAAACTTATGTATTTCTGTTTACCTAAATGAAAAAAAAAATTGAAATTTTATAAATAATATTTCCAGTTATAAGGATTTTAAATTACCCCACTTTTTTAATAAATTTTAAATTTTAAATTTTTTAAAAAAATTATGAGAAGTTTTATCATGTGATTTTGATTACAAATGATAAGATTAACCATATCAAAAAAAAATTCAGAATTTTAACTCAATAAATTAAAATTATTTTAAAATGTGTCCCGGACCCCCTTAATTTATAGTAAACCTACAAAATTAGTTACAATAAAAATGCATCTTATATTGGGTAGTCTACATCTCAAGCAAATATTATTTTAACCTAAACGTCACTGCTCTTCTCTGAAGACACTCTAAATTTTTGTAAAACTTTGCGTTTTAACTGGATGTGATTTCAATTGGGTTATTTTCCAAAGTGGAGCATTTCTACGTGTGAAGAATTTCAAAGCTGCTGGAATGAAAATGATGCATTTTACAAAACTTATTTCAGTTTTAACCTTTTACCGCCAACGTTTCACAAGTGGAACATAAACTATTTGGTGCTGTATCTTTTTAAGTACAGTCAATCAGGGTAAATTTGATCCGCATTTTCTCTATTTTCATATGCCACACTCTTATTTGAAGAATATTGCCGCAACTAGGGGCATAAAAGAGAAGAAATGATCCTAAATTATTGTTTGACTATCAAAAATTAAGGCTTAGATGCCGTACCTTCCCTCAGCCATTGTTGTTTTGAATTGTTTGGCGATTTTTTGTTGTCGTGTAGGCGGTGTTTACGGATAAGACAAACTCGATATGTAAACCCCGTGTGACGTGTGTGTTGTGACGTGTCGTGTTCTGGCAACCCCTCATAAGCTTAGAATTTTGTGGATGTAGTTTGATATCGTGTTCTATCGTTGTCTTTTTATTTTTATGTTAAAGTTATTGATGTACAGTCGGACCTCTATTTAACGAACCTCTATTTTGCGAATTTCTCTATTTTGCGAACTTTTACTTGGAACCAAAAACATTTTGAAAATTTCTTCGTAAAATAACCTCCAAATAGCGAAGTGTATTCTCTATTTAACGAACTTTTCCTTGGGATCTAAATTTTTTTTCTTCCTATTTCTTAAAATATTACTTGACATTTCAAACTTATTCTTTCTTTTAACACATTTTGTGATGATCAATGACCATGGACAGATCTTACCAGGCACCTAACTCACCGAGAGCAGTAAAATCGATGTGATTCTTTGCTTTCCATCCAAGAAGTTCAAACTTTTAATATCCCCTTTTAACCCACAATGGAGCTGCCCCGTATTCTTAAACTATAGTTTCCAGTTTTCTAGATTGTTGATCATTATCAATCGTGTTGGTAATTTCGGTTTCTTGTAGCTCGAAAATGTCAAAGAGAAAGTGCTTGAGCATCAAAGAAAAGAAAAATTATTCTTGATGCGGTGGATAAAAGCGTGACGAAAAAGAATACTGCTTTAAAATTTGGTATTCCTCCAAACAGCTTATCAACATTAATAAAAAATCGTGATTTTAATGTAAAATTATTTTTTAAACTGAAAATACAATGTATTTCCAGACAATGTTTCGTTTCATTCTTATTTCCGTTGAAGATTTCTTTTTGAAGGGTAAAATAAGTAAAACAAATAGATATAATTTATAAAAAAAAGTGTGACTAATTACTTTTTCTAATTATACTTAGTGTTTATAGACTTAAAATGTGTTTTACGTAGTTTAAAGTATTTTAAAAGGTGACTCTCTATTTAACGAATTTTCCATATAACGAACTTTTTTTCGGGATTTAGCGACTTCGTTAAATAGAGGTCCGACTATATTTCATTGACTATAGTTTCTGTAGTCCGTTTTAAACGCTTTAGCTGAAGTAATTAAGAAATATGAGGAAATTTTGACAAGAAAGGGAGGTTTGTTTATAGCGTGTTAATGCGTATTAAGCCTATTTTGAAAAATGACGGCGATGTTATGAAAGATATTTCGTGCTGGAGGTTTCAAGAAAGCAGATGTCTGTTAAGGTATGTTGATAATTTTATGTATATTTTGCTGCTTTAAGATTTTTTTACATTTTGAGATTGCTACAAAACGAGAGCTGCTGAATTTTGGGAATGCTATACCGCGAGAAATGCTGAATTCGGCGATTTTTTTTTCGGTAAATGTGTGCGAAACGCTCATACAACGATTACTGATTGACAGTTTAGCGAATTTTGTTTATTATTTACATTTTATTTTTGTTAAACCGGTGCTTGGTGACATTTACTACTTGGCGGAAAAGGGGTTTTCACGCCAAGAAGAATTCAAAGATGGCGGCCGTGGGAACTTATGACATCTGTTCCAAAATTAAGGAATAATAAGGATAAAAGCAATAAAAAATGGATTTTTAGCCTGGTTCAAAGTTACTCAGCCATTTAGGGTAACTTTGCACCATATGATAAATTTTTATTTAAAATAATTCATTATAAAAAAAGTATTGTAGTCAGGGCAACTTTAAACCCCCAAAAAATGTTTTCAGCTATGTAAAGACTCCGAATTTACATTTCCCAACATCACAAGATTTGTATAATTTATGATATTACAACAAATATCAGGCATACGAAAAGTAGAAGAAGAGAACCATGAACATTTAGAAATTAAAATAAAAAAGAAAAGTGCCCAGCTAAACTGATGGCATTGAGCTCACAAGCTATTCACACTAATTGTATATTATACACTTATTTCAAAGAATAATGCCCCTCAAAAAAATAAGTGAAGGGGAATTAGCCCCCGTTTCCCCCTTTATACTTAACCAGTGAACCTCCAAATCTAATCAGGGAAGCCCCTTATCACAATAAACTGCTATACCAAATTTGGAGCAAATCGAATAATCCTGCAAAAAAGAACATTTATCTAAATTAAGGGGGTGAACTAGCCCCCCTTTATCTTTAACCAATGAATCGCCAAAACGAATCAGGGAAGCTCCTTAACATAATAAACCGGTATACCAAATTTGGAGCAAAGCGAATAATTCTGCATGAAAAACCCGTTTATATAAATTAAGGGGGGTGGCCTAGCTCCCCTTCCCCCTTTATCTTTAACCAATAAACCCCCAAAACTAATCAAGGAAGTTCCTTAACATAATAAACCGGTATACCAAATTCGGAGCAAATCGAATCATTCTGCATGAAAAACCCATTTCTCTGAATTAAAAGGGGTGAACTAACCCCGTTTTTCTCCCTTTATCCTTAACCAATCAACTCCCAAAACTAATCAGGGAAGTTCCTTAACATAATAAACCGGTATACAAATTCGGAGCAAATCGAATGATTATGCGTGAAAACCCCATATATCTGAATTAAGGGGGTGGACTAACCCCCCCTTTCCCCCCTTTGTCCTTAACCAATGAACCCCCAAAACTAATCAGGGAAGTTCCTTAACATAATAAACCGGTATACCAACTTCGGACGAAATCGAATCATTCTGCATGAAAAACCCATTTATCTCAATTAAGAGGAGCGGACTAACCTCCCTTTTCACCCTTTATCCTTAATCAATGAATAACCCTCAAAACTAATCAGGGAAGTTCCTTAACATAATAAACCGGTATACCAAATTCGGAGCAAATCGAATCATTCTGCATGAAAAACACATTTATTTCAATTAAATGGGGTGGACTAACCCCGTCCCCCCCCCCTTTATCCTTAACCAAAAACCGCCAAAGCTAATCAGGGAAGTTCCTTAACATAATAAACTGGTATACCAAATCCGGAGCAAATCGAATCATTCTGCATGAGAAACACATTTATCTGAATTAAGGGGGGTGGACTAACCCCGTTTCCCCCCCTTTATCCTTAACCAATGAACCCCCAAAACTAATCAGGGAAGTTTCTTAACATAATAAACCGGTATACCAAATTCGGAGCAAATTGAATGATTCTGCATGAAAAACCCATTTATCTGAATTAAAGGGGTGGACTAACTCCCCTTTTCCCCTTTTATACTTAACCAATGAACCCCCAAAACTAATCAGGAATGTTTCTTAACATAATAAACAGGTATACCTAATTCGGATCATATCGAATGATTCTGTATGAAAAATCCATTTTTCTGAATTAAGGGGGGGGGTGGACTAACCCCGTTTTTCCCCCTTTATCCTTAACCAATGAACCCCCAAAACTAATCAGGGAAGCTCCTTAACATAATAAACCGGTATACCAACTTCGGAGGAAATCGAATCATTCTGCATGAAAAACCCATTTATCTCAATTAAGGGGGGAGGACTAACCCCGTCCCCCCCCCTTTATCCTTAACCAATAACCACCAAAACTAATCAGGGAAGTTCCTTAACATAATAAACTGGTATACCAAATTTGGAGCAAATGGAATCATTCTGCATGAAAAACACATTTATCTGAATTAAGGGGGGTGGACTAACCCCTTCCCCCCCTTTATCCTTAACCAATGAACCCCCAAAACTAATCAGGGATGGTTTTTAACATAATATACCGGTATACCAAATTCGGAGCAAATCGAATGATTCTGCATGAAAAACCCATTTTTCTGAATTAAGGGGGGGGGACTATCCCCCCTTTTCCCCCTTTATCCTTAACCAATGAACCCTCAAAACTAATCAGGGATGTTCCTTAACATAATAAACCGGTATACCAAATTCGGAGTAAATCGAATCATTGTGCATGAAAAACACATTTATCTCAATTAAGGGGGGTGGACTAACCCCGTCCCCCCCCCCTTTATCCTTAACCAATAACCACCAAAACTAATCAGGGAAGTTCCTTAACATAATAAACTGGTATACCAAATTTGGAGCAAATGGAATCATTCTGCATGAAAAACACATTTATCTGAATTAAGGGGGGTGGACTAACCCCTTACCCCCTCCCTTTATCCTTAACCAATGAACTCCCAAAACTAATCAGGGAAGTTCCTTAACATAATAAACCGGTATACCAAATTCGGAGCAAATTGAATGATTCTGCATGAAAAACCCATTTATCTGAATTAAGGGGGTGGACTAACCCCCCTTTTCCCCCTTTATCCTTAACCAATGAACCCCCAAAACTAATCAGAGATGTTCCTAAACATAATAAACCGGTATACCAAATTTGGAGCAAATCGAATGATTCTGCATGAAAAACCCATTTTTCTGAATTAAGGGGGTGGACTAACCCCGTTTTCCCCCCTTTATCCTTAACCAATGAACCCCCAAAACTAATAAGGGATGTTCCTTAACATAATAAACCGGCATACCAAATTCGGAGCAAATCGAATGATTCTGCATGAAAAACCCATTTTTCTGAATTAAGGGGGGGGACTAACCCCGTTTCCCCCCCTTTATCCTTAACCAATGAACTCCCAAAACTAATCAGGGAAGCGCCTTATCACAATGAACCTAGGAAAAAAATTTTAAGCAAATCGGATGTTTCTATCAAGAGTTATCGCGTTACGTACATACGTACGTACATACATACATACATACATACAGAACGGGCGGGCACATTAGCTCTCAGGCTTTGATAGCCTGTGAGCTAAAAACTGTTTATTGTTCATATAAAACATAAAAATGCATTGGAAACCAATTTTCAATGTTTTATTTCAATAATATATCCATAGTTACAGTAAAACATACTATTACTAGTATTATTCAAACAAGAATAAAAAACGTCGAACGTATGAAATGTCAAATTGGAGTAGCTCCGCCCCTAATCACGCCTCTAAATGAATTTTATGTATTTTACACATATTTGTTAAAATATTTACATGTTATACCTAATGCACACTTTCGGCATATATATAAAATATACGTGCAAATACGGGAAATTTTTGACAGTAGCACCTATAATCAGTAAATTATAAGCATTAGTGTAACTTTGAGCCGGCTCAAAGTTACCCTGAAATGCGGTAAAATGCTAGTGCCGTCTTATTTTACAGTTTATGAACTATTAATAAATAAGTAATCACAAAATATTAACACATTTACAACATTTAGATAATAATATGTCTGATAAATGAGTATATTGTTACTTACTATGAAAATTTAATTGGATTACAACAACTTCAAAACAGTATTCAAAATTACCTTGAAAACAGTACTTCACAAAAAATATTTAGATGATGCATTTAATTGCGTATAATGTTGCTAATTTATTTTCTAAAATAAAGAGTAGAAATTCCAGTTGAAAACTAGGCCAACAGAGTACAGTACTGGAGTTTATTTACTCTTTTAGAATCCAAAATATTGAAAAATAGGAGGTGGTGCAAAGTTACACCCAGTGGTTCAAAGTTACCCTGATTGACTGTATTTATTTAATATGTTGGAAATTTTTAATATATCTTTTTAAAAGATGTGTTTTAATGGATTCAAAATTATTTTTTTTTATAATTTTTTTGTGGTTTCTATTTTGGAGCTTATTGAAATGTACCAAAAAACGCAAATGTAATAGACTGTGCTTTTTACTCTATCTATAATTTTAGAATTCAAATGTGAGTGCTGTGATGATTATTATTGTATTGAGTAGTGTTGTTTATTACGTTTTATGCATAAATGAATGTTTTATCTTATTTCGGTTTTGTTTTATGATCATTTGAATGCCAATGTTCCACATGTGGAACGTTGGCGGTTCAGAGTGCAAAATTATCTTACTGTTACTTTTTTTAGGATCTTGAACATTTTTACTGGGCTCCCTCGGGTGATTATTTTTTTATTACTTCCGTACCAGTATTATTAAAGAATAAATTTTATGATATATATCTCTAGAACCTGTTGCCAAAGTGTCTGTGAGATATTTTTGAACCAATAAATGGCAATAATATCTACAAAAGAATTGCAAAAACAAGAAGGAGAAGATTTTGATTATTATGGTGATGGTAAAGTTGTTTGTGTACGATGAAGTGACAACAATGTCGTTAGTGTTATATCAAGTTGGGAAGCTAAGACATCGTTAAGTTAAAGTGGAACATGATATTCTCGAAAATTGAAGCGAGAAGTTTCAATCAAATAATCTCGATTCATTAGATTGTATAATTAGAATATGGGTACTGTAGAATTTTTGAATTATTTGCTTGGAACATATCGTCCAGTACTTCGATGATAAAAATGGTGATGAAATCTGTTTGCAAATGAACTAAATATGGCTGTTGTTACTTGTCATGCAGTAGGTTCAAAAGATACTTTAAGCCATTTGGAGTTTCGTCGTGAAATTGCGACTGTTGCCCTAAAAATTGGATTTGATATTTGAGATAGGGAATAGAAAGTCCTACTGCTCCAGTAAGTATGGACATTATCACCTCATTCAGTAGCTATTGTTTTTCATCTACTACTCAAGAAGATTCTCAAATCGACGGAAAAACATGAATAAATGATGTGAATATTATGAAAAGCGTATGCATGAAAAATGTTTTCAGGACTTTCATAAACATTTGCTGTTACTGACTAGTTTATATGTTCCTAGAATAGAAAAAAAGTTTTAACTTTACCTCGTTTTCTTTGTTTTGTTATGTGTGCAGTGCTGGTATGATTCCGAAAGAAAAATTCGCCAAAATGTACAAATGTTATTCGTACCCCCAACGTTCCAGAAGTAGAACACACCTGTAACTCCACTTCTATTTTACAGAACATCCCAAAATTCGGCACGCAACCTTAGAATTAATTTAAATCTTCTAAAAAAAAAATTCAAATTATTTTTACAAGCAATTCATGGTGCGGCGGGTAAAAGATTAAGACTTAAAATCCTTCCTTTTATTTTATATAAAATGGCGTCATTTGCATCCGCCACAGAATTCCACATTTACGATCCAGTCTTAAACAACTCCAGTCTTAAACAACTTATAGAAAAGTATGCATAAAACCTCACTATCTCGTAATAATACACAAACCCAGGAAAAAAGCGATGTTGTAAACTCGACAAAAAAAAAAAAAAAAAAAAAAAAAAAAAAAATCGGATATCTAATGATTCATATGCCTCCATTTGTTTGTAACATTAATAGGGATACTGAAAATTAAATGTAGTTTATAATAGCACCATGTTTTATCAGAAATCAGTTATTGATATCTTTTCAAAATAGCACGGATTTTAATTACGATTTTTTTCAGTTGTTATAAGAAAATGGCAGCAAAACGATATAGTAATGTACTATTTTCCCTATAATTTCTACACAGGTGGAATGCTTCAGTTGCCACCATTACAAGAATGGCATTAAAAGCTACAAAAAAATAATATCTCAAAAATAATTTGAGATGCAATTTTCAAACAAATTGCAGTTAAAAGTACCTTTTCCTTATGCGAAAGTACAAAATTTGAGAATGTGCGATGCTTAGAAGTTTTAAAATTTGCAGTAATCAGTATTTAACCGTAAAGTGATACATCTGCTTCGTTTTATGGCTAGCTTACGTAACGTAACATTCATTTTAGTGACGACACTTTAATTGTTGCCTGAAAGAAACAGCATATCGGGAGCTAAAAATTTTACCTTTCAGTTAGTTCAATCGATGCCAAATGGTTTAAATTCCAAATTAAATGTCAAATGGTGATTCGCTGCCAAGAAAAAGCTACAAGGTATTAGCATCATCATTTAATATAAATAAATAACTTCAAAGATACTTGTCGAATATTTTTTGTTTTGTCATTACGAATATTAATGGGTTTACTTTTTGTTTTGTTATATGTTATCATCAAACCACTGATTGCAATAAAATGTAGACGTCATAATCTAACCATTGACTGCAAAATTGTATTTGATTTTCCTCATTTTGACAAAGATATTAAACAAAACATTGAAAACTACACGTATGTCGAACACCTATTTTGATCACTGTCAGTCGTACAATCCAGCACCATCAACAGATTTTTCAAAGGCTTTTTATGCCAGTTAATTATTTCCGATTTCAGAAGTTTTTTCCGACAGTGCAACGCTTTTAACCCTTTGCACTGGAGAGGTGTCTCTCACTCATCACTAGTGTTGACGCCTTGTGTCCCGCGTAAATATGGTCTCCAAATGCTCTGGACACAAGTATTTAAAAGTAATTTTCTTCATCTTATCTAATGGCAGAATTATCTGCGTATAAAGATGGCGAAATAAACTGTAAAAAATTAGTGGTGTCCGAAGCATTTGGAGCCTTGATTTAAGCAGGATAACTGACAACACTAATGGTGAGTGAGAGTCACATCTCGAATGCAAAGTGTTAAATCTTCAGACCAGGAATAACACGGGAATCAGTGTTGCCAGTGGGCTACTTTTTTAAAATTCAGTTTTCTTGATTAGCAATGGTACCACCAGTGGTGCAAATCAAGAAATCTGAATTATAAAAAGCAGCCCACTGGCAACGCTAACTGGAACGAGAAAAGGAGAACGATACCTCAGCCCGTCACATTGACGTGAGTAATACATAACAGGTTAAGATATTAAGAAGCTGATATAACACTAACTTCTTTGCCGTGATAGTCCAACTAAAGGACTAATCAAAAGGAGAGTCAACTTAAGAAGTAAGGGATACGCACTTTTTTGAAGTAATCATTTAAATTAAAGTTGTAGAATTACTTTTGTGGTGGAAATTGTCATTTTTCCAATGTCTCAAAGTAAATGCTGTTAGTGTCATACTTTTATGCTTTATGTATCCGTGAAAGTTTTATCGTTAACCTTTTCAGAGACAGTGTAATTCTCCTCCTTTAAATTTTGAAATGATTGAATGGCAACAAATTTACGAATGAATGGATTTGAAAATAAATCAATTCTTCTCTTTAAGTACATTTTAAAAGCAAATGTTTATTTAAAAAAATATCAGGGGGCAGTTTGGCAGTATGGAATCAAAATTAAGTAAAATAAATAATATTCTACCAGATCTTCAAAGGGTTAAAGCTGTTAATTAAGAAGAATGTGTAAGACTTTGCTATATAAAAAAGAAAATTTCCAGAAAAGCTCGAGTGAAAGCTTTGTATTATAAATTATATATATTTAGTTTCTATTTATAGCATATGTTGGACGTGTTAACTGGAGGTACTAAACTTTCTCAGAAGAACTTGTCACCATTTAAAAATTAAATATTATCTTTATTCAAACTAAAAATTTCAAATATAAGAAATATTAAAAATGTTATTTTCCATAACTAAAAAGAAATTTAGTATTTTGTTTTACCCTATAATAGATTACATCATAGAAAATAACATAGCCACGGAGGTAGCGTAGCCACGAGGTCTCGCCAACTGGCAGAAGGTGTGAGTCGCCCGGAACCAAGCCCCTCTTCCGGGCTCTTCCCCGTTTTGTGTTGTTATGTTTTACGTTGTGATATGTTGCTTTGGGAGTCGGGACCGCCGCCAGCCGGATTAGCGGTCTTCTCTTCTTTTCTGGTTTGGTAGATTTTGGTGTCTTGGTGGGGACATGCGTAGTAGTGACTTCGTACATCTGGCTGGGATCGAGAGCTGCGATCTTTCATGGCTTTGATTTCGGCCAGTGATCTTGAGGAGCAATGAAGAGCCCGTTCCTCTCTCGTAGGCATCTAGCGGGGTGCCGAACTTGTTCCGTACCTGAGGGGAAACGTTGTGACCCCCCTCGAGGCGTAATGCAGTATGTGATGGCCTTCGGCTTGATGGAGCGATTGTTCCTCCCTGTCCGACATGTAGTCCGACATGTAGGCGAGGTACCCTTTGTGAGAGTCACCTTGGGTACCTGAGGGAGGTATTTGCGACCCCTCGAGGTGTAACGCTAGCGACAGTAGTTGAGATAGATTTAAAACACGGAGATCTTTGTAGTTGTCAAGGCGAGGTACTTTTTGTGCGAGTCACTTTGGGTACCTAAGGTGGCAGTCGCGTCCCCTCGAGGTGTAACGCTAGCGACAGTAGGTGAGGAAGTTTCGAAACACGGAGGACTTCTCGAACTGACGATGTCGTACTGATGGTATCTGTTGTTCAGCGGTGAACACTATTGGGTTGTTTTATCTGCCCATGCTGCGTGTTTTGCGGCATAGCCTCCCCCCCCCCCTTGGTGCAGATGCTTCATGGAATCTCGGACTCGTTAAAAGATTCCGCGGGGGGGGGGGGGGGCACAGCAACAGGCCGGCTGCACCGACTTAACGAAGTTCTTTCTTGTGGTTTGGCCTCGTTTCTCCCTCGCTCAGCTGTTTAGACTGGCGGATTGTTGTCGTGACGACCGGGCGTCACTTTGTGCATTGAGGGAAGGGGGATCGCTACGCGATCTCTTTTGAAGGCCCGCATGGAGCCGCTCGGATCTGATTCGGGGAACTATTAGTTTTACCCTATAATAGATTACATCGTAGCATCTTCACCCACATTATAAAACACTTTTTTTTTTTTTTTTTTTTTTTTTTTTGAAAAATGTAAAGTAATATTTCCCCAGCTCTTGCGTTATGCACTTAAGAAGATATTTTGATTTTTTTAGTTTTAAATTTTCATGTAAAATTAAATAGAATTGAGATTTCCCAGAAACTTTTAAAAATTTAAATTCCCTCTCAATGTAGCAAGAATTCACTGGCGCGAAAAAGTGAATAGTTCATACCTACCCCATTAACTTAAAAAATATTTTTATCTTATATTATCACTGCGATTACTTAATACTAAATAGAATTTTAAAATTAAGGGTAGAGAAAATTACCCGATTGCTCCCTTCGGATCGCTAAGTCGGCGACTATGTCCACGCTTGTAAATCTGGCTATGAAAATATGCATTTTTGGATACGAGTATTACTTTTAACTTATTTTGTTTCTGTGAAAAGGCAAACTGGCCAAGTTTTCAATTCATTAAAAGAGAAATTTCACAGCTTAATCAGGGGTCGTACTTGTCCTGAAATTTCACGACCGGGAAATTCTTCGGTACCAGTATATTCTTATGAAAAAATCTCTTCTTAAACAAGGAGAAATTTCTTGCGTTTAACTTAAACTTATTTTTCTATAAACAAATAGTGATATTTGCCCTGAAAAAATCCTCTAAGCATACGACCCCTGGTTTGATACATTACGGATGCCGAGGATATGTTTTTTGAAATTTCGGCATTAGCAAATGTTGAAAGGTGTCTCGCGTAAATCGGAGCTCTAAATGCTCATTTCACTTGTATTTTAAGGTAATTTTCTTCGCCTTAAGTAACGACAGAATTATCTGCGATTAAAGATGGAAAAATAAACTGTAAGAAATTAGTGGTGTATAGAGCATTTTCAGCCGTCATTTTCATGGGGCACCTGTCAACACGAGCTTTAACCGTTTCTGGAGCAGAGTAATTCTATTCGCAAAATAGTGAAATAATTGATACACACCAGAATTTATAAACGATTTCTTTTAGCAAATAAACACTTGCTTTAATTAACATTCATTGTAAAAGCAAAATTCTATGAAAATATTTTGTGTGTCAATTAAGAGTTTCAAATAAATTTAAGTGGTCACGTTTATGACCACCGCCCTTGAAAGGGTTAAAATTGTTGAAACTCCTGTCTCTTCTGAAAGACCTTCATAAATTATGAATTCATGAATATTTTATCTTCTAAACCATTTTTCATGAATTGTTTAAACTACATTAAAAGATTTATATAATTATATAATAAATTTTAGAAGGATTTTATAAGGATTCAAGAATTTAGGAGGATTAATTAAATTTGAATTTACAGGTATTTTGTGCAATATTTATAACTCCACTGAAATCTTTTATTTTATATATTTTCCTTAGTATTTTGTAGAATTTGGAAATGTACAATAGAAATATAGAAATATTTCTGAATCCCCGCCCCCAACGCCAAGAAAGCTGAAAAGACGCGAAGGCAAAAGAAATCATCCTTTTAAAAATATTTTTGTTTTGTGTAACCCATAATGCTTTTGGAACAAGATAAATTAATGTAGCTATAACTCATTCTAAACTGTATTACAACTAATCGATGTATTAAATGAATTTATAACAAGTTATTTTGATGATACTTATAAGTACCATTAGTAGATAAAAGGTTAAAGCGAAATACTGTACCCTTAATAATCTTGTTTAACCATTCTTTTCCAGAAACTAAACCACAAGTGTAAAACAGTTCGACAATCGTGCTGATATCTTCTACCCGGATAAAAGGATTATCTGACTATTTAGCGTAATCGGTCACTTTAGCGTTTTCTGCTTAAAATGACGTTTAAATCATGTTTCTATCTTAATTAGAACAGGAAATATTAACTTTTTCATTCTGGTTTGTTTTCAAAATCTGCCTTTCAAGCTATGGTTGTCAAAGAAACGACTTAGTGTGAATTTGCGTTTTTCTTCATGATAGTTTTTTTTCACCATTACTCATATTTAAATTGTTATAAATAAAGAACCGTTACAGATAAATGGTTCAAACTTCGAACATGTCTTTTTCAATAGCTTTTCTTTAATTTAGATTCAGCAAATTAAGAAATATATATTACTTTTGAAAATATGATTTTTTTTTAAAAGTTACATCATTTTTTTTCTAATTTTTATTTTAAATATTTTTTAAATTAATATTTTTTAAAATGCTGAATCTAAATTAAAACTTATATATTTTTGTTTATTTAAATGAAAAAAAAAATTGAAATTCTATAAATAATATTTCGAGTTATAACGATTTGAAACTATCCCACTTTTTTAACAAAATTTAAATTTTATATTTTTTAAAAAAATTATGAGAAGTTTTATCATGCGATTTTGTTTACAAATGATATGGTTAACCATCGCAAAAAATTTTAAAATTTTAACTCAATAAATAAAATTTTTTGAAAATGTGTCCCGAACCCCCTTAACCATTATTTTCCAGAAATTAAACCACAAGTATAAAACAGTACGGCAATCGTACTGATATCTTCTACCCGGATAAAAGGATTATCTGACTATTAAGCGTAATCCGTCACAGGATCGCCAAGCGAAAAGAAAAGGAAGCTATCAGTTAGAGAGCCCATCCACTCCATAGCCTATGCTTGGATACGACCACTGTGGTGAAACATCTTCACATCTGCTCCTGGAAGAATGCCAACAGAAAAAGCAGGAATCAAGAGACCAAAATTCCTCCTCTTTTTATTGGACGGCAGGAAACTAAAAAAAAAATGTCGTGGAAACCTAAACCAGGAATCAAAAGACATGTTATGGAATTACACGCTGGCGTTTTGTTTAATATTAAAAATTGGTCAGGGCGCTCCTTTTTACTGAGCCACCGAACAGCCAAGACCTCGGATTTTACACTTTGATCTTAGCCAAAAGGCAACCAAAAGGCCGAGAAGTGCTATCAACAAAGCTTACAATGGTTCAGTTCAATATATACATTAATTTGGTGGTCTAGGTCGTTCGCAATACCACATAGCCTTCCAAAACAGATCGTTTTTACATTCAGTCTTGGTCGAAACTATCTAGACCCCAATTTCTGTCCTTATCAACTTACAATTCTTTAAAATATTACTATTTTTATTATTCCCTGCATGGCACCACCCTTATCCTTGAGACTGACACCCAATTCGAAAGGAAATCCAGTCCCCGTTGTCTCACCTTACACACAGAGCAGCATCCTGAAAAATGCCTTTTTCGGTAGAGGGTCTTTTATCCCTTTCAAGGGTGATGGTCACATGGCATGACCACGTAATTTTAATTCCAAAACTGAAAAACGGCACCAAGAATATTTCAATAAAATTTTGCTTTTACAATGAAAGCGTAGAAAAGCAGGAATTATTTTCTGAAAAATTCGTTTGTAAATTCTTGCTTCAGACAATTATTCCACGATTTTACGAACAGAATTTGTCTGACACCCTGAAAGGGTTAATATTGCTGTGTTACTAGCTCTTTGCCAAAAACCAGCATTTTAATTTTTGGAAATTCAAATTACGCAGTTTGATGATTTAATTTACGTTTGTTTCTATGCATTTTGTCTAAGAATTTGTCAAAAATGGGCCTAAAAGCAAAAAGAGATGAACTGAACCCAAAAATATCATAATTCACCATTTTCTTCAAGGAAAAACAGAAAATTCTATTTGTGAAATTATGCAAAAGCCTAAAACAACTGGCCACTATGTAATTAAAAAGTATAAATAAGATGGAACGGTGGAAAATGAGCCTAGAATTCGTTGCCCTAAGAAACTATCTGAGGCTGGTGAAAGACGGATTTTGCGAGAATTTTAAAAAGTTCATCGGATCAATGCGGCTAAGTTAGCAAATATTGCATAAGACTGCATGAACTGCACCAGACTTGCTCCTCAAACAGTTTGAAAAATTCTGAAAAAATACAATTTTCATGCAAGATCTTCCCGGAAGAAGCCATATATTTCGAATAATGTGAGGTTTCAATGTCGGTTACACATAATGCGTTGAACGTTTGTGTATCGATAGAGTATACTTAGTATCTAAATATATGAAAGCCATAAAGAGCAATATACAGGGGGCTTGAGGAAATAAGCCTTAAAGTTTATAATTGAATACATTTCTTCTTTGACAAGCTGCTCAGCAGCATTGTAGACATAGCATGCTGGACTTGAGGTTTTTTTTTTCTGAGTTCGAACCCCAGTGAGACTTATTTTACGCAATATAAATTTTTATCAATTATTTTCGGGCCATAATTGAAAAATATATATAACAATTGAAATTTACAAAAAATATAAAATAAATATATACTTTGTAGCACATAATTCCACTTACTACTAACTACGAAATTTTGCCTGTTTAATGGCCGGGACACAAAAATTTTCAAAATTTCTAAAAAAGTTTTATTGTATTAAAATTTTTTCTGTATTTTTCTGCTAAAAATTACTTTTAAATCATGTTTCAATCTCAATTAGAACAGGAAATACTGATTTTTTCGTTTTTTCAAAATCTAGCTTTCAAGCAATGATTGTCATGAAAACGTCTTCTTTTGAAATGCGTTTTTTTTCATGATGGGTTTTTTCAACATTTCTCGTATTTAAATTGTTATAAGTCAATAAACGTTAAAGATAAATGGTTTAAACTTTAGACATCCCCATTTCAATTGTTTTACTTTAATTTTGATTCAGCAATTTTGAACAAAAATATTTAATTTTGAAAATATGATTTTTTTAAAAAAAGGTACATCATTTTTTATTAAATTTTTACTTTAAATATTTTTAATTTTTTTAAATTAACATTTTTAAAAATTATGAATCAGAATTAAAACTTATATATTTCTGTTTATTTTAATGAAAAAATTTAAAGTCTACACATAGTATTTCGAGTTATAACGATTTTAAGTTACCCTACCTTTTTAATAAATTTTAAATTTAATATTTTTTTTAATTATGAGAAGTTTTATCATGCGATTTTGTTTACAAATGATATGGTTAACCATCACAAAAAAATCGAAATTTTTATCTCAATAAATAAAAATTATTTGTTACACCCTTTTATGACACCCTTAACGAAATTTAAACGAAAAAAGTAGTATATTTATATTTCTAAAGACTAGAAGTTTTTGCTGTTATTAAAATAATCTACAATTTGTAACGAGAAATAAATTAAAATCCGTGAATAAATAGATAATTTATTTTTTTTAATTACGCAAATATTTCGAATATTTGATGATTTTTTTAAAAAATATTCTTTTTAGTTTTTAACATAATTTTTATTGATGCTTGATTTTGTAATTATTGCTTACTTAATATATAGTTAAAGATAGTTATTAATAATTATCTTTAGCAACTTAATAATTTAATAGGCAATTGGTACTTTTATAGGCCACAAAATTTCGAAAATTATTTATTATTATTTGCATAAATAAGCTAGTATTTTTTAAAAATAAAATAAATTAAAATACGTGATATAAAACAGTAAAACGCTTCTTTAATTATTTTTAATTTATATTTTTTCTATAACATGATAATATATTTTAATTTAATTCATTGAAATAACGGTAAATAATTTTAATAACAGCAAAAAGTCCTGGTCTATAGGGGATCGAATTTACAAAGAAAAATCTCAAATCCAGCAAGCGGTCTACCATGCTGCTGAGCTGCTTTTCAAGGAAGAAATTTATTCGATTATAAACTGTAATGTAAATTTTGAGATTTATTTTCTCAAGATCCCCCTTGTATTGCGCTTAATGGCTTTCATGCATTTTTACAATAACTGTACTCTAACGATACACAAATGTTCACCACATTCTGTGTTACCGAGCTATGGGGATGTATGGAAGCTTAGGGTGTCGGAAATTTATGTGTAATAGAAAGTACCATGTCTCGGTACTCATACACTGAAAGGCTCAAAGAAAATTTGCAACGAAGTTCATGTAAATTGGGACTTTCGCAAAATTATAAGTTTTATCGGGATAATGATCCTAGAGCTTGTTCAGCAACCACGACCACTTCGCCCGGGCGCGAAGGAGATTGAGATATATGGAGTGAGATTTATTCTAAACATACAGTTACGGTGAACTTGGCCTTGGGCGCTAAATACTCAGCAGCTTTGTATTACCCTCAGAGTAAAGATAATAAGAGATTATATGAAAAGTCTGTGGTATTACCCAACATTTTTATGAGATAAATAAGGCAGTGTTCCGCAGAGTGTTTTTAAAAAAGAGAATGGCAACATATGCACAGAACGAATGTTCAGTTTCAAAGTTTTTGTCCAATCTATGTCAGCCTATTACAGAACTTGGTGATAGCCTAGTTTCTTCCTTCGCTTGAAAAATAGTGTTTTTTTTTTACAATTATAGCTTTCATTTTGATGCATTTTCTGATAGAAATTTTGATGAGTGCTTTGTAATTGTTAAATATTTGCTAAATAAATTATGTCCTTTTGGCAGTAAGCTGCAAGTTAAAGCACATATTTTGCTTTTTCACTGTATTTAAATATAAAACTTTTTTAATCCTTATCTTATAACGTTGGAAATTATTCCTTTAATCTATGTTTGGCACATTATTTTTCTTGAAACTTGTTTACACTTGAGAAAAAGTCATTAGGGAGAGAACTGCTTGTTAAGTTATTTGAATCCCACCACTGTATTTTAATGGTGTATTTTGTTTTTTTGTCGAGTTGTTCAAGCGAATCAGTAAATCTACCGAAGCAAGTGAAAACATAAACAAAAAAAGCCCAAGTTCGTGATCATAACGACCAGAGATTTTTTGTGGGCCAAGTGAGCGAAGACCGGGCGTAAAATTTGCTGCTGATCGGATTTATATCAGATCATGTAATACTTTTCATGAATGTTTTGGATTTTGTCTGAGTGCATATAGACATGTATTCCTATTACAGGAGATATTGTTTGGAAAGGTAAGAAGATTTAGTCATTGATTTCGCCTGTTTTGAACCATAAAACTACGAAATAATTAAATTATTTCAAAATTCCTTACTTCTTGAAGACCTACTCCATAAGAGATATTTCCCTGCGCCCGGGCGCTCCGATATTCGTCTGTGAACAAGCTCCTAAACATACCGCCCTGAATACACAAATTTGGTTCTATAGAACTGCCCAAATGTCATTAAAACACCGGCTCAGACTCCAGATTTAAACATCATAGAACATATGTGTGGTCATTTGGACAGTAAATTACGCGAACATCATTTTTTTTTATCTAAAACGGAGATGAAGGAAGTTTTGATAGAAGAATGGCAGAAATTGACAAAAATCATAGTTGCCAACCTCCCGATTGTTTTAATACCAGTAAAATCTTAGAAAAATGTTCGCTTTATTTAATTGCCGAAATTGGGCAATTATATAAAACAAGAATATCTGCGTAAAAAAAATGGGATGAAAAAAATCGGGAGGCTGGCAAATATGCGAAAATTCTACCTTGCAGTTATTCAAATCGATGTCAAATGGTTTAAAAGATGTGATTCGTCGCCGAGAAAATCTACAAGGAATTATCATTTAATATAAAAAAAATTCAAAGATACTTGTCGAATAATTTTTATGTTTTGTCATTACAAATATTAATGAACTACTTTTTTTTAAATTGATAAATGGTTTCAACAAACCATTGATTGCAATAAGAAGTAGACGTCGTAATCTAAAGGGCATAGCCGGATAAGCATTGGAAACATGCCTTTTAATCAAATTTCCTGATTTTTTTCCCAGACGTAGATAAATATCTGATAATATATTTCCCCTATTATCACCCGATAAATATTGATATTTAATGAGATAAAAATGTTTCTTCGATTTTTTAAAAAACGGATTTTCTCAAAAACTGCTGCACGGAATTTCATGCCATTAATTGAGGATATATAGATATCAAAGATGCATAACTGGTAATTTTTGTATAATTTTCTGTTTATAAAAACTGTGTGAAATAGCGCAATAAAAATTAAAAAATAAATAAAAATCATATCTTATGGGTATCCGAAAATTACCATTTTCTTATAAAAAATTCCCCATATGTGCCCGTATATTCTATATAAATGCCGAAAGTTTGTGTTGGGTACTACATATAAATATTTGCAAAAATGTATATTAAAATTATTGAAATTAATTTTAAGGCGTTTTTTTGGGCGGAGCTACTCAACTTCTACACCCGAAAAACTTTTTGAATAAACAGTTACAGAATTGCTGTATTTAAATTTTAATGAACTCATGAGCAACATTCTCAACACTGTCAATATCAAAATGAACATGATGTTGAAAAACATGGCTTATATGCTTAATGGAATCTAAAATACATCATTTGGCATATTGTCTGCTGACTTTGTTCCCAAAAATTTTTCGGATGTTCAAGTTAAGTAGCTGCGCCCCAAATAATGCCTTAAAATGAATTTCAATAATTTTAATTTTTGTAAATATTTATATGTAGAACCCAACGAAAACTTTCGGCATTTATATAGAATATACGGGCACATATGGAGAATTTTTTACAAGAAAATGGTACTTTTTGGATAACCATAAGATATGATTTTTATTTATTTTTATTTTTATTTCGCTATTTCACACAGTTTTTATAACTAGAAAATTGTACAAAAATTCTACAAAAATTGCCATCTATGCATCTTTGGTATCTATATAACCTCAGTTAATGGCATGAATTTCCGCGCAGCAGTTTTTGAGAAAATCCGTTTTTTAGAAAATCGAAAAAACATTTTTATCTCATTAAATATCAATAGGGTAATAATAGGGGATATATATTATCAGATATGTAGCCACATCTGGGGAAAAAATCAGGAAATTTGATTGAAAGGCGTGTTTTCAATGCTTATCCGGCTATGCCCTTTTGACTGTTAAAATGTATTTGATTTTCTTCATTTTAATAATGATATAAGACGTGATACGTACATAGAATACCACATTTGTGTCGAACACTTATTTGGATCACTGCAGATCGTACAACCGAATACAGATGTACGTTTTTCACATGCTTCATATGTAAATGCCAGTTAATTATATCTAATTTTAGAATTTCCTTCCGGTAGCGTAAAGCTTTTAATTTTTTTTTTTCAGCCGAGAAATGATTCTCACTCGCGCTATTTTTGCCAGGTGTCCCGCGCAAATCGGGGCTCCAAACGCTGTAGACAACAGTATTTTAAAGTAATTTTCTTTGCATTACCTAATGGCAGCAGTGTTGCCAGTGGGCTACTTTTTTTTAATTCAGATTTCTTGATTGGCACCAATTTTCTGAAATGGTAAAATTCCCTTTGCTTTCATCTTAGTTAATGTGTCATTAAGTAAGGCGAATTTTACTATTTCAAAAAAGTGGTGCAAATTAACAAATCTGAATTTTTAAAAAGTAGCCCACTGGCAACACTGAATGGCAGAATTAGCTGCGATTAAAAATGGCAAAATAAGCTGTAAAGAAATTAGTGGCGTCCAGAGCATTTGGATTCAATATTTACGCGGGACTCTTGGCAACACTAGTGGTGAGTGAGAGTCACCTCTCCCGTGCAAAGTCTTAACCCTTAAATGCCTGATTTTTCAAATATCATTTTAATAATGATTTTCGGCTTTCATTTTTTAAATAAATCATGGGAAAAATACTTAAAACTATCGTATTTTGCTTTAAGTATGGTTTACGGGTAAAAAACGTTTGTTACTAATCGGAAATACTGGTCTTTAATTGAGAAAATAATTTTCCTTGGTAAAATTTTATAATATTAAACACACAAGAATTTTAGGAACTATGATAAGAAATGAATTTTACTTGCTCACTGCAGAACAAAATAGGGTATTTCGTAAGCTTCCAAACAAAACAAAAATACTACGTAGCAACAATTGAAAAAATAAATCTATCTTTATTCTTAAAAAGCAAAACTGTTGCCCTCCACATGTTAAAAATCGATTTAATAATATTTTCAGAATGTATTTTATTTGCAACATTAAGCATTATAGCTTCAACATTATTCTAATAGTATTTTAGAAGCCTAAATTGGGTATGTTGCCGAAAAGCAACACTCGGCATTTAAGGGTTTTCAGCCCAGTAATATCATGGGAATAAGAAATGGAGAAAGATACCTCAGCCCGTCATATTGACGTGAGTGATTAACCATGGGCCGTGGGATGTATACTTCCCACATTTTTTTTTTTTTTTTTTTTTTTTTTTTTTTTTGCCAACAGAAATATTTGTACTAGAAATTTAGACAAAAATTTACCTGTAATAATGCACGCGAAGAAATGCATCTACTTATTTTAAAAGTAAATTTTTCGTAAATTCTGGTGGCAGTCAAACACTTCAGCATTTTTATAAAAAGAATTATTTTCCCGTGAAAGGTTAAGGATTAACGCTTTCCGACACAGTCGTCCCATGTCGGGACCACCCAATTTTAATTCCAAACTTACAAACGGCACCAAGAATATTTTAATAAAATTTTGCTTTTCAATGAAAGTTTACCGTAGCATGTTTTTTATTTCTAAAAAAGTCGTTTGTAAATTCTGGTGTCAGTCAATCACTTTCCGATCAGAATAATTCTGTGTCGGAAAGTGTTAAAATATTAAGATGCCAACATAACACTAGCTTCTTTGCCATGATAGTCCAACTGAAGAACTAATCAAAAGCAGAGCCAACAACAGAATTTAGCGATTGCCACTCTTTTGAAGTAATCGTTAAATTTATGGTGTAGAATTACTTTTGTCGTGTAAATTGTCATTTTTCCAATATCACAAAGAAAGAACTCTTAATTCCATAATTTATGCTTTATTCAGCCACGAAATGTTTATTGTTAGCACTTTTAGAAGCAATGTAATTCTCTTGTTCAATTTTAAAATGATTAAATGGCAAAAAAAAAAAAAAAAAAAAAAAAAAAAATGGATTTGAATATAAAAAAATTCTTCGCATCGATATATAAACGATTTCTTTTAGCAAATAAACACTTGCATTAATTGTAAACACATTCATTGTAAAAGCAAAATTCTATGAAAAAATTTTGTGTGTCAATTTAGAGTTTCAAATAAAAATTAAGTGGTCACGTTTATGACCACCGCCCTTGAAAGGGTTAAAATTGTTGAAACTCCTGTCTCTTCTGAGAGACCTTCATAAATTATGAATTCATGAATATTTTATCTTCTAAAGCATTTTTCGTGAATTGTTTAAACTACATTAAAAGATTTACTTAATTATTTAATAAATTTTATAAGGATTTTATAAGGATTGAAGGATTTAGAAGGATTAATTGAATTTGAATTTACAGGGATTTTGTGCAATATTTATAACCCCGCTCAAATCTTTGATTTTATATATTTTCCTTAGTATTTTGTAGAATTTGGAAATGTACAATAGAAATATAGAAATATTTCCGAATTGAAAATCCCCCCCCCCCGCCCCCTACGCCAAGAAAGCTGAAAAGATACAAAGGCAAAATAAATCAAGCTTTTAAAAATATTTTTGTTCTGTGTAACCCATAATGATTTTGGAACAAGAGAAAGTAATGTACCTATAACTCACTCTAAACTGTATTACAACTAATCGATGTATTAAATGAATTTACCACAAGTTATTTTGATGATACTAATAAGTACCATTAGTAGATAAAAGGTTAAAGCGAAATACTGTACCCTTAATAATCTTGTTTAACCATTCTTTTCCAGAAACTAAACCACAAGTATAAAACAGTTCGGCAATCGTGCTGATATCTTCTACCCGGATAAAAGGATTATCTGACTATTTATCGTAATCGGTCACGTTAGCGTACCGTACGTTATCGGGCATTTAGCGTAATCTGACTGTTTAGAGTCACAGGATCGCCAAAGAAAAGAGAGCTATCAGTTAGAGAGCCCATCCATTCCATAGCCTTTGCTTGGATGCGACCACTGTGGTGAAACGTGTTCACATCGTCGGTACCATGTCAAACTATCAAATATGAAAACAGTGGGCTTCTTTTATAAAATTCAGAATTATAGATTGGCACAACTTTTCTGAAATGGTAAATTTCCCCTTGTTTTCTCCTCAATTAACCTGACATTAAATGAGGTTGCTTAAGGCCGATTTTAATATTTCAAAAAGTAACCTTATATTTTCACACTGGATAGTTTGACATGATACCGACGGTATCGGGTCGTGGAAGAATGCCAACAGAAAAAGCAGGAATCAAGAGACCAAAATTCCTCCATTTTTTATTCGACGGCAGGAAACTAAAAAAAAAAAAAATATATCGTGGAAACCTAAACCAAGGCATCAAAAGATATGTTATGGAATTCAACGCTGGCGTTTTGTTTAATATTTAAAATTGGTCACGGCCCTTTTAACTGAGCCACCTAACAGCCAAGACCTCGGGTTTTACACTTTGATCTTAGCCAAAAGGCAACCAAAAGGCCGAGAAGCGATATCAACAAAACTTACAATGGCTCAGTTCAATATATACATTAATTTGGTGGTCTAGGTCGTTCGCAATACCACATAGCCTTCCAAAACAGATCGTTTTTACATTCAGTCTTGTTCGAAACTATCTAGACCCCAATTTCTGTCCTTATCAACTTACAATTCTTTAAAATATTACTATTTTTATTATTCCCTGCATGGCACTACCCTTATCCTTGAGACTGACACCCAATTCGAAAGGAAATCCATCCGCCGTTGTCTCACCTTACACACAGAGCAGCATTCTGAAAAATGCCTTTTTCGGTAGAGGGTATTTTATTACTTTCAAGGGCGGTGGTCACATGGCATGACCGCCTAATTTTAATTCAGAAACTGAAAAACGGCACCAAGAATATTTCAATAAAATTTTGCTTTTACAATGAAAGCGTAGAAAAGCAGGTTTTTATTTTCTGAAAAATTCGTTTGTAAATTCTTGCTTCAGTCAATTATGCCACCATTTTAAGAACAGAATTTGTCTGACCCTGAAAGGGTTAATATTGCTATGTTACTAGCTCTTTGCCAAAAACCAGCATTTTAATTTTAGGAAACTCAAATTACGTAATTTGATAATTTAATTTACGTTTGTTTGATGCATTTTGTCTAAGAATTTGTCAAAAATGGGTCTATAAACGAAAAGAGATGAACTGAACTCAAAAATATTATAACTCACCATTTTCTTCAAGGAAAAACAGAAAATTCTATTTATGAAATTGTGCAAAAGCCTAAAACAACTGTCCACTATGTAATTAAAAAGTATAAATCAGATGGAACGGTGGAAAATGAGCCTGGAATTCGTCGCCCTAAGGAACTATCTGAGGCTGATGCAAGACGGATTTTACGAGAATTTTAAAAAGTTTATCGATGAATGCGGCCAAGTTAGCAAATATTGCATAAGATGCATAAACTGCATCAGACTTGCTCCTCAAACAGTTTGAAAGATTCTGAAGAAATACAATTTTCATGCAAGATCTTCTTGGAAGAAGCCATATATTTCGAATAATGTGAGGTTTCAAGGTCGGTTACACATAATGCGTTGAACGTTTGTGTATCGATAGAGTATACTTAGCATATAAATATGTGAAATCCATAAAGCGCAATATACAGAGGGCTTGAGGAAATAAGCCTTAAATTAATAATTGAATAAATTTCTTCTTTGACAAGCTGCTCAGCAGCATTGTAGGCATATCATGCCAGACTTGAGGTTTTTCTTTGTGAGTTCGAACCCCAGTGAGACTTATTTTACGCAATATAAATTTTTGTCAATTATTTTCGGGACATAAATGAAAAATACATATAACAAATGAAATTTACAAAAAATATAAAATAAATATATATTTTGTAGCACGAAATTTCACTTACTACTAACTACGGAATTTTGCATGTTTAATGTCCGGGACACAAAAACTTTCAAACATTCTAAAAAAGTTTTATTCCATTAAAATTTTTTTACGTATTTTTCTGCTAAAAATTACTTTTAAATCATGTTTCTATCTCAATTAGAACAGGAAATACTGGGGTTTTTTTTAATTTAGCTTTCAAGCGATGGTTGTCATGAAAACGTCTTCTTTTGAAATACGTTTTTCTTCATGATGGGTTTTTCAACATTTCTCGTATTTAAATTGTTATAACTCAATAAACGTTAAAGATAAATGGTTCAAACTTTAGACATCCCTTTTCAATTGTTTTACTTTAATTTTTATTCAGCAATTTTGAAAAAAATATTTACTTTTGAAAATATGATTTTTTTTTTAAAAGTTACAACATATTTTATTAAATTTTTACTTTAAATATTTTTCTTTTTTTTTAATTAACACTTAAAAAAATTATGAATCAGAATTAAAACTTGTATATTTATGTTTATTTTAATGAAAAAAATTGAAAGTCTACAGATAATATTTCGAGTTATGACGATTTTAAGTTACCCCACTTTTTTAATAAATTTTAAATTTAATTTTTTTTTAAATTATGACAAGTTTTATCATGCGATTTTGTTTACAAATGATATGGTTAACCATCACAAAAAAATCGAAAATTTTATTTCAATAAATAAAAATTATTTATTTCACCCTTTTATGACACCCGTAACGAAATTTAAACGAAAAAAGTAGTATATTTATATTTCTAAAGACAAGAAGTTTTTGCTGTTATTTTGAATTAATTACAGATATTTTAATAAATAATCTACTATTTGTAAAGAGAAATAAATTAAAATACGTGAATGAATAGATAATTTAAGTTTTTTTTTTATTTATTTATGCAAATATTTCGAATATTTGATGATTTTTTTAAAATATTCTTTTTAGTTTTTAACGTAATTTTTTTAGATGCTTGATTTTGTAATTATTGCTTGCTTAATAACTATCTTTAGCAACTTAATAATTTAATAGGCAATTGGTACTTTTAGAGACCAGAAAATTTAGAAAATTATTTATTATTATTTGCGTAAATAAGCTACTATTTTTTAAAATAAAATAAAATACGTGATATAAAACAGTAACACGCTTCTTTAATTATTTTTCGTTTATATTTTTTCTATAACATGATAATATATTTTAATTTAATTCATTGAAATAACGGAAAATAACTTTAATAACAGCAAAACATCCTGGTCTATTAGGGGATCGAATTTACAAAGAAAAATCTCAAATCCAGCTAGCGGTCTACCATGCTGCTGAGCTGCTTTTCAAGGAATAAATTTATTCGATTATAAACTGTAATGTAAATTTTGAGATTTATTTTCTCAAGATCCCCTGTGTATTGCGCTTAATGGCTTTCATGCATTTTTACAATTACTTTACTCTATCGATACACAAATGTTCATGGCATTCTGTGTTACCGAGCTATGGGGATGTATGGAAGCTTAGGGTGTCGGAAACTTATGTGTAATAGAAAGTACCATGTTTCGGTACTCATACACTGATAGCCTCAAAGAAAATTTGCAACGAAGTTCGTGTAAATTGGGACTTTCGCAAAATTATGTTTTATCAGGGTAATGATCCTAAACATACCGCCCTGAATACACAAATTTGGTTGCTATAGAACTGTCCAAATGTCATTAACCCATATTGGACCGCTGTCCTATAAATAGGACAGCTAAAAAAACATTTAAAAAAATAAAATTTGTAAAGATTTTTTGGATGCATTTTGTTATGACGTCTTAAAAATATATAAAAATTATAACATATAAATAAAAAAACAAGTATACAATTAAAATTTAATTGGAAAAAATCTATTTAAAAAAATATTTAAGAATTGTGATCTTGTAATCTAGAATTTTACCATTAATATTATCTTTTTATTGGAGAAGTCATAGAGTATTTTTGTACAACATAAACAGTATTTTTAAAGTAAAGTAAAATATTTGCTCATAAAATTAGTTTATGTATACATTTTATATGTCCTTACTATGTGTCCTACTAATATGTCCTGTTTATAGGACAGCTAGTTACTTAAAAAATTAAAAGCCTTTTTTCTAAAATTTTGCTAGTATCTACTTAATTACACCATATTAACGATATAATTGAAATTTTAAAATTTTTCAAAAATATTTAATCGATGTGGTCCAACATGGGTTAAAACACCGGCTCAGACTCCAGATTTAAGCATCATTTTTCTAAAACGGAGATGAAGGAAGTTTTGATAGAAGAATGGCAAAAATTGACAAAAATCATAGTTGCAAACATCCCGATTTTTTTAATATCAGTAAAATCTTAGAAAAATGTTCGCTTTATTTAATTCCCGAAATTGGGCGATTATATAAAATAAGTATATCTGCATAAAAATACTGGTATGAAAAAATCGGAACGTTGGCAAACTATCGTATTTTTTTTAAGTATGGTTTACGGCTAAAAAACTGTTTGTTAGTAATCGGCAATACTGGTCTTTAATTGAGAAAATAATTTTCCTTGGTAAAATTCTATAATATTAAACACACAAAAATTTTAGGAACCATGATAAGAAATAAATTTTACTTGCTCACTGCAGAACAAAATATGGTATTTCACAAGCATCCAAACAAAACAAAAATACTACGTAGCAACAATTGAAAAAATAAATCTATCTTTATTCTTAAAAAGCAGAAGTGTTGTCCTCTACATGTTAAAAATCGATTTAATAATATTTTCAGAATGTATTTTATTGGCAACATTAGGCATTATAGCTTCAATGTTATTCTAATAACATTTTAGAAGCCTAAGCCGAAAAGCAACACTCGGCATTTAAGGGTTAAATCTTCAGTCCAGTAATATCATGGGAACAAGAAATGGTGAAAGATACCTCAGCCCGTCATATTGACGTGAGTGATTAACCCTTTCATGGGAAGTGGGATGTATACTTCCCACGTATTGTTTTTTTTTTTCAACTGAAATATTTGTACCAGAAATTTAGACAAAAACCTGTAATAATGCACGCCTGTATTAATTTACCTGTAAAACCAATTTACCTGCAATAATGCACGCGCAGAAATGCATCTACTTATTTTGAAAGTAAATTTTTCGTAAATTTTGGTAGCAGTCAAACACTTCAGCGTTTTAGAAAAAGAATTATTTTGCCCACGAAAGGTTAAGGATTAACCCTTTCCGACACAGTGGTCCCATGTCGGGACCACCCAATTTTCATTCCAAACTTACAAACGGCACCAAAAATATTTTCATAAAATTTTGCTTTTACAACGAAAGTTTACAGTAACATGTTTTTAATTTCTAAAAAACTTCACGAGCAGAATATTTCTGTGTTGGAAAGGGTTAAAATATTAAGAAGCCGACATAACATTAGCTTCTTTGCCGTGATAGTCCAAATGAAGAACTAATCAAAAGGAGAGCCAACGCCAGAATTTACAGATTGCCACCTTTTTGAAGTAATCTTTTAAATTTATGGTGTAGCATTACTTTTGTGGTGGAAATTGTCATTTTTCCAATATCACAAAGAAAGAGTTTTTAATTCCATGCTTTTACACTTTATTCAGCCATGAAATTTTTATCGTTAACACTTTCAGAAGCAATGTAATTCTGTTTTTCACTTTTGAAATGATTGAATGGAAAAAAAAAATTACGAACAAATGGATTTGAAAATAAATAAATTCTTCTCATCACGTACATTTTGAAAACAGATTTATATTTAAAAAAATATCAGGGGGCAATTTGACAGTATAGAATTAATATTAAATAATATAAACAATATACTATCAAATCTTCAAAGGGTTAAAGCTGTTAATTAAGAAGAATGGTATATAATTTATTATAAAAAAAAAGGAAATCTCCAGAAAAGCTAGGGTGAAAGTTTTATATTGTAAATTTTATTCTTTTAGTTTCTGTTTATGGCATATGATGGAAATCTTAACTGGAGGTATTAAACTTTCGCGAGAAAAACTTGTCTCCATTTAAAAATTAAATATTGAAAAATATTAACATTATTCAGATTAAAAGAATTCAAATATAAGAAATATTAAAAATGTTATTTCGCATAACTAATAAGATTATTTATTGTTTATAAGATTGTTTATTATTTTAGTTTTTTAGTTTTATCCTATATTATGTTACATCATAACATCTTCATCCATATAATAAAACAATTTTTGATAAAAATTTAATGCAGTATTTTCCTCTAAGCTCTTTATTTATGCAATTAACGACATGATTTGATTTTTTTAGTTTTAAATTTTCATACTGATTAAACAGGATCGAAATTTCCCAGAAATGTTTTCAAAAATGTAAATTCCTTCTCATTGTCGCGGATTTCACGGACGCGTAAATAATTCGTTCTTCTCCCACAAACTTTTAAAATGTTTTTATTTCATGTATTCCCTGTGGTGACGTAAGAATAAAATAACATTTTAAAATTAACGGTAGAAGATTACCTGATTACTCCCTTCGTTTCGCTAAGTCAACGACTATGCCTTCGCTTGTAAATCTGATAACCACCCCCCTGATTACTAGGCCTGAGCGCTGTCACACAAAATGGCGTCTATCGTAGGCATGGAATTATTAACGAAGAGGAATTGACATAGCCTTAAAATAGTGACGCTTCAACTGTAACCGCTATCGCAAGAGTTGTTTACCGCTGGTGAAAACTTCCACCAGTAGATTTATATAGAAATTTTCAACTTATTTACAAGCCTTATTATTACAAAATTTCAGTCATAAATAATAGTAGAAACAGATTTCCATTTTTACTGGTAGGAGTTTATTTTGGCGGTAGTTAGACCCTGCGTTTCCGCCATATTGTGACAACAAGGGAAACAAACTGACAATTTTACTCATACAAGTCATACTGACACCAGTAAACACAAATGCAAATTTTTACGACATTTTTGAGAAAAATTTCCTTGAATAAGACGCTTAATTAAGAAGAAATTATCTATTCAATTTTACTGGTGGGATGTTTTCCCTGGCGGTAATCAGAAACTGAAGATCCGATTTAAAAAAAGCAGCCGCCATCTTGTGACAACCTCCTCAGTTACTTCACTCGCAACTGGTAGACATTACACTGTATGTCTCCTCCTCTTTATTCATAACTCCATTGTCGTAGGCAGATTTTTATAAGCGAATATACATTTCCCTGAATTTAGATACCAGTATTTTCCAAAACTTTCCTTTGACATATGTAATCTCAGAAAAATAACGTTGAAGAAACATTTAAAAATTATTGGTATTCAAATTAAAGGGGCTGTACGAACGCTGAAAGAAATCAGTTTACGACAGCCGTCATTTCTTGTGTCAGCGCTCAGGACTAGTATTCAGTGGGTGGGGGGGTTCTGGCTATGAAAATATGCATTATTGGATACGGATATTTCTTTTAACTCGTTTTGTTTCTGCAAAAATGCAAACTGGCCAAGTTCGAATTCATTAGACAGGGATGAGAGCGCTCCGACCCAGATGGCTGATTTCCACTACTAAATTTTAGTCCTTTTGTGCGCAGCTCTGCATATATGCAAACTACAGTCTTTTGAATTTAATAGATTTTTTGATTCGTATATACCCAATACACACGAGAAAATTGAAATTGCAATATCTGCTTTAATTAATACCATACATTCCGTATTTAAATAAAGCGAAATAAACCACTGAATCTTTCTGGTATAAAGTCAGATTCTCTAAACAACGTAATTTCTAGAACGCATTTTATCATGGGAATTAAAGGGTTAAAGTTTAATTTTTACAAAATAAATAATTATATAAAATAAGGTATTTGGTTGGTTGGTTGATTGGAGTTTTATGGCACAGGGTCCAATAAGGTATTTGGGGACATACTTCTTAAAATATTTACTAATTTACAATATTTTAGCGTAAAACAGCCACACGACAGTAGTTTTTACTGGTATTGCAGGCGAACAACAGAAGAAAAGATAGACGTATTATTTGAAAAATGTACCTGTGATTTTTTTTTCATTATTTTTCCTGTGTAAAAAAACCTATCAGAGAATCATGTATAATTTTTTCGAAACAAAATAAAAAATCGTGCATTTAAGGTTTAATGATGTTCTTTGCTTATTAAATCTCAGAAATTTTGACATTAAATAAGGTGAGATATACCACTAAAGTTTAATGGGAGCAATCATTTATTTGGGTTGGAGCGCTCTCATCTCTAATTAGAACAAATATTTTGTAGTTTAATACATTACCGTTGGTATGTCTTTCGAAATCTTGGCTTTAACTAGTGTTTGCTGGTGTCCCGCATAAATCGGGGCTGCGAATGCTGTGGACACCAGTATTTTAAGGCATTTTCTTCATCTTATCTAATAGCAGAATTATCTGCATTTAAATATGTAGAAATAAACTGTAAGAAATTAACAAAATTTGCAAGATAATTATGTTAAAAAATGTATTTTTTTTTTAATAATGGTGCGAACAGAATATAAAAAAGTCGCCTGTGCAGCCCTGCAATGGGAGCATGGTTTTATAATTCCCTCGTTTGCATTTGGATAGTTCTAAGCCAGTATTGCCAATGGGTTACTTTTTTCAATCCAGGTTTCTTGATTGGTACCACTTTTTTGAAATGGTAAAATTCCCCATGTTTTCGCCTTAATTAATATGTCGATAAATAAGGCAAATTTTACCATTTCAAAAAAGTGGTGCCAATCAAGAAATCTGAATTTTTAAAAAAAGTAGCCTACTGGCATTCTTCTAACCGTTTGCTGTTTTCTTACTGTTTTCTTTGTTTTCTTACTGCCAACTCTCCCGCTTTTTTGTACCACAAAAATTTAATAGAAAATTTCGCCTTATTTAATGCACAGACTACAGCGATTTAAAAATGTTAAATTTAATATGAAATTTTTGTCCTACAAAAAAGTGTAAGATGTTGGCAGCTATGTGTATAGGATATTAACTGTCGCTGGCTATCTAGGTGCTTTTTTACGTTTTCGATTTTCGTTGCCGGTTTTTTTTTCTGAGAATATTTTCATTTTTAGTACCAATTTCGAATGTAGAAGTGTCATCGGAGAAAAAACAGCAACAAAAATCCAAAAATTAGGAAAGTAACCGTTTAGACAACGTTCTCTGATAACTGGTGTCCAGAGCATTTGAAACCCTCATTTACGTGGGACACCTAGGAACAGTGTTGCCAGTGGGCTACTACTTTTAAATTCAGATTTCTTTAATAGAACCCCTTTTTGAAATTGTAAAATTCGCCTTATTTAATGACATATTAAGGCTAAAACAAAGGGAATTTTACCATTTCAAAAAAGTTGTGCTAATCAATAAATCTGAATTTTTTAAAAAGTATACCGCTGCAACACTGCCTGGGAACAAGAACACAAACACATTCCGGCGCAGAGTAATTCTGTTCGTAAAATAGTGAAATTATTGATTCACACCAGAATTTATAAACGAATGTTTATTAAATAAAGACTTGTTTTAATTGATTTTCTTCGTAAGAACAAAATTTTATAAAAATATTTTGATTGTCAGTTGAGAGTTTCAAATTAAAATTACCGTATATACTCGCGTATAAGTCGACCCTAAATTCCAGAGGAATAACAGACTGAATACCAGTATTTGAAAAAAGTTATCTTCTTGTTATCTAAATGCAGAATTTGCTGACATTAAATAAGACGCAGATAGCTACGAGAAAATATTGGTATGAAACATATTTTTTCCACGAATTTAGGGATCGACTTATACGCGAGTATATACAGTAAGTGGTTAACCCTTTGAGGGGCAAGCAATTGTTTTTATGTAATGCTGAATTCCCACCGGAAATTTAGAAAATGTTTATTTCAATATAAGGAAAAGCAATTTTTCAACTCTTTTCTCCCAAAGTTATAAAATTAAAACTTTATTAAAATTTTCTGGTGCAGATCTTAATTAAACTTAGGTGGGATATAGTATATCCTACCGCCCCTCAAGGGGTTAACCCTTTATCTACTGACGTACCACTCACCAGTGTTGCCAGCGGGCTACTTTTTTTTTATTTCAGATTTCTTGATTGGCACCACTTTTCTCGAAATGGTAAAATTCCCTTCTTTTCATCTTTAATATTATGTCATAACATAAGGTGAATTTTATTATTTCAAAAAAGTGGTGCCAATCAAGAAATCTGAATATAAAAAATAGTAGCCCACTGGCAACACTGCCACCCAATTTAAACTTTCATCCCATAGTGAATATTACTAATCTTCTAATGGTACTTTGCAAAATCAACTCCACTTTATCTGGATACATGGTAGCAGTAGTTTGAGGTTTGTTATTTTAGCGAGGAAGGAGGGTATCTTTGAAACAGTCGATGTATTTTGTATCGACATTTTGTACAGATTCTCACGCTCGTCTTTTCATTGCTGCAAACACAGTAAAGGATATAAGATAAGGGTTGGATTTTTTTTATGTGTTCATTATGATCTTAGAATACAATATGACTAGCTATTTTAGGTGAACGGTGTATGTATTTGATTTAACAGTTGAATAACTCGGTGGTACTTATAAGTACCGTCAGTACACTGGGTGTTGGAGAAAATCTTCTTGTTTACTTTTCGTCTGTGTAGTTTTCATCTCTTTTAAAGTGTAATTACTAAACTGTAGTGTAGTAATAATTTTCCTAGTATTTCTTTTTTGTTTCATTGTTATTTTTCATAGGAAATCGAAAAAGTTGTGGCACCGGCTCTTTTTTGCTATGCTAGAAATGACATATGTAAATTCCTATCTTGAATATGTGGAGATGCGAGAGAACATGTTGTCACTGGAATATAGACGTCGCATAACTAAAGGACTGCTAATAAGATCGAAACCTAAAAAAAAAAAAATTATTTTAACACTTTCAAGGGAAAAGCCTTTTCAATGTTAAAGTGTTGAAATAAACGATTGCCACCGGAATTTGCCAAAACATTTATTTGTAAATATGAAAAAGTCTACATTTCACATACTTAACAAATCGAAAATATTTTACCACAATTCTGGTGCCATTTGAAATAACTTGTGGGTCTTTTGTTACGAAATATTGTCATAGTGTACTGACGGCACTTTAATTAATTAACTCTAATTAATTAAATTTCTCACGGGTGAGTATTTTTTTATGTTTATCCTTTAATTTTCATTGTAGTAACTGAAAAAAACATTAAACGAAAAAAATTTGCAGTAGATCGTAATGTAGTAGATAAAGAGTTAAAGCCCTTGAAATGGTTAAAAGAGTAGAAGCTTTTCCCTCTTCTGAAAGCCCTTCATAAATTGCCTTAATGAAGTTTATGTATCAGATTTTAAAATATCTTTCTACATATGAATTTAATATAAAACGTCTTAGAACTAAAAAATATCAAAAATATAATATTATTGCATTTTGTTTAGGCAGAAGAGACACGTCTTTAGTCAATGATGTTTTGTGAAGAAAAACGAGATTTTTTGTGTCCGTCGAGAAAGTGTTAAGAATGCCACAGTGTAACGCTGATACACTCGTTAACTAATGTTAAACCAATTCATGGCTGCCACAGGTGACTATTTTTTATTTCTAATCCGCACCATTTTTCAAAACAAAAATCTTTTACCTACGCTTTAACAAAATTTGCAAGAGAAGTATGTTAAAAAATGTATTTTTTCTTAAATAATGGTGCGAACTGAATATAAAAAAATTCGCCTGTGGCAGCCCTGCAATGGGAGCATGGTTTTATAATTCCCTCGTTTGCATTTGGATAGTTCTAAGCCAGTATTGCCAATTGGTTACATTTTTTAATCCAGGTTTCTTGATTGGAACCACTTTTCTGAAATGGTAAAATTCCCCATGTTTTCGCCTAAATTAATATGTCGATAAATAAGGCAAATTTTACCATTTCAAAAAAGTGGTGCCAATCAAGAAATCTGAATTTAAAAAAAAGTAGCCTACTGGCATTCTTCTAACCGTTTGCTGTTTTCTTACGTATACATAGCTGCCAACTCTCCCGCTTTTTTGTACCACAAAAATTTAATAGAAAATTTCGCCTTATTTAACCCTTTCAGGGGCAAAGCACTTCTGTTGCTAAAATGTTAAAATGATTGATTGCGACACCGGTTTATATGAACAACTTTATATGAAACTTAGTATAAGCTTTTCTTCGCGTACATTATATGGAACAAAATTTAATTCCTAAATTCTGGGGTGAATGTGGCATTTGGGAATTAAAATTAAGTGGTATATATCATATACCGGTGCCCTTCAAGGGGTTAATGCACAGACTACAGCGATTTAAAAATGTTAAATTTAATATGAAATTTTTGTCCTACAAAAAAGTGTAAATGTTGGCAGCAATGTGTATAGGATATTAACTGTCGCTGGCTATCTAGGTGCTTTTTTACTTTTTCGATTTTCGTTGCCGGTTTTTTTTTTTTTTTTTTTTTTTTTTTTTTGTGAGAATATTTTCATTTTTAGTACCAATTTCGAATGTAGAAGTGTCATCGGAGAAAAAACAGCAACAAAAATCCAAAAATTAGGAAAGTAACCGTTTAGACAACGTCCTCTGATAACACTACCCAACATCAAAAATGTTTCGGGCTCGAAAATAGTTATTTCCGAAGTATTTTGTCGCGCTAAACACGAAAATCAACATAAAAAGTTGAGATTAGCTCTTGTTTTCAAGATAGGAACCAACTTGAAAAACTTCATTATGGCTGTTTTATGGGAAATTGAGTGTTCGGAAGTCGGTACTCCTATTAGCTGTAATTCCTCTCAACTGCATTCTCTGTGTGGAATCTTTTTGACGTTATTTTTCCTCAGCAGATGGAAGCACCTTCCCTGGGACTGACCGTCTTTTGAACCGGTGAGAGCGTCAGTAGAATGAAAAAAGATAACAGTGCACGATTCAAGTGACATTCTTTGCTATTCGCCTTACAACTAAAGGTCAACAACTTTTGTTACATCTGTAGTGAAATAACTTTTTAAGCCCAGAAGCGAACCATTAGCCCAGTTGTAAAGACAGCTTAATTCCATTACTTCGGTATGAAGATGGGTGACCAGGATAAACCTTGGGCCCCACATGTTTGTTGTAATTCTTGCTCAGTTAGACTGCGAGAGTGACTGAATGGGAAGAAACGAAAAAGGAAGTTTGCTGTACCCATGATTTGGCGTGAGCCAAGAAACGATGTTGGCAATTGTTATTTCTGCATGACGCCATCCATGAATCGAGGTTGGACAAAAAAGAAGAAGGAATCGGTACAGTATCCCAGTGTTACATCAGCCATTCGGCCCGTTCCTCACTCGGCTAATCTGCAATTCCTGAACCACCTCAAAATTATGAGATTGAAGAGGATGATACTGTAGAAGAAGAAGTCACTAGACCTGGGACTGTCCATGACCTATATTTCAAGGCAGAAGATTTGAATGAGCCTCACAGACTAAATCAGACAGAACTGAATGATCTCGTAAGAGATCTTGACTTGCCAAAGGAGAAAGCAGAGCTTCTGGCATCAAGACTGAAGCAATGGCATCTACTCCAACCAGAAGTCAAGATCACAGAATATAGGACTCGTCACAAGAATCTTCTTCATTTCTTTGAGAAGAAATAACATGGGTTTGCTGGTACTGATGTTAATGGTTTGATGAATTCCATGGACATAACTCATGATCCACGGAAGTGGAGGTTATTTGTAGACTCTTCCAAACTTAGTTTAAAAGCAGTCTTACTACACAACGGCAACGTTATTCTTTCCCTTCCCATTGGACATTCCGTTCACATGCAGGAAACTTACGGGAACGTGAAATTACTTAGAGTCAATCAAATACGAGGATCATAAATGGCAGATTTGTGGTGACTTGAAAGTAATTGGTAAAGTAATTACTCCTGGGAATTCAATTAGGATATACCAAGTACTGCTGTTTTCTGTGTTTTTGGGACAGTCGAGATAGAAACTCTCACTGCATAAAAGATAAATGGCCTTCAAGAAATCTAAATCCCAGGGAGAGAAATGTTGAAAATGAGCCTCTAGTTGATCCAAAAAACATTCTGCTTCCACCCCTGCACATTAAGCTGGGATTAATAAAGAACTTCGTGAAAGTCACGAACAAGGATGGAGAGGCTTTCCAGTACCTTAGAGCGAAATTTCCAAGACTGACTGAATCAAAGGTTAAAGAGGGAATCTTTGTGCGCCCTCAAATAAGCACAATAATGAATTACCCTGCTTTTGATAAAGTTTTGGAAGGGAAAGAGAAAGCAGCCTGGGAAGCCTTAAAAGGTGTGGTACGAGGATTTCTAGGCAACAGACAAGCCGAGAACGATCAACAGTTGGTGAAACAACTCCTACAAAAGTACCATGACCTTGGATGCAACATATCTCTGAAACTTCATTTCCTCCACTCCCATCTTGATTTTTTCCCCTAAAAACGGTGGAGCTGTAAGCGATGAGCACGGTGAAAGGTTTCACAAAGATATCTCTGTAATGGAACGCAGATATCAGGGTCGTTGGGAAGAGTCAATGCTGGCCGACTACTGCTGGACTGTTACAAGAGATGCTCCGGCGTTGACATACAAGAAGCAATTCAAAAGGAAACGTTTGCAAGAATAGGCTAAAAACAATCACTGCTTTCTGAAAAATGAACATTGTTTAATGAAACATGCCTATTGTATTGTATTTATTACATATGAATTTTTTTCTTCTTCAATTTCCTTTTAAATCGATGTGTGGGATGCTGTGTCCCTTTCTGCAATGGGCTGTATTGTATCTTGAAAACAAGAGCTAATAAAAAAATTTCATTTAGATATTCGTTTTTTTTCAACCCAAAATTAGTAAGAATTGACTATCTAGAACCAGGAAACTGACAAAATATTTTTTTTGTTGGGTAGTGTAACCTATGGAAAGTAACGTTTACAAATATTAAAATGCAAACAAGAAATTTTAACCCTATAATGCTCGTTCTCGTGACTTTCACAGGCATTGTAGGCTATTTTTTTATTCCGATTGTTCGATTAACACCAGTTTTTCAAAATTGTGTAATTGGCTTCATTCTCGCATCGTTTTATCAGCCATGAAAAAAAGGTGAATATTTCAACTTTAAAAAAGGTGATAGCAATTGAACAATCTGAATTTTTTTTTTTTAAAGTAGACTGCACTTGTCGTACGCTTAACCCCTTGAAAAGTGGCGGTATATTATATATACCACTTAGATTTAATTCTCAAATGCCGCATTGGCACCAGAATTTTAAAACAATATTTTACTTTATATTACGTACTCAAAGAAACGCTTTTACTTAATTCCATATATATATTTTTTGAAAATCCTGGTGTCGATCTATCATTTTAACATTTTTGCGACAGAAGTAGTTTGCCCGTGAAAGGGTTAATGGGTTAAAGTAACTCTGACATTGTTTTAACCTTAACTTGCAAGTGTTATCACGTTATTAGCATAATCTGTGAATAGTATGAGTAATATTTTCCTTGAAAACGTTATTTCAAAAACTGTTAGCATTAAACATAGCGCTCATTATCTTTGACCATCGCTGTTACCGAAGAGCAATATTTTCCTTTAGTTTCAAAAATTCTGTAAATAGATAAGGCGAAAATTACTGTTCGGAAAAAGTGGTATTGAAAAATAAGGATTACTGCGCATACCGACTATTCAATTTCGAAATCTATAATCTATATCGTTATGGCACTTGATTAAAAAAAAGTTGATTAATATAGTATAGTAAAACTGCAGGTTATGAGAATCTGAGAAAATCAAATGTTAGATTTGACGAACTTTTTAGTAAATGAATCTGTCTGACATACATTTAGAAACAAACATGCGTGATGTCGGGGAAGGTGGAGCGTACAGGTAAATTGCAACCACTTTTTACGAATAGAATTCTTTAAGACAGAAATTCTGCGTTTTTAATTTTACCGGTCTTCGCTTTCATAAAAAGTGGTTTCAGGCTTTCTGCCTTCCCCCTCTTCCCATTGAAGATACGTCTATGGAGAAAAGTTTTGCAAAACAAACAGGAGGGAAATACACTATGATCACCTGCTAAGTCCGCAACATTAACTGGCGGAAAAAAATCTTATCCCATGTTGGTACAACTACCTCATTGTTTGTAAAACAGAAGCCAGTAGTGCATTTATTATGAGTCACAGTTTTTGTCATTGCCACGACAAGACACTTGACTTTAAGCCGAAATACTGTACCCTTAATAATCTTGTTTAAACATTTTTTTTTTCAGAAATTATGATAGAAGTATAAAACAGTTCGGAAATCGTGCTAATATCCTTTAGACGGATAAAAGAAAATGCGACTATTTCGAAAGATTAATATTCGAAGTATTTCATAACTGTTAATAGTTTTTAGGGCAAATTTTACTATTTGTAAATAGTAGGGACAATTGGCCTACTGGCCCGCGCATTCTTTAAAATTGAGTTATGTAGTCTTTCTCCATAAAATTCTGTAGTTTTAAGGATTCGGAAATATGAAGCTAATACGTTGATGTTTATAGGAAATGTCTGTTAAATAGGGTCAGGTAGTGTAAAAATGTTATAAAAACAATTCTTTTTTTATTTATATTTATTTTGCCAAAATATATTATTTTAATCTTTAAAAAAATTACACAGAACGTGCAAATGAACATTGCTCTCAACATTTCAAGGCCAATTTCAACAATAAAATTATGAATTATTACAGATAATGCTCACTCATTGTCAATTTTACCTCATGCGGTGGGGTAAAATAAGTATAACTTAATTAAAGCTTTTTATTTCTTTAATTAGATAAGTAATTGAAAGTGAATGTGATTAAAAGTGTTCTTTAGAGTGCTGAAAATATTAATCAGCAGGTTTAAGTGAAGAAATAGTCTAGATTATGGTTCCTTGGTGGATCAGAAGGACAGCTGCAATTTGTGATACAACAAACATGTCATCTCTCTCAGGAAAAAATGAAATAGGAACATCCACTCTCTTTTGCGAACTTAACTATGTATCCCTGATTATTGTGATCACAACAAACATTTGTTGTCATTAAAGATTTCGTTTTCTAAAGAAAATAAACCTCTCCTAAATAATCAATAACTTTGTTGGCAAGACTTTTAAATAAGATATAGTTATTATATCGGGCTTCTATTTCCCTTATTTTTTACTTTTTACTTTAAAACAAGAAAGAAAAAATCATGAGTAAAGCACAGATTATAAAACACTATGTATCCCTGATTATTGTGATCACAACAAATATTTGTTGTCATTAAAGATTTCGTTTTTAAAGAAAATAAACCTCTCCTAAATAATCAATAACTTTGTTGGTAAGATTTTTAACCATGATATAGTTATTATATCGGGCTTCTATTTCTCTTATTTTTTTACTTTTTACTTTAAAACAAGAAAGAAAAAATCATGCGTAAAGCATAGATTATGAAACACTTTCCAACGCATTCAGAATAATGTAATAAAACTGCACCGTTTAATAAGTTAAAACATTATGTCTATTTCAACAATATGGAAACGCATAACACATTTGAAAACCCAATTTCAGCTGTTTCCATCTACAATCGGAAAATTATCCGAATTTTTTCAGCAGACCTGTATATGATATGTAGATTTGTATCGGGCTTCTTTTTCTCTTATTTTTTACTTTTTACTTCAAAACAAGAAAGAAAAAATCATGCGTAAAGCATAGATTATGAAACACTTTCCAACACATTCAGAATAATATAATAAAACTGCACCGTTTAATAAGTTAAAACATTATGTCTGTTTCAACAATATGGAAACGCATAACACATTTGAAAACCCAATTTCAGCTGTTCCCATCTACAATCGGAAAATTATCCGAATTTTTTCAGCAGACCTGTATATGATATGTAGATTTGTATCGGGCTTCTTTTTCTCTTATTTTTTACTTTTTACTTTAAAACAAGAAAGAAATAATCATGCGTAAAGCATAGATTATGAAACACTTTCCAACACATTCAGAATAATGTAATAAAACTGCACCGTTTAATAAGTTAAAACATTATGTCTATTTCAACAATATGGAAACGCATAACACATTTGAAAACCCAATTTCAGCTGTTCCCATCTACAATCAGAAAATTATCCGAATTTTTCAGGCGACCTGTATATGATATGTAGATTTGTATCTATTAACTACATGCATGCCAAAATTTAGTTCACTTAAGAAATACATATACCTCGGTTGAAAATTCCCCTTCAGCAACTTCCTCTAATGAGGAGAACGGTAGGTGAATACTTTTGTGCAGCCCTGTATATGAGTTTATAGAATTTATACATAACGAGTAATACGTAAAAAAATAGTTAACAAAAAGCGCATAGTACCGAATTTTAAAACGCACACTCCATCAATTACTACTCAAATACAGTACTGTAACCCATTTCTTTTGAATTCATTTAAATGAATAAAAAATGCTATGAATGTCCTGTTCTAACGTAATCATAGTAAAATTCAATGGTTTATATCTGTTTCAATACATCTGAAATAGTATAATGTCATTAAATACTCTGCAAACGATTTTTCCCCATATACATAGCTGCCAACCTTTCACTAATCTTCCGTAATGTCTGGATTAATTTGACCCAGGTTAACCACATTTCGAACCCGAAAATTTATTTCATGAATTCTTATTTATTTAATTCCACATTTCTACGTGAAACACATTTAATTTCCTTTCGTGAAAAAAATTCTGGTTCGAAACTTATTAAACCAGGGTCAAATTAACGCAAGTATTACGGAAGATTAGTTTGAGGTTGGCACCTATGCATATACCACAATGCAATGTAATTCTAATGAGTGCCCCTGTAAATGAACTATTAATCCTTCATACTTCATATAAAATACCAAACAAGTTTTGTGACTCTAGATAACCTTTATAAATTGCATGAAAATCCGAGTATATTTACGGGAGTTAGAGCGTGGACAGACGGACAGACGAACCGAAGGCATAAACATTTTTCAACTTTGTTGGAATGTGTTAAAAATGTATAACAACTGGCAAAATGTAAGTATAAAGCTGAAATTTACATTTTTTGCTTTTACTATGAATTAATTTATCAAATTAAATTTATTTTTAATAAACTTATAAAAGTAAATAGCTTTAGAGCACTATATTGTTTTAATGCCAAATGTTACATAAAAAAATTATCAAATTATCAACAAAGTAAAAAAAAAATGTTTTTTGCTTGCTAAGCACAACAATATAACTATTTTACCCCTTTCAAGTTTTTTGCTCGATAGTATTAATTTTACATTATGTTGTAATTCAAAAAGCAAAAAGTTAATCCTGAATAAATGTTTTATGCTATACAATGGATAAATAATCTGAAAATAGGTTCTTATTTACAGGGATGAGATTTCCGACTTTTTGCATACCAGTATAATCTTAGAGAAAATGTTATTTTATTTAATGGGAACATTTTTGCAATTTAAGAGAACAACATTTTCTCTAAGATTATTGGTATGCAAAATGTCGGAAATCTCATCCATGTATTTACTTTAAATTTAAAGTTTTTTTTTTTCATGATTTCAACCAATTCATACCATCCAAATTATTAAAATGGCTGCCAAGTATAATAATACAGAAAGTAATATTTTGTTATTTATTTAAAAATGATAACTGACACCTGTAACACAATAATTTGGCAAAACAGTTGCAAAAAGTTACAATTTATATTTTTTATAAATTTATTTTTGAAATCTACCTATTTTACCCCATTACTTATTTTACATTGACTGACCCTGCCATTCATAAAAGAGTATAATATTTAAAAAAAAAATTAGTTTAGTTTTTTATGGAGCCTATAATACGAAATATATGTGAACAGAAAAAACAAAATGTATGATTTAACTCAAAAAATGATGGGTCATAGCTTCGAAAATGTTCATGTTACGCAACAACGGGAAATCTACGTACATGAATTGAAAAATGAGGTCAAGCTGGTAACACTGCTGTTATGTTGTCCGTAAAATGTGGTTTGCATAAATAATTGTAAGTGGCAAGCCTGTATCAAATGAGATTATAATTTTGTTGTATTATTTCTGTTTCAAGAATTATTCATAAATTTATATTCAAACATTTTTCAATCTATTTACACGAAAATGCAGTATTTAAGAATAAAAACATTAGCTTTAACTCCTTAACTCTCGCCCCCGTGATATTCACGGGCTGTGCCTTTTATTCAGATTGTTGGATTTTTCTTAATTCCCACCAGTTTTATAAAATAGTGTAATTGGCTTTAGTATGGTATCATTTTACCTGTCATTAAATAAGGTGTATATTTCTTTTTCAAAACAGTGGTGCGAATAAGCAATTTGAATTTTTAAACCATAATTTTATGTGACCGTTAAGGGGTTATGAAAAATGTCATAATATTTACGCAATTGTGCATAACCCATGGCTACCAACTCTTTCGCATTTTTGTACCACGAAAATTTAATAAAATTTTTTGCCTTATTTAATTAGCGTCTTTCCGCCATCTAAAAAAGTAAAATGGTCTATAAAAAAATTTTGTGGTACAAAAAAGCGTAAGCCGTTAGAAGCTATGATAACCTGAGGAAAGTCATCTTCATTATTTAAAAATTTCTCAAAGCTGTTCAATTAGATGCCTTGAAACGTGAGAGCTTAGAAAATTACAACAGCATGACACCCAGTACTAACTTTAATTCTTTGTTGAAACATATATATTGAATATATTTTTCCTGGTGCAAGAGTAGATATTTTTCTAACCACATTTCATCGCCATTTCATCGTTTTGTCTTCCACCGTTACTGTAAATTTTCAGTAAAATAAGGTCATAATGAATTTTGCACAGCTTCCTAACCACTACGATTTTTTGTCATCATTATTTGTGAATTCCAATAGTTATTTTATTTAAGTGCAGAAATCATCGATTTTGATTTATGAGGAATATAAATTATAATGCTCAAATAAATTATTCTTAACCCCTTGAGGGGCTGTGGGATATATTTTATCCCACCTAATTTTAATGAAGATTTCCACCGAAAATTTTTAATTAGATTTTACTTTTACAACTTTGGTGAAAAAAAGCTGTAAAACTTCTTCTCCTTATTTTGAAATGAAATTTTTCTAATTTTCCGGCGTAAATTCAACATTACAGGAACGCAATTACTTGCCCCTCAAAGGGTTAACAGGATCGGCTACGAGCATAGCTGCCAACTCTTACGCTTTTTTGTACCACAAAAATTTATTAGTAAATGTTTCCTTATTAAATCGTCGCAATCTGCCGATTAAATAAGGGAGAAATTTCTATTAAATTTTGTGTTACAAAAAAGCGTAAGATGTTCGTAGCCATGGCTACGAGTAAATCTATTCAGTTCCAAAACGTTTTTGAGCGTTTACATCCGAGGTTGCATTATGTAAATGCGGTAAATAAGATTAAATGCAGTAAGTGTTATTAGAAGTATGCAAATGCGGTATTTAAGATATTATTCAGTAAAAATTATTAGCTTTATGTAAATGCTATAAATTAATTCAGATTGGATTAAATGCAGTAAATTTATTAGTATAATATGGATTTTCTTACAACCGTCATCTAACTCGACATATTTTCCTATATGAAAAATAACCATTTGGTGCAGTGTTGCCAGTGCACTGTTAAAAATTTTGCAGCAATCTGGCAGGTCATTCGACCGTTCTTTATAAAAACAGTTTCATAACCATAATTTAACTATATTCTGACCATAAAATGGCCAATAATATGGTCAGAATAGTGTTAAAATTACGGTTGTGTAACCGCTTTCAGAAAAACGGTCAAATGACCTGCCAGAATGCTGCAAATTTTTAACAGTGTGGGCTACTTTTTTAAAATTCAGATTTCTTGAATGGCACCGCTTCTTTGAAATGGTAAAATTCCCTTTGTTTTTGTATTAATTAATATTTCATTAAATAAGGCGAATTTTACCATTTCAAAAGAAAGGTGCCGATTAAGAAATCTGATTTTTTTTTTTTTTTTTTTTTTTTTTTTTTTTTTTTTTTTTTTTTTAAGTAGCCACTGGCAGCACTGATTTAGTAAATCATAATATAAAGTTTAAATATAATTTTATAACAAAAAAACTACAAAAGTTTAATTTTTTGCTCATTGCTAAAAAGATTTTCCCAGGACTAAACAAACATGTAATTGATTGCGGATTCCTTTCATCAATACTGCAACCAATATTAAACAGGATACACTCGCGCATGACTAGTGTACGCAAGGTTATTATATCGTCGCTACCATGTCAAACTATGCAATATGAAAACAGATTGCCAGCGGGCTACTTTTTTAAATTTCAGATTTCTTGATTGGCACCACTTTTTTGAAATAGTAAAATTCGCCTTATTTCATGTCATATTAATTAAGGCGAAAACAAGGGGAATTCTACCTTTTCACAAAAGTGATGCAAATCAAGAAATCTGACTTTAAAAAAACGTAGCCCACTGGAAACACTGCTTTCATATTGGATAATTTGACATGGTACCGATGATATCACAGTAGACGCCTGATTCAAACTTTGCGATAAAACAAGCCGAATATTACGATTCCAAGATATATGGTAAATGTAATAAGAACGTAAATTCATGTATCAGACCTTTAACACTTCCAACCCCATTAGAATATTATAAAGAAATTTCATTTTTTTAACCCATTAAGGACCAGCATGTTTTACAGAAATTTTATTCAGTTTACACCACGTTTTGTTAAAAACTTGCTTTTACTTTAAGAGTCACTGAAATGTGTTAATTAAATAAAGCAAATTTTACTTTTTCTCTTTCACTGGTATAAACAAAGTGGAAAAATCACAAATATAATGTTCATAGCTGAGCTGCCAACTTTTGCGCTTTTTTGCTACCACTAAAATTTAATAGAGATTTTCGTCTTCTTTAATCGTGAGATTTCGGCGATTAAATAAGATAACATTTACTATATAATTTTATTGGAAAGAAGAAACCGTAAAAGTTGGCAGCTATGAATGTTGCGAAGACGCAACGCCAGTCTTTAATGGGTTAATGCAATTTCAGGCCTCCCAATCAGCACTTTTTTTAAACATCTCTCTCACACGAAGAAAAATCTTCTTTATAAATTTTAAATAATAAACTTTCCTCGAAAAGCGTTTTTGTTGCTGTTGTAGGGCTGCCATTGCTGACTGTTTTTATATTCTATTTGCACTACTATTTTTAAAAAGTAAATTTTGAAGTGTATTTCCCTTCTACATGTTGTGAAAATGTATGTAGGGTTAGTTTGGATAACAGGACCCAGGAGGTAACTGGGCCATAGGCTATTTTATAGAAAACTGTTGATGTTTTTTAAGTTTTAGCTTTTGTGAACAATGCACCTTAATCTCTACTTATTAAAACAACGTGTGTCAACTCAATCATAACTCTCTCTTTGCTGTGATAGGTTGTCGAAAATTTACGTTTCTTTTTTTAAAACAACGTCAATTTGATTGAACTTTCTCGGCTTTTTATTAAAATACTGCAAGTACTTTTATTAAACAAAGTTTTTTTTTTAAAGATTAGGCATATAACTACATTAATATTATTAGGTATCTATACATATTTACTTCATGTTTCAAATGTAACACAGGTGTTCCAGTTACCCCATAAATGTTTCAAGAAAGGGGTAACTGAAACATGTATCCGGGGTAACTGGACCATGTTGGATCCAGATACCCCAATAGTTATAAATAATTTTTTTTTTTTGAGTTTCTCTTACAACGGGAAATAAATTTCTCCATTGTTTTTTGCTCACAATAAATCAAATTATAGAATACCTTATTAAAATTAAGTAATAAAATTTAAAAAAAGCATATTGGGAGGTATCAAATCAAATTTCTTAACCCGTTGAAGGGTGGTGATGCCGTTATGGCATCACATAATATTAATCCCTAATTGCCACATTGGCACAGGAATTTTATAATGAAAATTTCACCTTTATTAAGTACGCAAAAATATACTTTTACTCGTTTACAAAAAAATTCTCTTGCAAATACTGGTGTCATTAAATTATTTTAGCATTTTACGAATACAAGTACCTTGCCCCTCAAAGCGAGATAGCCAAACCTTGAAATTGTACAATACAGATGAAGAACTTAAGTACTTACGTAGCCATTTGTTCATACATTTACCTTGTTCTTATTTTCCTTAAAATACCCATGTAACTTTTATACTCATTACCTATATTAAAGTACATAAGTACATACTTAATTTTTATGTTTTTGGTATAAATAAATCTAATATTTTCACTTTTAGTGCTTTTTTTAGAAACATTGACAGCAAAGGTTTTCCTTACAACGCTCATTAGTTAACATATAATTTACATGATCTGCCTGGTTTAAATTTTTTAAATTTTTTTACATTTTTTCAAACAGGACCTGATATCCCATATGAAAAAAATTAAGTGGAATAAGTGTGGAATATAGACCCTCCTGGTCCACTTACCCCATTTTTGGAGGTAACTGGACCCATGATGAAAGAAAGATGAAATATGCATTTTTCTTTTTAAATAATAAAATGTACTTTTGAGTATTTTCGTCTGATTGAGGGAACCTAACTGAACCATTACCGTCTCAATACTCAAGGCCTCCGGACTGATTTTGTGACGTACCAAATGAAGATTAACTTCTTGAAGGGCAAGCAATTGCGTTTGTGTAATTCCCAACGGAATTTTAGAAAAAAATTATTTCAAAATAAGGAAAAGCAATTTTACGACTTTTCTCCACTAAAGTCAGAAAACTAAAATTTCCTAAAATTTTTTTGATGTAAATCCTGATTAATCGTAGGTGGTATATAATACATAGCGCCGCCCCTTGACCCCTTGAGGGGCGGTGAAGTTTCTCGCGTTTTGACTAGATTTATTTTTCTATAAAAAAATACTGATATTTGGCCTTGAAAATAACGGTACCTGTACGAACCTGTTTTAATGCTGTCTCATCCACTTTTGAAGTTTTCCCATTTTCTGGTATATATGAATAGCATTTTTTTCCAGCAATTAAATAAACTTTTTTTTCACCTAAAATTGTAGCTATATCATTTCTTCCCCAATATCGATTTAAAAATTCAACTAAATATTCTTTTTTTTTTCAGGTTTTTGAAAATTTATTGGCGTGCTCTGGGAAGGCCCTATAATGGTGAACGGTACATGGATTGCATCCCGATTTTTTCTTTCTGTATCTTTTATTGAGGAGGATATAAAATTGTCAAAATAAGATGGATTTTGCCGGCTTTAGTATTGCAAATTTATTTTAATATGTATTCAGCTATCCTGCCAAAGGTTTGGGGCACTGTTGGTTTTAATCTGTGAAGCAAGTAAAATCCATCTATTAATTCCACGTCAATCTGTAATGGATATTCTGGTTCAACTAAAGCTTTAATTGGGTTTGCCAAAGCAGAGTTTGTTTGTTGTTTTATGCATTTCACCTGAGCATTGAAACAATGTTGGTGGTGCAGGTGCAAATTGATAAGAAAGACACATTTCAAGATCAATTTTTCTGCTTAAAGCTATTTCTAATAAGCTTCCAAAAATATTCCTTTCTATTTTCATTAAAAAAATTATCCTGCAGTCAGTAATTTTGAAAATTTTTTTAATGCATTCTGAATAAAATGTTTGGATTTTTACTTTGCTAATGGGAGATTCAAATATGTCACCATTGCAATTACACAGCTACGTATGAAACTTAGCTTTTTATTTTCACCTATTTTTCAACCTCGATGAGAAATTTACAAGTTGAATGACAAACAGATTGTCCAGTAAGAATATAAAATAAATAACAGATCTGTATATTCTTTCTGTACACTTTGAAACCTACATTGTGATGCATGTACGATCCTTGTATTTCATACATAGGAAAACAATCAAAATTGAGGTCATAAAAGTAAATCTGCCTCCTTGTTACGGCAGAATTAGACCTGGCAGACCAGTATATTCTAAATGTACATTTTGAAACCTACATTGTGATGTATGCATGGATCTTGTATTCAATACATATGTACCCAGATCGAAATTCATGCTGGTATTTGTTTGCTAGACAAGCATTAAACCTTTATCTACTGCTTTATGATCTACTGCAATTTTTTTCATGTAATATATTTTTTTCAGTTATTACAATGCAAATTAAAGGATAAACATAAAAAAATACTTACCCGTGATAAATTTAATTATTTAGAGGTGATTAATAAAAGTGGTACTTTACAGCAGTGCTGCCAGATTGGGGACTTCTTTAATTCAGATTATTTGACTGTCACCACTTTTTTAAAATAGTATAATTCGCTTATTTTTCAGAATTTTCAATCTATTTTCAAATAGGTCGAATATTTCTATTTTAATTTGGTGGTGACTATCAATAATATGGGAGCAAAAAAGTCCCCAATCTGACAACACTGCTTTAAAGTACCTTCAGTGCGCTATGACTAAAATATCGTAACAGAAAACCCACAAAGTATTTCAAATGCCACCAGAAAATATTTTCGCTTTAATAAGTATGTTAAATATAGGCTTTTCTCATTTACAAATAAATCTTTTGGCAAATTCCGGTGCCAATCATTTATTTCAACACTTTAGAATTGAAAAGGCTTTGCTCCTGAAAGGGTTAAAAAACTATTTTTTTTTAGCTTTCGATTTTATTAGCAGTCCTTTAGTTATGCGACGTCTGTATTCCAGGGACAACATGTTCTCTGGCATCAACACATATGCAATATATGAATTTCCATATGCCATTTCTAGCATTGCAAAAACGAGCCAGTACCACAACTTTTTTAATTTCCTATAAAAAATAACAATGAAACAGAAAAGAAATATTAGGGAAATCATTACTACACTACATTTTAGTAATTACATTTTAAAGCAGATGAAAACGATGGATAACTACAAAGACGAAAATAAACAAGAAGTTTTTCTTCAACAGCCAGTGTACTGACGGTACTTATAAGTACCACCGAGTAATTCAACTGTTAAATGAAATACATACACCGTTCACCTAAAATAGCTAGTCAAACTGTATTCTAAGATCATAATGAACACATAAAAAACCCCAACACTTATCTTATATCCTTTACTGTGTTTGCAGCAATAAAAAGACGAGCGTGACAATCTGTACAAAATGTCGGCACAAAACCCCTCTTATGTGTCAAAGATACCCTCTTTCCTCGCTAAAATAACAAACCTAGAACTACTGCTGCCATGTATCCGGATAAAGTGGAGTTAAAAGAGTGTTTTTGCAAAATACCATTAGAATATTAGTAATATTCACTGTGGGATGAAAGTTTAAAGTGAGTGGTACTTATAAGTACCGTGAGTAGATAAAGGTTTAAATGCTGTATCCCAGCAAGTAAAATAGCATAAACAGCCATAGCACATTTGCTGGTTCCACCAGAATTATCAGCGAGTTATGTTGTGTATTGGCCCACTTTACTGCTCTGCCAGCATACATAATCCAGCTTGTGTTTCTGGAAAATATTGCTGGCCTAGTAGCACTTAAGACCACCACTTACCGTAATTTCGGGTGTATAGCCCGCGGATCAAACAATCGTGTTTCGACCCAGAAATTCTTTAAAATAAAATGTAACTTCTTAGATCGCGGTAAATATTGGTCTTCAAATACTGAATAAAATTTCTGGGTCCAAACTGAACTGTTTGATCTGCGGGCTATACACCCGAAATTACGGTACTTGTAATTGCTGCTATTCTAGCAGTAATTCACCAGCAGCAGATACTATTTTTGTTGCTATTCTAGCATTACATAATACCATCAGTTGCTTTTAATTTTTGCTTTTCTAGCATCACTTGCTCTTAATTTTTGCTATGCTGGCATTACTTCTCTAGCATCACTTGCTTTTAATTTTTGCTATTCTAGCATTAATTTTCTAGCATCACTTGCTTGAATTGTGCATAAAAAGGTGAAAGAAAGATGCTGGTGGTACCATCTTTGGAGAATTTCTGAAGTACCTACATTTTTTAGTACTGGAAATTTATGTAGTTTTTTTTTTTTCTCCGAGGAGGATAGAACTCCCTACCTGCGGTTTGGGACCTGAACGCTGTACTTGATTGCTACTGGGGTCGTGTTTGTAAACGATTTTAAATTCGGGTATTGGTTGATGAAGCTGATTCTACTGTGTCTTGACATTTTTATAAGATAAAGAGTGAATTTATCGATGCTGTTATCCTCCAAGTTTCAATTAATAAGATTAATTTATTATTAGGGTTTTTCTATGGTTAATGGATAATTAGAATATGGTTTTATTAATATAATTCATTACTGGAAATTTCTATGCTTAATTAATCGTTTGAATATGGTCTGAATTATTTGTTTCAGAGAAATAAACAATTTCGAAGTGTATTTAGGTTATAGAATTTATCAATTTCAGGTGGGGATTAAGATTTTAAAACTTTAGTGCTCATAGAACGAAAAGGTGGTGGCGCGGGGGGGGGGGGGGGGGGGAATCAATTGTACATATTTTTAATTCGATTGTTATAAACATGTTTCTTAAATGAAACAGTGCTCCTTGAATTTTGAAATTTAACTGACTAAATTCTCTTTTTGAAAAGCAAAATTTTTTTTGTATAATTAAAATAATTAAACACCAAGAGAATGAACAGCTAAGAATTTTACGATGGAGGAGGGGGGGGGGGGTGCTTTTTCCAAAAAATCCTTCGTGGAAATTAATTTTCAGTTTTTTTTTTTTTTTTTTTTTTTTTTTTTTTTTTTTTTTTTTTTTAGATTTATATGTTAAAATTTTATCTAAAAATGGTGGACGAAGGCAGTTTGGAAGTTACGTTGTAGTAGCTGGAAAAGCAAATCTACCGCCTCTGGATTTTGAAATTTAAGAAATTAATATTTTTTCTCTGGCTTTGATAAAAACACTAAATTTAATCTTTTTGAGAAACTTAAAAGAATTAAATTCCAAGAGAAAGTGCTGCTATGAATTTTCTTCCATTTCGGGGGGGGGGGGGGGGCTTTTCCTTTTAAATCTACCATGGAAGTTAATTGTTATTTTTTTATGTTTTTGTGTTAAAAAAATTATCTCAAACGTGTTCAAGGGGCAGTGTTTAATTCAGGTGGCGGTGACACAGCTCTCCCCCTCACCAAATTTGAAATTTGATAAACAAAATTTTATTTTCCCCCCATTTTTAAAGATATATAAAATTTATAATTTTCAAGTAAGTTAAAATAATTTAACAGTAAATGGAAGATCAGTTTAAAATTTTCCGTTGGGGGGGGGGGGGGGGGTTACTACTCTATATCGGCTATGGAAATTAATTTTTAGTTCTGTTTCTTATGATGTTTAAGCGTAAAAAACTAATCTCAAATGGGTGGTTTAAGACAATCTTGAATTCAGGTGGCGTCCAGCCCCTCCCTGCGGATTTTATATTTTAATCAACAACAATTTTTTTTCTCCGTTTTTTAAAGACATACTGCATTTTTTTTCGAGTAAGTTAAAATATTTAAATTCTAAGAAAAAGAAGAAAAAATAATTCCATTATAAATGCGGAGGGAGGGGGGGGGGCTCCCCTAGAAGACTCTTGTAAAAGTTAATTCCCTCACAGATTTTAACCTCACCCCCATACAAGTTAATTAAAAAATAGAAGTTATATTTTAAATCTTTCGAAATTGCAATATACAGTAAAACCTCCATAACGCAAGAACCTTAATATTCCGTTAAGGGAAGAGGACTTAGGTGGTACATTAAGTCTCTCTCGATTTTGAAATTTAACTAATTTTTTTCTCCGATTTTGAAAAACAAATTTAAATTTAATATTTTCTCTTAGCTTAAAATAAAAGAGGAAGTAAGAATTTTCTGTTAGGGGGACGGAGGTGGTACTATGGTCTCTCCCCGGATTTGAAAATTTAATTCATAATTAAAATTTCCTTTTCTTTTATTTTCAAAAAACATAGTCAAATTGATACTTGTCGAGTAACTAAAAAAATAAATAAATAAACGTTTGATGATGGCAAGCATTAAGAAGCATACAATTGTTCATGTTCTTTGTGGTACCTACCCCATTACTGGAAGACACTGGTGTAGCAAATTAGCACATCTTACTAGAACATAGTACGTCATGCTGTTTTTAACCTAATCTGTCTGTATAACCTATTATGCCGACAAGCAATAAAACCATAAAATGCTTGTGTATAGCTTGTCATGCTGTGTAAGCTAGCTATATAGAATTTGATGCTGGCCAGCATTATAAAGCATATAATAGCATACAAAGCAATAAATAGCAATAACTAGCCTATTTTTGTTGCTGGTACTAGCATGAATTTTGACCCGGGTAAACACTCAAATTTGACGTCATAAAAGTATGTCTGCCACCTGGATCCGACATGATTGGACCTGGCAGACCAATATATTCTTAATGTACACTTTGAAACCTACATTGTGATGCAGGTACGGTGCTTGTATTCGATACATTGATAAACACTCAAAATTACCGTAAGAAAAGTAAGTCTGCCACCTGGTTCCGGCAGGATTAGACTTGGCAGACCGAATGTACACTTTGAAACCTAATATTGCGATATAAGTTTGATCCTTATATTCGATACATAGACAAACACTCAAAATTGACACCGAAAAGCGACGCAAAAAATCTATGACCCGGCAGAAATAAATAATTGAAAATGGTAGCTTCCTATAAGTCTTTGTTAGGACTTACTTATGACGGCCGAATTTTCTTTTTATCTTATACATAGGAAAATCGACGGCCGGTTCTTGAACTACAACAAGTAAAACACTAAAAATTAGTTTTAAAATGCACACGACAGTGGAAACGCAGTTCCACGAAAAAATATTTGTACACCAACGCCATGGAGACTAGTTTGACACTTTTACATCTAAATCAGCAATGTACATAAAATATTTAAAAATGTTTTTTCCATTTTAAATATTTTTTTTTATGTTTAACAACATTTATATATTTTAATACAACCTCACCGATTTTTGAAAAGATGATTTTTACATATGAAAGAGATGTTCATGTGATGCGGGTGTGACATTGATCTCACACGCGCAAGAGAAAAGAAATATCTTTTAAGTATGAAAAAGATATAAAGCAAATTAACTCCTTGTAAAAATATACTCATTATATCCATCCATTATAAGAAAAACCATACAGATTGTAACACGCACAAATTCAATATGTAACGATGCAGCATCATTTATCTTACCATACTTATGGCTCGAGCTACTCAATGGTTACGAAAATAAAATAAACATCCAAGTAAAATAAAATATAAATATCTTTCATATGATGAATGAATACGTGGAAAATTGAATGATGGCATTTCATAGACCGTGCAATTTTAGAATATTTTTAATTATTTGTTTTGAAAATGAGTCGGTTAGAGTCAAAACATGTAAAGAGTCAAATAAACCTATTTTTACTGTTTTAAAAGTTTTAATTTACACCTTTTAGCAACTAAAATTCGTATATGAAAAAGATGTTTTAAGAAATGGATGCTGCTATATTATGACAAATAAATTTTCGGTAAAATTGAAAATGTCTAAAATAAATGTTTCTGCATTAAACATTTTACGTACATCATGGCTAGTTTATGTGTAAAGCGTCAGAGACATCCATACACCTTCGGGCGAATTCAGTCATTACCGTCTCAATACTCAAGGCCTCCGGACTGATTTCGTGACGTACCAAATGAAGATTAACCCCTTGAAGGGGATGCAATTCCGTTTGTGTAATGCTTAATTCCCACCGGAAATTTAGAAAAATTTTATTTCAAAATAAGGAAAAGCAATTTTACGACTTTTCTCCACTAAAGTCAGAAAATTAAAATTTTCTAAAACTTTTCTGGTGCAAATCCTGATTAATCGTAGGAGGTATAAAATATATCCCACCGTCCCTCAAGGGGTTAAGGGGCGGCACTATATATTATATACCACCTACGATTAATCAGGATTTGCACCAGAAAAATTTTAGGAAATTTTATTTTTCTCACTTTAGTGGAGAAAAGTCGTAAAATTGCTTTTCCTTATTTTGAAATAATTTTTTTCTAAATTCCGGGTGGGAATTAAGCGTTACACAAACGCAATTGCCTGCCCTTCAAGGGGTTAATCTTCATTTGGTACGTCACGAAATCAGTCCGGAGGCCTTGAGTATTGAATCGGTAATGATTCAGCGCATAGTCAGCCCTATAAACGAAGTCTTTTGTGCGTCTATCTACATGTACGTCAGGGGTATCAAACTGTCACCCGCCGGTTACCACTAATTTTTTTAAGAAATAATCGTCATCTTGAATAGCATAGATACGATGGTTAGATAAGGCAGGGATTTCTATAAAATTTTAGTGTATCAAGCGGGCCACTGTTTGACGTTCCTGGTACCAGAAAATTTAATAGAAATTTTTGAAATATTTGATCGGCAGTTTACAGCGATTATACAAGGTAAAATTTACAATTAAATTTTTATGGAGCAAAGAAGCGTAAGATGTTGGCAGCTCTGGTTATATATAAAAAACAAGTTTTGGTGCACATCTTTGGTCATTTTTAATTTCGTTATGTTAGAAATATCATAAGAGCATGAAAATTAACACCAAATGTTTTCCCATAGATCATAATGTAATGGAATACCTTCCTGCATGTCCCTCGAAACGAAATTTACATGTTACTCTCGGAAAAGAATGTTTTAATCCACCTCAATGAGGCATTTCAAATTAATTAAATTTTAAATATCGTAGGATCTATAAAATGCGCCGCAGACAATTTCGCCCATAGATTATGATTAACGGAATTCATTCATTGTGGGTACATGTGAAGGAACAATAAATACTACACAATTCATTTTCGGTACGTGAAATTCTGTAGCAATCCTAAATAACAAATAAAAATGGCTTGGTATTCTGTGTATTTTAGGAGAGTTACAGCACGGACAGTTGAAGAGATAGATAGAAGACTCAACCGAATTTATAAAATGTTAAAAAACGTATACATCCAGGGAATATCATACACTGCTTGAGTATTCCCCGATTAAATACTGGTAAATGCAATCTACCAAACAGATTTCTATAGGCAATATAGAAAAGTAGATATTGTTCAAAATGCTGTTTGCTGTTAACCGTACTAAAAAAGAGGATTTCTTAAAATTCCAGTTCGAATTACCACTATTTTTTATTAGTAATATTTCCCTTATATATTCACAGAAATTCTATAATTTCGAAAATATTTATTTCAATGTTCATATATATGCTTCATATTAAGAACAACTTTAAAACACAGAGGTTCTTAATATCTTAGTTACCATAATGGAGTTATGAATAAAGTGGAAACATATAGTGTAGAGTCTACCAATTGCGAGTGAAGTAACTGAGGATTAGATAAGACACATAGGAGGTTGTCACAAGATGGCGGATAATTTTTTACATCGCATCAACAGTTTCTGAATACCGTAGGAACAAACTTCCACCAGTAAACGTTGAGTAGAAACTTTTGCTATATTTTAACGGCTTGTTCATGCAGAATTTCTCTCACAAATATGTTAAAAATGTCTATTCATTTTCACTGGTGGTCACTTTCATTGACTCTGACAGACAGTAGTTTAGGTTGTCACAATATGGCAGAAACGCAGGAACTGAATACCGCCTAAGTTAACTGCAACCAGTAAAAATGAAATCTCTTTCTGGCCATAACAATGGCTAAAATTCTGCAATATTTAGGCGTTCAAAGCCGAAGAAAATTTATAGTCAAATTTAATGGTGGAAGTTTTCCCTGGCGGTATTAAGCGACTGCGAAACTGGTTACAGTTGAAGCTTTACCATTTTGAGGATTTGTCAGTTTCTCTTTATTCATAGTTCAATGGTTACCACAGAGCCCCCTTTAGTATTTTTCTTCTCATTGCGGGTAATCAGAACACAAGACTGAAATTACGAATATTCTTTAAAATAGGGATCTTAAACCTTTGTGCCTCAAAGTTGTTTGCTATCACAATATCTGTGATAGCAGTTGGGTATGTGGAAAAATACTTATTCTCACATATTCCATTATTAAATAAAGTCGTTCTCTGTACTGCGTGCAAAAGATTGAAAACTCCAATATTAGAATATTCGATAACGGATACAAATAATAATATAGATATATAAACAAATTGCGTATGGTTTAAAATTTTAGCATTATTTTTACCTTTCATTTTAGTAGCAAGATTACTCTGATATTACCGATATGCGAAAAATGTTGCTCTAACTACATCGCTCTCATGTATCCTTCAAACGCACGTTGAAGCTATCTTGAGGTTCGAGGTAAACCGATACAGATTTTTGCAGATTTGAAAACTGATTTTACCACTAATACGCGTATAGAACTCAGAGAAGGCTAGTTCCATGAGCACTTGTAGTGTAAGTCACATGCTACGATTTTTGGCTGCCAGTATTTTAGAACGGAATATGAGACTTATTTTATCGAGATATCTCATTAACTAAATAAGGCAAAGCAATCATTTCGAAAATCACGGAGGCCAATAAGCATAGCGGTTATTAGCTGTGTGACTTACGCTACAAAAACCCATAGAACAAGCCAGAAAGTGTACGATCAAAATCCCTTGGTGAGTTGGACTATAAATATCGTGTAGTTGCCATATTTTATAAATTTTTCTTGCAACTATTTTTGAAGAGAAGTCTTATTAAATCTAAATTTTTCTCAATAGACAATATTTTAGTTAGAAAATTATGGTAGGAAAAAATCCTAAAATTCGCAGCTATATTGCTAAGCTTTCATCAGCCAGAACTTAGGTTATGTGAGCGAAACGCTCCTAAGTAGACACCTAAAATGCCCCAGTTTAAAAGATTAAATATCCAAACATATGTATAGTTGACAACGTTTGTATTTTATTAAGATTGTTTGATTTCCACCAGTTTTATAAAATAGTGTATTTGGCTTTATTATGGTATCATTTTAACTGCCAATAATTAAGAAGAATATTTCTTTTTCAAAAAGTGGTGGCAATAAGCAATCTGAATTTTAAACAGCAATTTAATGCGACCTTTAAGGGTTAAATAAAATTAAATGATCTGCGAATAAAACAATTAACCCGGGAGGACACTCGTCGGGCCTGATAGACCCGGGTTGCGGTTTTTTTTTTTTTTTTTTTTTTTTTTTTTTTTGTCACCACTAGTTTTTTAAAGTAATCCGACTAAATAGGGTGACGATTATTATTTCAATACACTGGTTACAAAGTAAAAACCAATCATACTCTGGGTATGCACGCGTTCTCCCGGGTTAAAAATTACTATTTATAAATTTTCTGGTGTGAATTCAGAATATTTGAATAAAAAATTAGCCAGATTTGAATAACGCTAGCTCCAATCTCGGCGATTCGTATAGTTAAAATTTATTGATAAATTTTGCCGTAAAAAAGCGGGTAATGTAGCAGCTATGCATGTAAATCCAAAATATTTACGCATGTTATGCAAAATTTTTAACATACTCTTGGATATTACGTGCTGAAAAAATCGAATGCATTTTTTAACAGTTTTAAGAATATATTGAAAAAAAGTTGCCAGTGTCAGACCAGACACAATATTTCGATGCTGTCACACTCAATATATTCTTCTCTCAAACTTTTTCCGAAGCACCCCTATATACATCGAACTCCCAACACAAGTGGGCGAGCTCAAACGTACTTGGTACATACACTGTAAAAAAATTTCCCTTAAAACACGGAAATAGTACTGGCATCTCGATCGCCAGTACAATTTCCGTATTTTAAAGGATTTTTTTATTTTTTTTAGCTCACAGGCTATCAAAGCCTGAGAGCTAATGTGCCCACCGGTTCTGTATGTATGTATGTATGTACGAAACGCGATAACTCTTGATAGAAACATCCGTTTTGCTTCAATTATTTTTTCTAGGTTCATTCTGATAAGGCGCTTCCCTGATTAGATTTGGAGGGTCATTAGTTAAGTATAAAGGGAAAAAGGGGGGGGGCTACCCCCCCTTAATTTAGATAAATGGGATTTCCATGCAGAGTTATTCGATTTGCCGCAAATTTGGTATACCGGTTTATTACGTTAAGAAGTTGCCTTGATAAGATTTGTTGGATCATTAGTTAAGTATAAAAGGGGGAAAGGGGGCTATTCCTTCCCCCTTAAATTAGATAAATGGGCTTTTCATGCAGAACTATTCAATTTGCTCCAAATTTGGTATATCGGTTTATTATGTTAAGGAGCTTCCCTGATTAGATTTGGAGGTTCATTAGTTAAGTATAAAGGGGGGAAAGGGGCTACCCCCCTTAATTTAGATAATTGGGTTTTTCATGCAGAATTATTCAATTTGCTCCAAATTGAGTATACCGGTTTATTATGTTAAGATGCTACCTTGATTAGATTTGGAGGTTCATTAGTTAAGTATAAAGGGGGGAAAGGGGGGCTAGACCCCCTTTATTTAGATAAATGAGTTTTCCATGCAGAGTTATTCGATTTCCACCAAATTTGGTATACCGGTTTATTATGTTAAGAAGTTGCTTTGATTAGATTTGAAGGTTCATTAGTTAAGTATGAAGGGGGGAAAGGGAGCTACCCCCCATGTAATTTAGATAAATGGTTTTTTCATGCAGTATTATTTGATTTGCTCGAAATTTTGTATACCGGATTATTATGTTGAGAAAATGCCTTGATTAGATTGGAGGTTCATTAGTTAAGTATAAAGGGGGGGGAGTGGTTGCCCCCCCCCCTTTAATTTAGATAAATGGGTTTTCCATACAGAGTTAATCGATTTGCCCCAAATTTGGTATACCGGTTTATAATGTTAAGAAGTTGCCTTGATTAGATTTGAAGGTTCATTAGTTAAGTATAAAAGGGGGAAAGAGGGCTATATTCCCCCCCACCTTAATTTAGATAAATGGGTTTTTCATGCAGATTTATTCAATTTGCTCTAAATTTGGTATATCGGTTTATTATGTTAAGGAGCTTCCCTGATTAGATTTGGAGGTTCATTAGTTAAGTATAAAGGACGGAAAGGGGGGCTACCCCCTTTAATTTAGATAAATGGGTTTTTCATGCAGAATTATTCGATTTGCTCCAAATTTGGTATACCGGTGTATTATGTTAAGAAGCTGCCTTGATTAGATTTGGAGATTCATTAGTTATGTATAAAGGAGGAAAGGGTGTCTAGTCCCCTTTTATTTAGAAAAATGGGTTTTCCAAGTAGAGTTATTCGATTTGCACCAAAGGTTCTAGCCGGATAAGCATAGTGAAATGGCCCCCACGGCCGATGTTTGAAATAACATGTGTAGTAATAAGGCTTTCCATTAGAATACAATTTAAAGTATTTTTGGCCTCTGACTTTGAACTGCCCTTGCGATAATCGGCGAATTATGCGCCGACGCTACTATTTTTCAAATGCGTTTTTCACAAAAAGTATAAAGGTTAAAAAAAATGAAACCAACGCCAATTATTGAACAGTATATTAGTTCACATTATATATTTTTTTCACATTTCTACACAAATTTTAACATAGAAAAATAAACAAAAATATTTTTAAAAAAATATTAATGTAGTAATTTTATATTTACACCAACCAAAAAATTACAGAATAATGCTCAAAGTATGTACTTTTAAGAAAAAAAATTTCGTTAAAATCGAAGATTTGCTTTTTGAGTTATAACAAAAATAATGCTAGCAACTTGCTAAAATATTCGTAACTTTCCCTGTTTGCATTTGAAGAAAACGCTACTAACAATAAATTGGTCGATTCATGACATTTCCACTCGGGCAGGATGCGCAGTACACCAAACTAATATAATGTTTCCTTTTATACTACTTCCCTATAGGTTTGTTTCGTGTTTGTAAATATTCTGTTATTTTGACGTACTCCGCATCCTTCTCGCGTAATAATATCAATAATTGACAAATAAAATGATAACATTTGCCTACTATGATTTTCACATTGAAGAAGGCTATGGTGCTGTACACATACAGTGTGCATGTATAACGTATCACTTTAGGGGCGAGTGTGTGTGGGGGGGTCCTGGCACTTTACATCGGAAGATATCCGTAGGCAGAGGGGGGAGGGTTATCATTTGATATCATTATCATTTTTGAAAAAACCAAAATATACATTTTTCGTATCTTTTACTTTACATCTGTTATCTTAATTATTTTAAGTGTGTTTTCTTCTTTTTATGAAAATACAAAGTTATTATTAAAACCATTGAATGATTATAAAACATTTCATTCCAAAATATGAAATAACCCAAGGTTCACCATTAACCTGCCATATGCGTACATAATTCGTTGTTAGAGAAACCAGATTAGATGTGATATTTGTTATTTTCGCTAGTAAAAGATGGGGAAGAATGTTGGCCACCTGTTTTGTTTAAAAGAAGTTCTGTTTAGCCCCGTCAAGGGCGAAGTGCAAGAAGACAAAATTACTGTTCAATGCATTATGTAACAAAGAGCTATTATTAAAAACTTTTAATTAATAAGCTTTTCTTTAAAATGTTATTTAATATAAAGTTATTTCTTATATAATAGTGATATTTTATGAAATTCTTCTCGCCATTTAAATCCGTAAAATATGCAAATCAAAAATGTACAACCTATCTTATATCATTGCAAACGCATAAAAAGAAAAAAATGGTAAAAATAAAAAGAATTTTTAGACACTGATAACAATATTATTAGGGGGAGGCGGATTCAAGAAATGATAACGTATGATATGGAAAGTTGGGAGGGGGGTTTGAAATTGCCAAAGAGTTGATACTTATATATTTACAGCCACTATTCAACTTCACCCGCACAATCGACTTGATATTATTACGCGAGAAGGATGTACGCCAAAATAATTCGTGTTCACAAACACGAAACAAACCTATAGGGAAGTAGTAGGTATGAAAACATTCTCTTATTTTGATGTACTGCGCCTCCTGCCCGAGTGGAAATGCCATGGATCGACCAATTCATTGATAGTAGCGTTGTTCTTCAAATGTAAACAGGGAAAGCTACGAATATTTTAACAAGTTGCTAGAATTATTTTTGTTATAACTCAAAAAGCGCATCTTCGATTTTAATGAAATTTTTTTTCTTAAAAGTACATATTTTGAGCATTATTTTGTAATTTTTTGGTTGGTGTAAGTATAAAATTACTACATTAATAATTTTTTTCAAAAATATTTTTGGTTTTTTTTCTATGTTAAAATTTGTGTGCAAATGTGAAAAATATATATAATGTGAACAAATATATTGTTCAATAATTGGCGTTGGTTTCATTTTTTTTAACCTTTATACTTTTTGAGGAAAACGCATTTGAAAAATAGTAGCGTCGGTGCATACTTCGCCAATTATCTCAAGGACACTTCAAGGTCAGGGGCTAAAAATACTTTATTTCTATTCTCATGGTGAGCCTTATTACCACACATGTTATTTAAAACATCGGCCGTGGGGCAATTTGCTATGCTTATCCGGCTAGACCCTTTGGTATACCGGTTTATTATGTTAAGAAGTTGCCTTGATTAGATTTGGAGGTTCATTATTTAAGTATAAAGAGGTGAAAGGGGGCCTATCCCTCCATGTAATTTAGATAAATGGGATTTCCATGCAGAGTTATTCGATTTGCCGCAAATTTGGTATACCGGTTTATTATGTTAAGAAGTTGCCTTGATAAGATTTGTTGGATCATTAGTTAAGTATAAAAGGGGGAAAGGAGGCTATTCCCTCCCCCTTAAAATAGATAAATGGGCTTTTCATGCAGAACTAATCAATTTGCTCCAAATTTGGTATATCGGTTTATTATGTTAAGGAGCTTCCCTGATTAGATTTGGAGGTTCATTAGTTAAGTATAAAGGGGGGAAAGGGGCTACCCCCCTTAATTTAGATAATTGGGTTTTTCATGCAGAATTATTCGATTTGCTCCAAATTGAGTATACCGGTTTATTATATTAAGATGCAACCTTGATTAGATTTGGAGGTTCATTAGTTAAGTATAAAGGGGGGAAAGCGGGGCTAGACCCCCTTTATTTAGATAAATGAGTTTTCCATGCAGAGTTATTCGATTTCCACCAAATTTGGTATACCGGTTTATTATGTTAAGAAGTTGCTTTGATTAGATTTGAAGGTTCATTAGTTAAGTATGAAGGGGGGAAAGGGAGCTACCCCCCATGTAATTTAGATAAATGGTTTTTTCATGCAGTATTATTTCATTTGCTCGAAATTTTGTATACCGGATTATTATGTTGAGAAAATGCCTTGATTAGATTTAGAGGTTCATTATTTAATTATAAAGGGGAGAAAGGGGGTTAGACGACCCCCCTTAATTTAGATAAATGGTACTTTCTTGCAGAGTTATTTGATGTGCGCCAAATTTAGTATACCGGTTTATTGTGTTGAGAGGCTGCCTTGATTAGATTGGAGGTTCATTAGTTAAGTATAAAGGGGGGGGAGTGGTTGCCCCCCCCCTTTAATTTAGATAAATGGGTTTTCCATACAGAGTTAATCGATTTGCCCCAAATTTGGTATACCGGTTTATAATGTTAAGAAGTTGCCTTGATTAGATTTGAAGGTTCATTAGTTAAGTATAAAAGGGGGAAAGAGGGCTATATTCCCCCCACCTTAATTTAGATAAATGGGTTTTTCATGCAGATTTATTCAATTTGCTCTAAATTTGGTATATCGGTTTATTATGTTAAGGAGCTTCCCTGATTAGATTTGGAGGTTCATTAGTTAAGTATAAAGGACGGAAAGGGGGGCTACCCCCTTTAATTTAGATAAATGGGTTTTTCATGCAGAATTATTCGATTTGCTCCAAATTTGGTATACCGGTGTATTATGTTAAGAAGCTGCCTTGATTAGATTTGGAGATTCATTAGTTATGTATAAAGGAGGAAAGGGTGTCTAGTCCCCTTTTATTTAGAAAAATGGGTTTTCCAAGTAGAGTTATTCGATTTGCACCAAAGGGTCTAGCCGGATAAGCATAGTGAAATGGCCCCCACGGCCGATGTTTGAAATAACATGTGTAGTAATAAGGCTTTCCATTAGAATACAATTTAAAGTATTTTTAGCCTCTGACTTTGAACTGCCCTTGCGATAATCGGCGAAGTATGCGCCAACGCTACTATTTTTCAAATGCGTTTTTCACAAAAAGTATAAAGGTTAAAAAAAATGAAACCAACGCCAATTATTGAACAGTATATTAGTTCACATTATATATTTTTTTCACATTTCTACACAAATTTTAACATAGAAAAATAAACAAAAATATTTTTAAAAAAATATTAATGTAGTAATTTTATATTTACACCAACCAAAAAATTATAGAATAATGCTCAAAGTATGTACTTTTAAGAAAAAAAATTTCGTTAAAATCGAAGATCTGCTTTTTGAGTTATAACAAAAATAATGCTAGCATCTTGCTAAAATATTCGTAACTTTCCCTGTTTGCATTTGAAGAAAACGCTACTAACAATGAATTGGTCGATTCATGATATTTCCACTCGGGCAGGATGCGCAGTACACCAAACTAATATAATGTTTCCTTTTATACTACTTCCCTATAGGTTTGTTTCGTTTTTGTAAATATTCTGTTATTTTGACGTACTCCGCATCCTTCTCGCGTAATAATATCAATAATTGACAAATAAAATGATAACATTTGCCTACTATGATTTTCACATTGAAGAAGGCTATGGTGCTGTACACATACAGTTTGCATGTATAACGTATCACTTTAGGGGCGAGTGTGTGTGGGGGGGTCCTGGCACTTTACGTCGGAAGATATCCGTAGGCAGAGGGGGGAGGGTTATCATTTGATATCATTATCATTTTTGAAAAAACCAAAATATACTTTTTTCGTATCTTTTACTTTACATCTGTTATCTTAATTATTTTAAGTGTGTTTTCTTCTTTTTATGAAAATACAAAGTTATTATTAAAACCATTGAATGATTATAAAACATTTCATTCCAAAATATGAAATAACCCAAGGTTCACCATTAACCTGCCATATGCGTACATAATTCGTTGTTAGAGAAACCAGATTAGAAGTGATATTTGTTATTTTCGCTAGTAAAAGATGGGGAAGAATGTTGGCCACCTGTTTTGTTTAAAAGAAGTTCTGTTTAGCCCCGTCAAGGGCGAAGTGCAAGAAGACAAAATTACTGTTCAATGCATTATGTAACAAAGAGCTATTATTAAAAACTTTTAATTAATAAGCTTTTCTTTAAAATGTTATTTAATATAAAGTTATTTCTTATATAATAGTGATATTTTATGAAATTCTTCTCGCCATTTAAATCCGTAAAATATGCAAATCAAAAATGTACAACCTATCTTATATCATTGCAAACGCATAAAAAGAAAAAAATGGTAAAAATAAAAAGAATTTTTAGACACTGATAACAATATTATTAGGGGGAGGCGGATTCAAGAAATGATAACGTATGATATGGAAAGTTGGGAGGGGGGTTTGAAATTGCCAAAGAGTTGATACTTATATATTTACAGCCACTATTCAACTTCACCCGCACAATCGACTTGATATTATTACGCGAGAAGGATGTACGCCAAAATAATTCGTGTTCACAAACATGAAACAAACCTATAGGGAAGTAGTATGTATGAAAACATTCTCTTATTTTGATGTACTGCGCCTCCTGCCCGAGTGGAAATGCCATGGATCGACCAATTCATTGATAGTAGCGTTGTTCTTCAAATGTAAACAGGGAAAGCTACGAATATTTTAGCAAGTTGCTAGCATTATTTTTGTTATAACTCAAAAAGCGCATCTTCGATTTTAATGAAATTTTTTTTCTTAAAAGTACATACTTTGAGCATTATTCTGTAATTTTTTGGTTGGTGTAAGTATAAAATTACTGCATTAATAATTTTTTTCAAAAATATTTTTAGTTTTTTTTCTATGTTAAAATTTGTGTACAAATGTGAAAAATATATATAATGTGAACAAATACATTGTTCAATAATTGGCGTTGGTTTCATTTTTTTTAACCTTTATACTTTTTGAGGAAAACGCATTTGAAAAATAGTAGCGTCGGTGCATACTTCGCCAATTATCTCAAGGACACTTCAAGGTCAGGGGCTAAAAATACTTTATTTCTATTCTCATGGTGAGCCTTATTACCACACATGTTATTTAAAACATCGGCCGTGGGGGCAATTTGCTATGCTTATCCGGCTAGACCCTTTGGTATACCGGTTTATTATGTTAAGAAGTTGCCTTGATTAGATTTGGAGGTTCATTATTTAAGTATAAAGAGGTGAAAGGGGGCCTATCCCTCCATGTAATTTAGATAAATGGGTTTTTCATGCAGAATTATTCGATTTGCTCCAAATTTTGTATACCGGTTTATTATGTTAAGAAAATGCCTTGATTACATTTGGAGGCTCATTAGTTAAATATAAAGGGGGGAAAGGCGGTCAGACCCACCCCCCTTAATGTAGATAAATCGGTTTTTCATGCAGAGTTATTCGATTTCCTCCAAATTTGGTATACCGGTTTATTATGTTAAGGAGCTGCCTTGATTAATTTTGGAGGTTTATTGGTTAAGTTTAAAGGGGGGGCTGAGGCTTCACCCCCCCCCTCTTAATTTAGGTAAATGGGTTTTTCATGCAGAATTAATAGATTTTCTTCAATCTTAATATGCCGGTTTATTCCGATATTGTGCTTTCTTTATTAGATTTGGAGGTTCATTGATTAAGTATAAAAAGGGGAAAGGGGGCAAGACCCATCCCCTTAATTTAGATAAAAGGATTTTCATGCAGAAGTATCCAATTTGCTTTAATATTTTTTTTTCTATGTTCATTCTGATAAGGAGATTTCCTAATTAGATTTGGATGTTCATTAGTTAAGTATAAAGGGTGAAAGGGGCTTAGACCCCCCCCCCCTTAATTTAGCGAAATGATTTTTTCATGCAGAATTATCTGATTTGCTTCAAATTTGGTATACCGCTTTATTATGTTAAGGTGCTTCCCTGATTAGAATTGGAGTTTCATTGGTTAAGTTTAAAGTGGGGGAATGGGATCTAATCCCTCTTCATTTATTTTTGTGGGCATTATTCTTTGAAATAAGAGTATAATATACAATTAGCGTGAATAGCCTGTGAGCTCAATGCCAGCAGTTTAACTGGGCACTTTTCTTTTTATTTTACAGCCTAGCCTTAGCGTCAGAAGCTCAAAAATCTTAGTACTTTTATAGTTTTTCGGAAAAGTTATGCTTGCTGTATTTAAAAAAAAACAGAATTTATCTTTTGAATAAACCCAAAACTCTGTTCAAAAATGCGGAAAGATTACTTCTATATCAGCTTTAGGTAGTAAGGGCTCACCTGATGTTAACCTGTGACCTCGCTACAAACACCCAAGCTTCGATCTACTCATTATTATAGTAATTTGGTCGTACTATTTCTGATATCTTTTAATATTTATCAGTATATTCGCAACCCACAAGCAATAAAATAAGTTTATTAATCTTTAACAATATTAAAGCATATTTAACCCTTAAATGCATAGCGATTCATATCTGTATCACTTTTTATTTAACTCTTAGCAACCACTATATTTATATATAAATATCAGTCGTTTAAAAATTACAAAAATATGCTACTAAATAAAGTTAAAAATCTATTTTTAAATTTCTGATGTCTAATCCTTAGTATAAAAATAAAAAAACACAATTCTAAAAGAATAATTCATGATACGAAAAAAGTATCTATGGTTTTTTCATTATTTTTCTTGTGTAATAAACCTGTCTCAGAATCATACATAATTTAAAAATAATAATAATACAAAATCATGCATTTAAGGGTTAAGAATCTCTTTCCATTTATCTCATACAATACGCATCTAATGGAACACTAAATTTGACAGAAAATCAACTCGTTTATTTTGAAATATGAATTGTTACACACCTGTTCTTGTATTGAGCACAAAACAATTCTTTAATTTCCTCAAATTAAGCGCAAATACATAATAAACACACAATTGAACAAAATTGCATAATACGAAAAAAACACTGTGTGGGTAATGAAGTAATTAACTATTATCATTTAAAAGTTAATTTACTTTTATTCATCTATTAATATAAGCTCTGAAAATACAAAAGAATAATGTCTTCGTTTCGCATTCTATTTAAAACAAATTGATACAACAAAATATCTAAAATAAAGACAAAAGTTTAATGGGAAACGGATAAGAAAAATGTTTAAGAACTCAGCAAGGCCATAAATTGCTTTTAAATTGCGTTTTAATTTAATTAACTATTCAAGGAACCAAAGAAATTTACTGTGATTTATTAAAGAAAAGAAAAATGGTATATGTTTGAAATTTTTTCTGAAATTAGCTTTGACAGTATATAAAATATTTACTCAAGTATGAAATAATTATAATTTTTTTCTTAATGATTCAATTTAACATTGTGTAACGTTGGATGTTTTCAGAATGATGTACTCGGAAATAATGTACGAAGATTTACATTAATAACGTGTCGAATGAATGTTTCGTTTCCTTTAGGGTTACCGGTTTCACCTCATTTTCAGACATTCCGGATTCACACCGGAAATTTCAAAAGAAGAATTTTAATTTTATGTTAATTAAAAAATGTGTGTCATTAACTCCTTGGGTACATTTGGCGACTGAGACTCGTCATGCACTTCTTTTGCCTAAGTTACGGGTGACGAGTCTAATCGCTTCCATCGAAATACTCAAGGCTAGAAGACACGAGTTGTGACGTCATCACTAATCGACCGACTTCTCTCTAGTGTTGCATTCACACCGGAAAATTTTGAATAGCAATTTTCTTTTATTTCATTTGTGGAATATCTATCGCCTTATAAAACAATAATAACAATTTAAACTTACTGGTGAGAATTTGGAATCCCCGATAAAAAATCATCCTGATGCGGCAACACTGTGGCATTCCGCATCTGGCTGAATTTTTATTTAGGGATTCCAAATTCTCACCATTAAGTGTAAATAGTTATTATTGTCTTAGAAGATTATAGATATTCCACAAATAAAATAAAAGAAAATTGCTATTCAAAAATTTTCGGTGTGAATTCGAACACTAGTGAGAAATCGGTCGATTAGTGATGACGTCACAACACGTGCCCTCTGCCCTTGAGTATTTCAGCTTCAGCGGTCTAATTCATAATCATGTTTTTATTTTCACTATATGTACACAGACACATTTTAAAAACAACTCCCCCATCAACACGTATGTCACAAGTTTAAAAGACATCGGCTACCGAAATACACGTCTTGATTATATCTCATCGTTCGCCGTGTATCAAAAACATCCACATTCAATACGATAAAGAAGCCATCCAGACTCAAGAAAAAAGGACTCCAATTCAGAAGTAAATCCTGTTTTCGCATCTTACGGAGTATCCAGATTTTATTTGGGGTTTCGCATCAGGAAATTAAAGTCTGTTCCAAACGTAAGAATTTTTTCAAATAAATTTGTACCCCAGGGGAAACAAAGCAAAATTTACTATTCGGAATTTATGGAATGAATTCCGAAATTGTGAGTATAAGAGGAGGCGAACTGGGCATCCCAGATTGCTATCAATGGCATCTATATGGATGTTAATGTCGGCGAGAGGTGTAAAAGTGCCGAAATAAAACACGGAATTAATTTTTATATATTTTTAACTCTACATACAAAATTATCAATGCGATATTATTTTTATGCATAATCCCCTGATTTCTAAACGCATACCGGATGATAAATATTTTACTCCGTTATAAAAAGAAATTAAGAGGATTGACTTTCTAGCCATTGTTGCCAGATCGCTATTTTTTTAATTCAGAGTTCTTGTTTGCCAACACTTTTTCGAAGCAGAAAAATATGTCCTAATTCATGACAGATAAACACATTCAAAAGAAAGGCGAATTATACTATTTAATAAAAAAAGGTTGCAATCAAGCAATGGTAATAAAAACAAGTTGGAAATTGCTCGTCAAACGTGGCAAATGAGGTGCGTTCGTACTATAACTAGTTTTATAAATATTTTTTTCGCCGCATATTGTACAGAATGTATATTTTAGTGTACTTCGAAAGGCTATAACATCATTAATTTGCACTTGAAACAATTTTTTCCCATTGGCCGTAATGTAACGGAAAACTTATGACTGTCCCTGTAATTAAACTATACATCCGATTTTCATAAAATATGAAATGACTCGACAAAATCTTGCAACAATTACATATTTATAATTTCAGACCATTCGGAAGGCTGTAACATCATTAAAATGCACTTGCAATAATTTCTTCCCATTGGCCGTAATGTAACGGAAAACTTTTGATTGTCCCTGTAATTAAACTATACATCCGATTTTCATAAAAATTGAAATGACTCGACAAAATTATGCAACAATTATATATTTATAATTTCAGACCATTCGGAAGGCTGTAACATCATTAAAATGCACTTGCAATAATTTCTTCCCATTGGCCGTAATGTAACGGAAAACTTTTGATTGTCCCTGTAATTAAACTATACATCCGATTTTCATAAAAATTGAAATGACTCGACAAAATTATGCAACAATTATATAGTTTAAATTTTAAACGATTCGGTGGGGTAGTTTTTGCTCTGTTATATGCGGACGGACAGACAGACGGACGGACAGACGGACGGACAGACGGACGGACAGACAGACGGACTGAACGACAACTATAGGTGCTACGTATTTATATAATTACGAACGCACCTAATAAGAGACGACTGGCACACTGTTCAAGCCCATTGCGGAAAAACGTCCCGACTGCGGTAAATCCTCAAAACGATGGCCTCCAAATGGTTCTTTACGGCTATAAACATGTTATAATTACAAGTATTGGTTGCGTTGCGTTGATTTTTTGACGGCCAATTATCTACTCGAGGGGTATAGGCCCAGGGGGGGGGTGCCGTTCGTGGGGGTCTTTCTAAGGGAACCTAACCCGTATTTACGCATGGAAATCCATGGTTCGAAGAAAACCACGAAAACGCCGAAAGATTGTGCCGACGGGCACGATTGGGTTCGAACCCAGCACTTCCCGTCTACCAGCTTCGAGAGCAGAACCTATTGGCCACTGGTGGGGCCTACAATCATTGACTATGCCACAAGTGTGTGTATAATACGTATGGTAGCATTATCCAAAATTACCCTGCGTAGTTCGTGAATCTTTTCTAGAGAAAAGCCACCGTATAGGGTCGGGTGAGGGCATGCTGGAGAAAAACAATCATGAAGCAAAACATATTGTGATCGGATGTACAAGTTTCGCTTTATTGAGTAGCTGACAGTAGTATTATCATTGCTCGCACCGTGGTGTGTTTTGAAAACCAGTTTTTTTTTTAAAGATAAAAATTCGTGGTAGGTTTCTGAAATAATTGCAAGAAAACGACCATCTAGCTAGTTTCTACAAAAAATTATAAATAAGATTTTATTTTTCGAAAAAAAAATGTTTTTTCTAAAAACGGACCGAGTAGCAACCCTGTATGCTGCAAATACAGTGTGACAAGGACCTTATTACCAACGAGACAAACTTCCACCAGTAAATTTTAATAGAAATTCTCGCCTTATTTAAGCGCCTTATTCTTTGAAAATTACTGGTATGAATATGGAAAGATTTTTAATTATTTTAATGGTGGACGTATGTCCTGCTGCTAGTCAGGTCCTGAGTATGATAATCCTAAAACAATCGAAATAAGCAAAATACCTTTAAAATCCACAAATATAGTCACAAGGATTTTGCATACAGGTAGTCGAGACAAGTAGCGTTAAGACTCAAACGTCTTAATACTTTAAAGGAGAAGGCACTTCTGATCCAATTATGTTGAAATAATTGTTTGACATCTCAATTTATGGACAAATTGATTTGAAAATAATCAGAAGGATTTCTTCACGTATATTATCAGAGCAAAATTGTACTAAAAAATTCTTGTTGACATTTGGCAATTTAGAAATTAAATTAATGCGTTTGCACTTTGGAAACGGCGTCCCCGAACGGGTTAAATGTGAACCTCACATTTAAAAGATTTCCGTATTTCCATGAAATTTTTATACTAGTTTTATACATGAATTTCTTGACCCGTATACATAGCTGCCAACTCTCATGCTTTTTTGTACCACAAAAGTTTAATAGAAATTTCTGCTGAATTTTATCAGCAGATTACAGTGATTAAAAAGGGTAATATTTACGATCAAATTTTTGTGGTACAGAAAAAGCGTAATTGTTTGTAGCTATGCGTCTAATTGGGAATTGTACTTTGAGTTTGCGATAAATTTCGGACAGATTTATCGAAGAAATGTGATAAATATACTTCGTCTAAAAGTGGATGTTATTTTCTGCTCTCTCATCTCAACAGTTTCAGAGACAAAAGTTTTTTGTTCCTTAAATGGGTACTTTTCTGTTAGCCGGGCGCCGCTGATCGCCAGAGTCTCGCCAACTAATTTTTATCGCCAAATCTGCTTCTGCAGCAGTCTCTAAAATGTTTTAATTTCGTTAAAGCTCCAATCACAAACCGATGTATGACCGATGAGCGCCCGTTAAACGAAAAAAATAAAAAAACATCACTGGATGTATCTTATTCGTTTTGCAGCAGTCTCTAAAATGCATGAAATTCGTTAGGACAGAAATCGCTATGTATTTCAATCTAAATGTATTTCATTATCAGCTACAGTAATATTAAAGTATCCTAGTTTTATATACCAATATTTCAATACTGAATTTTAATATCTTAAACAACTTACTTAAAAATACCTAAAATACGGGGTTAGCCTAAATGATTCATCGCGATTCAAAACACTCTGTATTGATATGTATACGACCTACAAAGACGGGTGATACATGACAAGATACATACAGTCACCAAGTTTAACCCTTTCAGGAGCAAAGCACTTCTACTCGTAAAAAGTCGAAATGATTGACTGACACCAGTATTTACAACCAAGTTGATTTGAAAATAAGTAAAAACTTTTCTTAGTATACTTAATAAAACGAAAATTTTGATTCCTTAATTCTGGTATGAATATGGCATTTAGGGATTAAAATAAGGTGATCCAAAATTGATCCACAACACTTGAAGGAGTTAAAAGCCCGCCTTGAGGCTCGCGTACAGGAACGCATCACTGTCGCTGTGACAGACATTGACAGAAACATGGTATTAAACCTATGGAGGGGAGTCCTGTACAGTTGGGATTTGTGCCGTGTGACTAAGGGCATACACATTGAACATTTGTAGTATGTACCAGAAACTTATTGAGCATATGTATCTTTTCATATATCACCCATCTTTGTACGTCGTATACATGTAAATAAACAGTCTTTTGAAATACGATAAATCATTCAGGCGAACCCTTTATATTAACTGAAATATTTAAATAAATCATAACATAAACTACAAAGAATTTATTTCATAATGGAAGTATGAAACAGTAACTCACGTTATTGAAGATACCAAACTTTTTTATATGACTTAAAATCTGAGAATATGGATCCTCAGCTGTCCTTCTCCTCATAAACTGAGCTAAATAAGACTGTAAATGATCGCGGGAGGCACCGCGATGTTTTGTAATAAGCCATCTTGCGCTACCCTAAAGCTTTTCAGTTTTTGAGTATGAAATCCACTGTCAAGATTTACAGAATTATACTTATGGTTAACCTTGAAATGACTGAAACCCTAATCTTTAAGTTTTGTAGTATCAAAACTTGCAGATTCTTGCCTTGTTTTTGGCAAATCCAGAACTTTTATAACTATAAAGTGAAGCGCATGTTTACTTCTCGCACTATTATATTTTGGCACAGTTCCAATGAGTTTAAGTTTTCACCTTTCGAACAAATTTTGCATACTCATTATTCTTTGCACTTAGTTCGTTTTAACTCCGGTTTTAGACGACCATATTTACCGTAAAGGTTTTTTGAAGGAAGCAGCAGACTGAGAAAACACACACACATGTGAATACACAGCAACATTTCAATCATGCCGCGCAAAGTGAACGACTACAAACCAGTACAAAATGAGTCAGGGGAATGGTTACAATTCAAATAACGCTAAATGGAACAATATTTGACGCCTAATCACCATTCGCTACAATAATAGAACCCTAAAATGTTGAAATGATTTTCTTCAAATAAATAAAACCTTTTCTTCTCGTAGATTATACAATAAAAATATATTCCAAAATTCTGCTGAAATTTTGTATTTGGAGAGTAAAATTAAAGATTATAAATATTATATCACTGACAGTCAAAGAGTTAACACTATTCGCAAAAAGTTTCCTTTGCAATTTTTAATCCATTGGTATTTGTAATTCCGAGCTAAAATTTTTACTTAATTTAACCGCAAATGTTCAGTTAAAGCAAAATTTAATGTTAGCTCAAATCTAGTATAGTAAGCATTCAATACGTAAAAGATATGTCAAGAGTGTCAAACTGTAGCCCGCCGTTTTTTTTTTTTTTTTTTTTTTTTTTTTTTTTTTTTTTTTATTTATTTATTTATTATTATTATTATTATTATTATTATTATTTTAATAGTCGACTTTTTAAATGGCAGATATTCTATAATTAGGTAAGGCAGTGATAACTATAAAATTTTAGTGAACGTACATTGAATGACATATGAAAATGGTGAGTAAGAGAGCTTTTTTAACCCTTTCGACTCCGGCGTCTCTTACGCAAATTTTAATCGTTCGACACCACTTTTTAAAGTTTCCTTCAAGTACACAATTTCAAAAATGCTCTGATTAAATAAGGCAAATTTTATTTTCCTTTATTACTGGTGCCAAAAACAAATATTGCAAAGAAAGATGATGTCGCCGCAGCGGCGACAACAGAGTGCAAAGGGTTAATAAGAAATTTCTTTGATGATTGTTTTCGGTACATTTTCTCTGAACATCTTTAGAATTTGCTATATTTCTATATTCTTAAAACTAAAATAAAAGTCACAAAAACTTGAAATTAAACTAAAACATAAATATAATATACAGGACAGGCTTGGTACGCTTCAAGGACTTCCAAGCACCTTTTACAAGAATTTTCTTAAAGTAGTACTTGATTTATTTAATGAAAAGAACTATCTATTTATTTAATGAAAAGAATCTCTATTTTCAGATAAATCAACCAGTGCTCTAGGAAATTTCTGATACTAAAATACTCAAAATCTCTTTAATACTTTGATGCGTACGAAACCTCATATAGTATAAATAGAATTTTGTCTGAGGCAGGGTTGTCAGATTGGCCTCGTTTTTATTCTAAAATTTCGAATTCACAGCAGAAAATACGAACAGAATTTTCTGATTTATTTAAGTACAGCTATTTCGCGATTACTTAAAGTAACGATTCGTCTTTAAACCTTTCACGGGCGGTGTCCTTAAAAAAGGACCCTTAAGTTTACCGGCACCAAGAATATTTACTAAAATATTTTCGTTTATAGTGTAAGCGAAAATAAGCAAGTTCTTATTTTCTAATAAATTCCTTTGTAAATTCTGGTGTCAGTCCATCATTTTATCATTTTGAAAACAGAATTACTCAGCGCTGGAAAGGGTTAAAAAGTTCCAGCATGAATTCGAAATTTTGGAATGAAAATGGAGGCCAAACTGGCAGCCCTGGTCTGATGTAATTAAAAACTGCCATTTTAAAGATAATTTTTTTTTCTAAAACAATTCCTACTGGGCTCCCACTGGTTCGTTTTTTTTTTAAACAAGTATTTTTTAAGGGGGAAAAAAACGTGGTAGGTTTCTGCATGAATTTTAAGAAAAATGCCATTCGGAGAAAATCCTACGAAATTTATAAAGAACATTTTTCTTTAAAAATAAAAAAAAGTGGTTTTCAAAAACGGACCGAGCAGTATTGCCAGATGGGCTACTTTTTTTAAATCAGATTCTGGATTGGCACCACTTTTTTGAAATGGTAAAATATGCCTTATTTAATGACATATTAATTAAAGCAAAAACAAAATGAATATTACCATTTCAAAAAAGTGGTGCCAATCAAGAAATCTAAATTAAAAAAAAAAAGTAGCCCACTGGCAACACTGGGACCGAGTGGGAGCCCTGTGCATATACGTCTCTAAAATGGAAAGCTTCTTCATTATACATTCTATTTAAAATTCAAATTGAAACAAGAAAATTTTGAAAATAAGAATTACATTTTAATGAGAAACAGATAAAAAAGATTATATAAGAATTCAGAGAAGATACAATTTGTTTTAAAACTATTTTTGAATTTAATTAATTACTTAAAAGCAAAAACAATTTCCCTGTTATAAATTAAGGCGAATCGAAAGTGCAAGCGTTTGAAAAATATAAGAAAGTTTCTCAATTATCTGGTATAATATTAACAATTTTAGCTAAATTTTAATTTTATTCTTCATAGTATAAATAGTCTTTCATGAAACACAATCCTGTATTTTATACATGTAACAGTGATGGAACAGTGGCGCAGCATTTGGGCGATTGTCGCCACTAAATATTTATAGTATTCTTCGGCTTGAAAAATCTCAGCAATTCTGTCCTGAAGTTAAAGGAAGAATACCAATAAAATTTTGCGGTGTCAATTGATTCTCTGCTGCTAGACTGTTCCATCACTGATGTAAATATAAAACCGTGTGTTAAGCAATATTTTAAAAGAATAAGAATATCAGAAATGAAAACATAATATAAAATAGTCTTTAATTTTTTTTTTTTTTTCGTATGGATAAAAATGTCATTTTTTTCTAGATTTTCCTTATGCACTGGAGTTTTCTGTTTTTCTTATATTACGTTCTTAGGGGTCGCATTGTATCAGTGTTGCCAGATTGGGGACTTTTTAAATTCAGATAATTTGACACTCACCACTTTTTTAAAAATAGTATAATTCGCCTTATTTTTCATGAATTTGTAATCTACTTTTAAATAGGCCGAATATTTCTGTTTCATAAAAGCGGTGAAAATCAACAATCTGGGGACAAAAAAGCAAAGCGATATAAGTAAGCGTACAAACTTAATACTGGAATCAGGCGTAAATTAACACAGTTGCCCAATCTTATGGACGGGGTGATAATCCACATACGCGGCTTTTAGCGTGACGTCATATATGACAGGACGAGGCTAACGAGAAAGACAGGCTACCGCGGTGGGTCCGATTCTTCTTTTTTTACAGACCGCTGGAGTCACGTGATGCTCCTTTCGCACACCTTCATTGGTGCATTCGAGCATCACGTGACTCCAGCGGTCTGTAAAAAAAGAAGAATCGAACCCACCACGGTAGCCTGCCTTTTTCGTTAGCCTCGTGACAAGATCTCTACCACCTGCGCATATTTTCAAAATCTTTAATCACGCATGGAACTGAATTTTGTTTACCGCATTTACTGCAAAATAATGGCGTAGCGAGAGGAGCGGCCAGACGACACCACGAAGTTTTCTTCACCTTGTCGGAAACATGTCAGCTATTAATCAAGGTGAAAAAAACTTTACAATTTTAGTGGTGTGAATTAAGAAAACAGTTAGGTATCTTCCTGTAGTTTAACCCCGTCCACTAGACGGCGTGCGACCTTGATTGATGTGACCTCGCCTTTAATCTTGCGGTTACCTCTCCCATTTAAGATAGGACGCTTACTTATATCGCTTTGCAAAAAAGTCTCCATTCTGGCAACACTGTACTGTATAGGGAAATTTTTATTGTTTCTACCAGAACCTTTAATCAGAAATCTTTATGATTATTTTATTTAAAATTTTCTATAGATATTATGCTATAATATGCTATGAATATATTATTTTCAAAATAGTGGTAGGAACAATAAAATTTTCCCTTTAGGATGCGACCCCTTTATTCGGCAAATACTTTTAATGATAAATAATTTTCTAATTTTCAAGTACACGCATAAGCAAAAGCACGCGTTTGAAAAATACAATAAAATGGTTACATCTGATATTGTTTTAATAATATATTTATATTATTCTTAATATCGTGGCTCCCATGGATTACAATAGCATGCGAAATTTCGGTTGTATCAGGTTTTTCATCTTTTTATAATAAATTCTTATGTATTTTGTGGCACTAAATCCGAAAATGACCTTAATTTTTAACCATCACGTCAAGGGTTTTCGAAAATCATAAATTTCAAAGTAAAAAAATAGCGAAAATCTGATACTATTAAAATAGGTATTATGGTTGTGTTTTGTAACTTTTGATAATTGATTCTTATATATTTGTTAGCCCTGAATCCGAAAATTACCTTCATATTTTACCATCACGTCAGTATTTTTCGCAAATTGTAATTTTTTCAGTTTTTAAAAAGTCGAAATATTGCGAATATCTGATACTATAAAATAGAAGTAAAACTTTTTTTCATAATGATTTATTCATCTTTTGACTTATACTATGCAGAGTTGCCAATTCTCCGGCTTTTTGCACACCACTAAATTTTAGAGAAAATATTATTCTTTTAAATCCGCAGAATGTTCCAATTAAATAAAAAGACATTTTCTGTATTAAAATACCGGTATCCAAAAAGCCGGAGTCTTGGCAGCTCTGACTATGCATTTTTATAGCTAAACTTGTAAAATATTGTGTATTTCTATCTTTACAATTTTATTTCATGTGTGGAGGTTTCTTTGAACCGCTCATTCTCTGCCTCTCGCTTTTTCTTTTATATTCTCAATGATAATATGGGGTTCATATAGGTTTTTTTCTTTTATTTTGGTGGTTGATAAGGCTGGAAATTTATCGCAAATATATTTAAGAGGTCTCAGGATTCTTGAAATTGGAAAAAAAGAAAAGACCATTTTCAAAATTTAATATCTTAAAATTTATTTGATTTTTAGACACAATTTTTATTGGGTTGGAAGATATAAGTAAGCTCTTTCATTTCACTTATTTAAAAAATTGCAAGATTCAGAATTAGCGTTTACAGGGCGCTCCAAACTGTGAGACATTTGACGAGCAGAATATCGGCATAACATATTCCGCGCAGGATTACAAAATAAATTTTGCAACTAGAATGAAAGTTTTGGTGCCTACGTATACTTCAGATTGCAATAATTACCCTGAACCTCAATAAATCTGTATTTAAAACATTTTTATATTTTTAATACAAAGTTGTATTTAGCTAGTGAAAAATTTAGAAAAAATCAACGGTATAATCACCTAAAGTGATATATTTTTTTAAGAATAAAAATAAAATTTTAGGTTAAGTTTATACAGACTAACATGAAACATATATTTTGAAAATTTCATGAAAAAATATTCAGAAGTTATTGAGATATAGTGCGCGTTATGGCTAAAAAAGTCATTTGGAGAAAAATGACTTATAAGTTTCGGAAACGCCGCTTCAGTTATTGAACGGGTGTAATTCTGAAAGCCATAACTTCTGTTCTAATGGGAATTTCATAGAAACAATTATATCAAAATGTTCAGAGAAGATAAGAGTTTAACATCTAAAAAAAATTAAAATTTCGAAAATTTTAAAGCTTTAAGAGCACTGAGACCCCTTAAAACCTTTGCCTTCTTTTGATAAGGCTTTGGCAGATTTTCGCTAGTTTTTGACATTTTAACTTTGAATTTTACGATTTGCGAAAAATCTTGAAGTGATGGTTAAACATGAAGGTAATTTTCGGATTCAGTGCTAAAAAATACATAAAAATCAATTATCAAAAGTTTAAAAACACAACCATCACAGGCTTGTGTTATTGAAGGAACATTTTTGAGGTATGTATTAAGTAAGTTTTTAATTTCTTGAAGAGAATTTTATTCTCTGAAAATAGTGGTATTCAAAAAACAGACAGAGTGGGACTGCTGTAATAAGTATAGTGTGTATGTACAATTTTACCAGAATTTTTTAGCACAGGAGAAATCACACATTTTCAGGGCATGGACAATTTTTACTTTGTCGGCGATAAATAGAGATAATAATCATCACCTTATTTAGTCGGAGACAATTGTTAAAAAATTCTACAATAAAGGAATTTGAAGATTACATTTCGATTAATAGTGGTGACAATTGTAACAAATCCTACGCACCCTGGGTATGTCACACCCAGCGCGACTACTCCCAGATTAATAGAATTTCTCGCCTTATGTCTTTCCAGAAAAATATTGCAAAATCTGAAATTAAAGGCGCTGACTATGAATTCTGCATTGACATTGAAGTCCACCGTAGTGGGGATTTCTTTGGGGCCTATAGCAACTATGGCTGTTCGACTCGAATGATCCTTATTATACACAGACACAAACCACGATTTTTATTTCCTTTTTTCTATTACGTACAAGGACGAGATAGACACAAGGAAATTTACAACACCAGAGAAATACAAACGGGAGCTCCACAAAGAGTGTGCAACGGAGCCAGCGGGAGTCGAACACGCAGACCTCCTACGCTCTCAAGCGATTAGCGACGTGGTGCCTTAACCACTGGGCCACGGATGCCCCATGAATTTTGCAATTTAAAAATAAAACTGAAATTTTCAAATAATAAAGTGTGCTTACAGGTTACTTGGAAATTCCAAGAAATGAATGCACCTTCTACGTATAAAACGTGTTCGCAGAAAACGAATGTTTTCCATGGATATGGATGTATTCACAATTTAAACGAATTCTTTGTACGTAAACTCCTTTACAATCCAGCAAATATTTTCCAAAATATGTATTTTGTCCTGGAGAAAAGTGCTTTATTAAAGAAGACAATTTGTTTAAATATAGATTTATCAAGTAGTTTTGCAGATGGGTGTTTCATACGGGGTGCTCCTGAGCGCTTCAGTGTTTGCAGTGGACTCCTCCATCTTAACACTTCTCCTGGTCAGTATTTCCGGACAGCATGTATTTTCATGATTATTAACGATATTTTCAAAAGGTAATATTTGCCTTATTTTATAAAAGAAATATTATAATAAAAAAGGCGCAGAGTTGAAGAAAATGATACTCAAATGTTAAAACTGTTCAATCATGCATTGTTATCAATAGTTCCTAAGCCAGGGTTCGTACTTGTCAGGCATTTTTCCAGGTAAGTTACCAGTATTTATTTATTTATATATATATATATATAGAAAAAGAAATCTTAGTTAAACTGGCAAAATTTCGCCTTCTTTTAAGGAGAGCTTTTCTATGAGAGAATACTGGTTCCGAAGACGTTTCTGATCTTCAAAATTCCAGGACGCGTACGAAACCTACTAACAGTATTTCCTTATTTCTTATTTTAAAAAAAAGCAAAGATTAGTATTTCAAAACAAAATGGCACTAAAAATTTTAACTGTTCAAATCATATTTTTTTGCACCCATATCAAATACACAGAATGTAAATGCAACAGCAATTTATTTTGACACTTGAATATCAGCATCAGACTTAGTTTTTATTTTACGCATAAAGCCTTCTTATTAGATTTGGCTAAGTCTGATGAATTTTCACTTCATTTACTTGTGCTATTTCCGAAAGACCGTTTTTACTGACAGACAAATTTTATATTCAAAATAGTGGTATACAATGCATGCAATGTGTTGTACAATCCAATCTGCAGTGTAGGATATTTTCAATTTGCCTCAAAGAGAATTGATTTATATAAATAAATAAATAATTCAATTATTAATATTGCTGCATTTACAAGGTGTATGGTACCGCTATTTAGTATTAAAAAATTTCTGTATAATATTTTAATAGCAGAATACGTAATCACATTTTTTTATCGCAGAAATTGTAACATTTTTCTTTGGTGAAACAAAAGGAAACATTTAATTCAAAAATTCTGGTACAAACATAACCACCCTCATAGCAATATAGAGTAAAAGATAATATAGAGTTTTTAAAGAATACATTTGGAGCAAATGTGGATTTATCACGGGTTTTTTCAGTGGGATATTTCACAATGGGAAAGCTCTCAGTGCTTACGAGTTAGCAGTGAACGCTTCCATCTTAACCCCTTTCATGCTCTAGTCAGGATTTCCTACCAACAGGTATCTTCTAGAAAACTAACAATAGTTTTGAACAGTAATATTTTCCTTATATTTTATACTTTTTTATTTAAATAAGTCAAAATGTAGTGCAAATAGTATTCGATCAAAAATGGCACTCAAAAGTTCAAACTGTTCAAATCGTGTGTTTTGCATCTATGTCAAATACACAGAATGTTAAATCAACCGAAATTTATTTTTACTGTTGCACATCCGCATCAGACTTAGTTTTTGTTTTACGCGTAAATTCTAGTTATTAGATTTAGCGAAATCAAAGAATTTTCACTTTATTTGTTTTCGCTGTCTCCCGCAGACAATTTTTATTGACAGGCAAAATTTATATTCAAAATACAAAGGGCGCAATGTTGGACAATCCAATTTTCGCAGTAGGATATTTTCAATTTGGAACAATGAGAATCGGTTTATATAAATAAATATATAAATAAATTATTAATCATACTGTGTACACTCTTTGAAATTTACAAGGAGTATTGTACCACTATTTAGCATTTCAAAATTTCTGAATAATATTTTAGTAGCAGAATTCGTAATCACCTTGTTTATCGCAGAGTTTGTAACATTTTTCTTTGACTAAATAAATCAAAACATTGTGTTCAAAAATTCTGATAAAAAAGTACATAAGCTGAAAACAATATAGAGTACTCTATGAAAAACAGAGCTACTGTTTTCATCAAAAATTCAAGAAATGTCAGTTCTGTTACTGAAATCCCCTTTCTTATTTAATCGAATTAAATTTATTTGTAAAGATGAAGCGTAATCAATGCAGTACTATATCAATACAGTAATTAATGTAAATTACTAAAGGAGAAACAAAAAGTTTATTTTACCGGAAATGTTTCACACGGGGAAACGCGCGGATACCCAGGGTATGAATGGTTTTTACTTTGCCACCAATAAATACAAATAATAATCGTCACCTTATTCAGTCGGAGACAATTTTGCGATAAAAACAAGTTGAAGATTGCCTTGAAAAAGATAGTGGTGACAACTGTAAAAATCGTACGCACTCCGGTTCTATCAGGCCCGGCGCGCGTCCTCCGGATTAATTCTTGCCAATCTTAAATAATGTAAAACAAACAAATCGAAATCTTAATAGATATTTCAAGCTGTAAATTCTCGTAGAATGATTCATTGGCAGCAATTCACAATTCTGTAATTTTACATGCATAAAATACAAAAATATACACGGAAAAATAAACATTTAAAAGAGACATTAAACAACTCTATATGATACCGGAATAGCGCATTTGTTAAAGCCATTCCGAGAGTGCATTTCCATATTTGCAGTTTGGTAATTCATAAGGTATACGTAAATCTAATCTATAGCTTTATACATTATCCAGTCCTAAAACATACGCTATAAGTGAGATCTGTTAGTAATTCATTCATGTAGTCTCGTAAAACAATATGTGTAGGAACAAATTATGTATACAAATAATCCATTCAGTGAAACCTAATTACAGTGGATAAATTCATGGTACTGTCATTTATAATGAAATAATGTATATCTTAATTTATTAAATATGGTTTATGATTTAAGAATGAATTATGATATTAACTGATATTTTAATTGAAAGACATTTTAGATAAATTAATTTTTCGTAGCTTATTTTTAAAATATTAACATCCGGGATGCGCAGATTTGTTATTAAATGAAAACGTTGAATAAACATTATATAAAGAGAATAGAAGTGAGAATGGAAATGTCATATGTGATATACAAAGCTGGTATTGAATGCATAGAAACAGGTCCTCAATACGAACGGGGAAAACTTCCACCTTTAAAAATGAATAGAAATTGTCTCCTTATTCAAGGCAGTAATTTTCCATAAATATTGTTTTTGAATACCACAAACATATCTATTAAAATTTACTGGTGGAAGTTTGCCCCGTTGATAATCAGGCCCTACATGGGAAACATTAGTTTCTTAAACGCTTTTATGTGCAGTATTTGATTGCATACAATAACATGCTTGTGTAGAACAGAGATGCAAGTTTGGCCTCCATTTTTATTTCGAAATTTCAGATTCATACCAGAAAATTTGAAAGAAGAATCTCTACTTTAAGTAATCACGAAATTTCCGTCTGTAAATAAAGTAAGAAGTACTATATTTTATTTCGGGGATGAATTCTGATTTTTTAAAATAAAAATGGAGGCCAAACTGGCAAGCTTGGTGTCAGTGTCCCTAGATTGTTGATTGTCACCGCTTTTTTATAATAGAAATATTCGCCTCATTTAAAAATAGATTAAAAATTCTTTAAAAGAAACGATTTATACTATTTTTAAAAAGTGGTGACGGTCAAACAATCTGAATTAAAAAAGTCCCCAATCTGGCAACACTGCCTTGTGTAGATATAGATACATACAAGATGCATAACTTTTAGAATACCATATGAAATCTTCATTCACATGAGTAGAGGGAAAAAGGGGGTTCGATTGGTGAGGCGGTGGAGGTGGAGGAAGAATCCTACTATAGTACGATGAGGTTTAAGAGAAAATTTTTTTAGAATATTTTTTTAATCGTCTTATAGTACGGGGGGGTAGGAGGGGATAATTTTTTTTAGAATATTTTTTTAATCGTCTTATAGTACGGGGGGTAGGAGGGGATAATTTTTTTTAGAATATTTTTTTAATCGTCTTATAGTACGGGGGGTAGGAGGGGATAATTTTTTTTAGAATATTTTTTTAATCGTCTTATAGTACGGGGGGTAGGAGGGGATAATTTTTTCGAGAGGGGCTAAATTTTGGGGGGGCTTAATTTTTTTTTGTGTCGACTTAGACTGGGAATGGAATAATCATACTATAACATGTGGGGTTAGCTATTTTCGAGAGAACGTATGAAGAGCTACTTTTTTATAAAATAATTGAGGGGGGCTTATTTTTAGGGGGGCTTATTTTGAAGAGGGCTTATTTTTTAAAAGTAGAGAATCGGTTTTGGAACCACTTTAAATTATGGAAACGGTTAGACGAGGGGTTACTGCTTCCTTCCCCCCTTCCCCCCCTGAAAAATAAGGATTTTTTTTTTTTAATAGTGTCGGCCTCTCTCGATGAGAAAATTTTTACGTGTTGTATCATATTTAATTTTTCGTTTGTTTTGGCATTGACAAAAATAGTAGGTTAGTTTTCATGAGATTAAACTGGACTTGTGTTATTAGATGATGGTGCTTTTTTTTTAATTTAATTTGTATTCTTATTGAAAGGTTTTTGTGAACAACTCTGTTTTTTGGAAAAACTTTAGAGAATCTTCGAAAAAAGGAGAAATGTTATGCTTTGCATCATTGAAAAAACAATAAAAAAATTAGTAGTCTCATCTAGTTTTAAGTCATTTGATGAAGATCTGATTGCAGTGGATAGGATTAAACACAGTTTAATTTTGCATCGTCCTGTATACGTTGGGTTTGTTATATTAGTAATGTTTTCCTTACGGGTTTCGAACCCTGAAACTCCCCATTATTCGAATATCTGTAATGAGAATCTAGATAGAAACTTGAAAAATTTCATTTAGAACTGAAAATTGTTAATTATTATTATCCTCTTGTTGCAAGTTCATACATCTCTTTACCTATTCGCCTGGTTTCGAACCTGGAATCTTCCCATTATTAGGTTATTTCTATAACCATTGGGCTGGGCGGGCCCCATTGTTTTTTCACTTGAATTTGCTTTCTTTCAGTTTTGTATCGACTTCTTTTTAAAAATCAGTGGGTTAATGATTTTACGTTTAGTAGAAATTTTAACAAAGTGTTGCCATTGAATTTAGAAAAAATGAGAAATAAACATTATATATTTTTATTATCGTGCACTTCGAGAAATTATTTAATTTTCAGATGAATGGGTTTTGCTAACATTTATTCATTTTAGTATTTATTTCAACATTGGGGAAACTATTAACAGTGTGTTGCCCCTGTATTACGTACTAAACGAAATTAAAGACTGTTGCCATTGAATTTAGAGAAATAAACATTCAATTTTTATATATTATGTACTTCGAGATATTAATTCATTTTCTTAGATTTAATAATGCCTTCTTCAACTTCGGGAAAGTATAGTAATTTGAACGAAAAGATAAATTATAATCTGGATTTTAGGAAAGTAATATAATTTTTAGCGTAATGATATTTTTTCAATCAGGATTTACTCGTGCAGTTAATGAACACTTTCATTATCACTCACGAAGAATGTTTCTTTTTTTTTTCTTATACTGTAACACAATTTATGGATTTTAGTTTAAAAAAATTCGTTTTTGGATGGATTCGAACCATCAACCTATTCATTAACGATGAATTGCGCTTACCAATTGCGCCACAAAGGCATTAAAATGATATACAATTAAACCAAAATAAGTTTATTCCTAAGCTTTTAAAAACTAACCAGTTCTTCAATTTTCAAAGATTTGTGGTCATATCTATTTGTGTGCTTGTTGTTTCGATCATACATAAACAGGATGTACTGTTTCTAATCTGGATATAATGATAAAGCGTATTTCCGTACTATGTGAGAAACAAGATAATAGTTCTTTTATTCCATTGTATTAGGAAAACAAATTTTCTTAATGGGTCACTATTTTAATTAACTAACAATAAAGAAATGAACCAGATTTTTTTTTTTTTATAACACTCGCATTTCAGTAGGATTCACAAAAAAGTTAATCATTTAATGATAAAAACAGGTTAATTCAAAAAGAAATGAATTTATAAAATGATTCATTTTGTACACTTGCTTATTAAATGAACACAACAGTTTATGTATTAAATAGTTATCGCGTGATCTTCTTTTCTCTGATGCGCCACCTACATTGATTTAAGTGTAGTTGGTTTTCATTTCACGTCATTATTCCGTTTTGTACTGTTTTGAATACATGTGCTGTATTTTTCGTCCTCTCACAGTTAAAACAGTTTTTAAATGAATATGCATGTTATTAATGATACACAATCAACTATTGTCATCAATTCGGATAAGATGAGTGAACAGGAGATAAAAGATGTGCCCGTTTCGATTAGTAAAAGTATTCCTGCTTCGTCACAAATGTTTAAATTGCCTTATATTTGTGGAAAATGTAAAGCAGAATTTTACGAGAAACATGAGTTTTTAAAACATATGAACATTCATTTAGAAAAAAAACTTTTTATGTGCGACGTATGTGGAATGTTGTTTTTTCGAAAGAGTTCTTTAATGGAACATATGATAATTCATCGCATGACATCTACCATGTACCAATGTGAAACAAATTGTAAATCTTTTTCAAGAAAGAGTGTGTTAATCAGGCACGCAAAGTTTCATTTAGAAAAAAAGCCTTTGAGTTGTGACAAGTGTAAGAAAACATTCGTTCAACAATGTGATTTGCGAAAGCATTTGTTAATTCACATTAAAGACGGAAAATTTCATAAATGTGAACAATGCGAAGAAACGTTTTCGAGAAAGATGGACTTAAGGAATCATCTTAAAATTCACATCATTCCGAAGAAAAGTGAGCTTTCCAAGCAATTCAAATGTGATGATTGTGACCAAGTTTTTTCTGATAAATCCGACTTAGTTGAACACAGAAAAATTCATCTTTCACCCACCCAACTTAAATTGGAACAGCGTAATGGATTGATTAAGCAATTAGAAGAATTAACACTTCAATTAAGAACTTTGCAAAATGAAATATCTTCTTCAAATATCGAATTTTCAATGATTTGAAATAGACATATGTTTTCATTATACATATGCAATCATTTTTGTAACTAACGAAAAATAAAATTTTTTTGAATTGGAAAAACATGTATGTTTTCATTTTAACGAGATGTCTTAGTATTTTATTGCTCCCACTACAAATGATCTCGATTTTTTTTTTCTAAGTGAATGAAACTCTAATAATATTTTGGAAATACATTTTTTATTTTTAAGTTTTCTTCATTTAACTCACTCTATTAATTTGAAACCCATGCAAAATTAAAGTATATTTTAATAAAGTTAAAATAATAAAGTTCTAATAATAAAGTTTTAGTAATATTAATGAGTAGCATTACTAATAATTGTAAATGAATTTAATCATCTACTAATTAATCAACTATCAACATTTTTGAGGGGATATATTAAAGGAAGTATGTATCCACTCATTATTTTATTCAATTTCATATGAGTATGACTACATCGTAATAAAAACTATTTTAAACAATCAACTTCTATTACTTTTGTTTAGAGGGATTAGAAAATGAAGTTATTTAAATTATTGTTATCTTTATTACATATTTTTTAAAGTTTAATTAACAAATAATTAATTTAATTAATTTGAGTATAATTATCATTTTGGTGTAATTATCATTTGATTATATTTATCCACTCATTATTTTAATTATCCACACACTATTTATTTTAATCAATTTCATGAGAAAAAATATAGTGAACTTGCGTTTCATTTTCCATGTGTTGCCATTCACAAGTTTAAAAAATAACTATCATAACGAAATATTCATGCTAGCATTAATCATGCTTTTGGGTTTAATCATCAATTTGAAAAATTTACTTGATACCGATTTTTAACTGAAACCGTCACTGATTTGAATTCATATAAATATAATTATTCACAATTTTAATCAATTTCATTTGAGTGTAATTAATTTAATTTGAGTATAACTATCCACTCATTATTTTAATCCATTTCATATAAGTATAATTATAACTTCCACTATATATTTTAATTAATTTCATATGAATAAAATTATTATTTGTACTGAACTTGTGATTCACTCATCGTGTGTTGCCATTCTCAAGTTTGAAAAATATCTAGCATGATGAAATATTCATACTAGCAATAGTCATGCTTTTCAACTCAGTCGGCGATTTGAAAATTTAGTCGCTCACGGTTTTTTAATTAATACGATTGTTTCTAACTGAAACCGTCACTGATTTGAACTTATGTTAATAATCGTTTCGAAATCATCTTAATCAGTTTACTGTTGACTTTTGATCAGACTATACCACATACTGATTGCTATTTAAAATGGCTTGTGAATTAAATATGCTGAAAATATCTCCCCTAGAAATGAATTGCGTAGCAAAGTATCAACGTTTAGAATCATCTTTGGATACTGATATGAAGGAATTAAATCTCCCAAGTTTAGAATTTTGTAATTCAAACGAGAACTGTTCAACATTACCCTCAAACAAGGATTTACATGCTGCAGAACCCAAGTTCGATATGGATTCGACGACCCCAATATTCACTCATAATGATGACGACGCAACTTCTACTATGAGTTTTTTAGACACTATTTTTAATGACGTAGATTTTAAAAACTTGGAATCCTTCATTTCCCCAAGTACCTCAATTTCATCATCACAAGAACCAACAAATGCTGTTTTGAATACAATACAAGATCCCCTTATGAAAGACATTCCCAAAAGCAAACCACGCAATTTTAGCGTGATTAAAATCAAGTTGAGTGATTGTGTTTATTTAATTTTAAAACATCGCATCAAACGATTTTATGTGTATATCGGGGAGTTTAAACGCAATGTGATTAGAAATGAAGAAATGATGACGAAAAATAGACTTTTGATGGACATTAATACGTGGTATGAATTTCAATCGAAACTTTTTGCTTTTAATTTGAAATATAAATCCTCATCATTTATTTCTAATAATACTCTGTTGGTAATGAATCACAATAATAGCACTATGAGAATTAAAAACTTGATGAATTTTTCACATTTTGACTTAAACGATTGCCAATTATTAAATTTGAAGGATAAAGTTCATCATTTTAACAAGAAGCTTTTGCAACACATGTATACAAATTATCTACCACGTTTAATTAAGCAAAAATGTACACTAGGTGACGTAACCATCGAAAATGAATCTGCTTTATTTTCAAAGCTCATCAAGTGTATTGAGAGTAATGTAGTGACTATTTTAAACCAAATTTATGAGTGCGTAGGATGTATTTTTGAACACGAAAGCATGAGTCTTCATACATGTTTCACATTTAATAATCGCGAAAAGTTTAATCAACTAGGGGACACGGTATTAATGTTAGTGAATTTCGATTATGTTGTTTCTATGTTTTTAAACGGAACTGGATGTGTTAGTAAAAACTTTTTATGTAACATCAATGTAGAAACTATACAATATGTATTGTTTAAATAATAAATTTTGTTGTTTTTGTTTGTTAAATGTATATGTTTATTCATTTAGTCTATCTTTTAATTATGAGAATCTATATTGGAAAAAAAGAAATTAACAATTACCTAATCAAAATGTATATATATACAAGTTTTTATTTTTTTAATTTAAAATAAATTCCAAGTTATTAATATTTTTAATAATGAAAATAAAAGTTTTCTACTTTTGCAATTTAATAAAATTATATTTACAAGTTAAAAAATATATATATATTTTTTGAAATAAATTTCAAATTTAGTGGAAATATATTTTTCAAGTTTTACAATTTTAGAATAAAGTTTTCACTTCAAGTTAAAAATATATTTTGAAATAATTTTTTTCAATTCAAGTTAAATTTTAAATTTTACAATTTCAGAAATAAAAAAGTTTTCAATTAATCAAATTTTTTTTTTAAATTAAACTATTCGTTGTAAAATTTTTTTATCCATGCTTTTATGTTTGCATACTACATATAGATAAGTAGTATGTTTTATGTAAGAACAATTATTTAATAGTTCAAAATTATTTACAAGTTAGAAAAATATACTATGTAAGAACAAATATTTTATTAGTTCAATTATATATTTACAAGTTAGAAAAAAAATTACTAGTTTACAATTTAAAATAAGTTTTCTAAAAATTACAAAAATATTTTATCAGTTTTAAAAAATTATATAAATTTTTTTTTTTATTTTTTTACGTTTTACAATTTAAGAAATAAAGTTATAAAAGTTTTTAAAAATTTTCATTAGTTAAAATTTTTTGTTTGTTCAATTCATTGTATAATTTTTTTATGTTTTCTAAAAATTACAAAAATATTTTATCAGTTTTAAAAAATTATAAAAAAAAAGTTTAAAGTTTTACAATTTAAGAAATAAAATTATAAAAGTTTTTAAAAATTTTCATTAGTTAAAATTTTTCGTTCATTGTATAAATTTTTAAACATGCTTACATACTACACATAAATATGTAGCATGTTCACAATGTAATATATTGTATACTATGTAACATAGTATATACTATGTTTCATATAAGAACAAAGATTTTTCTAGCTCAAAATTATTTACAAGTGTAGAAAAAATGTTTTATTAGTTTTTGAATTTAAAAAAAGTTTTCTAAAAAATATTTTATAAGTTTTACAAAAGAAAAAAAATTTCAATTAAGTTTTCTAAAAAATATTTTATAAGTTTTACAAAAAAATAAATCAATTCAGTTTTCTAAAAAATAATTTAAAAGTTTTGCAAAAAAAAAAAAAAAAAAAAAAAAAAAAAATCAATTAAGTTTTCTAAAAAATATATATATATACATATATATATATTAGTTTTACAATTCAAATAAGAATATATATATACATATATATATATATCTCACAATATAGATCACATAGTATATATCACATAATGTGTATGTATAACAAAGTAGATAGTTATATATCACATAATGTGTGTATATATGACTAATTGTATACTATGGTCGACTTAAGAATAATCATTTTTTTTAGTCTAAAATTAATTATAAGTTATAAAATTATTTTTTTAATGAAACTTTTCTTTATCCTTATCTACCTTACTTCTTCAAACTCTAATTTTTACATCTACATTTTTAATACAAATTCATTTATATTCAAATATTAGAGTAATATCTACTTACAAATAGCATTGATTTAAAACGAAGCTTGGCATGTCTCGCTCCTACAGATGAAATGCTCACTGCAGATAACTGACCGGATGTTTATATCATCACGTGACTTCCTCTAACATCTGATAAACCGATAGCAAGTTTCCCATTTCCAACTCAGTCTTCAATTGTGTTGGTTCGTTAAGTTTTAATCTCTATATTCCTTCATATTAAAAAAGAACTACATATTTTCTTTACACGTTTGATATTGGAAAGATCTAATATAATTTTAAAACCTATCTTTTTATACCTGCAAACTTTCATTACCGAATAAAATCATCATCTTTTAGTATGTTTAGTTGAAAGATCTTTTATTTTTAATTAGATGATTCAATTGAAATTCTTATTAAGAAGTTTTACTTAACTGTCTATTGTTTTCTAAAAATAATTTTCTTATGAAAGCGAAAAAGAATATTTCATCATCTATATAATCTAAGGTTGATTTTATATTATGTTATCTAACATAATTTGTAATTATGTATACTAGAGGTATATATAATTATATATACTAGCTATATATATATATATATATGCTAAGTATGTATATAATTTTATATACTAAGTATAGATAATTACAAATTATGTTAGATAACATAGTATATAATCAACCTTAGATTATATAGATGATGAAATATTCTTTTTCGCTTTCATAAGAAAATTATTTCTAGAAAATAATAGACAGTTAAGTAAAACATCTTAATAAGAATTTCGATTGCATCATCTAATTAAAAATAAAAGATCTTTCAACTAAACATACTAAAAGATGATGATTTTATTCGGTAATGAAAGTTTGCAGGTATAAAAAGATAGGTTTTAAAATTATATTAGATCTTTCCAATATCAAACGTGTAAAGAAAATATGTAGTTCTTTTTTAATATGAAGGAATATAGAGATTAAAACTTAACGAACCAACACAATTGAAGACTGAGTTGGAAATGGGAAACTTGCTATCGGTTTATCAGATGTTAGAGGAAGTCACGTGATGATATAAACATCCGGTCAGTTATCTGCAGTGAGCATTTCATCTGTAGGAGCGAGACATGCCAAGCTTCGTTTTAAATCAATGCTATTTGTAAGTAGATATTACTCTAATATTTGAATATAAATGAATTTGTATTAAAAATGTAGATGTAAAAATTAGAGTTTGAAGAAGTAAGGTAGATAAGGATAAAGAAAAGTTTCATTAAAAAAATAATTTTATAACTTATAATTAATTTTAGACTAAAAAAAATGATTATTCTTAAGTCGACCATAGTATACAATTAGTCATATATACACACATTATGTGATATATAACTATCTACTTTGTTATACATACACATTATGTGATATATACTATGTGATCTATATTGTGAGATATATATATATATGTATATATATATTCTTATTTGAATTGTAAAACTAATATATATATATGTATATATATATATTTTTTAGAAAACTTAATTGATTTTTTTTTTTTTTTTTTTTTTTTTTTTTTGCAAAACTTTTAAATTATTTTTTAGAAAACTGAATTGATTTATTTTTTTGTAAAACTTATAAAATATTTTTTAGAAAACTTAATTGAAATTTTTTTTCTTTTGTAAAACTTATAAAATATTTTTTAGAAAACTTTTTTTAAATTCAAAAACTAATAAAACATTTTTTCTACACTTGTAAATAATTTTGAGCTAGAAAAATCTTTGTTCTTATATGAAACATAGTATATACTATGTTACATAGTATACAATATATTACATTGTGAACATGCTACATATTTATGTGTAGTATGTAAGCATGTTTAAAAATTTATACAATGAACGAAAAATTTTAACTAATGAAAATTTTTAAAAACTTTTATAATTTTATTTCTTAAATTGTAAAACTTTAAACTTTTTTTTTATAATTTTTTAAAACTGATAAAATATTTTTGTAATTTTTAGAAAACATAAAAAAATTATACAATGAATTGAACAAACAAAAAATTTTAACTAATGAAAATTTTTAAAAACTTTTATAACTTTATTTCTTAAATTGTAAAACGTAAAAAAATAAAAAAAAAAATTTATATAATTTTTTAAAACTGATAAAATATTTTTGTAATTTTTAGAAAACTTATTTTAAATTGTAAACTAGTAATTTTTTTTCTAACTTGTAAATATATAATTGAACTAATAAAATATTTGTTCTTACATAGTATATTTTTCTAACTTGTAAATAATTTTGAACTATTAAATAATTGTTCTTACATAAAACATACTACTTATCTATATGTAGTATGCAAACATAAAAGCATGGATAAAAAAATTTTACAACGAATAGTTTAATTTAAAAAAAAAATTGATTAATTGAAAACTTTTTTATTTCTGAAATTGTAAAATTTAAAATTTAACTTGAATTGAAAAAAATTATTTCAAAATATATTTTTAACTTGAAGTGAAAACTTTATTCTAAAATTGTAAAACTTGAAAAATATATTTCCACTAAATTTGAAATTTATTTCAAAAAATATATATATATTTTTTAACTTGTAAATATAATTTTATTAAATTGCAAAAGTAGAAAACTTTTATTTTCATTATTAAAAATATTAATAACTTGGAATTTATTTTAAATTAAAAAAATAAAAACTTGTATATATATACATTTTGATTAGGTAATTGTTAATTTCTTTTTTTCCAATATAGATTCTCATAATTAAAAGATAGACTAAATGAATAAACATATACATTTAACAAACAAAAACAACAAAATTTATTATTTAAACAATACATATTGTATAGTTTCTACATTGATGTTACATAAAAAGTTTTTACTAACACATCCAGTTCCGTTTAAAAACATAGAAACAACATAATCGAAATTCACTAACATTAATACCGTGTCCCCTAGTTGATTAAACTTTTCGCGATTATTAAATGTGAAACATGTATGAAGACTCATGCTTTCGTGTTCAAAAATACATCCTACGCACTCATAAATTTGGTTTAAAATAGTCACTACATTACTCTCAATACACTTGATGAGCTTTGAAAATAAAGCAGATTCATTTTCGATGGTTACGTCACCTAGTGTACATTTTTGCTTAATTAAACGTGGTAGATAATTTGTATACATGTGTTGCAAAAGCTTCTTGTTAAAATGATGAACTTTATCCTTCAAATTTAATAATTGGCAATCGTTTAAGTCAAAATGTGAAAAATTCATCAAGTTTTTAATTCTCATAGTGCTATTATTGTGATTCATTACCAACAGAGTATTATTAGAAATAAATGATGAGGATTTATATTTCAAATTAAAAGCAAAAAGTTTCGATTGAAATTCATACCACGTATTAATGTCCATCAAAAGTCTATTTTTCGTCATCATTTCTTCATTTCTAATCACATTGCGTTTAAACTCCCCGATATACACATAAAATCGTTTGATGCGATGTTTTAAAATTAAATAAACACAATCACTCAACTTGATTTTAATCACGCTAAAATTGCGTGGTTTGCTTTTGGGAATGTCTTTCATAAGGGGATCTTGTATTGTATTCAAAACAGCATTTGTTGGTTCTTGTGATGATGAAATTGAGGTACTTGGGGAAATGAAGGATTCCAAGTTTTTAAAATCTACGTCATTAAAAATAGTGTCTAAAAAACTCATAGTAGAAGTTGCGTCGTCATCATTATGAGTGAATATTGGGGTCGTCGAATCCATATCGAACTTGGGTTCTGCAGCATGTAAATCCTTGTTTGAGGGTAATGTTGAACAGTTCTCGTTTGAATTACAAAATTCTAAACTTGGGAGATTTAATTCCTTCATATCAGTATCCAAAGATGATTCTAAACGTTGATACTTTGCTACGCAATTCATTTCTAGGGGAGATATTTTCAGCATATTTAATTCACAAGCCATTTTAAATAGCAATCAGTATGTGGTATAGTCTGATCAAAAGTCAACAGTAAACTGATTAAGATGATTTCGAAACGATTATTAACATAAGTTCAAATCAGTGACGGTTTCAGTTAGAAACAATCGTATTAATTAAAAAACCGTGAGCGACTAAATTTTCAAATCGCCGACTGAGTTGAAAAGCATGACTATTGCTAGTATGAATATTTCATCATGCTAGATATTTTTCAAACTTGAGAATGGCAACACACGATGAGTGAATCACAAGTTCAGTACAAATAATAATTTTATTCATATGAAATTAATTAAAATATATAGTGGAAGTTATAATTATACTTATATGAAATGGATTAAAATAATGAGTGGATAGTTATACTCAAATTAAATTAATTACACTCAAATGAAATTGATTAAAATTGTGAATAATTATATTTATATGAATTCAAATCAGTGACGGTTTCAGTTAAAAATCGGTATCAAGTAAATTTTTCAAATTGATGATTAAACCCAAAAGCATGATTAATGCTAGCATGAATATTTCGTTATGATAGTTATTTTTTAAACTTGTGAATGGCAACACATGGAAAATGAAACGCAAGTTCACTATATTTTTTCTCATGAAATTGATTAAAATAAATAGTGTGTGGATAATTAAAATAATGAGTGGATAAATATAATCAAATGATAATTACACCAAAATGATAATTATACTCAAATTAATTAAATTAATTATTTGTTAATTAAACTTTAAAAAATATGTAATAAAGATAACAATAATTTAAATAACTTCATTTTCTAATCCCTCTAAACAAAAGTAATAGAAGTTGATTGTTTAAAATAGTTTTTATTACGATGTAGTCATACTCATATGAAATTGAATAAAATAATGAGTGGATACATACTTCCTTTAATATATCCCCTCAAAAATGTTGATAGTTGATTAATTAGTAGATGATTAAATTCATTTACAATTATTAGTAATGCTACTCATTAATATTACTAAAACTTTATTATTAGAACTTTATTATTTTAACTTTATTAAAATATACTTTAATTTTGCATGGGTTTCAAATTAATAGAGTGAGTTAAATGAAGAAAACTTAAAAATAAAAAATGTATTTCCAAAATATTATTAGAGTTTCATTCACTTAGAAAAAAAAAATCGAGATCATTTGTAGTGGGAGCAATAAAATACTAAGACATCTCGTTAAAATGAAAACATACATGTTTTTCCAATTCAAAAAAATTTTATTTTTCGTTAGTTACAAAAATGATTGCATATGTATAATGAAAACATATGTCTATTTCAAATCATTGAAAATTCGATATTTGAAGAAGATATTTCATTTTGCAAAGTTCTTAATTGAAGTGTTAATTCTTCTAATTGCTTAATCAATCCATTACGCTGTTCCAATTTAAGTTGGGTGGGTGAAAGATGAATTTTTCTGTGTTCAACTAAGTCGGATTTATCAGAAAAAACTTGGTCACAATCATCACATTTGAATTGCTTGGAAAGCTCACTTTTCTTCGGAATGATGTGAATTTTAAGATGATTCCTTAAGTCCATCTTTCTCGAAAACGTTTCTTCGCATTGTTCACATTTATGAAATTTTCCGTCTTTAATGTGAATTAACAAATGCTTTCGCAAATCACATTGTTGAACGAATGTTTTCTTACACTTGTCACAACTCAAAGGCTTTTTTTCTAAATGAAACTTTGCGTGCCTGATTAACACACTCTTTCTTGAAAAAGATTTACCACATGTTTCACATTGGTACATGGTAGATGTCATGCGATGAATTATCATATGTTCCATTAAAGAACTCTTTCGAAAAAACAACATTCCACATACGTCGCACATAAAAAGTTTTTTTTCTAAATGAATGTTCATATGTTTTAAAAACTCATGTTTCTCGTAAAATTCTGCTTTACATTTTCCACAAATATAAGGCAATTTAAACATTTGTGACGAAGCAGGAATACTTTTACTAATCGAAACGGGCACATCTTTTATCTCCTGTTCACTCATCTTATCCGAATTGATGACAATAGTTGATTGTGTATCATTAATAACATGCATATTCATTTAAAAACTGTTTTAACTGTGAGAGGACGAAAAATACAGCACATGTATTCAAAACAGTACAAAACGGAATAATGACGTGAAATGAAAACCAACTACACTTAAATCAATGTAGGTGGCGCATCAGAGAAAAGAAGATCACGCGATAACTATTTAATACATAAACTGTTGTGTTCATTTAATAAGCAAGTGTACAAAATGAATCATTTTATAAATTCATTTCTTTTTGAATTAACCTGTTTTTATCATTAAATGATTAACTTTTTTGTGAATCCTACTGAAATGCGAGTGTTATAAAAAAAAAAAATCTGGTTCATTTCTTTATTGTTAGTTAATTAAAATAGTGACCCATTAAGAAAATTTGTTTTCCTAATACAATGGAATAAAAGAACTATTATCTTGTTTCTCACATAGTACGGAAATACGCTTTATCATTATATCCAGATTAGAAACAGTACATCCTGTTTATGTATGATCGAAACAACAAGCACACAAATAGATATGACCACAAATCTTTGAAAATTGAAGAACTGGTTAGTTTTTAAAAGCTTAGGAATAAACTTGTTTTGGTTTAATTGTATATCATTTTAATGCCTTTGTGGCGCAATTGGTAAGCGCAATTCATCGTTAATGAATAGGTTGATGGTTCGAATCCATCCAAAAACGAATTTTTTTAAACTAAAATCCATAAATTGTGTTACAGTATAAGAAAAAAAAAAGAAACATTCTTCGTGAGTGATAATGAAAGTGTTCATTAACTGCACGAGTAAATCCTGATTGAAAAAATATCATTACGCTAAAAATTATATTACTTTCCTAAAATCCAGATTATAATTTATCTTTTCGTTCAAATTACTATACTTTCCCGAAGTTGAAGAAGGCATTATTAAATCTAAGAAAATGAATTAATATCTCGAAGTACATAATATATAAAAATTGAATGTTTATTTCTCTAAATTCAATGGCAACAGTCTTTAATTTCGTTTAGTACGTAATACAGGGGCAACACACTGTTAATAGTTTCCCCAATGTTGAAATAAATACTAAAATGAATAAATGTTAGCAAAACCCATTCATCTGAAAATTAAATAATTTCTCGAAGTGCACGATAATAAAAATATATAATGTTTATTTCTCATTTTTTCTAAATTCAATGGCAACACTTTGTTAAAATTTCTACTAAACGTAAAATCATTAACCCACTGATTTTTAAAAAGAAGTCGATACAAAACTGAAAGAAAGCAAATTCAAGTGAAAAAACAATGGGGCCCGCCCAGCCCAATGGTTATAGAAATAACCTAATAATGGGAAGATTCCAGGTTCGAAACCAGGCGAATAGGTAAAGAGATGTATGAACTTGCAACAAGAGGATAATAATAATTAACAATTTTCAGTTCTAAATGAAATTTTTCAAGTTTCTATCTAGATTCTCATTACAGATATTCGAATAATGGGGAGTTTCAGGGTTCGAAACCCGTAAGGAAAACATTACTAATATAACAAACCCAACGTATACAGGACGATGCAAAATTAAACTGTGTTTAATCCTATCCACTGCAATCAGATCTTCATCAAATGACTTAAAACTAGATGAGACTACTAATTTTTTTATTGTTTTTTCAATGATGCAAAGCATAACATTTCTCCTTTTTTCGAAGATTCTCTAAAGTTTTTCCAAAAAACAGAGTTGTTCACAAAAACCTTTCAATAAGAATACAAATTAAATTAAAAAAAAAGCACCATCATCTAATAACACAAGTCCAGTTTAATCTCATCAAAACTAACCTACTATTTTTGTCAATGCCAAAACAAACGAAAAATTAAATATGATACAACACGTAAAAATTTTCTCATCGAGAGAGGCCGACACTATTAAAAAAAAAAAATCCTTATTTTTCAGGGGGGGAAGGGGGGAAGGAAGCAGTAACCCCTCGTCTAACCGTTTCCATAATTTAAAGTGGTTCCAAAACCGATTCTCTACTTTTAAAAAATAAGCCCTCTTCAAAATAAGCCCCCCTAAAAATAAGCCCCCCTCAATTATTTTATAAAAAAGTAGCTCTTCATACGTTCTCTCGAAAATAGCTAACCCCTCATGTTATAGTATGATTATTCCATTCCCAGTCTAAGTCGACACTAAAAAAATTAAGCCCCCCCAAAATTTAGCCCCTCTCGAAAAAATTATCCCCTCCTACCCCCCGTACTATAAGACGATTAAAAAAATATTCTAAAAAAAATTATCCCCTCCTACCCCCCGTACTATAAGACGATTAAAAAAATATTCTAAAAAAAATTATCCCCTCCTACCCCCCGTACTATAAGACGATTAAAAAAATATTCTAAAAAAATTATCCCCTCCTACCCCCCGTACTATAAGACGATTAAAAAAATATTCTAAAAAAAAATTATCCCCTCCTACCCCCTGTACTATAAGACGATTAAAAAAATATTCTAAAAAAAATTTCTCTTAAACCTCATCGTACTATAGTAGGATTCTTCCTCCACCTCCACCGCCTCACCAATCGAACCCCCTTTTTCCCTCTACTCACATGATAAAAAACAAGTCGGAAATTTTACAAATGAGGTGCGTTACTAACTACAACTAGTTTTATAAATATTCAAAATTTGGTGCAATAGCTGTCGCACTCTTATGCAAAAATGCATGAATACAAAATTTATTACGATTAAGAGCCATTATTTTGAAATTCAGACAAAAAAGTGATATTTTGATAGTTGTATTTTTTAATTGGCTTGATTTTCTTTATGTTGAAGTAGATCATATTTAAGCCACTACTCGTGTCCTATGACCTTGAGTATTTTGATGTCAGCGACACTAATCATAAGCCACCGCTGTTGACAAAGATGTTATAAAATAATTTCTATAAAATATAAAACAATTTAAAATTTAAAACAGTTAGCTTTTTCTCCTCTCTTGTACATTTAATTACGCGGCACATGTTTCGAAATTTCCACAGCCCCGTGGCTACCCCATTGGTTAATTCATGCCATCACTTAGCTGCAGTATGTGTAAAATTAGCGCATTATTGGTTGATTTAAAATTTTAGCCTATTTTCTTTCTTGAGAGGCGGGTGACATTCTGCAAACACGTGGGCAATTAGAGTATCCATTTTAATTTTGATCAAAAATTTAAGGGGGTCCGGGACACATTTTAAAATAATTTTTATTTCTTGAGTTAAAATTCTGAATTTTTTTGTGATGATTAACCATATTATTTGTAAACAAAATCACATGATAAAACTTCTCATAATTTTTAAAAAAAAATTAATTTAAAATTTTTTAAAAAAGTGGTGTAAGTAAAAATCGTTATAACTCGAAAGGTTATTTATAGAATTTCATTTTATTTTCATTTAAATAAACAGAAATATATAAGCTTTAATTCAGATTCAGCATTTTAAAAAATATTAATTTTTTAAAAAAACTAAAATTATTTAACGAAAAAATTGAAAAAAAAGTGGTGTAACTTAAAAAAAAAAAAATCATATTTTCAAAAGTAAATATTTTTTTTCAAATTTGCTGAATCAAAATTAAAGTAAAACAATTGAAAAAGACATGTTCCAAGTTTGAATCATTTATCTTTAACAGTTCTTGAGTTATAAGGATTTAAACATGTGAAATGTTGAAAAAACCCATCATGAAGAAAAAAGCATTTTTACAAGAAGTCGTTTCCACGACAGCCATTGCTTGAAAGCAAGATTTTGAAAAGAAACCAAAACGAAAAATTTAATATTTCTTGTTCTAATTAAAATAGAAACCTGACTTAAAATAAATCTTTTTTTTTTTTAAATTATGTCTTTTTTACGACATTTCTGAATAATTTGATAGCAAAATTTTCCCTTAAATGTGATGATTATTATTCAAAATAATGATAAAAAAAGCATTAATTTGTCCACTATGCAGACATGAGTTCCGATGAAGAAACCACCATGAGGGGAAACAGAAAGAAAAATCTATTCACAAGATGAGGGTAAGGTTGGTTACTGCATCATGGTTACTGGTACCAACATAATGGCGAATCACATATTTCCTTGTGATGTTTATGATCCAATAAATGTCATCGCATATGTTCATACGGGCTCACCATGGCTGAGTGGATAAGACACCACGCCGCTAATAGCTTGAGAGCGTAGATGGGGGCGGGTTCGTATCACGCCGGTTCCGTTGCACACTCTTTGTGGAGCCCCCAGGATGTAATTCTCTGGTGTTGTAAATTTCCTTGTGCTATCTCGTCCCTGTATATTGACGATGACTTATAGGCGGGCCCTGGTGTCAAGCACACAAGTCTGATGTATGTGTTCAATAAAAACAATCAAGCAAAACAAATATGTTCATACTGCAAGCTTTTTAGTAAAAGTAAGACGTCACATTTGATTTTTAATAAAATATGAATAAAATACGTTTACTATAGGATCTGAAAACAAGCAATAAAAAATTAAGATGACGTGTGACTGAAAAATCTTGAAAAAAAAATAAAGTTTACTTTTTTATCTTAAACGTAATATAGAGATTTTGGAATGAATTTACGCAAACCGGATGTAAATACAATAAATAGATCAAAGCTTGAAACCCTTTTTTATGCTGTACTGTCTTTGGTTGCTGCACATTCTTCTTAGTTTTATACGCAATTTATCCCTTGAAACTTTTGTTATATGTTTGTCATATTTAAAATAATATATCTAAATGCCTAAATTTTATTTCCGAATTGTTTATTCATTATATAGTCTTTAAATTATTTTAAGTGTTTTTGGTTTTCAAGGACAAATTTAGAGATATGTTTGTTTTAGTAAAAATACTCTTAAAAAAGTATTTTTCAAACTTATTAATATTGTTTGGCAAAACAAAAATTATAAATTCTGACGGCAAATCAATTTTGCTGTATTCTATGCTCAAAAGTAAAAAATGTTTTAGAAAAAAAATGTAACTTTAAATTTTTAATTGTACTTGAAATTACATTTGCAAAACATATTTATAGAACAGGATTAATACATTTTTTTCCACAATTTTATAACAAAAAATTTCGCCATTTTAACCCCTTAATTCTCGCTCCCGTCATATTCACGGGCTGTGACTTTTATTCAGATTATTCAGATTTGTTTGATTCCCACCATTTTTATAGTTAAGTGTAATTGGCTTTATTATGGTATCATTTTACCTGTCATTAAATAAGGTGAAAGTTTCTTTTAAAAAAAAGTGGTGCCAATAAGCAATTTGAATTTTTAAATCGTAATTTAATGCGACCGTTAAGGGGTTAAATCCGAGATAAATGTTATAAATTCTACGATTGAACGAGCTAGCTGCGAATTGTGGGATTGTATTTTAAATAGAAATTTTCCAACATGAAATAGTGATGAAAGACTGATTGCAAATTACAAGGAGAGTGTGTACATTGTTAAACAACATTTCAAGGGGAAAACTAGTAAATGTTTTTGTAAATTAAAAAAAGCAACTTTGTGTTTCCTATACCACCTTAACACTTTCCGAGACACAGTAATTCTGTTAATAAAATACTGAAACAATTGACTGCCAGCAGCTTTCGCGAACAAATTATTTTTTAAAAAATAAACGTATTTCATAACTTACATTATTAAAGCAATTTTTTCAAACATTCTGGTACTGTTTGTAAGTTTGGGACTAACACTAATCCCAAATAAATAGTATTACTGCCGCCCTTCAAATAATTAACTCATTCAGCAGAAAAAAATATAGGGTGAATCAAAAGTCTTGCCCTGATTATAAATAGTTATTATTCTCAAACTATTATAATTAGACATACTTTTGTTTGGATACATTGTAAGTACTGTTATAAAGTTTTTTATAAGACCACGTACCTCAGTAAATTTCAACGTGTACCCCTTGGTAGCCTGGAGAATGTCTAAGCGGTATTCTAGTTCCCGCCAAGTGTTATTAACATGTCTTCTGTTACAGTACACACAGCAGCTTGTATCCTAGTCTTCAGTTCTTTGACGTAAGCAACTGGTGTGGCAAAAAGTGTGGCCCTCGATATAGCCCGCAAAGGAAAAATCCAGAGGATTCATATCTGGAGTGCGCGGAGGACAGGGTGTTGGTCTATCCCTTCTAATCCACCGATCCAGAAATGTTTCGTTCTATTGCACAAAAAAAAATACTAAGACGGACCTATTCAATGATACAACAAGTTAAATTATTATACAAACGGTTAATTTGTAATGAATCATTATAAACAGGGTGAGACTTTTGGTTCACCCTGTATATCTAAGGTAAATTATGTGTTCATGCTGCCTTCTTTTCATCTTTTACGCACATACTATATTATGCAGCATGATTACACATTTTTAACCCTTTACGCCCCAACGGTACTTTAAATTAGAACTTCTTTTATCCGAAACTCTTTTAACCGAAACCCATTTTTAAAAGGGTTTTTTTTTTTTTTTTTTTTTTTTTTTTTTTTTTAACTATCCCATTCCTTGTGTGCAAGCGGTTCTTTCCGAACCACGAGTGCAGATAAATATGACAGATCCCGTTTCTGTGAATTCCTTTGAATTTAACTTGAGCTCCCGTAAATTGCGGAGTGAACTAGAACACATTAAGAGGAGAGACAACCGGAAAGTGTGAATGTGCAGATTAGCAGTTTAGAATTAGCAATTCTAAACCTTTTGAATGTTTTCAAAAGTTTTAGCATGGCTATAGCATCAGTAAGATTATAATACTGGTGAACTAATTGTATTAAAAAAGAAAAAAAAAATCGTGATAGAGCTGCAAATCGACAAACAAAACTTTGTTTCAAATACTTGTGAAATATGTAAAAGGTACTTAATTTCAAAATTAAAATTCAGGTAATTAATTCTTGTTTCTATTTTGCTATTGTTTATTTTTATTAAGCACTTGTTATCATAATAAGAAAGACCGCATATGTTTGTCCTTAATCTTAAAATCAAAGCCTTCTCAATTATCCGAAAATTTCGATTTTCCGAAAGATCGTCGGTCCCAATTACTTCGGATAATGGAGGTTCTACTGTAACTTGTTATGAAATTAATACATCTTTTAGTAGTAATACAGTTTAGAATTACTTATACATACATTAGTTTATCTTGTTCGAAAAGCATTATGGGTTGCACAAAACAAAAATATTTTTAAAAGGATGATTTCTTTTGCCTTTGCATCTTTTCAGCTTTCTTGACGTTGAAAGATTGGAGGGGGGGGGGGGGGTTCAGTTCGGAAATATTTTTTTTTATTTCTATTGTAAGAACATGATATTTCTATGTTTCCTAATTCTACAAAATACTAAAAAGTGTGTTAAATAAAAGATTTGAGTTGGGTTATAAATATTGTACAAAATCCTATAAATTCAAATTTAATTAATTCACTTTAATTGCCAAAATCATTCTAAAATCTCGTAAATGATTGTGTAATCTAATTTAGTTTAAAAAATTCACGAAAAATGCTGTAGAACACGAAATTTTCATGAATTCATAATTCGGGACGTGCAGGGTTAAAAGATGTAAATTTGCTTTTTCTTATTTTGAAATAAAATTTTTCGAAAATTCCGGTGTAAATTCAACATTACAGAAACACAATTATTTGCTTCTAAAAGGGTTAACATAGCTGCCAACACCTTACGCTTTTTTGTAACTCAAAAATTTAATAGAAATTTTTGCCTTATTTAACTGCAGATTACGGCGATTTCAGAAGGAAAAATTGACTGTTAAATTTTTGTGGTATAAAAAAGCGTAGAGTTGGCAGCTATGGGTTAAAGATACTCGTAGATCTGCATAGCTGACAAACCTACCGGTTTTGGAATGCCACTATTCAAGAATTTAAATATTTTCTTTAACTGATCGAATTTTTCTCATTACAGAGACGAATATATTACCATTCAGGAAAAGTAGTCCGCTAAAATTGAAAGAGCTGGCAGCCATTTATTATTTTCCACTTATCAACTACCCAGTCTCAGACGCACAGGTTAATTAACCCCTAAAGGGGTGGTGGGTTATATTATATCCCATTCTTAATTTTAATCATGATTCGCACCAGAAACTTTAAATTAAATTTTACTTTTTTAACTTTTAGGGGGAAAAGTTGAAAAATTGTTTTTCCTTATTTTGAACTAAATTCTTTCGTAAATTCCGGTGTGAGTTTGACATTACAGAAACACAATTGATTGCCCCTGAAAGGGTTGAATAATTAGCATTGAGAATGCTTTCTGAGTTTTATATTTTTCTACAATTGACAAGACGTTTTAACACTTTCAAACATGGTTGCAAAGTGTTTATAACATCTGTTTATATTTCCATGTGTGTGTCTATACGCACTCTCACACGCCAAAATATATTCGGAATTAAATATATCCATTTAATTGATATATGCTATCGAGGTATACTATGGTATGTTTGAGATTGAAAATGAAGCGTGTAGCATTTATGGTCGTTTACAGACACAAGCAAAATCATTATGGTACATTATGGTCTGTGGCAGGGATAGCCAACTGTGGCACGCCGGATACCACTAAATTTTTACTGAAAAAGTCGACTTCTTGAATCTCAGAGATTCGATGATTACTATAAAGTTTTAACGGTGTCGAGCGTGCTACAGTTGGCCCCTACAACCCCTGGTCTATAGGGAAAATCATTTGCAATCTATTTTAATGATGTTACACTATTTCAATAACTTTGGAGCTGATATACAGCACAACGGTGCCATTCAATATGCTTACTGTCAGCTGTCAAATTTTACGCTTTTTGTATCTACCACTAAAATATATTTGAGATTTTCGCCTTGTTCATGAGATTTCGACGATTAAATAAGACAATATTTAGTATAAAAATTTAGCAGTAAGAAAAAGGCGTAAAAGTTGGAAGCAATGCTTGCATGGGTGAAACCAAAAATATATGTGCTTTTCATGTCCAAAACTTTAATTTTTTTTCATCTAATGTACGAAAAATTCCAATTTTTTAAGCCATCTTTTAGAAAAAACTATTCTTAACTGGTATGATATATGCTCTAGCCAATTTTGTTGTATTTATTGCACAATTTATGCATTTTATCCATTCTTAGCTATGAAAATTATCTGTCCAAATGACTAGAGAGATAAATTTAAACAGACTACAATTCTAAATATTATGAACAGCACAGTATTTATCTGTTTTCATTTAAATAACAGATATAGTCGTTTAATAAATTTGTACTAATGAATTAAGATATGGATTTTGTAACTATATGAGTTTAATTTAACATTTGTCCATGAAAATGAAACCTCTGTTACTTTATTTACATTTAGCAGAATAAATAATAAAAATTTTGTCCAACAAAAGGCGCTACTAATCTGTATTGCTCAAAGGACTTTCTAGAATAGAAGTCAAGTGCTATTTTCACTTTGTCTGCCTCATGTTTAGAGTATAGAGCGGTATTATGAAGTTCTAAGGTGAGTGTGATTTCTCTTTGTAACTTCTGTTACTCCAATTTTAGGTTTAAATATTGTTTTAATAATAAAATTTCTCTTTAGATCACAAAACACTAAGTAAAATAAATTTATATTAATAACATAGTTATTTTTTAGACTATTATTATTTAAGAAAAAAATTGTTTTTACTTAAATGTAACCTCAGTTACAAGTTTTGGCAACAGATGTTACATACAAATAACAGCGGTAACATTTTGTCCCAGAATATATATTTTTTGTGGTACTTATTGTCATTATTATTACTTATTTATATTTACTTTTGCAGTTGTATGTATTATTTATTTGTGGTGTTTCCCAGATCTAAAAATGTGTCCTAAGAAAACAAGTTTTCAAGTTCTTGAATCTACTGCTGAAGAAAATGAAATTAAAGAAATAACACTCGATAAAATAATTAAAGGAACATACATACTAGTAGAATTTGTAATTGAAAAAAGAGAAAAATGAAATATTACTACATAGCCTTTACACAAGATGATTTAGAAGATGGTGAACTTCAAGTTATGTTTTTGAAAGCTTGTGATGAAACATCATCTATTTTTAAATTGGATGACAATGATATTGCATACATATAGTTCGAAAATTGTATTTAAAGTACATAACATATTCTTTGTTTTAAATACATTTGGTTTATTATCAGTTTACAATTATTAAAAGGAAATAGAAAAATTCTTCAAGTAACAGAGGTTACATCCAGTAACAGAGGCTAAATTCAGTAACAAAGGTTACATCCAGTAACAGAGGCTAAATTCAGTAACAGAGGTTACATCCAGTAACAGAGGCTAAATTCAGTAACAGAGGTTACAAAAATTTACAAGATGTAAACAAACTGACTTTTTAGCAACTAACAAAGACTGAACAAATCAGACATAATTTTATTTTCCAAAGAAATTTCCACAAATTTGTAACGCTGCAATTATTTTTCAAATACGTTAGCAGGGTGGGGAAACTTGTAAAATAATCTGCCCCCTTTCTGTACTACAGTTGGCATGGCCAAACTTTTTTGTATCAAAAATATTTTCTTTAAAACTAAAATACGTGGTAATTATGAACTTTGACTTAGTTTTTTTTTTTTTCTAAACAAGATAAAATTACACATGTAATGATAATTAAATTTATTCTTTATTATTCATCTTTCTAGAACCATTATTTTGAACTAAAGGACATTTTTGCTAAAGTAATATATAGAAGTTATATTTTTTGCTGAAATATCATAAATTAAGCAAATGCTGTCCAGTAACAGAGGTTACGTTTTTCACGCTAGATATGACTTTGCAAGGTTATATTTTAACTGTAAAATTGAATTTTTTTTTTCTGTGTGGATGCTAATTTTGTGCAGCTTAATTTTATAATTACCATATTTAAACAATATTATTGTTATTTAGTAAAATCTATATAATAAAAAATGAAAAAAATCTTAAAAAGCACAAAGAAAATTGTTTTTACCCGCATATGGTGCTCATAGCATTAATCGTTCATTTACAGCAAGTGTGTCAAACTGCGTCCCGCCCGATACTACTGATTTTTAAAAGAAATAGTCGATCTCTTAAATCGGAGAAATTCAAACATTAGCAATACATACAATAGAATACAATGCATACAATAAAATTTTACTGGTATCCAACGGGCCACAGGTTGACCTACCTCATTTAAAGCGACAAACAAAATAAATTTTCTACAGTATTTTCAATAAGCGATAATTGCTACACGTATGATTTCATCTGCGGTATGGGTTTTGCAAAATTTTGCATGGTACATTGTGTGTATAATTTTTATAGATCATAAAAAAAGGTGCACAAAATAATTTCAGCACATGTCCTTCTATTGACAGAAATTAATTAAGCGAAACTTTCAACGCTGTTGCGCGCTTCCTAACTGAAATAATTTTTTGCATACTATGTAGTACATACGAAAAAGAAATCTGTAGAGTCTATGCATGGCATCACACACACACACAAAAAAAAAAAAAAAAAAAAAAAAAAAATATCATATACTTTTCTATTTATGCACTTCAAATGCTGAAATTGTTTTTTAAATGTAGTATGTGTTTTCTAAATTGTTTATATAGATACTAGGGGGCTCTGCCCCCTGCAAGCTACGCTCGCCAACCCCCGTTCAGACACCGCAGAATCTAAAAACACGCTAATCTGATGGATTTTAAAAATATTAGAGAAGATTCAATTATACTGAAAAAAGCTGTGAAGATCTCCCTGTAAACGGGTTTCCATTCAATTCCTTTTGATTGCAAAAATTTAAGGGCGAATCAGTTGCTGTTAAGACATCCAATGGTTGTTTTCGTTTTTGATTAAAGAGGATCAGTTAAACATTTGAAAAGAAGCTAAAATAAAATAAATTAAGTATAAGAGTCTTTGTCTCCCGGTATTTTAAAACAATCTCTATAACAATAGCCCAAGTCATGTGATTATCATCAACAGTTCCAGGCGGACCACTTCGCTTTTTATACTCTAGGCGCCATTTTGGTACTTTAATGTTAGCCAGGCACAGGTGATAAGTCGCCAAATATTATTCTATTGCCATCATTTCATCTATATAATAATAGTTCAAGTCATCAACTGCCATAAACAAATACGGTCTGATACCTCTGACGTTCATATGAAAGTTTGGCAAAGATGTCATGTACGTCCCATATTGGAGTGATTTTTTAACGACGCCAATTTGGGGAACGCATCAACAGCATAAACAGCAACATCCGGCTTACCATATGAAGCAAAATAACAATACTTTGGCACCAGTTATGTGCCCGTTCCGTATATGACATTGGCGTCAGAAAAAAATCGCGCCAATATGGAACCGTAAGTTTGCCATTTTGATTAAAAAAATCAAAAAAAAATTTTCGAATAAAACTACATAAAAGTTGCCATGGCCGCAAAGAATTCTAGGTACTGTTACTCTAGCAGGATGCAAATCTCGCCAATAGCTTTTTTTAAACTCGCCTGTTAGCTTTTTTTTTTTTTTTTTTTTTTTTGTCGAGTGGTAATATTTGGCCAGATACGGTTATACAGGTTACAGATATACACGGTTACAGATATACAGGTTTGGCGTGATTTTTATATTTTTACGAAAATTTGGCGAAAATCTCGTTTTCTAATACCAGTTACATATGCATTTTTGGTATTCCTTAGATATCCCGACGACCAAAAATCTATCGCCAAACTATGAGATTAAATGCCAATAATGGTTGATCGTAAATGTCACATTCACTTGATTTTAAGCAAGTTACACGTGTTTACGTCATCAAGTGATTTTTATTTCGATGTTTTATTCGTATATTTATTAATGTTATACTAATTTAATTGTTCTGTCGTTATTTAAAATAAAAATTATGTTGGCGATTTATATAATTTGGCGAAATTGGTTGACGGAATAACTAAGTAGTACTGTATTTCTTAATTATTTTCTATTATTTTCTAAAGGAAATATCAAAAAAAAAAATAATTAATAATCATAGAACAAAAAAATTTATATAATTTGTAAAAAGAAATAGAAGTAAATAAACATTTATTATCGAATAAACAACAATAGCCGGGTTACCATGCAAACTTTTTCTGAAATATGAAAGAAAATATCTGTTTGATTAAAATTTGAGTTGCCATCATTAGAAAAATGTATATAAAATTTAAAAAAAATTAATATTTCGAAAACTAATTCGAATTTAAAAATTCTAATACCAGTTTTGAAATCTGCGGATCAATATAGATTTTTGGTGTTAATTTCATTGCAAAGTATTCCATATTTTAGGAGAAATCGCCGTGAAACATAATCAGTTGTTTAATCAGTCGATTCATACTTCCGTTTCATACTTCTGTTTCATAAATTCGTTTCATTAGGATTTTATATATAATAGTGCAGCTAATTATACAGGGTGCAAAGAAAAGTCTCTTTAACCTGAAGATACTTGCGAACGGAGAGAGCTACAACTATGCAAGTGAGGAAACTATATAGTAAAGCGACTACACCCGACCTAATGAAAACGACAGCAGCGCCTCTAGTGGCGAAATTTGGAAGATAGCCATTTCAAATCGAAAAAGAAAAGAGATAGTGCAAAAATTCCAATTAGAAAGTTTTAGAGCCTCAATTACTTAGCACGAAACGACTTTTGGTTTACATGGATAAGATAAATCGTCACCTGTATAACCAAAAATGTCCGAAATCGATGAGCGACGATTCTACTTTACATATTCACATTTCGGAAATGTAGCAGTGCGCAATTGCAGATTGTGACGTTGTACTGTACTGTAATGTCTGTAAAAATTTAATTTCCAATGAATTTAAAATTTTAGTTTAACCCTTTCCGGGACAGAAGAATTCTGTTCGTAAAATGAAGAAATAATTGACTGACCCCAGAATATTCAAACGAATTTATTAGAAAATAAAAAACAGCTAATTTGCACTTTCATTACATAATTAAAATTTTATTAAAATATTCTTGGTGCCATTTGTCAGTTTTGGAATTAAAATTAGGTGGTTAGACCATCTTGCCACCGCCCTTGAATGAGTTAAATCTATGTCGTCGTATTGAAGAGTCTTGCAATAGACTTTCCATGCTGTGAAATGTGCATGCAGAATTACTCTCACGGAAACAAACGTGTATCGTGAGCAATGGCGAACTTTTTTAACATACCGAATATTAACTTTTTATCACTGTGAGACAGTTAGTCTTTTTTGTTTTTTTAGTGATGTTATCAAAATGTATTGAGATAAGTATGTATTTATACAATAAATTGTGCGTATTTCTTCATACTTCTGGCTATTCCATTCAAACGTTTACACAAAATGGAGTGCATCTATTTCGGACATTTTTGGGTATACAGGCGGAGATTTATCTTATCCATGTAAACCAAATGTCGTTTCGTACTAATTAATTGATGCTCTAAAACTTTCTAATTGGAAATTTTGCTCTATCTCTTTTCGTTTTCGATTTGCAATGGCTATTTTCCAAATTTCGACACTAGGGGGTGCTGTTGTCGTTTGCAGTAGGTCGGTCGTAGTCGCTTTACTATACAGTTACCTCACTTGGATAGCTGTAGCTCTCTCCGTTCGCGAGTATCTTCGGGTTAAAGGGACTTTCCTTTGCACCCTGTATAGATATAATTACATACATTATTGTATAGGCATCAACAATGGAGTTTTGAAGGAGACATATAGTGTAGAGTCTCCCAGTTGCCAGTGAAGTAACTGAGGAGGTTGTCACAATATGATAACAGTTTCTGATTACCACCGAAATAAATTTCCACCAGAAAATTTGGCCCTATTTTGGGGGCTTATTCATGAAAATTCTCACTCGCAAATGAGATTAAAATTTCTATTCATTTTTACTGATGGGAGTTGGCCTCGGTATTTTAATCACTTTCACTGACACTAACAGGAGGCTCTATAGGTTGTCCCAATATGGCGGAAACGTAGGGCCTGACTACTGCCGAAGTAAACTTCCACCAGTAAAATTAAATGTCTGTTTTTGGCCATTATTTTGTCTGAAATTCTGTATTAATAAGGCGCTTAGATAATGAGATATTTTCTACTCAATTTTACTGGTGGAAGTTCTTTCCGGCAGAAATGAGCACTCCAAAACCGGTTACAGTTGCAGCTTCACCATTTAGAGGATATGTCAATTACTTTTTATTCATAGTTCCATGGTATCAACAGACATTTTAGAACAATCTGAATATTTTAGAAAGTGTTTCATAATGTGTGCTTGACGCATGTTTTTTTTTATTATTATTATTATTCTTAAAATTATGCCATAAGTTAACACACTCACGACCGCCGCCGAGAATTCAGCCCTTTTTGTATCGGTATATCAGCCTATACCCTTTCCTTATAAGTTGTATAGATTAACATTATTAACCCCTTAATTCACGCTCACGTGATATTCGCGGGCTGTGTCTTTTAATCAGATTAATTGATTCGCACCAGTTTTATAAAATAGTGTCATTGGTTTTATTAGGGTATCATTTTACCTGTCATTAAATAAGCTGAATATTTCTTTTTTTAAGTGATGCCAATAAGCAATTTGAATTTTTAAAACGTAATTTAATGCGACCGTTAATAGTGCAGTCATTTTAGCAGCTTTTTTTACAAATAGCGGAAAAAATTAGAACAAAGCTGGATTTTTGCACAGATGGTAATTAGGGTATGTAGTTTAACATACTGAAAGTCCCCATCGATCCGATGTGAGCTTTCACCACCTGGGGGCGCTAATGAGCTTGAAAATCGGTTTTATGCGAATATCTCATGAACGATAGCATCTAGTAAAAAAAGGTCAATTACAAAGATGTAGATAATTTAATTTCCTACAAAAAGTGTTATTAACACTTTTTTATCACAACAACCCTTCCCTGTCAAAAATTGAAATAATGTAAACATTACTGGAAAAAATGCGGAAACAGAATCATATTGAATGCGCCCAAGAAGCAGAACAAATCTTATTTACTTTTGATCCCTCTCCCGCCCCTCCTCCATTGTCTGTATGCTGTTTTCGCAAGCTTGTGCAATAGTCATTTCTCAATACCCTATCACCCCTTGCTTACCTTTCTTTTTTCTTTGCTTACCTATTTTTGCTCACCTTTGCAGTGTTTTATTTTCAATTGATGAGCATTTCGCTGGTATTAAATCACCTTAATTTACTGAACAAAGTAATTCTTTGTCAATTTTTAGAAAGTGAATAATTTTAGTTTCAACGTGTGATGAAGAAAGTTTTAAATAGTTTTGACAATGTAAAATTATTCTTTCTTGATTGTTGATTGAGAGCGGAAAAATGGAGATTGACAAAGTAGTTTGTCTTGTATGTGGTGAAGGCTGCGTTTCGAATGATTATGTGAAAATTGGAAAAAAGGGACTGAAGTCCGTTGTGACAGCAAGTTTGGAAAGAGGTGACCATAAGTGAAAAACATTTGAAGCAAAGGCTGAAAACAATAGTGAATTTATAGTTCACGCAACGTGTAGGAAAAATTATACAAGAAATAATTCTGTTAATCTTCCACCAAGTCATTACGACACAATATATTCAAGTCTTTGCACAGCGGTCGAAAAAAGTAAAGAAACCAATCAAAATTGCGTTTTTGTGACATTTGGCCAACCACTTTATGAAAGCGAGAGACATATGTGCGGCGCTAAGCGATACGCCAAATTTCAAGAATGTTTATATTAGGATTGGAGGATTTCATCTGTTAATGTCATATCTAGGTTGTATTGGATACATAATGGCTGGAAGTGGTCTGAAAGAATTGCTGAGCCAGGTATATGCGAAGAATACCGTTGAAAATATGCTAGCCGGTCACGCATTTGCGCGTGCTATTAGAGGGCACACCTTAATGCGTTTGGCTTTGGGGAAGATAATCATGAAAAATATCACACTCCATGAAGCTGAAAAAGGACACCTTTTACAGTTTGTTGCAGATGTTGAAGAAAACACTTCTGTATATGACAATATATTGGACGACGCTATACTGGTTTCTCTTACAGCAAAAATTAAATGTGAAATGGAAACATTAGAAAAGAATGGGCCAACAGCGAAACTTTGGTGTCAATATTTTCGAATGGTAACATTAATGCATAAATTTATAATGGCAGAACGCAGTGGAAATTGGCAGTTACATGTTGAAACGATTCGGAACATGCTACCTTTTTTCATGCTAGTGACCATCTCCTGTATGCAAAGGCTTGTCATATATACTTACAAGATTATGACTTTGCTTGAAACAGAATTACATGAAACAGAATGCTCACGGTTCATAAAAGCGGACTATTTTACTGTTCGAAGAAGTGAAAAATTTTGGTCCGGTGTTTGGACAGATATGACGATCGAACCGACATTGATGAGAAGTATGAAATCATCAGGTGGAATAACACGTGGGGGGGTGGGGTGGGGGGTATAACAGACAGAGTATTGGAAAAATGGATACTTGACGGTCCTTTTCTAATGCAAATATCTGAATCCCTAGAAGAGTTGTATGGTGCACGTGCGCAATCATCCGATCTACACTTTGACTATCGAGATTCTAGTCCACTACGTGATAATGCAGACATCAGGAAACTGGATGCATGGCTTGAAAAACATCCACCTTTTCCCATTATTAGTAAGTGCATCTCAATCTATAGCGGAATTGTCGGAGATCACAGAATAAACTGTCATGATGCATATAGCGACGGATGCAAAGTCATTGAAAAGATTTCGGGGGGGGGGGGGAATTGGTGACTTGAAACTTTCACGTAAAGATCGATTACTATTATTAGCGACGATGAATATTTCGTTCAGATTTAAAGACGATACTGTGACCTGCGATCCACTGTTGTTATTTCAACGTATTTCCGTTTGTATGAAACAACATGAAGATTCGAAAACTTACTTTCAGTATGAACTATCTCCATATCCTTTAACATTATTTAATGAAAATTGTATGAGAAAAACCACCAAAGCATTATTATATTCAATATTTGAAAAAAACGTACAAGGAGAATCCAAGTGAATATGTGTCTACGTACATCATCGATGGAGGATGGCTTTTGCATCGTGTTCTTTGGCCCTTCTTTGGAACATACAAGAGTGTCGTAGAAAGTTATATTTTCTTATGTCCAAAGAAATTGCAGTGGTAAATGTATAATCGTTTTCGATGGTTACTCTGACGAAGTTTATAATACAAAAAAGACCGAAAGAACTCGTCGGTATTCGAAAATTGTAACTCCTGACATTGATTTTAACGAAGAAATGAATGTGTCAATTAGTCAAGAAATTTTCTTATCTAATCATAAAAATAAAATACATCTTATATCTATGCTCATGGAGAAATTTATGGAGAATGGTTTCAAAGCGAAACAGGCAGAAGATGATGCTGACACACTAAATGTTAACACAGCTATTGAAGTAACAAAGTCTGGTGCGCTTGCTGCTGTTGTTGGCGATGATGTTGACTTGCTCGTATTGCTGACTGCTTTAGTACCTCCAGAGTCAGAGATATTTTTTATTAAGCTTGGAAGAGGAAGACTTGCAACAACCTTGTATTCATCGCACAGTCTCAACAATGATGCAGTTCTGGAAGATCATATATTGTTCCTTCATGCTTTTTCAGGTTGTGACTCTACGTCAGCAGTGTTTCGGAAAGGCAAAATTTCTTTAGCAAAAATTTTGAAAAAGGAAGGAGAACGTAACATACAAGCATCCAGCACTTTTAAAAGTGGTCAGATATCCCAATTTGAAATATCCGAGGCAGGAAAAACTATTTTTCTTTCTTTATACGGTGGTAAAGCAGAAATTTCTCTGAACAAGCACCGTTATGTATGTTTCAAGAAAGGAGTTGCTGTTGGTAAAAAAAGCCTTTCATCGTTGCCGCCTACCGAGGATTCACCTAGATTGCACGGTTTACGCGTTTATCATGAAATACAATACTGGTTGGGCAATAAACTACTTCCTGAGAACTGGGGCTGGCAAAATGCACCTAATTTGTTTCCAATTCCAGCCACTTTACCGCTCGCACCAAAAAATATTATTGAATCCATTTTTTGTACTTGCTCCAGAGGATGTGGAAAAGCGTGCGGATGCCGAAAAAATCCGATTGAAATGTTTTGATATTTGCGTAAATTGTTGCGTAGTTTCATGGCACAATGCAATTAAAGTTGAAATTGAAGACGAGGAGGATATTGACAATAACCTGCCCACTGCAAAGGAGGGGGGAATCGCTACTCCTGAATTTAGTGATGATATCCAAAGCCGACCAGAAAATACTGAAGGCAATACAACAATGAAAGAAAGAAATAGAGATAATGACGAAACTGAATCAAGTGAAGAAATTGAAGCTGTGCAAACGACTACTAAAGCAGTCAAAAGATTGAAATTGGATTAGGCCCGTCACTATAAGTGGAATATGCCTACGGGTGAAACCACAATAACAAAAACGCGCTAAATGCTTTCCCTCAAGAGTGGTGTGGAAATAAGCATATATGTATATTATATATTCACCTTCTCCATTCAAAAGTAAGAAATTTAGACCTGTTTACATAATTTCTTTGAAAGTAGCAGCAGGTTTTTCGTATTTTTGTAACTGTTCTTCCAAATATGTTTACTTTTTAAAATTTTGACAGGGAAGGGTTGGTGTGACAAACAAATGTTAATAACACTTTTTGTAGGAAATTGAAGTATCTACATCTTTATAATTGAACTTTTTTTTCTAGATGCCATTGTTCATGAGATATTCGCATAAAACCGATTTTCAAGCTCATTAGCGCCCCCTGGTGGCGAAAGCTCACATCGGATCGATGGGGACTTTTAGTATGTGTAACTACATACCCTAACTAGCACCTGTGCAAAAATCCAGCTTTGTTCTAATTTTTTCCGCTATTTTTCCTAAAATGACTGGACTATAAGGCAATGGTGGGAAATTGGCGCAGAATCGGCCTATTGACACCACTAAATTTTAGTAGTATTTTTCGCCTTATCTGCTGGCAGAATTTCTGAGTTTTTATTAATGTGAAGAATACTATAAAAAATTAGTGGTGTCAATAGGCTCCACCTCTGCGCAATTTCCCACCACCGGTTAAGGGGACAAGGGAGACAAAAAAATTCAAAATTTTTCAAATTTTTTCGAAAAAATTTTCAAATTTTGATTTTTTTTTTTTTACCTTTAAATTCAAATATATAAAATTCGATGCTCTATTTTATTTATATATATAAACCAAACTTTATATGAAATATTGGGGATTTTCATTGATATGGAATGCGCAGGGGGCATTTCGAAGATTTCTAAGACAACGCGTAAAATTCCATTTTTTTCTCAAAAATAATTTTTTTTGTGATAAATGCATGCCATAATGCATATAATGTGCCCTTGTATAATATTTAAGGTGAAATTTACGAAAAAAAATATTTTTTAGAATTTTAAACTCCCTTGTCCCCTTAAGGGGTTAATGCATATCCAAGATGTGTTGCCGCTTAGGCAGATTTTATAAAATTCAGATTGCATGATTTTTACCAAATTTTTTTATACAGTATAATATTCGGCTTTTTGATTTACAGATTGTCAATGGGAACATTAATGTTTCCGCTAAAGTGTTGGCAATCAGGCAATTTAAAAATAAAAACACGCCCAACTGCAATCACTGTGTCCAGGGATGTGTATGTGAGCACGTGCAACGTGTGTATGTAAACCTTAACCAATAATTTCGAATAGTATTTTTTGCCTTCTTTGAAATCATACAAATAAGGCCTAAATTACTGATGGTTGTTTCAATTTTTGCATGCCCTCAGAATATGTGTATAATAATCCCTTAACATTCACCAGTTTTGATTATTCGCGAAATAAAAAATGAAGAACGTTTCAGCATTTGCGAATACTTAACTTAGTTATTCCCGAATTTTGTTTTGTGAAGAATATTTTTTATAGAGTAAACACGCCTGGTTTTACCGATTTCGTAAACTATTTGATACTGAACAGCTGCAATGTACTGTATAGCCCAAGTACCAAGAATTTCAGCCCTTGTATCTAGAACAAAATACAGTTCGGTAATTCCAAGTAACCCGAAGCATGACTTGATGCTTAAAAAAAAAAAAATCCTAAATTTTCAAAATTCAAAATATTTGTTGAAAGTGAAAAAAGTTTTGAAAATTTGTATGGAAAATTTTAAATCTTCAAGGCGAACTTATTGAGAAAGCAACAGAATGTGATCCTTCACTGGTGAGAAGTCTTAAATTTAAAATAGAAATCAAAGCCGCAACTTTTCCTTATGTGGAAATTCATAAACATTCTTCCAAACAATCGTAAATCAATAATTTTTTTCAATCATCAACAAAACTTCGTATAATATTTGTATAATTATTCAAATTTATTTACAGCATGTACTTTTTAATGCTTAATAAATATATTTTTTCTTTTTAAATTGCTTTTTTTTCAATAAAAAAAAATCGTATATCCTAACCCCTTTCATGCACGACTCAATATTCGCGATTTTGAGATTCGCGGAGGTTTCCGCGAACATAAACCTCGCGAATGTAAAGGGATGAGCAGCAAGCTGTTTAATGTGATGGCGATCGTCAGAGATCATTGAAATCAGAATTTCCTCTGCGTATGCAAAGCAATCAATGTCCGAAATAACTTTTTTTGCATTTGTTTTATTCCGTTTTGTGTGTTGTTTCGTAGCCGAGTTATTTCCCATGAGTTTTTAGATGCCTTCTTTAGATGTGGATTACATTTCATAGTAAACCATCCTGGGGCCAAACTTTGATTACATAGTACTTTTTGAGTGAGCGTAGAAACTCTGATGAGCACTTAGTGCTCATTTAACCCTCTGTCTACCAGAAGGGTCCAATGGACCCGACATGTACATTCAAAATATTTATTCAAACCAGAAATTTCTTCAAAACAAACTAAATTTATAAATCAGACAATAATAAGTTAAATAAACAAATTAAATAGTTTTAAGTAAAAATTCTGGTGTAAAATGTTTTTATAAAACTTGAGTAAAATTTTCGGTAGTTCTAGGGTTAAAGGCGGAGAATTCTGGTCGTCGTTGCCATCCATTCTGCGAGGGATATATTTAGAATGAACCATTACAATAGATCATATCCCACCTCCAATACCAGTGAATATCCTCTGGATCATTTATTAGACAGGATCGTTGGCAAAAATTAGATTCTAACCAACAGGGATTCACCGGACCAATAGGAGAATCTCTGTTCACGTGCTTTTCCGTTCTTATTTCAGTTTTTGAAGCCATTTACAGAGCTGCCAAGTCTCCGGCTTTTTGGATACCAGTATTTTAATACAGAAAATGTTCTTTTATTTAATTAAAACATTTAAACGATTTAAAATAACAGCACTTTCTCTAAGATAATAGTGGTGTGCAAAAAGCCGGAGACTTGGTAACTCTGCATTTAGAGTAATTCTAAACATTATTTCCATGAATCATCATTATTTTAAAAATTATATATCAAGAAAAGTGTACTCAGCACAGACCAGAAATACCTGCTAGATACACTGTTAAAAATTTTGCAGCATTCTGGCAGGTCATTCGACCGTTTTTTTGAAAAAACGGTTTCATAACCATAATTTAACTATATTCTGACCATAATATGGTCAGAATAGTGTTAAAATTACGGTTGTGTAACCGTTTTCGGAAAAAACGGTCAAATGACCTGCCAGAATGCTGCAAATTTTTAACAGTGTATTTGCAAAGTTATTTCATGAAGATATTGCTCAGAAGAAGTAACGAATAGGAACCCAAGGAACTTTTCCTACGTAAGATGGCTCACAAAGGCGAATAAAATTTTCCGCCTATATATAAGCACTGATTGACCATCAGAGTCTGTAGGTTCACTCGCAAAGTATATAATCCAAGTTTATGCCGCAGGATGGTTTACACCAAATGTAATCCACATCTATAAAATGTATCTAAAATCTTATGGGAAATTACTCGGCTACTAAACAACACAGAAAAAGGCATAAAACAAATACTAAAAAAATTATGTAGGACATTAGTTGATTTGCACATCGAGAGCAAGTTCTTATTGCAATGCTCTCTGACGATCACCATCATATTAAAGAGAAGCTTCTCAGCATATAAAAAATGCAAGAAGTAGAGTAAATGATGTCATACTCAAAGATGAAATACCTAAATGTTGAAGAATGTTGTAGTAACAGAACTCCCAATCACTATGCATTAATTGGATACAATTTTGGTGAAGATAATAGACGTCTGAATAGATTCCATTCATTCCACTGCATTACTCTGCTTGCCTTATCATACACAAGCAGTAAAAATATACGTGAAGGAGTGTCACAGCAGCAACATCCAACATCTGTGGAAACAAAGAAGAGGTGGACAAGGTTGATACATAGAAAACTTCTGCCAGTCTTTGATAAAAAAAATCACAATTCAATGTATAAATAAAACATTGTGTTTAGATGGTAGGGTGGTCGAGCTATACACTGTTGTGACATGAAATGCAGACCCCTGCACGTGGTACCTCCTGTGTAGTTTTGAAAGCAACCAGATAAGAGCTGTATTCTAAACAACAATTAGTTGTACGACACAACAGTATGGCAACGCCTTTTTTTTTTGCCAAAAGTTGTCAGTTTTGCTCCAGCTATACAGAATATAGATATTATTTTATTGTTTAAATATTTTAAGTCATTAATAATAAAGGTCTAAATAACACTTTTAAATAATAGCCATCTCTGTACGAATTTTGAAATTTTTTTGAAAAAATGTCTAATTTTACCCAAAATATCGACTTTTGGACCAAAAGCGCAGACTCAAGCCTCTTGTTTCAGCGGTAAAATTGCACGCAGTTGATGTACTGGTATAAAGGCAACTTTTGGTATCTACCCGTTTTTGATAAAAAAATAATAATTTTTTTTCGCTCAACCCTACTGTACACCTGTTTACAAAAGAAACATGCATATGGAAAACATTTTTGTAAAATAATGCAACCTTTCAAGAGCGCAGAAATTGCCACAGACAGCAAATACTGTCAAAGAGACGAAAGAATGCACTCACAAATGTGATAAAATGCAATTCGATACACGGGGATATATAAAACACCCTTTTTACCAATTGCGTAAATTTTCCATTAGAAATTAAGGTTCATTGCCAGGTTCATTGCCAGGGTTGCCAGTTTGGCCTTCATTTTTATTCAGAAAATCCGAATTCGTGCCAGAAATTAAAAATAATATGTTTTGCTTCATTTAATAACAGAAATTTTTTGATTGCTTAAAGTAAAAATGCTTCTTTCAAATTTTCCGGTATGAATTTGAAATTTCGAAATAAAAATGAGGCCAAAATGGCAACCCTGATTTCCGAAAGGGTTTGTTTGCGTGTTTGCAGAGTTGCCAAGTCTCTGGCTTTTTGCACACCACTATCCTCTTCGAGAAAATGTGTTTTTTTTAAAATCACCCAAATGTTCCAATTAAACTACGGGTGGCTAACAGTGGCACGCTGGATACCACTAAAATTTTACAGAAATAGTCGATTGCTTGAATCGCTGAGATTCAATGATTAGATGAAGCAATGATTACTATAAAATTTTAGTGGTGTCGAACGTGCCTGAGTTGGCCATACCGGGATTAAACAAAAAACTATTTCTGTATTGAAATACTGGTATCTAAAAAGCCGGAGACTTGGCAGTTCTGGTTATGGTAATCTTTTGCACACGGAGGTTGAACAGACCGGGACCTCCGATTTTAGTGGATTCGACGGGCTGAAAACATTGAGATTTGAACTCGGCACATTTGCACTGTAGCCAGAACCGTAATCACTAGACAAACAGGTTCGCATTCCCAAATTGGATATTAACACAAAACTATCACTTAAATTTATTGAAGCAACAAAACTTCATATTAAAATTATTTTAAAAAAATGTAATTAATAATTCTTATGCAACACATATGCTATTACCATAGGTGCCAACCTCAAACTAATCTTCCGTAATACTTGCATTAATTTGACCCTGGTTTAATACGTTTCGAACCAGAAATTATTTTATGAAATGAAAATAAATATGTTCCACATAGAAACATTGAATTAAATAAATAAAAATTCATGAAATAAATTTCCTGGTTCGAAAGTGGTTAACCTGGTTTAAATTAATCCAGATATTACGGAAGATTAGCGGAAGGTTGGCAGCTATGTATTACTAATCAAAATTACTTTCATGATTTATGCTATAAATCAGAGATGGCGGACCCACCAGCAGGCTAACAGACACCACTATTTCCATATAGCAATACTGGTGACGACAACAGTACGGATATAGAGGTAATTACCTCAGACATGCTATATTTATAACGGATGACCACAGGGTCGCTTCCTTTGGTATAAATATGTAGTGGTGCTCATAAAATAAATTGAAGGGTGCGCCCTAATCACTTTTTGGCTAACACTGTTTCCGAACAATAATATTTGTAATAGATTTTATCCGACTAATATTAACAAAGTTAGTTGGGTTGTTAGACAAAAACGAGGTCTCTGAGCTTCCTCGTAGAAACAAAATTTGCCTTTAGTAAAAAGTCGTTACATTGTATAGTCAAGAGTAATTCAGTCAGAAAATTCAAGAGGAATAACTGGTTGAATACCAGTATTTCTAAATATGTATCTTCTCCTTATTTAATAGCAGAATTCGTAATATATTTCTGTACTTAAGTAAAGCGCCCCTCCCTTTTTGTGTCGTCAATACTTTTTGGAAGTACTGGTGAAAAAAAAATAGCAGCAATGTTGCCAACTTATTAATGTTTTATTGAAAAAAAGAACGTGATACCAGAGTTTTATAGTAATTTATATTTTACAAAAGCACTGGGGTGGCATTATATAGGGATGATTGTATTGTTCTTACCACTATTTTGAAAATAATAACTTCACTTACCTTTCTATTGCAAATGTTAAATAAAATTATCATGAAGATTACTGATTGCGGATTCTGGAAGGAACAATAAAATTTTCCCTATATAATGTAATCCCTGTAAGTATGAATGTCTATAGACATTCATTTAATTCTACAGAATTAAATAGAAAAAATACATTGCAAAAATATGATAAGATGATAGTTTTTTAATAGGAATGGTCTTTGCATACAACAGAGGTTTACACACGGATGTCAAATTGTGGCTTGCCGGATACCAGTAAAATTTTATAGTAATTATTGCCTTATCTAATCGTCGAATCTCTGCGATTCAAAATATCGACTATATATTAAAAAAAAATAGTGGCATCTTACGGGCCACAGTTTGATACCCCTAGGTTGTAAACTGTGTGAAATTACATCCGTAGGTTAAGAGATATAACCTTACCAGTGTTCCTACTGGTCCGGTTTTTGAATACTAGTATTTCCGAAGGAAATTTTTGTTGTCAGTTTTTAACCGCATTTGCAATAAAAATAACCTTCGGCATTTGTTTCTGAAAAATGAACTAAATTATTGTTGCCAGTAGGCAAGTTTAGAAAATATCTGGAGAAGAAAACATTATTTTTATATTCAATCAATTGTAATATCATCGGTACCATGTCAAACTATCCAGTATGAAAGCAGAGTAGCCAGTAGGCTACTTTTTTAAAATTCAGATTTCTTGATTGGCACCACTTTCTTGTAATGATAAAATTCCCCTTGTTTTCGCCTTAATTAATATGTCATTAAATAAGGTGAAGTTCACCTTTTCCAAAAAGTGGTGCCTATCAAGAAATCTTAATTAAATAAAAGTATCCCACTGGCAAAACTGTACTAAATGAAACTAAAAGGTTGGTTGGTTGGTTGTATTTATGTCGGCCAATTATCTGCACGTGGGATATAGGCCCAAAGGGGGGAGTGCCTTCCGTGGAGGTCTTTCTAACGGAACCTAACCCGTATTAACGCTTGGAGAACCAAGGTTCGAAGAAAACCACGAAAACTCCGAACGATTAGGCCGACGGGCGCGATTGGAATCGAACCCAGCACCTCCCGTCTACCAGCTTCGAGAGCAGAACCTCTCGGCCACTGAAACTAAAAGGAAAATTACATTTTTGGAAAAGTAGTAGTCAAAAGACGGACCGAATGCGATACCAATTTGCCATATTTTTCATAAAAAATATACCATCCTAACAGAATTTCTGTATAGTAATAATTTTTATTTAAAATGGACTGTCATTCATTAATTAAACGCGCTATAAAGAAATTCTCTTAGAGTAGATATTTTTGAACAAAAAAACGAAAAGTGTTAAGTTGGCAAAACTGTGTTCGAGTCAGCAGTCGAAATCTGAAACATTGCATTCGTAATCTGAAGAAGCTGAGGTTTATTCGCTTCTCTTTCGCGATAGTCCGACTGAAAAATTGATCAACAGGAGAGATAACAATAGAACAATACGACATACTTTGAAATGTGATACTATATTTCAGTTACAGAATTATTTTTATGGTGGAAATTGTCATTTTTCTTAAAGCTCTGTGAAAGAGCTATTCAATTCGTGTTTTGCATAGTTGCCAACTTTTACGTTTTTCCGTTACCACTGAAATTTAATAGAGATTTTCTCCTTCTTTAGTCATGAGATTTTTGACGATTAAATAAAACAATTTTTGCTATAAAATTGTAGTGGTAAGAGGAAAGCGTAAAAGTTGGCAGCTATGGTTTTGACATTTTGAGTATGCCTGAAATTGTTATCATCAATCATTTTAGGGGCTGTGTAATTCTAGTGCTAAAATATTGAAAGTAATGAATGTTACCGTAATTTACGAATGAATTGTTTCGAAAATAAATAAATTCTTCAAATTTCGCAAAAGCAAATTTTTATTCAATAATACCGTATGCCATTTAAAAGCATAGAACTAAATATATGTCATATAAATTATAAACCTAAAGGCTACTAATTGAAATGATAAGTGGAAATAAATGTTATATGAGAAAGAAAATTGAGAAATGCTTGAGCGGAAGTTCTTTGTTGTAAACCTTATTCGTTTATTTTCTTCTTGCAGCATATCATTTAAATGTTTACAGGAAGTACTAAAAAAAAGTATTTCTGAAAAACTTCTGAGCATTTAAAAAAAATATTAGGTATTATTAATATGATTCAAATTAGTAAATACAAAAATAAGGAATATAAAAAATAATGTCGCTTAGTACTTTGTAGTCCAACCCCGAGTCTGACTCAGGATCATTTGTCTTTGCAAAATTTGCTTTTGGCACCAGTAATAAGGGAAAATAAAATTTAACTCATTTAATTAGAGCATTTTCAAAATTATGTAAATGAAGTTAACGTCTTTTTAAAAAGTGGTGCCAACCAAATAAAATTTGTGCAAGAGTCACCGGAGCGGAAAGAGTTAACTATTAACCCATTAAAGACGAGTTCCATTTACAGTTTTTTAATACCTCGGTGCCAGTTGACACCAGTTTTCCCATATTGTGATTTTAACTTATTTAATCTCTCAAAGCTGTGTTGCCAATGGGCTACTTTTTTAAATTCAGATTTCTTGATTGGCACCACTTTTTTGAAATGGTAAAATTCCCCTTGTTTTCGCAGTAATTAATATGTAATTAATCAAGCCGACTTTTACGATTTCCAAAGAGTGGTGTCAATCAAGAAAACTTAATTTTAAAAAAGTAGCCCACTGGCAGCACTGTGTCAAAGTTTGCGATTAAGTAATATAAAAATTTACTTACTAAAATACTGATTTTCATATTTAAAATTTTTGTATTACTTAAATGTTAGATTTTCGTATCAGCCGGCGTTAACCCTTAAATGCATAGTGATGTAAATTTCCATCACCTTTTTATTTAATTTTTAATACATAAATTAAGTTCTTACAACCACTATATTTATATAAAAATATTAATCCTCTAAAATTACAAAAATTTGCTACTAAATAAAGTTAAAAATCTATCTTAAGATTTCTGGTGTCTAATCCTTAATGTAAAAATAAAAAACACAATTCTAAAAGAATAATTTATGCAGTTAATGGTTAATGAGTTAAGACAAGTTAAAATTTTAGCATTATAGCTTTTCCCTATTAGAGATCAGTGTTGCCAAATGGGCTACTTTTTTTTATTCAGATTCTTGGCACCACTTTTTTGACATGGTAAAATGCCAGCTATTTAATGGCATATTAATTAGGGCGAAAACAAAGGGAATTTTAACGTTTCAAAAAAGTGGTGCCAATCAAGAAATCTGAATTTTTAAAAAGTAGCACACTTCGTTATATCGTTCAGTTTACCGAAAACCTATCGCGGATTTAAGCTTTATACCTTCCGATGCATGCACACCAATGTCTTATAAATTATCCACCTTCAGGCTCCTAATTAATCGTGCTTTCAGGATTTCTTCCGATATAAATCTGGGGGATGAATTAGAGAAAATTAAACATATTGCTATTGATAATGGGTATCCGGTAAAATTAATTAACAAATTGATTCAGAGCTCCTTTGATAAAATGTACACCGATACTTCTAAAACTAAAACTGTTAATGAAGTTAATATGAAAAGGGTTGTGGCAAATTATTTCCCGGGTTTCTTTGAATATTTAAAAAATCATTTAAGAAATTTTGGTTTATGTTTGATCGCGAAACCTCCTCCGAAATTAACACGTTGACTGCCACCATACGAGTATTACATACTTACGAGTATTTATTACTTTCTCACCATTGTTTAAAAAAAATTGCCTTATGTATTGGCAGAAATTTCGCTGTATAAGTAAAGCGAAATTTACCTTTCAGAATTTGTGGTGGCAAACGACTTTCAAGAAGAAATTTGAAAATTCTTAATTTTGCGGCAGTGAACGTGTTAAAGATGCTTTTAAACACTAAAATTCATCCTATTAACCAGAGGTGCCAAGTTCGCACTAATCTTCCGTAATGCGTAGATTAATTTGACCCAGTTTAACAACGTTTCGAACCAGAAAAAATATTTGATGAATCTGTATTTATTTAATTCCAGTTTTCTACGTGGAACATGTTTAATTTCATCTCTGAAAAAAAATTCTGGTGCGAAATGTATTAAACCAGGGTTAAATTAACCCACATATTACGGAGGATTAGTGGCAACTTGGCACCTATGTATTAACCCATTACCCACAGGTGTTGCGTTCACGCAACGGTAAAAATAAATGCAAATATTTAAATTATTTACCTTCTCACCACTATTTTCAACTATAAAAATGGCCTTACTTAAAGACACAAAATTTTCAGATCAGATAAAGCAAAAATTGCATTTCAGAGTTTCTGGTGGCAAACGACGTTCAGCTAAAAAGTTGAAAAACTCAACTTTATAGTTTTGGCGGTTAATGGGTTAACCCTTTCCGGCGCGGTTTCCTTAAAAAAGGACACCTAATTTTAATTCCAAAACTGACAAACGGCACCAAGAATTTTTAACTAAAATTTTCCTATTATAATGTACATGAAAATAAGCAAGTTCATATTTTCTAATAAATTCGTTTATAAATTGTGGTGTCATTCCATTATTTCATCAGTTTATAAATAGAATTACTCCGCGCCGGTAAGGGTTAATAGGGATGACATCTCAGGAGTTTATATGATTCCGTTTATAAGGGAGGGGGGGAATCAGAAATCATTATATATGTATAACCCAACGAAAATTCAATATCAGATGTAAAGAACATATGGCGGACATAAAATATAATTGAGGTAATACTGCTTTATCGCGACTGAATCAAATAGAGAGCATTAACATACTTTTTAACGAGAGTAAATTAATCTACAGGTCTAATTTTTATTTACAATTATTTATAAGAGACTTCATTGAAATTTATTTAAGAGGTTTAGTGGTTTGTAACGACACGTTATCTTTTCGCAACCCGAATATATGGATTGAATAGTTGGACAACCTGCAAAAACGGGACATAAAGAGAACTCTTTCGATGGTGAAAATGTAGGGCGCGTTATATGTTTACTTGTTTGTATTCGATGATTTTTTTAGTTTTCCATTTTTCATAAGCATTGTATTTGTAATTTCTGTTATACATTCTAATGACGACTCAGTGAAGGAGTTGAAACATGTCAATATACGTTTTTAATTTACTTTTAATGTGTTTTTGATAACGCCTTTTAAGCAAATAAATATTTTACATTTCCGTTTGGAATATATATTGTAATATGGTTATTAGTGGACGTAACTAACAAGGAAGGTCTCCATACGGGCATATTCAGAAAAATCTAAACAAATTACAGAGTGTTCTTCTCATGTGGATATATATGTTCATAAAAAATAGTTTGGCGGAACCTGGATAGAACGTTCGTAAAAAAATAATGAAAATTTCGTTTATTTGGCGATTTATTATCGGTTGGCGATGAAATGAAATTTCGAAAAATACTTTTGTATGTCGAATACTCTTTAAGATAAAAATGTTTTATATTGAACTTGTTTAAATAAATTTATTGTAAATAACTCTAGTTTTGTCAGTTTTAGTTTGACTTAACTATAATTTTGTCATATATATATATATTTATAATGAAAGTTAAATATCAAACTTTATGAGTTAAAACAAAATTAAAATATATTAAAATTGTTTCAATATCTCAAAATTGAGTCCAATTGAGCACTGTTGATTCAATTTTATTGCTATGGAAATGACGAATTCTTTTGATATTGAAATGAATAACTGGTAAATGAATCTGGTCTTTATTTTGGAATAAGCTTAAATATATGAAAGTATTTTTTATATATGAAATTGTTTTTAAAGTAATAAAATTAAATAACAAGCAACATAAATATATAATACGAAAAAATGTATTTATTAAACTCTCTCATTTTTTATGTTTAAATACATTAAATACTTTTTACACGCATTCTAAAAATCAATTAACAAACAATTTTCAGGCGCATTAAAATCGTCAGCTTTTGGCGAGGAAAAGTAATGCTCGCCAAATCGTGTGACACTTTCGTCTTTTCGCGCCAAATACTCGAAAGTATTTTATTTTTTTTACAGTCTTTCTACTGTAATTCCACCGCTAAATTTGATTGATCCTTTATTACATACATAAGTAGTTTAATTGGTATTTTTTTTTCAAAATATTCTGAGTATGCCCAGTAAGGAGACCTTCCTTGTAAAGCTTATTACTCGTACTTACATTTGTACCTGACAGCCAATAAAGCATTTTTTGAGAAAAGCGTATTACAGGGATGAGATTTCCAACTTTTTCTATACCAGTATAATCTTAGAGAAAATGTTGTTATATTAAATCGCGAAAATGTTCCGATTAAATAAAATAACATTTTCTCTAAGATTATATTGGTAAGATAAAAGTCGAAAACCTCACCCCTGGTATTAAAACATCTTCTTCCGCAAGACATTTCATTTACAGTGGTGGCCAAAATTGTTGACATTTTTTGAAATTTTCGTGTTTTATAACTTTGTGTTCTTATAGACTATATTACTTTTCCCTTAAATACAAATGCCGTATATACTCGCGTATAAGTTCAACCCAAATTCGAGAGGAATAAAAGGCTCAATACCAGTATATAAAAAATGCTATCTCCGTCTTATCTAAATGCAGAATTTACTGATATTAAATTAGGCGAAGATGGCTACGAGAAAATACTGGTATGCAACATATTTTTTTCCCGAATTTAGGGGTCGACTTATACGCGAGTATAAACGGTATTTATATATTAAATTCAGGCACATTTAATGTAGAATTTAATTAAAAAATAGAATTAAAATATATGCATTACAAAAAAAGTTACGCTTACTTTAGTCTAAAATGCAAACAAAATTAGTTACGAATGCTAAAGTGTGTTGTAATAAAAGCTTCCTTGAAATCACAATAACTCTTCTGTGAACCAATCAAATGTCAGTAAGTAGCCTGTAGAATATTTTTATTTGTAAAAGCGGTATTTTGCAGGAATGAATTTTGAAGAAGGGTGAATACTAGTGTAACTAAATATAATAATGTTTTTAAAAAAATATTTCTATATTTTTCTCAGTGCAAATAATTTAAAACAATGTCATCAACAACAAGAACTGATTGGACACCTAAAAAAGAAGCATAATTTTCATATTGGGAGAAAATGGTCTCTCTTATGCCGAAATTGCGTGACAGTTTGGTGGATCAGTCCCTTTATCTGGCGTACAAAAGTTGTGCTTACGTTATGAAGGAAGTAAATTAGTTATAAATAACGCAAGATCAAACCGAAAAAAAATGCCCAAGTGCTTCTGACGATAGAAACATTAAAAGGATATGCCTCAAAGTTAGGAGTATTCCATCAGAATCTGTTAGATGTGAAATAAATACAATGGGTTTTTCAGTTAGTTCAAGAACATTAAGAAGACGATTAGCAGGTTTTGGACTGAAAGGTAGAATTACGAGGAAAAAATCATTTTTAAATCTTGTGCAACGCAAGAAACGAATTCAGTGGGCAAAAGAACACATTAATAGGTCAGAAAATCAGTGGAAGCGATAAACACGGAGCGATGAGCGTAAAATATCGGTTTTTCTTAGTGATGGGCGAAAATATGCGAGACGTAAAATAGGGGAAAAGCTGCATTCTGATTACATTGAAGCAACTACAAAGAACCCAACAAATGTCATGATTTCGGCATGTATGTCCGCAGATAGTGTGAGCCACATTCAAGTGATTGATAGCTTTCTGAATGCAAAAAAGTACATCGAAATTATCCTGGAGCCAAAATTGATACCTTCCATCAAGTATTTATTCCCCAATAAATCACAATTTGTCTTTTTAGCAGGATTCGGCACCATGTCATACGGCTAAAATATGCAAAGAATGGTTTAAAAATAAAAATATACAATTATTACCATAGCCAGGAAACAGCCCTGATCTGAATCCCGCACAAAATGTGTGGCGACGTTTGAAAATCTTTGTACAAAAAAAGCGTCTACCTAATAAAACGCAACTTATTGAAGCTATAATTGTTTCTCGGCATCTTATGATTAAAAAAGGATGAACTCCAACAACTAGTTCTCTCAATGAAAAGATACTGTGAAGCTGTAATAAAAAAATAACAAGTGTTATCGCAGTGTTGCCTGATTGGGGGATTTTTAAAAATAGATTTGAGATTATTCAGATTATTTGGCTTTCATCACTTTTTTAAAATAGTATAATTCGCCATCATTTTCAGAATTTTTAATCTATTTTTAAATAGGTCGAATATTTCTATTTAAAAAAAGTGGTGGCTATCAACAATCTGGGGACAAAAAAGTCCCCAATCGGGCAACACTGGATTATCCTACTAAATACCGAATGTGCAAGTGTAACTTTAAATTACCGGGTGAGCCAAAAGTTCGTTAAAACTTTAAAAACTCATAAAAAGGGAGGAAATTATGATAGGGGAGTAAGGTTTGCAAAAAAAGGGCTCGCAAGATAGCTGGACTTTTTTTTAGCATAAAAAAATTTAGTTAAAAAATCACATGTAGAGGCCGCTGACGTCCTGAAACACAATGAAAAGGACGACAATACGCTTCATTAATTTCTTCTTCCAATAACAAATGATCAGCATGACCTCCATAACATTCAATGCACAACCAGTTTATGTCGTAGTACCTGTTCATTGTTTTTCGAGTGGCCAGCGCCTTCTACATGTTATTTTTAACTAAATTTTGTTTTGCTGCTAAAAGAAATTCGATTATCTTGCGAGCATCTTGTTAACTGCACTCCTTTGTCATATTTTCTTCCTTTTTTATGTGTTTTTAAAGTTTTTACCAACTTTTAGCTCACTCGGTGTAATGAAATCTGAGATAGATCTTATTTTTTGTAAGCGTAACTTTTTTGTAATGCAGCTATTTTAATTAGGTTTTTTCTATTAAGCTCTACATTAAATTTCCTTGAATTTGATATATAAACATTTGCATTTAAGTGAAATTTATTATATTCTTCAAGCACACAAAGTTATAAAACACTAAAATTTCAAGAAATGTCCACATTTTCGGCCACCACTGCATATCGATAGACATTTGATGTTAAATGTATTTAATTAATATAATATGGTAAAACTGCCGAATTATGCGAATGCGTGAAAATGCAAGGTTAGATTTCGAAAACTTTATTTCAAAAATTCTTAACGTATCATTAAGCGCGTGTAGCACTCACTATTTTGTAATATCATATTTTCCGAACAGCAATACCTTGGCTTACTTTCAGAAATTCTGTAAGTACATAAGGTGACGATTATTATTTGGTAAAAGTGGTATTCAAATATAAGGATTACTACGATCTCTAACATTAGAATTTCAATTATTTTTTTATATATAGATTTATAATCTATGTCGATATGCTTTTGATATTAATTTTTTTAATTAAATAATATAGTAAAATTGCTAGATTATTATGCGAATCTGAGAAAATTAGTGGATAGTTTTGACGAAAGTTTTAGCATATAACTCTGTCAGAAATACATTTAAGACTTGATAGGGGCCAATGGATATGTTTAAATATAAAAAACGCAAGGGCTATAGACAGGAAAACATACGAGGAACAGGAAAATAAACAAGCGTTACTTCGAGGGCTGAGCGACGTAAAAGAAAATTGCAACCACTTTTTCGGAATAGAATTATTTAAGACAGACAATCTGCGTTTCAAATTTTACCGACCGTCACATTTCAAAAAAGTGGTTGAAGATTTTCTGTTGTCCCTCCATATACGTCTGAAGCTACGCTTGTGCAGGAAACTGATAAAAAACAAACAGAAGGGATATACTCAATGATCTTCCATTAGTAACATAGTATTAAATGCCTGAATATAATGTCGCTCGCCCGCAAAAAATGTGAGAGATCTCGGAAAAATACATTTTGCGTTTTATTCCACTGATAGGTCGTTCATAGGTGCGTCTTGCTACACAAAAAGTTTCATAAGTGCAGTTAGACAGAAAATCACTTTATTCTGCTATATGTCCATTTTGAACACAGAATAGGTGTGGAGTGTGTGTGCAGGTAAAATTACCCAACTCTACAAACCTCATACTACTTATAAAGGCGCACTTTCTGTCACAGGTGCGTCTAGCTACATAAAAGTTTCAGAAGTGTAGTTATCAGGAAATTTGCCTTATTATGCTATATGCCCATTCGCGACCACAGAACGGGTGGTGGATAGTGTGGGGAAGTAAAACTACTAGACTCTCGAAACATCATATACGTCTTCATTTTTAAGTATTTTGTGCTTTTATGCACCCTTTTACTGTTGCATGTGCACTAAGGGCTATACTTTCATGTAAGAGTAAAAACATGCAACTCTTCTTTTACCTCTCCGGTGAAATTTACTTTTGTCGAGATATGTCACATAACTTGGGATTGAGCTATACGGAGTTGCCAACCTGTGGATTTTTTTTAATTAAGAAAACATACTTTGAACCAGAAAATTTGTTTAATTAGAAGTCTTTGGCATTAAACGAGCTAGTTGTTTGAAATATGCTTAATTTCGTTAATTAAATAAATTTCCGGTTGGAAGTATAATTGTTCGATTTTTAAAACGCTGGAGGTTGGCATGTATCGCGATTTTGTGTAAACTTGTGTTACTGAGAACTTCTCAAATGTTTGTCATGCGGAAGGGAATGGCACGTTTATTAAAATGTCACAGATTTGTCAGAGCCATGCCAAGGACTAGACTTAGAGGAGAAATACTGTGTGGTTATTGATCCATATTAAACACACTTTCCCAGAAAAGTATAATACATAGATAAAGAAGATTGGAAACCGGTGTGAAATATTCATTCCGGACAAAAGGATAAGAGAACTATTTCCAAATATTTATCTTTAGTTTTTTTTTGTTATACAATTTTGAAATAAAGACGACATTTGGCCGATTGGCACGCTTGTTCTTTACATCTAGTACATGTAATATTTAGCCAAGAACATTCTGTAACTTTAATGATACGGAAAATTGAAGCTCGTACACAGAGGATCATATGAAATGTCTGTTAAGAACCATTTATAAAATCTATTTTATAAATTTACTATATTTTATTTTGCAACCAGTAAGAGATCAGGAAAAACTTTATCATTTAACAGGGTTCCTACACTTTCTGCTGAGATACCAGAATTTTTATGTAGAAAAACTCGACAACAATCGCGCGATTGAAAAAAGCGAGTTTTTCTCTAAGCAAATACTGGTGTTTATCAGACCTAAATTCATGGGAGATTTCCTAACCTGTAGAAGCCCTTTTTAACACTCAAATTCCCATGGTTTAATACATTTTAGAAATTCCGTAATTCAGAGAATCTGAAATCATATCAGAATACTTAAATAATAAATCTAGCTTTATTTAATGACGTACTGTCAGTTATTAAATAAAGCAAATATTGTTATTTTAAGTTTCTGGTATGAATTTGGAATATCGGAATCAAAAGATACACTAAATTCGAAACACTTATGGTAGCATATATGCACTGATGGGCATTAGAGGATTAACCCAAACTATAATGCATCATAAGTCAGTGTTGCTACTTTTTAAAAATTCAGAGTTTGTGATTGGCACCAATTTTTTGAAATAGTATAATTCACCTTATTTAATGACATACTAATTAAGTCGAAAACTAGGTAAATTTTTCCATTTTATAAAAGTGGTGTCAATAAAGAAATCTGATTTTATAAAAAGCAGCCAACTGGCAACACTGTCATAACTTCGACAATGTTCAGTAAATTATTTCTACAACCACGATCATCGTAAAATACTGAGCACTTACGCAACACATGTGAAATCCTACTACATCAAACTGACCAGCTGTATTACATATACAGCCATTACTTGAACAAAAAATCACCATTTTATGAAAGCGCAACACATCGAACTGTATTTTAAGAACATCTATTCTCCTCATTATATTTCCTGGTATGTATTTCAATATCATACAAATATTTTGACACATTTTAAAGTAATGTTTTATTATTTTAAAAATAATTTAACCACTGTGGGAAAGATACCGAATATTTTTAACTGTTTTAAATGTGGTTTTTACACAACGTATAAAACCTGTTCCTCAAATGAATCCAAATTTTCCAACTGAGCGAAAACCCGTTTAATTCGTATGATAACTTTAACAATGAGTATGATTGAATTAAAAATAATAGTAACTCTTTCTCAAAATTCCCCAAAACTTTCAAAAACCTTCTAATAATGTCATTTCTGCAGAAAACTACCTGCTATTACTACATGTGCATAGATACTCGCTATGTTGAATTATCACTAACAGGTAGAACTCCGTATCATTTGCGATTCATTTGTTGCGTTACCTGACTGTAAACAATCTTTTTTTTTTCATAAATTTAAATTTGTTGGGCTTTTTAAAAATTAATAATAATGTAAAGATTTGTTGCAGCTATATTTAAAGCTGTATACGGTTTATTTCGTGCGGTGTAATATAATATTTTTAATACACAAGGTAAACACCATGATTTAAGGGTAGAAACGTAAATTTATTTATAAATAAATTAAAGAAATACCTTACCTTTTTCAAAGCAGCAGCTACAATGTACCTTCCGCTTACCAAACAGAATTCTTAGAGTGTTTCTCCAGTAACCGACAAAATAACAAAAACTGTACATAATTGTCATTATATGTCACAGATTTTAAAGAAAATAAACATCATAATTGTTAGAAAAGCAAGTTGTACATATGAATGCATTTTGCATGCAACTATGTCGGGTAGTGATAATTGTGTATGATATATCAGTGTTGTACCAATTAATGGAAAGACAATTTTAAGGAAGTACAACAGCTATATACCAGACAAACTGCCTACATACAAATATATATATATATTAAAATTCATTATCACATAATATAAACTAAATGTATTTATATAAACAACCCGGATTTAGAAGGAGGGGTTTTAGTTATTTCAATGTAGTATAAAATAAGGTAATTTTAGTATGTCCATTCATGTTTGTAGCATGGCTTGCCTGATGCATATCTGCATTTTCCTCAATTCAAAGAAATTTAAATCCCTACTAGCCGCCCTAGGCGACCAGTATGGTGTCCCTTAAAATTTATGTTTGGAAAGCTTTCTAAGAATTGTATCATGTTACTTTTATTCATAATTTAATTTACTTTGACTGCCATAAATGCAAATAATATAATCCCATAAGCTAATATTAGCTTTGTTGCATTAAAATATCTCAATTTGTTGATTTTCTGTAAGCAAGTAAAACCTATAGTTTTACAATGGAAGTCTATAGGAATTTGGCGAAATATTAGAGATATTGCCAATCTAGAGTCACTTTTGGCAACTAATTTTGGTCTCTAAATTTGGCGATATACGCCAACTTGGTGGCATTTGGCTACAGAACGGGGTCCCCCTATGATAACCACTTATAAGTAAATGCTGTTCAATAACCAATAAGGTTCGTTTCATAAAGTCATTCGGGCGTTGCTATCAAATAATTAACAAATAATCGCGATTTCTGTGCCACATTCGATAGCGTAATATATATATATATAGATTTACTTTAGCAACACTATGCTAAAAAAACATGCGTGATTGTCACTGTCTGACTTCGAGGCATGTGTGCTTTTCCACCCGCCGAACTGATCATGATTTTAGTAAATTCAGATTTTTCTGATCCTATTTAGAATATTTCGCACTTACTTGAATTTTTCTTAAGAATTATTCTCTAAAAATTTCCAATGTTTTAAAGTTGTCATGGTTTAAAGAATACATGAACATGGTTTGAAGAATTTCCAGGTTTTAAAGTTGTCATGGATATAATATCCATCCATATATACTTCAGAAGTAGCTCATACCATCGAACAGTTCATTGACAATAGAGAAGATTTTGACATACCAATGAAAAACACTTTAAAAAGTGGCCTAAACCTAATAATTAATAGTAATTTTATTTTTAACAATATAATTTATCAACAATCAGACGGTGCTCCAATGGGATCTCCAATTTCAGGCCTCCTAGCAGAATTCAAATTACGCCCCCTTGAATCAAAAATTTTCAGTACTTTTAAATTATTACCTTTAGTATGGCTACATTATGTAGAAGATATTTTTATTGTTTGGCAGGGAGAAGTTGATAAATTGTTAGTTTTTATTCAACAGTTAAATGATTTAGATAATAAGATTAAATTTACTTTTGAACTTGATACCGATAAGAAATTACCTTTTTTAGATGTTGAATTAAAAAGAGAAAATAATAAACTAATTCGTTCAATATATCGTAAGCCAATAACTAACTTAAATGTTATACCTTTTGAAGCTTGCACTCCATATTATTATAAATTATCTACCTTTAGATTCCTTATTAACAGAGCTTTTAGAATTTGTTCCCCTGAATATTTAAATGATGAATTAGATAAAATTAAAACAATAGCTATTAACAACGGATATCATGTTAAAATAGTTAATAAATTAATTAAAATGTTTATTAACAAAAGGAGCGATGCAGTTTTTGAGAATAAAACCGACAGAGAAAATAACATGAAAAGGGTGGTTATAAATTATTATCCAAATTTCTTCGAATCCGCTAAAACTCAACTTAAAAAGTTTGATGTAAATTTAATTGCTAGACCCCCTCCTAAATTAAAATCAATTTTAACCACTAGAATTGACCCTATTGATAAATTTGACCTTTCCGGTGTTTATATCATTCCTTTTCTTAAAGAAGGTGGTTATAGAAATTATTATATTGGCATGACTCAGAGAAAATTCCAAGTGAGATGTAAAGAGCACATTGCAGAAATAAAATTTAATAGAGGTAAATCCGCATTATCTAGGCTAAATAAAATAGAAAACATAAATATTTTGTTTAATGAAAGTAGATTAATTTATAGGTCAGATTTTTATTTGCAACTTTTTATTAGAGAATCTATTGAAATTTACGTCAAAAACTCAATGGTCTGCAAGTATTCCTTGTCATTTCAAATCCCAAATATTTGGATTGAATTGTTAGATAATTTGAAAATAAAATAGGGCAACGTGAAACATGTTAAAATATTACGCGCGTGATTTTTATTTATTTATTTATAAATTTCATTTGTAATAGTTTATTATCATTTTCCATCTTTGTGTTTATTTGTTTTTCTGATGATGATTGAGTAAATTCAATCGAAACATGTCAAATTATTAAGATCTTTTGATGTATTTTATCAACGTTTGACGTCCTTTGTAGCAATTAAATGTTTAATATATATTTTGAGTGTGTTTTTAGAATATATATTTTTGAAATAGTTTTTGTTATACAATTTTGAAATAGCGGCGACAATTGGCCGATTGGCACGCTTGTTCTTTACATCTGGTACATGTAATATTTAGCCAAGAATATTCTGTAGCATTAAGGATACGGAAATACGAAGCTCGTACACAGAAGGATCATATGAAATGTCTGTTAAGTACCATTTATAAAATTGATTTTATAAATTTACTATACTTTATTTTGCAACCAGTAAGTGATCAGGAAAAACTTTATCATTTAACAGGGTTCCTACACTTTTAGCTGTGATACCAGACTTTTTATGTAGCAAAACTCGACTACAATCGCGCGATTGCAAAAGGCGAGTTTTTCTCTAAGCAAATACTGGTGTTTATCAGACCTAAAGTGAGGGGTGATTCCCTGAACTGTAGGAACTATATTTAACACTGAAATTCCCATGGTAGAATACGTTTTAGAAATTCCGTAATTCAGAGAATCTGAATTGGCGCAGAAAGTCCCTTAAGTGATTTTGTGCCATAAAACCTCATACAACCAACCCGAGAATCTGCATTCATAGTAGAATACTCCAATAATAAATATAACTTTATTAAATGACGGATTGTTTCTTATTAAATAAAGCAAATATTGTTATTTTAAATTTCTGGTACGAATTTGGAATATCGTAATTAAAAATGCCACTAAATTGGAAACACTGATAGTAGCATATATGCTACCAGTGTTGCCATAGGGTTACTTTTTTAAAATTCAGATTTCTTGATTGGCACCACTTTTCTGAAATGGTAAAATTCCCCTACTTTTCGCCTTAATTAACATGCCATTAAATAAGGCAAATTTTACTATTTAAAAAAAGTGGTCCTATTCAAGAAATCTTAATTTTAAAAAAAAGTAGCCCACTGGCACTTCTGTAGGCTTCCACAGACATTAGAGCAGTGTTGCCAGTGGGCTACTATTTTTTTATTCAGATTTCTTGATTGGCACCACATTTTTGAAACGTTAAAAGTCACTTTGTTTTCTCCTTTATTATCTCCTTATCTCCTTCCTTTATGTCATTAAATAAGGCACATTTTACCATTTCAAAAAAAGTGGTGCCAATCAAGATTCTGATTTTAAAAAAAGTAGCCCATCTAGCAACACTGCATTAGAGGGTTAACCCAGACTATGATACATCATAACTTCGACAATGTTCATCAAATTAAATCTACAACCACAATCATCGTAAAACCATGAGCCCTAACGCTACGCACGCGAAACTTTACTATATCAAACCGGACAGCAGCATTAGTCACTGATATTACTTGAACAACAGACGAAATACTCCGTTTGAACTCTGCATAGAATACTGCATTTTAAAAACCTCTATTCTCCTCATTATATTTCCTGGTATGTAATTAAATATGATACAAATATTTTGCCATATTTTAAAATAATGTTTTATTTTTTTTTTTTTTAAATATTTTAACCCTTAAATGCGTGATTTTTTATTTTGTTTCGGAAAAATTATATATGATTCTCTAAAAAGTTTATTACACAAGAAAAATAATGAAAAAAATCAGAGATACATTTTTCATATAATACGTCAATCTTTTCTTCTGCTACACACCTGCGATACAAGTACAAATCTACTGTCGTGTGGCTGTTTTACGCTAAAATATTCAAAGTAGTAAATATTTTAATAAGTATGCCCCCAACTACCTTATTTCATATAATTATTTATTTTATAAAACTTAACCTTTAACCCTTTAATTCCCATGATAGAATACGTTCTGGAAATTATGTAGTTCAGACTCTGACTTTACACCAGAAAGTTTCCATGGTTTCGCTTTATTTTAAAACAGAATGTCTGTTACTAATTAAAGCAAATATTGATATTTTATATATCTGGTGTGAATTAGGTACATACGAATAAAAAAAAAAATATTAAATTCAAAACACTGTTGTTTGCATATATGAAAAGCTGCGCACTAAAATTTTAACGACCGTGGGAAAGTTTATGAAGCTCGGTGAATTTTGACTGATTTAAATATAGTTTTACATAACGCATAAAACCTCATTCTGAAACGAGTCCAAATTTTCGAACTGAGCCCACTAAATTCGTATGATAACTTTAGCAATCAGTATGATTGAGTGATTTTTTAATTCACTAAAACCTTAACCCCTTGAGGTGCGGCGGGATATATTTTATCCCACGGACGATTAATGAAGATTTACACCAGAAAAAGTTTATTAAATTTTACTTTTCTAAATTTAGTGAGAAAAAAATTTCGTAAAATTGCTTTTCCTTATTTTGCAATAAAATTTTTTGAAGATTCCGGTGCGAATTCGACATTACAGAAACACAATCACTTGCCCCTCAAAGGGTTAAAAGGATAAAGATGTCATTCTTCCACCAGGGTTCGTACGGATCAGGGAATTTTCAAGGTGAAATAGTCGGTACCAAGTCAAACTATCCAATTTGAAAACAGTGTTGCCAGTGGGCTACTTTTTGTTTAATTCAGTTTTTTTTATTAGTTCCACTTTTCTGAAATGGCAATATTCCGCTGGTTTTCGCCATCATTAATACGTCATTAACTCATTAATCGTCGCGTAATTCTCGGAAAATGCCTTCAAAAGTCGTTGATTTGTTCATTGTGCAAATTTTATTATTCATAAAATTCTGAGGTCGTTAGTAAAGGAAACAGAGTATTTTTTTCAAATTTAACACTTTTAGGGGCAAAGTACTTCGGTCGCTAAAATGGTAAAATGATTGATTAACACCAGGATTTAATAGAAAATTTATATGAAAATAATTAAATTGTTTTCTTCGCATATATAGTATAAATCAAAATTTAGTCTTAAAATGGTGGTGCGAATGTGGCATTTGGGAATTAAAATTAAGTGGTACATATAATATACCGGTGCCCTTGAAGGGTTTAACCCTTTCAGGGTGGGGGTAACTTTATGAAATCCCTTAATTTTAATACCAAAAATCCAATTGCATCAGAATTTTAACATAAAAGTTTTCCTTTACTAAATATGCGAAAAGTGAATTTTTATTATTTGCAAATAAATCGGTTCATGAATTCCGGTACCAATTATTTATTTCAAGATTTTAGAAATGAAAGGGCTTTGCCTCTGAAAGTTTTAAAGTGTTCAGGATGGCTACAATTATTAAAACTCACAGTTTTATTTATCTTATATTTGCCTTTTTTTTGTACAGATATGACGCGCAGTGAAGCTTCAATGCAATGCTGTAACTTGTGGTTTCACTTTAAGTAAAGTTAAAGACATATATAAATCAAATAATTATTAATATTACTACAAAGTCTTTAATTTCAAAATCGGCATTCGACATGTTTTTCAAAATTTAGTAAATGTTCAATGCATAGAAAATTTTGAAACATGGTATGCATAGTCCTACATTACAGTTCTTACAATAATAACTAGTTACTTTTATAATTTTGTTGCGATTTTTTATTTACATGAGATGAGCAAATTTTTCATTCTCTGTAAGGTATTTATTTTTTGTCAGTAGGGGTCATAACATCCAGAATATGGCGTTGATACAAATGATTTGAAGTTGATAATTGTACTTCTATACAATAAATCACAATTTATCTTTTTAGAAGGTTTCGGCACCAAGCCATGCGGCAAAAATATGCAAAGAATGGTTTAAAAGTAAAAATATACAATTATTACCCTAGCCAGGAAACAACCTTGATCTGAATCCTACAGAAAATATGTGGCGACGTTTGAAAATCTTTGTACAAAAAAAGCGCCTACCTAATAAAACGCAACTTATTGAAGCTATAATAGATTCTCGGCATCTTATGATTAAAAAAGGATGAACTCCAAACACTAGTTCTCTCAATGAAAAGACACTGTGAAGCTGTAATAAAAAAAACAAGGATTATCCCAGTGTTGCCTGATTGGGGGATTTTTAAAAATAGATTTGAGATTATTCACATTATTTGCCTTTCACCACTTTTTTAAAATAGTATAATTCGCCTTCATTTTCAGAATTTTTAATCTATATATAAACAGGCCGAACTTTCCTACTAAAAAAAGCGGTGGCAAATAACAATCTGGGGACAAAAAAATTCCCCAATCTGGCAACACTGGGTTATCCTATTCTATATTGAATATGTAAGTGTGGCTTTAAAATACTGGATGAGCCAAAAGTTTGTTAAAACTTTAAAAACTCATAAAAAGGGAAGAAATTAAGATAAAGGAGTAAGGTTTGCAAAAAAGGGCTCACTAGGTAGCTAGATGCTTTTTAGCATAAAAAAAATTTAGTTAAAAAATCAAATGTAGAGGCCGCTGACGTCTGAAACACAATGAAAAGGACGACAATACCCTCAATTCATTTGTTCTACCCATAACAAATGATCAACATGACCTACATAACGTTACGACACAACCAGGTTATGTCATAGTACCTGTTCATTGTGTTTCGTGTGGCCAGCGCCCTCTACATGTGATTTTAACTAAATTGTGTTTTGCTGCTAAAACAAATCCGATTACCTTGCGAGCATCTTGTTAATCGCACTCCTTTATCATAAATTCTTCCTTTTTTATGTGTTTCTAAAGTTTTTGCGAAATTTTGGCTCACCCGGTGTAATGAAATCTGAGATAGATCTTCCTTTTTATAAGCGTAACTTTTTTTGTAATGCGGCTATTTTAATTATGTTTTTTCTTTTAAGCTCTACATTAACCCCTTGTGGACGAGCGACACGTATACGTGCCGGAAATAGGCCTAAGAATCCTCGTTTATCCTCACCAGTAAAATTTTACTGTAAAATTTGCCTTATTTAATCCAAGCATTTTCTCGATTTGAATTGGCACAAACTTCTGTTTTTTAAAACCGGTAGCAAAGCAATAAACATTTCGTAAAAGGCTCCCGTCGCGAAGGGGTTAAATGTCCTTGAATTTGATATATAAACATTTGCATTTAAGTGAAATTCCGTATATACTTCAAGCACACAAAGTTATAAAACATGAAAATTTCAAACAATGTCCACATTTTTAGCCACCACTGTATATCGATAGGCATTTGATGTTAATTTTTTTTTATTGATATAATATAGTAAAACTGCCGAATTATGCAAATGCGAGAAAATTGATGGATAGATTTCTAAAACTTTATTTCAAAAACTCTTAACTTACCATTAAGCGCGTGTAGCACTCACTATTTTGTAATATCATATTTTCCGAACAGCAATACTTTGACTTAGTTTCAGAAATTCTGTAAGTATATAAGGTGAAGATTATTATTTAGTAAAAGTGGTATTCAAATATAAGGATTACTACGATGTCTAATATTAGAGTTTTAATTAATATTTGATATATTGATTTATAATCTATGTCAATATGCTTTTGATATAATTTTTTTTAATTATATAATATAATAAATTTGCTGGATTATTATGCAAATCTGAGAAGATTGGTGGATAGTTTTGACGGAAGTTTTAGCATATAACTCTCTCAGAAATACATTTAAGACTTGCTAGAGGCCAATGGATGGGTTTAAATATAAAAAACGCAACGGCTATAGACACGAAAACATACGAGGAACAGGAAAATAAACAAGCGTTACTTCGAGGGCTGAGCGACGTAAAAGAAAATTGCAACCACTTTTCCGAATAGAATTATTTAAGACAGACATTCTGCGTTTCTAATTTTACCGACCATTTCTTTTCAAAAAAGTGGTTGAAGATTTTCTGTCGTCCCTCCATTTGCCTCTGAAGCTACGATTGTGCAGGAAACTGTTAAAAAAACAAACAGAAGGGAAATACCGTTGCCATCGAAATACTCAAGGCCTGAGGACACGAGTTGTGACGTCATCACTAATCGACCGAATTCTCACTACTGTTGGAATTCTCACCGGACAAGTTTGAATAGCAATTTTAATTTATTTTATTTATGGAATATTTATCATCTTATAAAACAATACTAACTGTTTAAACTTACTGGTGAGAATTTGGAATCCCTCAATAACAAATCAGCCAGATGAGGCAAGACTGTCACATTCCGCATCTAGATGAATTTTTATTTAGGGATTCCGAATTCTCACCAGTAAGTTTAAATAGTTGGTATTGTTTTATGAGATGATAGATATTCCACAAATAAAAGAAAAGAAAATTGCTATTCAATAATTTCCAATGTGAGATTCAACACTAGTGAGAAGTCGGTCCATTTGTGATGACGTTACAACTCGTGCTCTCAGGCCTTGAGTATTTCGATGGCAACGTAAATACTCAATGATCTTCAATTAGTAACAGAGTATTAACTGGTGGAAGATAATATCGCTCGCCCGCAAAAAAAGTGACAGATCTCGCAAAAATTCATTTTGCGTTTTATTCCTCTGATAGATCTGTCATAGGTGCGTCTTGCTACACAAAAAGTTTCATATACGTAGTTATACGGAAAATCACTTTATTCTGCTATATGTCCATTTTGACCACTGAAAAGGTGTGGAGTGTGTGGGGAGGTAAAATTACCCAACCCTACAAAGCTCATCCTACTTATTTAGGCGCACTTACTGTCATAGGTGCGTCTAGCTACATAAAAATTTCAGAAGGGTAGTTATCCGGAAAATTGCCATATTATGCTATATGCCCATTCGCGACCACAGAACGGGTGGTGGATTTTGTGTGGAAGAAAAACTACTCGACTTTCAAAACATCACCTACATCTTCATTATATAGTACTTTCTGTTTTTATGCACGTTTTTACTGTTGCATGTGCACTAACTGCTATAATTTCATGTAAGAGTAAAAACATGCAACACTTCTTTTACCTATCCGGTGAAATTTACTTTTGACGCGATATGAGGCATTCTCACAATCATTTGACTTTCATGTCCCAGAATAATAATTTTTTATTTAATACACTTGTTTTCCATATACTTGGGAACATCCCATTGCATGATTGAACAACAATATTAACGAGATAAATAAGTTTTGGACAATGTTGGGGGTCCAAACACCTGGAAAACACCTATACCGTCCCGTTTCCCTGATGCTGATTTTTAAGTTTGGAGCTGTCTGGATAAAATTATTTCAATAAAAATAATCCAATGTAATATTTTTCTGAAACTATTGTTTTATATAAAAAAGTAGCTAAATTTAGCCTGCACACATTTTTACGGTTGTTATTATTTTTTAAACTGTGTCCCTAGGTTTTAGATTTTTTACCATACCTCTTCTAAAATTATACAGAAAATCACTTCAGATGCAGCCACAGAATTTTTTTCAAGTTTTTTCTCATGAAAGAGAACTAATGTCTGAAATTCTTTGGCAGGAAATTTACTGTAGAATTTAAATTAGCATTTAAATATCAATTTGAAGCACCGTGGCTTTATTGGTAGTCTCACCGTCCCCAAGGTTTATTCCTGCACTTTTCGAGGTAAATTTAAAAAAATAAAAATTAATCCAATGTTAACAACTCTTTCTAAAAATCAGTGAACATTGTGGCTATCACTTAGTCTTAACATAATTTTCCTAAAAATAGGTGGTAATTTTCCTTACCGTTCCATCCTTACCGTCCCTTTTTTCCAATACCATCCCCCTTTTTTACCTTACCGTCCCTTCTTTAACACCCCTTTAAGAAAATGTTATACAAAAATTCTGTATTAAAAGTACCACATTGTTATTATTTCTTATTTGAATGTCCTGTGGGTATACTATGCAAATTCATTATAAGTAAAAAATTAGAAGAAAATAAAAGTTTTAGTGGTAAAATGGTAAGGAAAATTAAACTCGCAAGTTTAACTTAAACCTCGGTTAAATAAAAGAAATTCGCTGCTGACCATTTTTTCTTTATTTTTAAATCATTAAGGCATTCGTCTATCAGATTAAAATGTTATTTTAGCAAGTTTAATTTTGTAAGTTTTTTTTTTTCCACATAAGTCAAAAGATTGTGAGAATGCCCCATATGTCACTTTTCTTCTGGATGAGCGATACAGAGCTGCCAATCTCCGGCTTTTTTAAAATTAATAAAACATACTTTGAACCAGAAAATTTGTTTAATTAGAAGAATTAAATGCGATAGTCGTTTGAAATATATTTAATTTCATTAATTAAATAAATTTCCGGTTGAAAGTATTATTGTTCGATTTTTAAAACGCCACAGGTTGGCATGTATGCATTACCGTCTCAATACTCAAGGCCTCCGGACTGATTTCGTGACGTAATAAATGAAGATTAACCCCTTGAAGGGCAAGCAGTTGCGTTTGTGTAATGCTTAATTCCTACCCGAAATTTAGAAAAATTTTATTTCAAAATAAGGAAAAGCAATTTTACGACTTTTCTCCACCAAAGTCAGAAAACTAAAATTTCCTAACATTCTTCTGGTGCAAATCCTGATTAATCGTAGGCGGGATAAAATATATCCCACCGCCCCTCAAGAGGTTAAGGGGTGACGGTATATATTATATACCATCTACGATTAATCAGGATTTGCACCAGAAATATTTTAGGAAATTTTAGTTTTCTGACTTTAGTGGAGAAAAGTCGTAAAATTGCTTTTCCTTGTTTTGAAATAAAACTTTTCTAAATTTCAGGTGGGAATTAAGCATTATACAAACGCAATTGCTTGCACTTCAAGGAGTTAATCTTCATTTGGTACGTCACGAAATCAGTCCGGAGGCCTTGAGTATTCAGACGGTAATGATGTATGGCGATATTATCTAAACTTGCTTTACTGAGAACTTCTCAAATGTTTGTCATGGGGAAGCGAATGGCACGTGTATTAAAATGTCACAGATTTGTCAGAGCCATGCCAAGGACTTGACTTAGAGGAGAAATACTGTGCCCTTATCGATCCATTTTAAGCACACTTTTACAGAAAACTATAATACATAGATAAAGGAGATTGGAAACCTGTCTGATATATTAAACACATATTTTAAATACACGTTTCTAGAAAACTATAATACATAGATAAAGAAGATTGGAAACCGGTCTGATATATTCATTCCGGACAAAAGGATAGGAGAACTATTTTCAAATATTTATTTTTAATCAGTTTTTGTTATACAATTTTGAAATTAAGGCGGCATTTGGCCGATTGGCACGCTATTCTTTAAATCTGGTACATGTAATATTTAGCCAAGAACATTCTGTAACTTTAATGATACGGAAATATGAAGCTCGTACACAGAGGATCATATGAAATGTCTGTTAAAAACCATTTATAAAATCTGTATTATAAATTTACTATATTTTATTTTGCAACGAGTAAGAGATCAGGAAAAACTTTATAATTTAACAGGGTTCCTACACTTTCAGCTGAGATACCAGAATTTTTATGTAGAAAATCTCGACTACAATCGCGCGATTGCAAAAGGCGAGATTTTCTCTAAGGAAATACTGGTGTTTATCAGACCTAAAGTCAGGGGAGATTCCCTGACCTGTAGGAACCCTGTTTAACACTCAAATTCACATGGTAGAATACGTTTTAGAAATTCCGTAATTCAGAGAATCTGAAATCATACCAGAATCAGTAATAAATCTAGCTTATTCAATGACGGACTGTCTGTTATTTAATAGTGCAAATTTTGTTATTTTTAATTTCTGGTGTGAATTTGGAATATCGGAATCAAAAGATACACTAAATTGGCAACAGTTATGGTAGCATATATGCAACCGTGGACATTTGAGGATTAATCCAAACTATAATGCATCATAACTCAGTGCAGTGTTGCCAGATGAGCTACTTTTTTAAAAATCAGATTCTTGCTCGGCACCAATTTTTTGAAACGCTAAAATGTGCCCTATTTAATGACATATTAATTAAGGCAAAAACAGAGTGAGTTTTACCGTTTCAAAAAAGTGGTGCGAATCAAGAAATCTGAATTTATAAAAAGTAGCCCACTGGCAACACTGTCATAACTTCGACAATGTTCGTCAAATTATCTCTACAACCACGATCATCGTAAAATACTGGGCACTAACGCAACACATGTGAATTCTTACTACATCAAAATGACCAGCAGTATTACTTATACTGCCATTACTAGAACAAACCTTTGTACTTGAAAGAAGACGCAATTCGTTGAACTGTCTTTTAAGAATATCTATTCTCCTCAATATATTTCCTGGTATGTATTTAAATATCATACAAATATTTTGCCACATTTTAAAATAATGTTTAATTATTTTAAAAATAATTTAACCACTATCGGAAAGTTACCGAAGATTTTTAACTGTTTTAAATATGGTTTTTACACAACGTATAAAACCTCCTTCTCAAACGAATCCAAATTTTCCAACTGAGTGAAAACCTAATGAATTCGTATAACTTTAACAATGAGTATGATTGAATTAAAAATAATAGTAATTCTTTCTCAGAATTCCCAAAAACTTTTAACATTCTAATAATGTCTTTTCTGCAGAAAACTACCTGCTATTACTACAAGCGCATAGATGCTCGCTAAGTTGAATTATCACTAACAGGTAGAACTCCGTATCATTTGCGATCCATTTGTTGCGTTTCCTGACTGTAAACAATCTTTTTTTTCATAAATTTAAAATTGTTTGGTATTTTGAAAATTAATAAGTATGTAAAAATTTGTTGTGGCTATATTTAAAGCTGTATACGGTTTATTTCGTGCAGTGTCATATAATTTTTTTAATACACAAGGTAAACACCATGATTTAAGGGTAGAAACGTAAATTTATTTATAAATAAATTAAACAAATACATTACCTTTTTCAAAGCAGCAGCTACAATGTACCTTCCGCTTACCAAACAGAATCCTTAGAGCGTTTCTCCATTAACCGACACAATAAAAAAACTGAACGTAATTGTCATTATATGCCATTGATTTTAAACAGAATAAACATCAAAATTGTTAGAAAAGTAAGTTGTACATATGAATGCATTTTGCATGCAACTATGTCGGGAATTGATAAATGTGTATGATATATCAGTGTTGTGCCAATTAATGGAAAGGCACTTTTAAGGAAGTACAACAGATATATTCCAGACAAATTGCCTATATGCAAATATATATGGGTCAATCTCACAATCCTTTGACTTTTACGTCTCTGAATATTAATTTTTATTTTAGTACATATTCTTGTTTTTTTTTTTTATTTCATATACTGAGGGACATCCCATCGCATGATTGCATAACAATATTAACGAGATAAATAAGTTTCGGACAATGTTGGGAGTCAAAATACCAGGAAAGCACCTATATCATCCCACGTCCATGATGCTGATTTTTAAGTTTAGAGCTGTCTGTATAAAATTGTTTCAATAAAAATAATTCGGTGTAATTTTTTTCCGAAACTGGGACAATTGTATTAGATAAATATGTAGCAAAAAATTAACCTGCACACAATTTTATGGTTAATAATACTTTTTGAACTCTGTCCCTGGGCTATAGATTCTTACCATTCCTCTTGCTTAACTTATACAGAAAATCACTACAAATACAGACACAGGATTTTTTCAAGTTTTTTCTCATGCAGAAGTCTGCTAGAGAAAGAATGTCTAAAATTAATTGACAGGAATTTTATTGCAGAATTTAAATCAGCATTTAAATATCAATTTCAAGCATCTTGGTTTTATGGGTAGTCTTACCACCCCCAAGGTTTATTCCTGCACTTTTCGAGGTAAATTATTTTTTTTTATATCGAATGTAAACAACTGTTTCTACAAATCAATGAACATTGTGGCTATCACTTAGTCTTAACATGATTTGCTTAAAAATAATGGTAATTTTCCTTACTGTCCCATCCTTACCATCCATTTTTTCCCATTACCGTCTCTTTTTTCCTATACCATCCCCTTTTTTTCCCTTCCGTCCCTTCTTTAACACCCCTTTAAGACAATGTTAACCAAAATTTTGTACTAAAAATACTACATTGTAATTATTTCTTTTTTTAATGCCCAGTGGGTACTATGCAAATTCATTATAAGTAAAAATTTAGAAGAAAATAGAAAGTTATAGTGGTAAAATGGTAAGGAAATTTAAACTCGTAAGTTTAACTTAAACCTCAGTTAAATAAAAATATTTTCGCTGCTGACAATTTTTTCTTTATTTTGAATCACTAAGGCATTCGTCTATCAGATTAAAATGTTATTTTAGCAAGTTTAATTTCACCAGATTTTTATTCCCGAAAGTCAAAAGGTTGTCAGAATGCCCCATATATTTATATATAAATTTAGTATCATTTAACATAAACAAAATGTATTTATATAAACAACCCGATTTAAAAAGAGGGTTTTTAGTTATTTCTATGTAGTATGAAATAAGGAAATTTTAGTATGTCCATTCTAAAATTTAGTATGTCCATAGGCTCGCCTGATGCACATCTGTATTTTCTTCAATTCAAAGAAATTTAAATCACTACTATCCGTCCTTGGCGACCAGTTTGGTGTCCCTTAAAATTTACGTTTGAGAAAGCATGCTAAGCATTGTATCATGCTACTTTTATTCATAATTTAGACTCCCATATTCCCCAATTTGACTCCCATAAATATCATTAATATAATCCCTTAAGCTAATATTAGTTTTGTTACATTAAAATATCACAATTTGTTGATTTTCTATAAGCAAATAAAACATATTGTTTTACAATGGAAGTCTATGGGAATATGGCGAAATATTAGAGATATCGCCAAGATGGAGTCACATTTGTCGACTTCTTTTGGTCTCTAAATTTGGCGATATATCGCCAACTTGGCGGCATTTGGCGATAGAACGAGGTCCCTGTATGGTAACCCCCTTATACCATAGGGGTATAAGGATATATAGGTTAAAAACCTATTCTGTGAGAGAGGGGGCGGGGGAGTGCTACACCCTGATGTCTCATTTATTTATAAATGAAATGTATTTTGGTACGAGTTTCAAATCGACTCAGAGTGCATAGATTATTACAGAATATATTAATCATGGAATTCAAAAGTGACTGTTATCGTTAACTACAAAAAATATTTTTTTATAAAAAATAACATTAATTGTTTCGACTGTTTTAAGAAAATAATTAACAATCAATCTTCATCGCAGTCTTTGTTAATAACAGGATTAATGTTTTCAACATCGAAAAGCCTGCATAAAATCTGTGCAGGACGGACAATATTAGACAGATACCGGGCATGCGAAAGATAGAACAGTACAGCAGCAACATGAGAACAACTACCGACCGTTCTATCGCTGTTTTCGCATTCGCAGTAAAGACGTTTAATGCCTGAGTATCCAATCGAGATTGGTGTGTAGTAAACGTAACATCGATACGATTTGCTGCGTATGTGTCGAGATCTTACTTACAAGGAAGGTCTCCTTATTGGGCATACTCAGAATATTTTGAAAAAAACCCAATTATGCTACTTACGTATGTATTAAAGGATCAGTCTAATTTAGCTGCGGAATTAAACTGGAAAGTCTGTAAAAAAATAAAATACTTTCGAGTATTTGGCGCGAAAAGACGAAAGCGTCACGCGATTTGGCGAGCAGTACCGTTCCTCGCCAAAAGCAAACGATTTTAATGCACCTCAAAATTGTTTGTTAATTGATTTTTAGAATGTGTGTAAAAAGTGTTTAGTGAATTTAAACCTAAACAATGAGGGAGTTTAATAAAAACATTTTTTCGTATTATTAATTTATGTTCCTTGTTATTTAATTTTATTACTTTAAAAACAATTTCATATATATATATATAAATACTTTCATCTATTTAAGCGTATTCCAAAATAAGGGCAAGATTAATTTACCAGTTACTCATTTCCATATCAAAGAATTCGTCGTTTCCATAGCAACAAAATTGAATCGACAGTGTTCAATTGGATTTAATTTTAAGATATTGAAACAATTTTAATTTATTTTAATTTTGTTTTAATTCATAAAATTCGATATTTAAATTTCATTATATATATATGACAAAACTATAATTAAATCAAACTAAAACTGATAAAACTAAAGTTATTTACGTTAAATTTACTTAAACAAGTTCAAAATGAAACATTTTTATCTTAAAGAGTAATCGACATAAAAGCATATTTTTTGAAATTTCATTTCATCGCCAACCGAAGATAAATCGCCAAATAAGCGAAATTTTCATTATTTTTTTAGGAACGTTCTATCGAGGTTCCGCCAAAAAAATTTTATAGACATATATATCCACATGAGAAGAACACTCTGTAATTTTTTCAGATTTTTCTAAATATGCCCGTAAGGAGACCTTCCTTGTTAGAAATTTGTAATAGCATTATTTTCTGTTAGGTATTGCAGATAAATTGTGTTGTCTTCACCCACAATTTCGGATAGATTTGAGACCAGCTTGAGACAACTGGTAAGAGCTAGTAAAAGAATTTTGAAGCCATTTTCTATCATTTGTGGAAAATCAAGAACATCCGATGACTTAAAGTTTGCAAATGGCCGTTTACATCTATTAAAACCAGATTCACTGAGGTAAGAGACACTTTACTGTCGTTCCATATGTTCAATAAATTCTTTCTTCAAGCTAGCATCTAAATTCAGACGTTTTCATAATCTGTTGACTAAAAGGAAGGCCAATCGGCATAATAAACGAACTTTTGGAAAAAGTTTGTAAAACATTATATAAAATATTTTTTTGTAGTTAACGATAACAATTAGTTATGATATCCATAATTAATATGTTGTTTAATATTCTGTGCACGCTGTGTTGATTTGAAACTAATACCAAATGTACTTGATTTATAAATAAATGTGAGATTAGGATGAGGCACCCCCCCCCCCTACCTCCGGGAATAAATTTTTAAGATTTTGGACTTCGAAATCTCCAGGGGTGCCAGTGCTGCGCCAGAAACGGCTGATTGCTACCACTAAATTTTATTAGAATTCTTGTCCTTATTTAATTGTCATAAATTGTATCATTAAATAAGTCAAAAAATACTATTAAAATTTAGTGGTAGCAATCGGCCATTTCTGGCGCAGCGCTGGGACCCCTGAATCTCTTACACGAATTTCATTTGCTCTGCACCACTTTTTATAAACAAGTTTCCTTCAAGTACAAAATTTCAAAAATGCTAGGATGAAACAAGGCAAATTTTATTTTCCTTTATTACTGGTGCAAAAAACAAATTTTGCTAAGAAAGATGGTTAATTTTTAGGGTTCAAAGGGTAAGTTTTTTTATATAATGCACCCGGCGTAGAAAGTTGAAACTAACACCAAATATACATCATACCCCGTAGTATTTGCTGCAAAAAATTAAGGTGGTCACTGAAATATTTCGATTAGATTCTTAATTAAAATTTTCAATTGAAAACAAGAAAAAGGAATTAAAACTTGTTTTTTTGTTGAGAAAAATCTAAAAAATTTATCCGCTATTTGTATAGTAATATTATACATTCCTTATTTTTTTTCGTTGAAATCCTACCAGAAGTTTCGTGACATTGCACTCTTTTCCAAAACGGACATTAGGGTCGTAACCCCCCAAGGCTTTGAGGTATAATCTTCAAACTGGGTAGAAATTCTTCCTTTTAAGGGCTATCGATTCATGTAGGACTCGACTTGGTTAACTTATGGGCATATTTTACTATGAAACCCGGCTCTACCATTTGTATAAAATTAATAAAAATACAAATAAAACGTCGAAATAAAAATCACTTGGTGACGTAACCATGTGTAACTTACTTAAGGGGACTGGGTAAGCTCTATCTCCTCCATGTTAAAATACACCAACTTTGTGTACCTTTTTCTCAGAAATGGTGAAAGACAGAGGCCTATATTTTATAGATTAGTTTGAAGAACATGCTTTGCGTATTTTAACAGATTATTTTCTTGCACTTGATTTATAAATAAATGTGAGATTAGGGTGAGGCGCTCCACCCCCACGTCCTGGAATAAATTTTTAACACTTTGGACTTCGGATTCTCTTACACGAATTTTATTCGGTCGGCACCACTTTTTTTAAACAAGTTTACTTCAAGCACACAATTTCAAAAATGCTCGGATTAAATAAGGCATATTTTATTTTCCTTTCTTACTGGTGCAAAAAACAAATTTTGCTAAGAAAGATGATTAATTTTTACGGTTCAAAGGGTTAATTCTTTTATATGATGCACCCTGCGTAGAAAGTTGAAACTGACACCAGATATACATACTACGCCGTAGCATTTGCTGCAAAAAATTAAGGTGGTCACTGAAATATTTCGATAGATTCTTAATTAAAATGTTCAATTAAAAACAAGGAAAATGTAACGAGACTTTTTCTTTTGTTGAAAAAAATCTGAAAAAAATTATCCGCTATTTGTATGGTAAAATTATACATCACTTATTTTTTTCGTTGAAATCCAACCAGCAGTTTCGTCACATTGCACTCTTTTCCAAAACGGACAATAAGGGTCATAACCCTCAAGGCCTATAAATATAAGCTTCAAACTGGGGAGAAATTCATTTCTTTTTAAGGGCTATTGATTCATGTAGGACTCGACTTTGTTGACTCAAGGGCATATTTTACAAAGAAACCCGGCTATACCCTTTGTATAACATTAATAAAAATACAAAACAAATAAAACGTCCAAATAAAAAATCACTTGATGACGTAAACACGTGTAACTTGCTTAAGGGGTCCGGGTAAGCTCTATTTCCGCCATGTTAAAATACACCAAATTTATGTACATTTTTCTCAAAAATGGTGAAAGATAGAGTTCTAGATTTTTTCAGTAGTTTGAAGAACATGCTTTGCGTATTTTAACAGGCCATTTTCTGTCTAAGTGAAACAGAAAATTAATTATTAATTATTTATTGAAAGACATTTTGAAATTAGCATTTTTGGTAAGATATCCATGCCTAAAATAAATAATTCTCAACAAATCATTAAATCCCTGTGTTAAAGTATGCAATATAACATAAGTATTTAGAAAAGTCTGAGTTCTTAAGCTTAATAGATATTGAAAAAGAGGAACACAAACCTGGATAATCGAAGTTTTGAGGAAAAGTCAAAGCTGTGAAACACTGTTGCCAGTGGGCTACTTTTTTTAATTCTGATTTCTTGATTGGCACCACTTTTTGGAAATGGTAAAATTCGCTATATTTAATACGATATTAAAAAAAAAATGGGAATTTTAGCACTTTAGAAAAGTGATGCCAATCAAGAAATCTGAATTTAAAAAAAGGAGCCCACTGCTGTGAAGTACTACTCTTAGAAAGAATGAAAAAATCCAACACTAGTTTTTTATAATAAACATATTTAATACATCGTTGAAAAGATAAAAGCTTAAACTATTTTATGATATAAAAAAGTAAAAATCGATTTTTTAGTCGAATTTCGCTTACCTGGTCCCCTTAAACTTTAGAGACGGCATCCCTTACACAACTTTTTTTATTATATACCTCGCTACCAGTTTTCACATATTGTAATTTTAACATATTAAATCACTCAAGGGAGTGTTGCCAGTGGGCTACGTTTTCTTAATTCAGATTTCTTGATTGGCACCTCTTTTTGAAATGATAAAATAACCCTTGTTTTCGCATTAAGTAATATGTCGCTAAATAAGCCGACTTTTAAGATTCCCAAAGTGTGGTGCCCATCAAGAAAACTTATTTTTAAAAAAGTAGCACACTGGCAATGCTGTATCAGGTTTTGCGATTAAGCAACAAGAAAATTTCCTTACTAAAATTGTGGTTTTCCTATTTAAAATTTTCGTATTACTTGAAGGGCAGATTTTCGTATCAACCAGCGTTAATGAGTTAAGACAAGTTAAAATTTTAGTATTATAGTTTTTCCCTATTACAGATTACGTCATAACACATGAAAACCAATAAAGCATTTTTTAAGAAAAGCGTATGAACCCTTAAATGCATAAATTATTCTTTTAGAATTGTGTTTTTTATTTTTATATTAAGGATTAGACACCAGAAAGCTTAAGATAGATTTTTAACTTTATTTAGTAGCATATTTTTGCAATTTTTAGAGGATTAATATTTCTATATAAATATAGTGGTTGTAAGAACTTAATTTATATATTAAAAATTAAATAAAAAGGTGATTGAAATTTACATCACTATGCAATAAAGGGTTAAAACATCATCTTCCCCTAGACACTTCATTTACAGTGGTGGCCATAATTGTAAACATTTTTTGAAATTTTCAAATTTCATAAATTTGTATGCTTTTAGAATATATTACTTTTCACTTAAATACATATGCTTAGACATCAAATTCGGGGAAATTTAATGTAGAATTTAATAAAACAAAAAAAAAGACAGAATTAAAATATCTGAATTACAAAAAAAGTTACGCTTACTTTAGTCTAAAATGCAAATACAATTAGTTACGAATGCTAAAGTGTGATGTAATAAAAGCATTCTTGCCAATCACAATAACTCTTCTGAGAACCAATCAAATGTCAGTAAGTAGCCTGTATAATATTTTTATTTGTAAAAGCGGGATTTTTCTGGAATACATTTTACAGAAGAGTGAATACTAGTATAATTAAAAAGAATAATGTTTTTAAAAAACTATTTCTATTTTCTTTTATGCAAATAATTTAAAACAATGTCATCAACAACAAGAGCTTATTGGACACCTAAAAAATGAAGCAGAATTGTCATATTGGGAGATAATGGTCTCTCTTATGCTGAAATTGCAAGAGAGGTTGGGGGATCAGTCAATTCATCTGGCGTACAAAAATTGTGCTTACGTTATGAAGAAAGTAAATCAGTGATAAATAAGGCAAGATCAGACCGAAAAAAAATGCACAAGTGCTTCTGACGATAGAAAGATTAAAAGGATATGCCTCAAAGATAGAAGTATTTGATCAGATGCTGTTAGATTTGAAATGAATGCAATGGGTATTTCAGTTAGTTAAAGAACAATAAGGAGAAGATTAGCAGGTTTTGGACTGAAAGGTAGAATTCCGTGGAAAAAATCATTTTTAAATCTTCAGCAACGCATAAAACGTGTTCAGTGGGCAAAAGAACACATTAATTGGTCAGAAAATCAGTGGAAGAGATACATCCGGAACGATGAGAGTAAAATATCGCTCTTTGTTAGTTATGGACAAAAATATGTGAGACGTAAAATAAGGGAAAAGTTGCATCCTGATTGCATTGAAGCAACTACAAAGAATCCAACAAATGTCATGATTTGGGCATGTATGTCTGCAAATGGTGTGGACCACATTCAAGTTATTGATAGCATTCTGAATGCAAAAAATTAAATCGAAATTGTCCTGGAACCAAAATTTATACCTTCCATAAAGGATCTCTTCCCCAATAAATCACAATTTATCTTTTTTAGCAGGATTCAGCACCATGCCATACGGCAAAAATATGCAAAGAATGGTTTAAAAATAAAAATATAGAATTATTATCCCAGCCAGGAAACAGCCCTGGTCTGAATCCTGCAGAATATTTGTGGCGACGTTTGAAAATCTTTGTACAAAAAAAGCGTCTATCTAGTAAAACGCAATTTATTGAAGCTATAATCGATTCTTGGCAGCATGTGATTGAAAAGGATGAACTCCAGTCACTAGTTCTCACAATGAATAGACACTGTGAAACTGTAATAAAAAAACAAGTATTGTTCTAGTGTTGCCAGATTGGGGGCTTTTTTGAAATGCATTTGAGATTATTCAGATTATTTACTGTCACCACTTTTTTAAAATAATATAATTCGCCTTCTTTTTCAGAATTTTTAATCTATATTTAAACAAGCCGAACTTTCCTACTAAAAAAAGCGGTGGCAAATAACAATCTGGCAACACTGGGTTATCCTATTATATATTGAATATGTAAGTATAGCTTTAAAATACTGGATGAGCCAAAAGTTTGTTAAAACTTTAAAAACTCAAAAAAAGAGGAAGAAATTAAGGTAAAGGAGTAAGGTTTGCAAAAAAGGGCTCACAAGGTAGCCGGATTTGTTTTTAGCATTATAAACAATTAGTTAAAAAATTCACATGTAGAGGCCGCTGACGTCCCGAAACACAATGGAAAGGATGACGATACGCTCCATTCATCTGTTCTTCCATCTGTTCTCCCAATACCAAATGATCAACATGACCTTCAGAACATTCTACGACACAATCAGGTTTTGTCTTAGTACCCGTTCATTGTGTTTCGAGTCGCCAGCGCCCACTACATGTGATTTTTTAAACTAAATTTTGTTTTGCTGCTGAAGAAATCCCATTACCTTGTTATATCTTTCTTGCAAACCACATTAATTTATCATAATTTCTTCCTTTATTATGTGTTTTTAAAGTTTTTACGAAATTTTAGCTCACCCGGTTTAATGAATGTAAGATAGATCTTATTTTTTGTAAGCCTAACTTTTTTTGTAATGCAGTTATTTTAATTATGTTTTTTCTATTAAATTCTACATTATATTTACTTGTATATCATGTATAAACATTTGCATTTATGTGAAATTTATTATATTCTTCAAGCACACAAATTTATAAAACATGAAAATTTCAAAATGTGTCCACATATTTGGCCACCACTGTATATCGATTGGCATTTGATGTTAAAATTTTTTGATTAATATAATATAGTAAAACTGCCGAATTATGCGAATGTGAGAAAATTGATGGATAGAATTCGAAAACTTTATTTCAAAAACTCTTAACTTATCATTAAGCGCGTGTATCACTCACTATTTTGTAATATCACATTTTCTGAACAGCAATAATTTGGTTTAGTTTCAGAATATCTGTAAGTAGATAAGGTGAAGATAATTATTTGGTAAAAGTTGTATTCGAATATAAGGATTACTACGAACTCTAGCATTAGAATTTTTATTAATTTTTCTATATATAGATTTATAATATATGTCGATATGCTTTTGATATTAATTTTTTAAAATTAAATAATATAGTAAAATTGCCGGATTATGCAAATGTGAGAAAATTGGTGAATAGTTTTGACGAAAAATTTAGGACATAAAAATAATATCAGAAATACATTTAAGACTTGCTAGAGGCCAATGGATGGGATTAAATATAAAAAACTCAAAGTCTATAAACACGAAAACATGCGAGGAACAGGAAAACAAAGAATTGTTACTTCGAGGGCCGAAGGACATAAAAGAAAATTGCAACCACTTTTCCCGTATAGAATTATTTAAGACAGAAATTCTGCGTTTATAATTTTACCGACAGTTACTTTTCAAAAAAGTGGTTGAAGATTTTCTGTCGCCCCTCCCTTTGCCCTTGAACGTACGCTTTTGCAGGAAACTGTTGAAAAACAAACAGAAGGGAAATACTCAATGATCTTCCATTAATAACATAGTAGTAACTGGCGCAAGATAATATCGCTCGCCCGCAAAAAAAGCGAAACATCTCTCAAAAATTCATTTTGCGTTTTATTCTTCTGATAGGTCTTTTGTAGGTGCTACAGTCTTGCTACACAAAAAGTTTCATAAGTGTAGTTATATGGAAAATCACTTTATTCTGCTATATGTCCATTTTGACCGTAGAATAGGTGGGAATTGTGTGGGGAGATAAAATTACCCAAACCTAGAAACCTCATCCTACTTATTTAGGCGCACTTACTGTCATAGGTGCGTCTAGCTACATTAAAAGTTTCAGAAGTGTTGTTATCCGGAAAATTGCCTTATTATGCTATATGCCTAATCGCGACCATAGAACGGGTGGTGGAATGTGTGGGGAAGTAAAACTACTCGACTCTTTAAACTTCATCTACGTCTTCATTTTTAAGTATTTTGTGCTTTTATGCACGTTTTTACTGTTGCATATGCTTTAAGTGCTATACTTGCATGTAAGAGGTAAAATATGCAACTCTTCTTTTACCTCTCCGGTGAAATTTACTTTTGTCGAGATATGACACTTTTCTTGCGGATGAGTGATACAGAGATGCTAGCCTCCGGCTTTTTTTAAATTAAGAAAACATACTTTGAACCAGAACATTCGTTTAATTAGAAGTATTGAATCAGATAGTCGTATTAAATACACTTAATTTCGTTAATGAAATAAATTTCCGGTTGGAAGTATAATTGTTCGATTTTTAAAACACCGGATGTTGGCATGTATGGCGATATTATCTAAACTCGCTTTACTGAAAACTTCTGAAATGTTTGTCATGCGGAAGCGAATGGCACGTTTATTAACCCCTTGAGGGGCAAGCAATTACGTTTGTGAAATGCTGAATTCCCACCGGAATCTTTGAAAAATTCTATTTCAAAATAAGTAAATGCAATTTTACGGCTTTTTTCCATCAAAGTTAGAAAAGTAAAATTTAATAAAATTTTTCTGGTGTAAAATTTCATTAATCGTAGGTGGTATATAATATATACCGGTGCCCCTCAAGGGGTTAAAATGTCATAGATTTGTCAGAGCCATGCCAAGGACTTGACTTAGAGCAGAAATACTGTGTCCTTATTGACCCATATTAAACAGACTTTTCCAGAAAACTATGATACACTGGTGAAAACAATTAAAGGGACAAATGGTTTTTTGCAATAAAAAAATAACTAACAAAGCAAATTAAACCAAACTTGGCCAAAATATCATCCGATATAAGACCAATATATGGGAAAACAAAAATAGGCACAACCTGCACCCTAAATAAGGAAACTGGTCACGCGTCCAGCACAGCAGCTGACCGACACCCTGTCAATCAGAGAAAAACATGTCTAATAGGGTGTATGATCACCTGTAACAGCTACACAGCTCTCACATCGGCGTTTCATACTATTTACCAGGGTCCTTATCAATCCCTGTGGGAACTGCACCCACTTATGCAAGTGTGGCACTGTGGCAATTGCACCAAGGCACCCCTGAGCCCATCAATGGTCGTTGCAGCTGGTGTTCGAGCTGCAATTGATCGTTCAAGGGTGTCTCACACGTGTTCGATGGGATTAAAGTCAGGGGACATCATAGGCCACTCCATTCGTTGAACATCTTCCGATTTGAGGCATTCGTCCACCAACTGAGCCCTATGTGGATGGGCGTTATCGTTCATAAAGATGAAATTTGGTCCATATGCTCCGCCGAAAAGCCTCACATAGGGTATAAGGATCTCGTCCCTGTACCGCTGACTTGTCACAGTACCTCTATCAAACACATGAAGGTCGGTACGCCTTTCTGCCATGATGCCTGCCCAGACCATCAGACCACCTCCACCACAATGATCCTTTTCGACAATGTTACAGGCCCGATATCGACTTCCGGGTACTTTTCAGATGAGAACACGTCTCGAGTCGCTGTCCAGACTGAATCGCGACTCATCACTGAAGAGAACCAGCCCCCAACTATCCTCTGTCAAAGACAGGTGTTCTCGGCACCATGCTAGACGGGACTTTTTGTGGTTCACAGTCAAAGGGATGTAGACTAAAGGGCGCCTGGCACACAGGCCACCTGCATTAAGTCTCTGGGTGACTGTTAACTCTAAAATGGAAGTTCCTGTTGCATTATACAGTTGACGAGACAGTTGTGTCGCTGCCGCGGACCTATCCCTTTTGGCTAGAAGTCTCAAATAACGGTCTTCAGCCGACGTTGTTGTCCTTTTGCGGCCTTGACCAGGTCGGCGGACCACTATTCCTGTCTCTATGAACAGTTTCCACAGAGTGGACACCAGATTTCTCGGAAACCCGAAGTGCAAACAACAGGTTGCCTGTGATTTGCCGGTCTCGAGTCTTCCAACAATCCGCCATCTTGTGGCATCATCTAGACGAGGACGACTAGTCATACTAACGATGGATAAACAAAGAAATTCAAAAAACAAGGATTGGGTTATGCTACGGTGTTTTAAAACGTCCTTATGTTACAAGCTTCGGCGGTCAAATGAGGCACCCCTGAACAAACGAGATCGCAGCGCCACTGCCTTATGACGACACAAGCCACTGCATAGCAGATGCGTCCGCGTGGAGCTTAGCTATCATCTGATACCTTATTTGCATATGGGGATAACATATTTTGTTTTGTTTTTTCAAAAAACCATTTGTCCCTTTAATTGTTTTCACCAGAGTACATAGATAAAGAAGAATTGAAACCGGTCTGATATATTCATTCCGGACAAAAGAATAGGAGAACGATTTCCAAATATTTATCTTTAATAGTTTTTGTTATACAATTTTGAAATAGCGGCGACAATTGGCCGATTGGCACGCTTGTTCTTTACATCTGGTACATGTAATATTTAGCCAAGAATATTCTGTAGCATTAAGGATACGGAAATATGAAGCTCGTACACAGAAGGATCATATGAAATGTCTGTTCAGTACCATTTATAAAATCGATTTTATAAATTTACTATATTTTATTTAGCAACCAGTAAGTGATCAGGAAAAACTTTATCATTTAACAGGGTTCCTACAATTTTAGCTGAGATACCAGACTTTTTATGTAGCAAAACTCGACTACAATCGCGCGATTGCAAAAGGCGAGTTCTTCTCTAAGCAAATACAGGTGTTTATCAGACCTAAAGTGAGGGGAGATTCCCTGACCTGTAGGAACTCTATTTAACACTGAAATTCCCATGGTAGAATACGTTTTAGAAATTCCGTAATTCAGAGAATCTGAATTGGCGCAGAATGTCCCTTAAGTGATTTTGTGCCATAAAACCTCATGCAACCAACCCGAGAATCTGCATTCATAGTAGAATACTCCAATAATAAATATAACTTTATTAAATGACGGATTGTTTCTTATTAAATAAAGCAAATATTGTTATTTTAAATTTCTGGTACGAATTTGGAATATCGTAATTAAAAATGCCACTAAATTCGAAACACTGATAGTAGCATGTATGCTACCAGTGTTGCCAGAGGGTTACTTTTTTAAAATTCAGATTTCTTGATTGGCACCACTTTTCTGAAATGGTAAAATTCCCCTAGTTTTTGCCTTAATTAACATTCCATTAAATAAGGCAAATTTTACTATTTAAAAAAAGTGGTCCCATTCAAGAAATCTTAATTTTAAAAAAAAGTAGGCCACTGGCACTACTGTAGGCTTCCACAGACATAAGAGCAGTGTTGCCAACGGGCTACTATTTTTTTATTAAGATTTCGTGATTGGCACCACATTTTTGAAACTTTAAAAATCACTTTGTTTTCTCCTTTACTAATATGTCATTAAATAAGGCACATTTTACCATTTCAAAAAAAGTTGTGCCAATCAAGATTCTGATTTAAAAAAAAGTAGCCCATCTGGCAACACTGCATTAGAGGGTTAACCCAGACTAGGATACATCATAACTTCGACAATGTTCATCAAATTAAATCTACAACCACAATCATCTTAAAACCATGAGGCCTAACGATACGCATGCGAAACTTTACTATATCAAAACGGCCAGCAACATTACATATCACTGATATTACTTGAACAACAGACAAAATACTCCGTTTGAACGCTACATGGAAAACTGTATTTTAAAAACCTCTATTCTCCTCATTATATTTCCTATTATGTAATTAAATATTATACAAATATTTTGCCACATTTTAAAATAATGTTTATTATTATTTTTTTTTAATATTTTAACCCTTAAATGCGCGATTTTTTATTTTGTTTCGGAAAAATTATATATGATTCTCTAAAAGGTTTATTACACAAGGAAAATAATGCAAAAAATCAGAGATATATTTTTCATATAATACGTCAATCTTTTCTTCTGCTACACACCTGCGATACAAGTACAAAACTACTGTCGTGCGGCTGTTTTACGCTAAAATATTCAAATTAGTAAATATTTTAATAAGTATCTCTCCAACTACCTTATTTCATATAATTATTTATTTTATAAAACTTAACCTTTAACCCTTTAATTCCCATGATAGAATACGTTCTGGAAATTATGTAGTTCTGAGAATCTGACTTTACACCAGAAAGTTTCCATGGTTAATTTCGCTTTATTTTAAAACAGAATGTCTGTTACTAACACTAGAACACCCGGAAATTTTGCTCAAGTTTCATAAAAATATTTGTTACCAGAATTTTTATTTAAAATTATTTAATTTATTTATTTAACACAAATCTGCGTGGTTTAAATTTAACCTATTTTGTAAAAAAAAATTCTGGTTCCAATTGACGTTTAATCACATGGCCGGTGTTGAATCGGCTCCTTCCGGGCGTTCTAGTGTTAATTAAAGCAAATATTGATATTTTAATTTTCTGGTGTGAATTAGGTACATACGAATAAAAAAATTTATTAAATTTAAAACACAGTTGCTTGCATATATGAAAAGCTGCGCACTAAAATTTTAACGACTGTGGGAAAGTTTATAAAGCTCGGCGAATTTTGACTGACTTAAATATGGTTTTTACATAACGTATAAAACCTCATTCTGAAACGAGTCCAAATTTTCGAACTGAGCCCACTAAATTCGTATGATAACTTTAGCAATCAGTATGATTGAGTGATTTTTTAATTCACTAAAACCTTAACCTCTTGAGGTGCGGCGGGATATATTTTATCCCACCTACGATTAATGAAGATTTGCACTAGAAAAATTTTATTAAATTTCACTTTTCTAAATTTAGTGGGAAAAAAACGTCGTAAAATTGCTTTTCCTGATTTTGCAATAAAAGATTCCGGTGCGAATTCGACATTACAGAAACACAATCACTTGTCCCTCAAAGGGTTAAAAGGGTAAAGATGTCATTCTTCCACCAGGGTTCGTACGGATCACGGATTTTTCAAGGTGAAATAGTCGGTACCATGTCAAACTATCCAATTTGAAAACAGTGTTGCCAGTGGGCTACTTTTTGTTTAATTCAGATTTTTTGATTAGCACCACTTTTCTGAAATGGTAATATTTCGCTGGTTTTCGCCATCATTACTACGTCATTAACTTATTAATCGTCGCGTAATTCTCGGAAAATGCCTTCAAAAGCCGTTGATTTTTTCATTGCCAAATTTTATTATTCATAAAATTCTGAGGTCGTTAGTAAAGGAAACAGAGTATTTTTTTCAAATTTAACACTTTTAGGGGCAGAGTACTTCTGTCGCTAAAATGGTAAAATGATTGATTAACACCAGGATTTAAAAGAAAATTTATATGAAAATAACTAAAATGTTTTCTTCGCGTATATAGTATAAATCAAAATTTAGTCTTAAAATGGTGGTGCGAATGTGGCATTAGGGAATTAAAATTAAGTGGTACATATAATATACCGGTGCCCTTGAAGGGTTTAACCCTTTCAGGGTGGGGGTAACTTTATGAAATCCCTTAATTTTAATACCAAAAATCCAGCTGCACCAGAGTTTTAACACAAAAGTTTTCCTTTACTAAATATGCGAAAAGTGAATTTTTATTATTTCCAAATAAATCGGTTCATGAATTCCGGTACCAATTATTTATTCCAAGATTTCAGAAATGAAAGGGCTTTGAATATGAAAGTTTTAAAGTGTTCAGGATGGACACAATTTTTAAAACTCACAGTTTTATTTATCTTATATTTGCCTTTTTTTTGTACAGATATGACGTGCAGTGAAGCTTCAATGCAATGCTGTAACTTGTGGTTTCACTTTAAGTAAAGGTAAAGACATATATAAATCAAATAATTATTAATATTAATACAAAGTCTTTAATTTCAAAATCGGCATTCGACATGTTTTTCAAAATTTAGTAAATGTTCAATGCATAGAAAATTTTGAAACATGGTATGCATAGTCCTACATTACAGTTCTTACAATAATAACTAGTTTCTTTTATAATTTTGTTGCGATTTTTTATTCACATGAGATGAGCAAATTTTTCATTCTCTGTAAGGTATATATTTTTTGTCAGTAGGGGTCATAACATCCAGAATATGGCGTTCATACAAAAGACTTGATGTTGAGAATTGTACTTCTATACAATAAATCACAATTTATCTTTTTAGCAGGATTCGGCACCAAGCCATACGGCAAAAATATGCAAAGAATGGTTTAAAAGTAAAAATATACAATTATTACCCTAGCCAGGAAACAGCCCTGATCTGAATCCTACAGAAAATATGTGGCGACGTTTGAAAATCTTTGTACAAAAAAAGCGTCTACCTAATAAAACGCAACTTATTGAAGCTATAATTGATTCTCGGTATCTTATGATTAAAAAAGGATGAACTCCAAACACTAGTTCTCTCAATGAAAAGACACTGTGAAGCTGTAATAAAAAAACAAGGTTTATCCCAGTGTTGCCTGATTGGGGGATTTTTTAATATAGATTTGAGATTATTAAGATTACTTGCCTTTCACCACTTTTTTAAAATAGTATAATTCGCCTTCATATTCAGAAATTTATCTATATTTAAACAGGCCGAACTTTCCTACTAAAAAAAGCGGTGGCAAATAACAATCTGGGGACAAAAAATTCCCCAGTCTGGCAACACTGGGTTATCCTATTATATATTGAATATGTAAGTGTAGCTTTAAAATACTGGATGAGCCAAAAGTTTGTTAAAACTTTAAAAACTCATAAAAAGAGAAGAAATTAAGATAAAGGAGTAAAGTTTGCAAAACAGGGCTCACTAGGTAGCTGGATGTTTTTTAGCATAAAAAAAAATTTGTTAAAAAACCAAATGTAGAGGCCGCTGACGTCTGAAACACAATGAAAAGGACGACAATACGCTCAATTCATTTGTTCTACCCATAACAAATGATCAACATGACCTACATAACGTTCTACGACACAACCAGGTTATTTCATAGTACCTGTTGATTGTGTTTCGAGTGGCCAGCGCCCTCTACATGTGCTTTTAACTAAATTGTGTTTTGCTGCTAAAACAAATCCGATTACCTTGCGAGCATCTTGTTAATCGCACTCCTTTATCATAAATTCTTCCTTTTTTCTGTGTTTCTAAAAATTTTGCGAACTTTTGGCTCACTCGGTATAATGAAATCTGAGATAGATCTTTTTTTTTATAAGCGTAACTTTTTTTGTAATGCAGCTATTTTAATTATGTTTTTTCTTTTAAGCTCTACATTAAATGTCCTAGAATTTGATATATAAACATTTGCATTTAAGAGAAATTCCTTATATACTTCAAGCACACAAAGTTATAAAACATAAAAATTTGAAAAAACGTCCACATTTTTAGCCACCACTGTATATCGATATGCATTTGATGTTTATTTTTTTTATTAATATAATATAGTAAAACTGCCGAATTATGCAAATGCGAGAAAATTGATGGATAGATTTCGAAAACGTTATTTCAAAAACTCTTAACTTACCATTAAGCGCGTGTAGCACTCACTATTTTGTAATATCATATTTTCCGAACAGCAATACTTTGGCTTAGTTTCAGAAATTCTGTAAGTATATAAGGTGAAGATTATTATTTAGTAAAAGTGGTATTCAAATATAAGGATTACTGCGATGTCTAATATTAGAATTTTAATTAATATTTGATATATCGATTTATAATCTAAGTCGATATGCTTTTGATATAATTTTTTTTTAATTATATAATATAATAAAGTTGCTGGATTATTATGCAAATCTGAGAAGATTGGTGGATAGTTTTGACGAAAGTTTTAGCATATACCTCTGTCAGAAATACATTTAAGACTTTCTAGAGGCCAATGGATTGGTTTAAATATAAAAAACGCAACGGCTATAGACACGAAAACATACGAGGAACAGGAAAATAAACAAGCGTTACTTCGAGGGCTGAGCGACGTAAAAGAAAATTGCAACCACTTTTTCCGAATAGAATTATTTAAGACAGACATTCTGCGTCTCTAATTTTACCGACCGTTACTTTTAAAAAAAGTGGTTGAAGATTTTCTGTCGTCCCTCCATTTGCCTCTGAAGCTACGATTGTGCAGGAAACTGTTAAAAAAACAAACAGAAGGGAAATACCGTTGCCATCGAAATACTCAAGGACTGAGGACACGAGTTGTGACGTCATCACTAATCGACCGAATTCTCACTACTGTTGGAATTCTCACCGGACAAATTTGAATAGCAATTTTATTTTATTTTATTTATGGAATATGTATCATCTTATAAAACAATACTAAATGTTTAAACTTACTGGTGAGAATTTGGAAACCCTCAATAACAAATCAGCCAGATGAGGCAACACTGGGACATTCCGCATCTAGCTGAATTTTTATTTAGGGATTCCGAATTCTCACCAGTAAGTTTAAATAGTTGGTATTATTTTATAAGATGATAGATATTCCACAAATAAAAGAAAAGAAAATTGCTATTCAATAATTTCCGGTGTGAGATTCAACACTAGTGACAAGTCGGTCCATTTGTGATGACGTTACAACTCGTGCTCTCAGGCCTTGAGTATTTCGATGGCAACGTAAATACTCAATGATCTTCAATTAGTAAGAGAGTATTAACTGGTGGAAGATAATATCGCTCGTCCGCAAAAAAAGTGACAGATCTCGCAAAAATTCATTTTGCGTTTTATTCCACTGATAGGTCTGGATTGCTACACAAATTGTTTCATATATGTAGTTATACGGAAAATCAATTTATTCTGCTATATGTCCATTTTGACCACAGAATAGGTGTGGAGTGTGTGGGGAGGTAAAATTACCCAACCCTACAAAGTTCATCCTACTTATTTAGGCGCATTTACTGTCATAGGTGCGTCTAGCTACATAAAAATTTCAGAAGTGTAGTTATCCGGAAAATTGCCTTATTATGTTATATGCCCATTCGCGACCACAGAACGGTTGGTGGATTTTGTGTGGAATAAAAACTACTCGACTTTCAAAACATCACCAACGTCTTCATTATATAGTACTTTCTGTTTTTATGCACGTTTTTACTGTTGCATGTGCACTAACTGCTATAATTTCATGTAAGAGTAAAAACATGCAACACTTCTTTTACCTATCCGGTGAAATTTACTTTTGACGCGATATGAGGCATTCTCACAATCTTTTAACTTTCATGTCCCAGAATAATAATTTTTTATTTAATATACTTTTTTTTCATATACTTGGGAACATCCCATTACATGATTGAACAACAATATTAACGAGATAAATAAGTTTTGGACGATGTTGGGGGTACAAACACCTGGAAAACACCTATACCGTCCCGTTTCCCTGATGCTGATTTTTAAGTTTGGAGCTGTCTGGATAAAATTGTTTCAATAAAAATAATCCGATGTAATAATTTTCTGAAAGTACTGTTTTATATAAAAAAGTAGCTAAATTTAGCCTGCACACATTTTTACGGTTGTTATTATTTTTTAAACTGTGTCTCTAGGTTTTAGATTTTTTACCATCCCTCTTCTAAAATTATACAGAAAATCACTTCAGATGCAGCCACAGAATTTTTTTCAAGTTTTTTCTCATGCAGAAGTATGCTAGGGAAATAATGTCTAAAATTCTTTGGCAGGAAGTTTACTGTAGAATTTAAATCATCATTTAAATATCAATTTCAAGCATCGTGGATTTATTGGTAGTCTCACCGTCCCAAAGGTTTATTCCTGCACTTTTTGAGGTAAATAAAAAAAAAAAACTTAGTCCGATGTTAACAACTGTTTCTAAAAATCAGTGAACATTGTGGCTATCACTTAGTCTTAACATATTTTTCCTAAAAATAGGTGGTAATTTTCCTTACCGTTCCATCCTTACCGTCCCTTTTTTCCAATACCATCCCCCTTTTTTACCTTACCGTCCCTTCTTTAACACCCCTTTAAGACAATGTTATACAAAAATTCTGTATTAAAAGTACTACATTGTTATTATTTCTTATTTGAATGTCCTGTGGGTATACTATGCAAATTCGTTATAAGTAAAAATTTAGAAGAAAATAAAAAGTTTTAGTGGTAAAATGGTAAGGAAAATTAAACTCGCAAGTTTAACTTAAACCTCAGTTAAATAAAAGAAATTCGCTGCTGACCATTTTTTCTTTATTTCGAATCATTAAGGCATTCGTCTATCAGATTAAAATGTTATTTTAGCAGGTTTAATTTTGTAGTTTGTTTTTATTTCACTTAAGTCAAAAGATTGTGAGAATGCCTCATATGTCACTTTTCTTGTGGATGAGCGATACAGAGTTGCCAACCTCCGGCTTTTTTTAAATTAATAAAACATACTTTGAACCAGAAAATTTGTTTAATTAGAAGAATTAAATGCGATAGTCGTTTGAAATAAATTTAATTTCGTTAATTAAATAAATTTCCGGTTGAAAGTATTATTGTTCGATTTTTAAAACGCCACAGGTTGGCATGTATGCATTACCGTCTCAATACTCAAGGCCTCCGGACTGATTTCGTGACGTAATAAATGAAGATTAACCCCTTGAAGGGCAAGCAATTGCGTTTGTGTAATGCTTAATTCCCACCGGAAATTTAGAAAAATTTTATTTCAAAATAAGGAAAAGCAATTTTACGACTTTTCTCCACTAAATTCAGAAAACTAAAATTTCCTAACATTTTTCTGGTGCAAATCCTGATTAATCGTAGGCGGGATAAAATATATCCCACCGCCCTTCAAGGTGTTAAGGGGTGGCGGTATATATTATAATCAGGATTTGCACCAGAAATATTTTAGGAAATTTTAGTTTTCTGACTTTAGTGGAGAAAAGTCGTAAAATTGCTTTTCCTTATTTTGAAATAAAACTTTTTTAAATTTCCGGTGGGAATTAAGCATTAGACAAACGCAATTGCTTGCACTTCAAGGAGTTAATCTTCATTTGGTACGTCACGAAATCAGTCCGGAGGCCTTGAGTATTCAGACGGTAATGAAGTATGGCGATATTATCTAAACTTGCTTTACTGAGAACTTCTCAAATGTTTGTCATGCGGAAGCGAATGGCACGTGTATTAAAATGTCGCAGATTTGTCAGAGCCATGCCAAGGACTTGACTTAGAGGAGAAATCCTGTGCCCTTATCGATCCATTTTAAGCACACTTTTACAGAAAACTATAATACATAGATAAAGGAGATTGGAAACCTGTCTGATATATTAAACACATATTTTAAATACACGTTTCCAGAAAACTATAATACATAGATAAAGAAGATTGGAAACCGGTCTGATATATTCATTCTGGACAAAAGGATAGGAGAACTATTTTCAAATATTTATTTTTAATTAGTTTTTGTTATACAATTTTGAAATTAAGGCGGCATTTGGCCGATTGGCACGCTTGTTCTTTAAATCTGGTACATGTAATATTTAGCCAAGAACATTCTGTAACTTTAATGATACGGAAATATGAAGCTCGTACACAGAGGATCATATGAAATGTCTGTTAAGAACCATTTATAAAATCTATATTATAAATTTACTATATTTTATTTTGCAACGAGTAAGAGATCAGGAAAAACTTTATAATTTAATAGGGTTCCTACACTTTCAGCTGAGATACCAGAATTTTTATGTAGAAAATCTCGACTACAATCGCGCGATTGCAAAAGGCGAGATTTTCTCTAGGCAAATACTGGTGTTTATCAGACCTAAAGTCAGGGGAGATTCCCTGACCTGTAGGAACCCTGTTTAACACTCAAATTCCCATGGTAGAATACGTTTTAGAAATTCCGTAATTCAGAGAATCTGAAATCATACCAGAATACTTCAATAATAAATCTAGCTTATTCAATGACGGACTGTCTGTTATTTAATACTGCAAATATTGTTATTTTTAATTTCTGGTGTAAATTTGGAATGTCGGAATCAAAAGATACACTAAATTGGCAACACATATGGTAGCATATATGCAACCATGGACATTTGAGGATTAACCCAAACTATAATGCATCATAACTCAGAGCAGTGTTGCCAGATGAGCTACTTTTTTAAAAATCAGATTCTTGATCGGCACCAATTTTTTGAAACGCTAAAATGTGCCCTATTTAATGACATATTAATTAAAGTAAAAACAAAGTGAGTTTTACCGTTTCAAAAAAGTGGTGCGAATCAAGAAATCTGAATTTAAAAAAAGTAGCCCACAGGCAACACTAACTCAGTGTTGCCAATAGGCTACTTTTTTAAAATACAGATATTGTGATTGGCACCAATTTTTTGAAACAGTATAATTCACTTTATTTAATGACATACTAATTAAGTTGAAAACTAGTTGAATTTTTCCACTTCATAAAAGTGGTGTCAATAAAGAAATCTGATTTTATAAAAAGTAGCCCACTGGCAACACTGTCATAACTTCGACAATGTTCGTCATATTATTTCTACAACCACGATCATCGTAAAATACTGAGCACTAACGCAGCACATGTGAAATCTTACTACATCAAAATGACCAGCAGTATTATTTATACTGCCATTACTAGAACAGACTTTTTTACTTACAAGAAGACGCAATCCGTTGAACTGTCTTTTAAGAATATCTATTCTCCTCAATATATTTCCTGGTATGTATTTAAATATCATACAAATATTTTACCACATTTTAAAATAATGTTTAATTATTTTAAAAATAATTTAACCACTATCGGAAAGTTACCGAAGATTTTTAACTGTTTTAAATATGGTTTTTACACAACGTATAAAACCTCTTTCTCAAACGAATCCAAATTTTCCAACTGAGTGAAAACCCAATGAATTCGTATAACTTTAACAATGAGTATGATTGAATTAACCCTAGAACTACCGGAAATTTTACTCAAGTTTTATAAAAACATTCTACACCAGAATTTTTACTTAAAACTATTTAATTTGTTTATTTAACTTATTATCGTCTGATTTATACATTTAGTTTGTTTTGAAGAAATTTCTGGTTTGAATAAATATTTTGAATGTACATGTCGGGTCCAATGAACCCGTCTGGTAGACGGAAGGTTAAAAATAATAGTAATTCTTTCTCAGAATTCCCAAAAACTTTTAAAAACATTCTAATAATGTCATTTCTGCAGAAAACTACCTGCTATTACTACAAGCGCATAGATGCTCGCTCAGTTGAATTATCACTAACAGGTAGAACTCCGTATCATTTGCGATCCATTTGTTGCGTTTCCTGACTGTAAACAATCTTTTTTTTCATAAATTTAAAATTGTATGGTTTTTTGAAAATTAATAATGATGTAAAAATTTGTTGTGGCTATATTTAAAGCTGTATACGGTTTATTTCGTGCAGTGTCATATAATTTTTTAATACACAATGTAAACACCATGATTTAAGGGTAGAAACGTAAATTTATTTATAAATAAATTTAACAAATACATTAACTTTTTCAAAGCAGCAGCTACAATGTACCTTCCGCTTACCAAACAGAATACTTAGAGCGTTTCTCCATTAACCGACACAATAACAAAAACTGTACGTAATTGTCATTATATGCCATTGATTTTAAACAGAATAAACATCAAAATTGTTAGAAAAGCAAGTTGTACATATGAATGCATTTTGCATGCAACTATGTCGGTAGTGATAAATGTGTATGATATATCAGTGTTGTGCCAATTAATGGAAAGGCACTTTTAAGGAAGTACAACAGATATATTCCAGACAAACTGCCTATATGCAAATATATATGGGTCAATCTCACAATCCTTTGACTTTTACGTCCCTGAATATTCATTTTTATTTTAGTACATATTCTTGTGTTTTTTTTTATTTCATATACTGGGGAACATCCCATCGCATGATTGCATAACAATATTAACGGGATAAATAAGTTTCGGACGATGTTGGGAGTCAAAATACCAGGAAAACACCTATACCTTCCCATGTCCATGATGCTAATTTTTAAGTTTACAGCTGTCTGTATAAAATTGTTTCAATAAAAATAATTCGGTGTAATTTTTTTCCGAAACTGGGACAATTGTTTTAGATAAATATGTAGCAAAAAATTAACCTGCACACAATTTTATGGTTCATAATACTTTTTGAACTCTGTCCCTGGGCTATAGATTCTTACCATTCCTCTTGCTAAACTTATACAGAAAATCCCTTCAAATACAGACACAGAATTTTTTCAAGTTTTTTCTCATGCAGAAGTCTGCTAGAGAAAGAATGTCTAAAATTAATTGACAGGAAATTTATTGCAGAATTTAAATCCGCATTTAAATATCAATTTCAAGCATCTTGGTTTTATTGGGAGTCTTACCGCCCCCAAGGTTTATTCCTGCACTTTTCGAGGTAAATTATTTTTTTTTTATATCGAATATAAACAACTGTTTCTACAAATCAATGAACATTGTGGCTATCACTTAGTCTTAACATGATTTGCTTAAAAATAATGGTAATTTTCCTTACTGTCCCATCCTTACCATCCATTTTTTCCCCATTACCGTCTCTTTTTTCCTATACCATACCCTGTTTTCCCTTCCGTCCCTTCTTTAACACCCCTTTAAGACAATGTTAACCAAAATTTTGTACTAAAAATACTACATTGTAATTATTTCTTTTTTTAATGCCCAGTGGGTACTATGCAAATTCATTATAAGTAAAAATTTAAAAGAAAATAGTAAGTTATAGTGGTAAAATGCTAAGGAAATTTAAACTCGTAAGTTTAACTTAAACCTCAGTTAAATAAAAATATTTTCGCTGCTGACAATTTTTTCTTTATTTTGAATCACTAAGGCATTCGTCTATCAGATTAAAATGTTATTGTAGCAAGTGTAATTTCACCAGATTTTTATTCCCGAAAGTCAAAAGGTTTGCAGAATGCCCCATATATTTATATTTAAATTTAGTATCATTTAACATAAACTAAATGTATTTATATAAACAACCCCGATTTAAAAAGAGGGTTTTTAGTTATTTCTATGTAGTATAAAGTAAGGTAATTTTAGTATGTCCATTCATGCATGTAGCATGTCTCGCCTGATGCATATCTGTATTTTCTTCAATTCAAAGGAATTTAAATCACTACTATCCGCCCTTGGCGACCAGTTTGGTGTCCCTTAAAGTTTATGTTTGGGAAAGCATGCTAAGCATTGTATCATGGTACTTTTATTCATAATTTCGACTCCCATATTCCCCAATTTGACTCCCATAAATATCATTAATATAATCCCTTAAGCTAATATTAGTTTTGTTACATTACTATATCACAATTTGTTGATTTTCTGTAAGCAAATAAAACATATTGTTTTACAATGGAAGTCTATGGCAATATGGCGAAATATTAGAGATATCGCCAAGATGGAATCACATTTATCGACTTCTTTTGGTCTATAAATTTGGCGATATATTGCCAACTTGGCGGCATTTGGCGACAGAACGAGGTCCCTCTATGGTAACCCCCTTATACCATAGGGGTATAAGGATATATAGGTTAAAAACCTATTCTGTGAGAGAGAGGGGGGGGGGGGAGTGCTACACCCTGATGTCTCATTTATTTATAAATGAAATGTATTTTGGTACTAGTTTCAAACCAACACAGAGTGCATAGATTATTACAGAATATATTAATCATGGAATTCAAAACTGACTGTTATTGTTAACTACAAAAAATATTTTTTTATAAAAAATATCATTAATTGTTTCGACTGTTTTAAGAAAATAATTAACAATCAATCTTCATCGCAGTCTTTGTTAATAACAGGATTAAAGTTTTCAACATCGAAAAGCCTGCATAAAATCTGTGCAGGACGGACAATATTAGACAGATACTGGGCATGCGAAAGATAGAACAGTATAGCAGTAACATGAGAAAAACTACCGACCGTTCAATCGCTGTTTTCGCATTCGCAGTAAAGACGTTTAATGCCCGAGTATCCGATCGAGTTTGGTGTGTAGTAAACGTAACATCGATACGATTTGCTGCGTATGTGTCGAGATCTTACTTACAAGGAAGGTCTCCTTATTGGGCATACTCAGAATATTTTGAAAAAAAACACCAATTAAGCTACTTACGTATGTATTAAAGGATCAGTCAAATTTAGCTGAAGAATTACACTGGAAAGTCTGTAAAAAAATAAAATACTTTCGAGTATTTGTCGCGAAAAGACGAAAGCGTCACGCGATTTGGCGAGCAGTACCTTTCCTCGCCAAAAGCAAACGATTTTAATGCACCTCAGAATTGTTTGTTAATTGATTTTTAGAATGTGTGTAAAAAGTGTTTAGTGAATTTAAACCTAAACAATGAGGGAGTTTAATAAATACATTTTTTCGTATTATATATTTATGTTCCTTGTTATTTAATTTTACTACTTTAAAAACAATTTCATATATATATATATATAAATACTTTCATCTACTTAAGCGTATTCCAAAATAAGGGCAAGATTAATTTACCAGTTACTCATTTCCATATCAAAGAATTCGTCGTTTCCATAGCTACAAAATTGAATCGACAGTGTTCAATTGGACTTAATTTTGAGATATTGAATCAATTTTCATTTATTTTAATTTTGTTTCAATTCATAAAATTTGATATTTAAATTTCATTATATATATATGACAAAACTATAATTAAATCAAACTAAAACTGACAAAACTAAAGTTATTTACGTTAAATTTACTTAAACAAGTTCAAAATGAAACATTTTTATCTTAAAGAGTATTCGACATAAAAGCGTATTTTTTGAAATTCCATTTCATCGCCAACCGATGATAAATCGCCAAATAAGCGAAATTTTCATTATTTTTTTAGGAACGTTCTATCGAGGTTCAGCCAAAAAAATTTTATAGACATATATATCCACATGAGAAGAACACTCTGTAATTTTTTCAGATTTTTCTAAATATGCCCGTAAGGAGACCTTCCTTGTTAGAAATTTGTAACAGCATTATTTTTGTTAGGTATTGTAGATAAATTGTGTTGTCTTCACCCACAATTTCGGATAGATTTGAGACAGCTTGAGACAACTGGTAAGAGCTAGTAAAAGAATTTTGAAGCCATTTTCTATCATTTGTGGAAAATCAAGAACATCCGATGACTTAAAATTTGCAAATGGCCGTTTACGTCTATTAAAACCAGATTCATTGAGGTAAGAGACACTTTACTGTCGTTCCATATGTTCAATAAATTCTTTCGTCAAGCTAGCATCTGAATTCAGACTTTTCCTAATCTTTTGACTAAAAGGAAGGCTATTCGGCATAATAAACGAACTTTTGGAAAAAGTTTGTAAAACATTATAAAAAATATTTTTTGTAGTTAACGATAACAATTAGTTATGAATTCCATAATTAATATATTGTTTAATATTCTGTGCACGCTGTGTTCATTTGAAAGTAATACCGAATGCACTTGATTTATAAATAAATGTTAGATTAGGGTGAGGCGCTCCACCCCCACCTCCTGGAATAATTTTTTAACACTTTGTACTTCGCATTCTCTTACACGAATTTTATTCGGTCGGCACCAATTTTTAAACAAGTTTACTTCAAGCACACAATTTCAAAAATGCTCGGATTAAATAAGGCAAATTTTATTTTCCTTTCTTACTGGTGCAAAAAACAAATTTTGCTAAGAAAGATGATTAATTTTTAGGGTTCAAAGTGTTAATTCTTTTATATGATGCACCCTACGTAGAAAGTTGAAACTGACACCAAATATACATACTACCCCGTAGCATTTGCTGCAAAAAATTAAGGTGGTCACTGAAATATTTCGATAGATTCTTAATTAAAATGTTCAATTAAAAACAAGGAAAATGTAACGAGACATTTTCTTTTGTTGAAAAAAATCTGAAAAAAATTATCCGCTATTTGTATGGTAAAATTATACATCACTTATTTTTTTCGTTGAAATCCAACCAGCAGTTTCGTCACAATGCACTCTTTTCCAAAACGAACTATAAGGGTCATAACCCTCAAGGCCTATAAGTATAAGCTTCAAACTGGGGAGAAATTCATTTCTTTTTAAGGGCTATTGATTCATGTAGGACTCGACTTGGTTGACTCAAGGGCATATTTTACTAAGAAACCCGGCTATACCCTTTGTATAACATTAATAAAAATACAAAACAAATAAAACGTCCAAATAAAAATCACTTGATGACTTAAACACGTGTAACTTGCTTAAGGGGACCGGGTAAGCTCTATCTCCGCCATGTTAAAATACACCAAATTTATGTACATTTTTCTCAAAAATGGTGAAAGATAGAGTTCTAGATTTTTTGAGTAGTTTGAAGAACATTCTTTACGTATTTTAACAGGCCATTTTCTTTCTAAGTGAAACAGAAAATTAATTATTAATTATTTATTGAAAGACATTTTTAAATTAGCATTTTTGGTAAGATATCCATGCCTAAAATAAATAATTCTCAACAAATCATTAAATCCCTGTGTTAAAGTATGCAATATAACATAAGTATTTAGAAAAGTCTGAGTTCTTAAGTTTAATAGATATTGAAAAAGAGGAACACAAACCTGGAAAATCGAAGTTTTGAGGAAAAGTCAAAGCTGTGAAACACTGTTGCCAGTGGGCTACTTTTTTTAATTCTGATTTCTTGATTGGCACCACTTTTTTGAAATGATAAAATTCGCTATATTTAATACCATATTAAAAAACAATGGGAATTTTAGCACTTCAGAAAAGTGGTGCCAATCAAGAAATGTGAATTTAAAAAAATAGCCCACAGCTGTGAAGTGCTCTTAGAAAGAATGAAAAAATCCAAAACTAGTTTTTTATAATAAACATATGTAATACATCGTTGAAAAGATAAAAGCTTAAAGTATTTAATGATATAAAAAGTAAAAATCGATTTTTTAGTCGAATTTCGCTTACCTGGTCCCCTTAACCTTTAGAGACGGCATCCCTTACACAAATTTTATTTGGGCGGCACTACATTATTTAAACAGTTCCCTTTACATGTAAAATACCATAAAATGCTCTAAATAAAAAAAGACAAATATTACACATTTTTATTAATGGTACCGAAAACAAATTTCACATGCACATTTCGACGATGAATATATATGCATCACCCGTCCCGAAAGGGTTAAATTCAAGTGAATGTCACATTAATGATCAACCATTATTGGCATTTAATCTTATAGTTTGGTGATTGATTTTTGGCTGGCGGGATAACCAAGTAGTAACATTTTTTTTACATATGTGTCTCTCAAGTTGAATGCCGTTAAGGTTTGACGGCTTCCATCTAGTAATAAATAATCGCTTAACAAATTGCCGTCCAACCCCGGGTCTGACTCAGGATAATTTTCTTTACAAAATTTGCATTTGGCACCAGTAATAAGGGAAAATAAAATTTCACTTAATGAATTAGAGCATTTTCAAAATTCTGTAAATGAAAGTAAAGTCTTTTTAAAAAGTGGTGTCGACCGAATAAAATTTGTGTCTTACCAATAAATGACCCGAGAGTCACCGGAGCGGAAAGGGTTAACTATCAACCCCTTAACGACGGGTTCCATTGACACTTTTTTAATACCTCGCTACCAGTTTTCCCATATTGTAATTTTAACATATTAAATCACTCAAAGGAGTATTGCCAGTGGGCTACGTTTTCTTAATTCAGATTACTTGATTGGCACCACTTTTTGAAATGGTAAAATTCCCCTTGTTTTCGCATTAATTAACATGTCGTTAAATAAGCCGACTGTTAACAATTTTTAAGTGTGGTGCCCTTCAAGAAAACTTAATTTTAAAAAAGTTGACCACTGTCAATGCTGTATCAAGTTTTGCGATTAAGCAACAAGAAAATTTCCTTACTAAAATTGTGGTTTTCTTATTTAAAATTTTCGTATTACTTGAAGGGCAGATTTTCGTATCAACCAGCGTTAATGAGTTAAGACAAGTTAAAATTTTAGTATTATAGTTTTTCCCTATTACAGATTACGTCATAACACATGACAACCAATAAAGCATTTTTTGAGAAAAGCGTATTAACCCTTAAATGCATAAATTATTCTTTTAGAATTGTGTTTTTTATTTTTATATTAAGGATTAGACACCCGAAAGCTTAAGATAGATTTTTAACTTTATTTAGTAGCATATTTTTGTAATTTTTAGAGGATTAATATTTCTATATAAATATAGTGGTTGTAAGAACTTAATTTATATATTAAAAATTAAATAAAAAGGTGATTGAAATTTACATCACTATGCAATAAAGGGTTAAAACATCTTCTTCCGCTAGACACTTCATTTACAGTGGTGGCCAAAATTGTGGAAATTTTTTGAAATTTTGAAATTTCATAAATTTGTATGCTTATGGAATATATTACTTTTCACTTAAATACATATGCTTCGATATCAAATTCGGGGAAATTTAATGTAGAATTTAATAAAACAAAAAAAAAGACAGAATTAAAATATCTGAATTACAAAAAAAGTTACGCTTACTTTAGTCTAAAATGCAAATACAATTAGTTACGAATGCTGAAGTGTGATGTAATAAAAGCTTCCTTGCCAATCACAATAACTCTTCTGAGAACCAATCAAATGTCAGTACGTAGCCTGTAGAATATTTTTATTTGTAAAAGCGGTGTTTTTCTGGAATAAATTTTGCAGAAGAGGGAATACTAGTGTAATTAAAAAGAATAATGTTTTTTAAAAAAATATTTCTATTTTTTTTATGCAAATAATTTAAAACAATGTCATCAACAACAAGAGCTGATTGGACACCTAAAAATGAAGCAGAATTGTCATATTGGGAGAAAATGGTCTCTCTTATGCTGAAATTGCAAGAGAGGTTGGGGGATCAGTCAATTCATCTGGCGTACAAAAATTGTGCTTACGTTATGAAGAAAGTAAATCAGTGATAAATAAGGCAAGATCAGACCGAAAAAAATGCACAAGTGCTTCTGACGATAGAAAGATTAAAAGGATATGCCTCAAAGATAGAAGTATTTGATCAGATGCTGTTAGATTTGAAATGAATGCAATGGGTATTTCAGTTAGTTAGAGAACAATAAGGAGAAGATTATCAGGTTTTGGACTGAAAGGTAGTATTCCGTGGAAAAAATCATTTTCAAATCTTCAGCAACGCATAAAACGTGTTCAGTGGGCAAAAGAACACATTAATTGGTCAGAAAATCAGTGGAAGAGATAAATCCGGAACGATGAGAGTAAAATATCGCTCTTTGTTAGTTATGGACGAAAATATGTGAGACGTAAAATAGGGGAAAAGTTGCATCCTGATTGCATTGAAGCAACTATAAAAAATCCAACAAATGTCATGATTTGGGCATGTATGTCTGCAGATGGTGTGGACCACATTCAAGTTATTGATAGCATTCTGAATGCAAAAAATTAAATCGAAATTATCCTGGAACCAAAATTGATACCTTCCATAAAGAATCTCTTCCCCAATAAATCACAATATATCTTTTTTAGCAGGATTCAGCACCATGCCATACGGCAAAAATATGCAAAGAATGGTTTAAAAATAAAAAATATAGAATTATTACCCCAGCCAGGAAACAGCCCTGGTCTTAATCCTGCAGAAAATTTGTGGCGACGTTTGAAAATCTTTGTACAAAAAAAGCGTCTATCTAGTAAAACGCAACTTATTGAAGCTATAATCGATTATTGGCATCATGTGATTGGAAAGGATGAACTCCAGTCACTAGTTCTCTCAATGAAGAGACACTGTGAAACTGTAATAAAAAACAAGTATTGTTCTAGTGTTGCCAGATTGGGGGCTTTTTTGAAATGCATTTGAGATTATTCAGATTATTTACTGTCACCACTTTTTTAAAATAATATAATTCGCCTTCTTTTTCAGAATTTTAAATCTATATTTAAACAAGCCGAACTTTCCTACTAAAAAAAGCGATGGCAAATAACAATCTGGGGACAAAAAATTCCCCAATCTGGCAACACTGTGTTATCCTATTATATATTGAATATGTAAGTGTAGCTTTAAAATACTGGATGAGCCAAAAGTTTGTTAAAACTTTAAAAACTCAAAAAAAGAAGAAGAAATTAAGGTAAAGGAGTAAAGTTTGCAAAAAACTTTTTTTGTAATGCAGTTATTTTAATTATGTTTTTTCTATTAAATTCTACATTATATTTACTTGTATATGATATATAAACATTTGCATTTAAGTGAAATTTTTTATATTCTTCAAGCACACAAAGTTATAAAACATGAAAATTTCAAAATGTGTCCACATATTTGGCCACCACTGTATATCGATTGGCATTTGATGTTAAAATTTTTTGATTAATATAATATAGTAAAACTGCCGAATTATGCTAATGTGAGAAAATTGATGGATAGAATTCGAAATCTTTATTTCAAAAACTCTTAACTTATCATTAAGCGCGTGTATCACTCACTATTTTGCAATATCACATTTTCTGAACAGCAATAATTTGGCTTAGTGTCAGAATATCTGTAAGTAGATAAGGTGAAGATACTTATTTGGTAAACGTTGTATTCGAATATAAGGATTACTACGAACTCTAGCATTGGAATTTTTATTAATTTTTTTATATATAGATTTATAATATATGTCGATATGCTTTTGATATTAATTTTTTTAAATTAAATAATATAGTAAAATTGAAGGATTATGCAAATGTGAGAAAATTGGTGAATAGTTTTGACGAAAATTTTAGCACATAAAAATAATATCAGAAATACATTTAAGACTTGCTAGAGGCCAATGGATGGGATTAAATATAAAAAACTCAAAGTCTATAAACAGGAAAACATGCGAGGAACAGGAAAACAAAGAAAAGTTACTTCGAGGGCCGAAGGACATAAAAGAAAATTGCAACCACTTTTTTCGTATAGAATTATTTAATACAGAAATTCTGCGTTTATAATTTTACCGACAGTTGCTTTTCAAAAAAGTGGTTGAAGATTTTCTGTCGCCCCTCCCTTTGCCCTTGAACGTACGCTTTTGTAGGAAACTGCTGAAAAACAAACAGAAGGGAAATACTCAATGATCTTCCATTAATAACATAGTAGTAACTGGCGGAAGATAATATCGCTCGCCCGCAAAAAAAGCGAAACATCTCTCAAAAATTCATTTTGCGTTTTATTCCTCTGATAGGTCTCTTGTAGGTGCTACAGTCTTGCTACATAAAAAGTTTCATAAGTGTAGTTATATGGAAAATCATTTTATTCTGCTATATGTCCATTTTGACCGCAGAATAGGTGGGAATTGTGTGGGGAGGTAAAATTACCCAAGCCTACAAGCCTCATCCTACTCATTTAGGCGCACTTACTGTCATAGGTGCGTCTAGCTACATTAAAAGTTTCAGAAGTGTTGTTATCCATAAAATTGCCTTATTATGCTATATGCCTAATTGCCACCATAGAACGGGTGGTGGGATGTGTGGGAAAGTAAAACTACTCGACTCTTTAAACTTCATCTACGTCTTCATTTTTAAGTATTTTGTGCTTTTATGTACGTTTTTACTGTTGCATGTGCTTTAAGTGCTATACTTGCATGTAAGAGTAAAAATATGCAACTCTTCTTTTACCTCTCCGGTGAAATTTACTTTTGTCGAGATATGACACTTTTCTTGCGGATGAGTGATACAGAGATGCCAACCTCCGGCTTTTTTTAAATTAAAAAAACATATTTTGAACCAGAACATTTGTTTAATTAGAAGTATTGAATGAGATAGTCGTATGAAATACACTTAATTTCGTTAATTAAATAAATTTCCGGTTGGAAGTATAATTGTTCGATTTTTAAAACACCGGAGGTTGGCATGTATGGCGATATTATCTAAACTCGCTTTACTGAAAACTTCTGAAATGTTTGTCATACGGAAGCGAATGGCACATTTATTAAAATGTCATAGATTTGTCAGAGCCATGCCAAGGACTTGACTTAGAGGAGAAATACTGTGTCCTTATTGATCCATATTAAACAGACTTTTCCAGAAAACTATAATACATAGATAAAGAAGAATTGAAACCGGTCTGATATATTCATTCCGGACAAAGGGATAGGAGAATTGTTTCCAAATATTTATCTTTAATTAGTTTTTGTTATACAATTTTGAAATAAAGGCGACATTTGACCGATTGGCACGTTTGTTCTTTACATCTGGTACATGTAATAGTTAGCCAAGAATATTCTGTAACGTTAAGGATACGGAAATATGAAGCTCGTACAAAGAAGGATCATGTGAAATGTCTGTTAAATACCCTTTATAAAATTTGTTTTATAAATTTAGTATAGAGGAGACTAGGGAGGTTTCACCCACTTTTAACAAAATGATTTTTTATTTTTTAAATACTGAACGTATAATAAAGTTTTATGTATCTTTTTTTTCTGTATAAAAGCAGTTAACAAAATAAAATTACTACATAACTGTAATATATAAGAAATTTGAAAAATGAATGATTTTAATCATGAGAAAATAATGGGTCAAGGCTCCCAACATACGAGAGGGTTGACCTACTATATGGGAGGCTTGACCCACTTTGTTTTACATTGAAATATTTGTGAAGAGAAATAAAATCATTTTAAAAAAAAGAAAAATAACTTTATGCTACATGCTTTAAAAAAAATATATAAAACAAATATTTTTGAAAATATGATCCTTCAACAAAATTGTTTAGGAGCAATCGCATATCAGAAGTGAAAATTTTTGTTTTTAATAGAATTTAGTCTCAGGGAAAATGAAATTTTAATGTTTGAGACAGTATCCCGCTAGAGACAGGTTCCGTTTTCTTAGGGTTTTTTGCATTATAATGCCTGGATTTAGTAGTCACTGTCCCGCTTTTTTTGTCTTCTTGTCCTACTTTTTGTGATGTTCGACCTGACAACTCTACTTCTCACATATATTGGCTTCATCGCATTCTATTCATTATGTTGAAATTTGTCTACATACCTTCCTAAAGTTTTTTGATCCATGCTATGTTCTTTTGCAGCCGCATGAGTACTTAACTTATCATTAACATCTTTTTACCCTTTCAGAGACAAAGTACTTTCAGTACTAAAATGTTGAAATAAATGACTGGCACCGGAATATACGAATAAATTTATTTTGAAATATGAAAAAGGCGATTTTTCACATACAGATTAAATTGAAAAGATTTTAGCAAAATTCTGGTGCCATTATGGAGTTTTGAAATTAAAATAAATTAGTTCCATAAACATTCTGCAGCCCCTGAAACGGTTAAGACTGCAGGGCTCCCAAATGGTCTGGCAACTGATTACCAATAAATTTTAACAGAAAATTTTATGGTATGTTTGCGCTAGAATTAACTTTCAGAGGTGTTTCAGGGGCGGTTTGTAAGAAAAATCTAAACAGAAAATGTTTCTAAAAAATATATTGGTATTCAGTTGGCGGACCATTTGGGAGCCATGAGACTGCTGCTTTCGTACATTCTAGTCTTTTTGCACTGTTTCTATTTATCCATTGTAAGTAATATTTAAATGGAAAGAAGTTCCTATCAACTTTCCCATTTATAATTCATTAATTTTTTTTGGTACTATGCAAATAACAATTTTTAACATCTATCTTTAATCACTTTTAAACTTTTTCTTTTCCATCACCCAATCTTACTGTACCTTTGCAGAATAAATTTACATTCATTTTTATATATAACCATTAATCTTTCATTACGCACAGTGTATAATAAAAAGATTTAAAAAACCCTTTAATTAACATAATGCCGACGGGCAATTTTTATCAAATCTGAATTTTAAAAAGTAGAAGCTCCTCCTTGTTCTGGAAGTCTTTTGTAAATTTGTGTTCTAGAAAGTTTTCCCAAGTTTATGCATCGGTAAATATCTTTCAATGAACGAATTTAATATAGAATGTCTTACAATCTAAAAAAATATGTACAACATGATGTAAATGCATTTTCTGTTACGTAGAAGCCACGCACTTAGTCAATGATGTTTTTTTAATGAAAACGGGAATTGTCGTTTCCCGTCATTAATATGTTTAGGGAACCTTGAAAATCTGGTCAAACCTCCCTCACATTGACTGGGTCAAGACCTCCCCATATAGCCTTTTTCTAAAGAATAGCACATGGTTATGTTAAACCTAACTTTTTGTATAATCTTTATGCCTGGAATGAAAGCCCGATATTTCTGCATTACTTAAAACGTACGTACTTAAATTTCTCCGATATATTTTATTTGAAAAAAGCTTACAAAATATTTCTAAAAACACACAACTTTTAGGTTGAAAACGCCTCACAGTTGATTTTTTCCACACCTATTTCGATTATCTGTATCAAACAAAGACTGTTGTTTGAGCATTCTGGTAGCTTTGGTTGACACCTATTGATAAAACTCTGAAATTATTTTAAATAAGACAACTGACGGGTGGGTCAAGCTTCCCATATGGTCACACCTCCCTAGTTTCTCCTATTTTATTTTGCAACCCGTAAGTGATTAGGAAAAAGTTTATGATTTAGCAGGATTCCTACACATTCATCTGAGATACTAGAATTTTTATTTAGAAAAACTCGAATCACACAATCGCGCGATTGCAAATGTCGAGTTTTTCTCTGAACAAATACTAGTGTGTATCAGACCTAAAGTCTGGAGAGATTCTTCACCTGTAGAAACCCTGTTTAACGCTCAAATTCCCATAGTAGAATATGTTCTAGAAATTCCGTAATTCAGATAATCTGAATTCTTACTGAATACTTCAATAATAAACGTAGCTTTATTTATTGACGGACTCTCTGTTATTAAATAAAGCAAATATTGTTATTTTAAATTTCTGATATGAATTTGGAATATCGGAAATAAAAAAAAAACTAAATTGGGAACACTTATTGTAGCATGTATGCAACGATGGGCATTAGAGGGTTAACTCAAACTATAATGCATCATAACTTCGACAATGATCTTCAAATTATTTCTACCACCACGATCATCGTAAAATACTGAGCACTAACGCAACACATGTGAAATCTTACTACATCAAAATAACTAGCAATACTACATATCACTGCCATTACTTGAACAAATTTGTTGAACTGTATTTTAAGAACATCTATTCTCCTCATTATATTTCCTGATATGTAATTAAATATCAGACAATTATTTTGCACATTTTAAAGTAATGTTTTATTATTTTAAATATATTTTTACCACTGTCAGAAAGTAACCGAAGATTTTTAACTGTTTTAAATATGGTTTTTACATAACGTATAAAACCTCTTTCTCAAATTCATCCAAATATTCCAAATGAGCGAAAACCCATTGAATTCGTATGATAACTTTAACAATCAGTACGATTGAATTAAAAATAATACTAACTCTTTCTCAAAATTCCCAAAAACTTTCAAAAACCTTCTAATAATGTCATTTCTTTAGAAAACTATCTGCTATTACAACATGAGCATAGATACTCGCTCAGTTGAATTATCACTAACATGTAGAACTCCGTATCATTTCCGATTCATTTGTTGCGTTACCTGACTATAAACAATCTTCATTTTTTCATAAATTTAAATTTGTTTTGATTTTTGAAAATTAATATTGATGTAAAAATTTACTGTAGCTATATTTAAAGCTGTATATGGTTTATTTCATGCGGTGTCATGTAATTTTTTTAATACACAAGGTAAACCCCGTGATTTAAGGGTAGAAACGTAAATTTATTTATAAATAAATTAAACAAATACCTTATCTTTTTCAAAGCAGCAGCTACAATGTACTTTCCGCTTACCAAACGGAATCCTTAGAGCGTTTCTCCACTAACCGACACAATAATAAAAACTGGACGTAATTGTCACTATATATCATTCATTATAAACAAAATAGATATCAAAATTGTTAGAAAGGCAAGTTGTACATATGAATGCATTTTGCATGCAACTATGTCGTGTAGTGATAATTGTGTATGATATATCAGTGTTGTGCCAATTAATGGAAAAGCACTTTTAAGGAAGTACAACAGCTATATACCAGACAAACTCCCTACATACAAATATATATATATATATTAAAATTGATTATCACATAGCATAAACTAAATGTATTTATATAAACAACCCGGATTTAGAAGGAGGGGTTTTAGTTATTTCAATGTAGTATAAAATAAGGTAATTTTAGTATGTCCATTCATGCATGTAGCATGGCTTGCCTGATGCATATCTGCATGTTCCTCAATTCAAAGAAATTTAAATCACTACTATCCGCCCTTGGCGACCAGTTTGGTGTCCCTTAAAGTTTATGTTTGGGAAAGCATGCTAAGCATTTTATCATGCTAGTTTTATTCATAATTTAGACTCCCATATTCCCCAATTTGACTCCCATAAATATCATTAATATAATCCCTTAAGCTAATATTAGTTTTCTTACATTAAAATATCACAATTTGTTGATTTTCTGTAAGCAAGTAAAACCTATTGTTTTACAATGGAAGTCTATGGGAATTTGGCGAAATGTTAGAGATATTGCCAATCTGGAGGCACTTTTGGCAACTAACTTTGGTTGCTAAATTTGGCGATATATCGCCAACTTGGCGGCATTTGGCTACAGAACGGGGTCACCCTATGGTAACCCCCTTATAAGTATGCGGATGCATTAAATGCTGTTCAATAACCAATAAGTTTCGTTTCATTAAGTCATTCGGGCGTTGCTATCAAACAATTAACAAATAATCGCGATTTCTGTGCCACATTCGATAGCGTAATATATATATATATATTTCCTTTAGCAACACTATGCTAAAAAAAAATCATGCGTGATTGTCACTATCTGACTTCGAGGCATGCATGCTTTTCCACCTGCCGAACTGATCATGATTTTAGCAAATTCAAATTTTTATGATCCTATTTAGAATATTTCGTACTTACATGAATTTTTCTTAAGAATTATTCTCTAAAACTGTCTAATATTTTAAAGTTGTCATGAAGATTTCATGGTACTACTCAGTTATCCCATCGACAAATTTCGCCAAACTATATAAATCACCAAATTATACAAATTGACCTAAAACTCTAGAACGCCCGGAAATCTTACTCAAGATTCATAAAAATATTTCGCCCCAGAATTTTTATTTAATGTTTTTTAACTGATATATCTAACGTAATTCTGCGTTGCTTAAATTTAACTTATTTTGTGAAAAAAATTCTGGTTACAATGGACATTTAATCATGTGGTCCGAGTGGAATCGACTTATTCCGGGCGTTCTAGTGTTAAATAACGAAAGAACAAATAAAGGGTATAGCCGGCCGTGTTTCTTATTAAAATATGCCCTTGACTCAACCGAGTCGAGTCCTACATGAATCGATAGCCCTTAAAAAGAAATGAATTTCTCCCTACTTTGAATCTCATAAACCAAGCCCATGGGGGTTATGACTCTTACCGTCCGTTTTGGAAAAGACAGCTTTGTGACGAAACTGCTGATCGAATTTCAACGAAAAACATGAGAGATGTATAATCTTACCATAAAGGTAGTGGATAATATTTTCCGATTCTTTTCCACAAAAGGACTAGTAAGAAAAAACTTGGACTTACGCTGTCAAAATTTAATAATTAAAAATCTTACGATACTAATCAGCGTACATGTAAATAAAAACTATATTAAAAATACATTACAAATAATTCCCAACGTTTCGTGCTCATTCTAACGAGCACGATGATTAAAGAGAATTTTCAATAGATTCAGAATTCTTCTTGTTGCCTCCCCCTCAAATAATCTGTTTGCAGCTATTACCAGAAAGCAAGATCCTCTACCAATTTTATTCCATCCTAGTGTTTACGAAATCCCTATTCAACTCAATACTGGTCTTTTAACTTCATATATTGGAATGACAAAACGATGCCTGTTTGAAAGAATTAAAGAACATAAAAGTGATTTAAAATTCAATAGACTATCTACAGCCTTATCTAGATTAGCATTTAAAGGCAGTGTCAAGGCAGTTCATTTTGACAATGTAAAAATTATCTCTAAATATTCCAACCCACTTAAAGCCCTTATACGTGACTCCATAGAAATAAGTCTAAGAAAAAACGAGGTATGCAATGACAATATTTCATTTCAAATTTCTAATGTTTGGTTGAATATTTTAAAAGAAGTACATTCGTAAAGTTTATTTCAAGTTTTCCAATTTTCTTATCGTAGTGTGTTAACCTACCAACAGATGGCGCCATATCAGGCGCAGTACTGATTTTGGTTGTTCTAATGATCATTTACCGTAATGTTTTCAGTTGTGATGTCGTGAATGTGATGTTGGAGACTTCGCTCCGAGGAGGTCAAGGACTCTCTCCCCTGATGATGTGCTCGTTAGAATGAGCACGAAACGTTGGGAATTATTTGTAATGTATTTTTAATATAGTTTTTATTTACATGTACGCTGATTAGTATCGTAAGATTTTTAATTATTAAAAGAACTAGTTTTATTACATTTTTCTCTTTTTTAATTTAATGTTTTAATTAAGAATCTATCAAAATATTTCAGTGACCACCTCAATTTTTGCAGCAAATACTGCGGGGTATGATGTATATTTGTTGTCAGTTTCAACTTTCTACGCAGGGTGCATCATATAAAAAAATTAACCCTTTGAACCCTAAAAAATAATCATCTTCTTTTACATGATTTCTTTTCTGCACCAGTAAAAAAGGAAAATAAAATTTGCCTTATTTAATCCAGGCATTTTTGAAATTGTACTTGAAGGAAATCTCATTTTTAAAAAAGTGATGCCGACAAAATAATATTTGTGAGAGAGATGCCGTAGTTCAAAGGATTAAAAACGTATTCCGTGAGAGGAGGGGGGGGGGTGCCACATCTTAAATCTCATTTATTTATAAATGAAATGTATTTTGGCACTAGTTTCAAATCAACACAGAGTGAACAGAATATATTAATCATGGAATTCAAAACTGATAGTTATCGTTAACTACAAAAAATATTTTTTTTTATAAAAAAAGCAATAATGTTAATTATTTTGGCTGTTTTTATGAAAGTAATTAACAATCAATCTTCATCGCAGTCTTTGTTAATAACATGATTAATGTTTTCAACATCGAAAAGCTTGCTTAAACTCTGTACAGGAACGACAATTTTAGACAGATACCGGGCATGCGAAAGACAGAACACTATAGCAGCAACATGAGACCAACAACCGACAGTTCTATTACAGTGCCTAGAATATATTCTAGACGCTGTAGTTCTATTGCTGTTTTCGCATTCGCATTAAAAACGTTTAATGCTGAGTATCCGATCGAGATTTTTGTGTAGCCAACGTAACATCGATATGAATTGCTGCGTATATGTCGAGATCTTACTTAGAACTTTATAATAACATTCTTTTCTGTTAGGTATTGCAGAGGAATTGTGTTGTCTTCAACAACCATTTCGGATAGATAACAGACAGCTTGAGACAACTGGTCAGAGCCAGTAAAAAGAATTTTGAAGCCATTTTCTATCATTTCTGGAAAATCAAGAACATCCTTCGATTTAAAGTTTGCAAATGGCCATTTACGTCTATTAAACCCGATTCATTGAAGTAAGAGATGCCAGTGTGTTCACAGCACTTTATTGTCGTTCCATATGTTCAATAACTTCTTTCGTCAAGCTAATATCTGAATTCAGACGCTTTCCTAATCTGTTGAATAAAAAGAAGGCTATTCAGCATAATAAAGGAACTTTTGGAAAAAGTTTGTTATACATTATAAAAAAAAAATTTGTAGTTAACGATGACAATCAGTAATGAATTCCATAATTAATACATTCTGTAATATTCTGTGCACGCTGTGTTGATTTGAAACTAATACCAAATGCTCTTGATTTATAAATAAATGTGAGAATAGGGTGAGGCACCCCCCCCCCCTGCCTCCCGGAATAAATTTTTAACTCTTTGGACTTTGGAATCTCTTACAAGGATTTTATTCTGTCGGCACAACTTATTTTAGACAAGTTTCCTTCATGTACACAATTTCAAAAATGCTTGGATGAAGTAAGGCAAATTTCATTTTCCTTTATTACTCGTGCAAAAAATAAATTTTACTAAGAAAGATGATTAATTTTTATGGTTCAAAGGGTTAATTTTTTTACATAATGCACCCTGCGTAGAAAGTTTAATCTGACACCAAATATAATTCATACCCCGTAGTATTTGCTGCAAAAAATTAAGGTGGTCACTGAAATATTTTGATAGATTCTTAATTAAAATGTTCAATTAAAAACAAGAAAAATGTAATAACACTTGTTCTTTTGTTGAAAAGAATCTGAAAAAAAATACCCGCTATTTGTATAGTAATATTATACATTCCTTATTTTTTTCGTTGAAATCCTACCAGCAGGTTCTTCACATTGCACTCTTTTCCAAAACGGACCCCCCCCCCCCCCAAATCTTTGAGGTATAATCTTCAATCTGGGGAGAAATTCATTTCTTTTTAAGGTCTATCGATTCATGTAGGACTCGACATGGTTGACTCAAGGGCATATTTTACTAAGAAACCCGGCTGTACCCTTTGTATAATAATAATAAAAATACAAATAAAACGTCGAAATAAAAATCACTTGATGACGTAAACACATGCAACTTGCTTAAGGGGACCGGGTAAGCTCTATTTCCGCCATATTAAAATACACCAACTTTATGTACCTTTTCTCAGAAATAGTGAAAGATAGATGCATAGATTTTTTAGAGTATTTTGAAGAACATACTTTACGTATTTTAAACGGCCTGTTTCTTTCTAAGTGAAACAGAAAATTAATTACAAATTATTTATTGAAAGACATTTTTAAATAAGCATTTTTGGTAAAATTTCACTGCCTACAATAAATAATTCTCAACAAATAAATAAATCCCTGTGTTAAAGTATACAATATAACACAAGTAATTTAAAAATCTGAGTCCTTATGTTTAATAGATATTGAAAAAAAGGAACACAAACCTGAAGTATCGAAGTTTTGAGAAAAAGTCAATTAAAGCTGTGACGCAGTGTTGCCAGTGGGCTACTTATTTTTAAATCTGATTTCTTGTTCGGCACAACTTTTTTGAAATGGTAAAATTCGCTATATTTAATAACATATTAATTAATAGGGAAACAATGGCAATTTTACCGCTTTAGAAAAGTGATGCCAATCAAGAAATCTGAATTTAAAAAAAGGAGCCCACTGCTGTGAAGTACTACTCTTAGAAAGAATGAAAATATCCAACACATGTTTATTATAAATAAACATATGCAATACATCGTTGAAAAGGTAAAAGCTTAAACTATTTAACCCCTTGAGGAGCACCGGTATATATTATATACCACCTACGATTAATGAAATTTTACACCAGAAAAATTTTATTAAATTTTACTTTTCTAACTTTGGTGGAAAAAAGGCCGTAAAATTGCATTTACTTATTTTGAAATAGAATTTTTCAAAGATTCCGGTGGGAATTCAGCATTTCACAAACGTAATTGCTTGCCCCTCAAGGGGTTAATGATATAAAAAAGTAAAAATCCCTTTCTTTTTCGAATTTCGCTTACCTGGCTCTCTTAACAATTTAGAGACGGCATTCCTTACACAAACTTTATTTGAGTGGCACCGCTTTTTTTAAAAAGTTCCCTTTACTTGTAAACTACCATAAAATACTCAAATTAAAGAAGACATATATTAAATATTTTTATTAATGGTGCCAAAAACAAATTTCACATGCACATTTCGACGATGCATATATGCATTACCAGCCCCGGAAGGGTTAAAGTCAAGTGAATGTGACATATACGATCAAACATTATTGGCATTTAATCTTATAGATTGGTGATGGATTGGTGGAGGATTGTCGGTCGACGGGATAAGCAAGTAGTACCATTTTTTTTCGTTACTATCAAGTTTTTTGCCGTCAAGGTTCGACGGGTTCCATGAAGTAAAAAAGTAATGTCGCTTAACACTTTGCGGTCCAACCTCGAGTCTGACTCAGGATAATTTTTCTTTACAAAATTTGCTTTTGGCACCAGTAATAAAAGAAAATAAAATTTGACTTATTTAAAAAAGGCATTTTCAAAATTATGTAAATGAAGGTCACTTCTTTTAAAAACTTGGTGCCCACCGAATAAAATTTGTGTAAGTGTCACATGAGCGGAAAGGTTTAACTATTAACCCATTAACCACGAGTTCCATTTACAATTTTTAATACCTCGGTACTAGTTGACACCAGTTTTCCCATATTGTAATTTAAACTTATTTAATCTCTCAAAGTTTGAGATTAAATAATAGGAAAATTACCTTGCTAAAATACGGGTTTTTGCATTTTAAATTTTCGTATTATATAAACGGTTGATTTTCGTACAAACCGGCGTTAATCCGTTAACACTAGAACGGCCGGAAATTTTACTGAAGTTTTATAAAAATATTTTACACCGGAAATTTTAATTGAAACTACTTAACTTATTTCTCCGTGGTACATTTTAAACTTATTTTAGAAAGTAATTTCTGGTGATAATCGAAATATTTTTGCGGTTCTATTGTTAAGACGACTTAACATTTTAGTATTATAGCTTTTTCCTATCATAAATTACCTCATAACACCTGATAACTAATAAAGCATTTTTTGAGAAAAGAGTAATATTACTTCTTCTTCCGCTACTCCACTAACAGTGGTGGCCAAAATTGTGGACATTTTTTTAAATTTTCATGTTTTATAACTTTGTGTGCATATAGAATATATTAATTTTCACTTAAATACAAATATATCAAATTCATATATATCAACTTCAAGGAAATTTAATGTTGAATTTAATAATAAAAAAAACAGAATTAAAATATCTGCATTACAAAAAAAAATACCTTTACTTGAGCATAAAATACAAATACAATTAGTTATGAATGCTAAAGTGTATTGTAATAAAAGCTTCTTAGCCACTCACAATGACTCTTCTGGGCACCAATCAAATGTCAGTAGCTAAACTGTAGTATATTTTGATTTCTAAAAAAGGTATTTTGCTGGAATGAGTTTTGCAGAAGGCTGAATACTAGTGTAACTAAATAGAGATTAATGTTTTTTTTTATTTAAATATTTCTATTTTTGCTTAATGGAAATAATTTAAAACAATGTCATCAACAACAAGAACTAATTGACCACCTAAACAAAGAAGCAGAATTGTCATATTGGGAGAAAATTGTCTCTCTTATGATGAAATTGCAAGAAAGGTTGGTGGATCAGTCACTTAATCTGGCGTACGACAGTTGTGCTTACGTTATGAAGAAAGTAAATCAGTGATAAAAAAAGGCAAGATCAGGCCGAAAAAAAATGCACAAGTGCTTCTGACTATAGAAAGATTAAAAAGATATTCCTCGACGATAGAAGAATGTTATCAGTTGCTGTTAGATGTGAAATGAATTCAATGGATATTTCAGTTAGTTCAAGAACAATAAGGAGAAGATTAGCAGGTTTTGGACTGAAAGGCAGATTTCCAAAGAATATTTTTATATCTTCAGCAACGCAAGAAACGAGTTCAGTGGGCAAAAGAACCCATTAATTGGTCAGAAAATCAGTAGAAGCGATTATTCTGGAGCGATGAGAGTAAAATATCATTCTTTAGTAGTGATGGACGAAAATATGTGAGACGTAAAATAGGGGAACAGCTGCATCCTGATCGCATTGAAGCAACTACTAAGAATCGAAGAAATGTCATGATTTGGGCATGTATGTCTGCAGATGGTGTGGGCCACATTCAAGTGTTTGATAGCATTCTGAATGCAAAAAAGTAATACGTACATCGAAATTCACCTGGAGTCAAAATTCATACCTTCCATCAAGGATCTCTTCTCCAATAAATCAAAATTTATCATTTAGCAGGATCCAGCACTACGTCATACGGCAAAAATATGCAAAGAATGGTTTAAAAATAAAAATAGACCATTATTAACCTGGCCAGGAAACAGCCATGATCTGAATCCTACACAAAATTTGTAGCGACGTTTCAAAATTTTTGTACAAAAAAGCGTCTATCTAATAAATCGCAACTTATTGAAGCTATAATTTATTCTTGGCATCGTGTGATTAAGTAGGATGAACTCCATACCCTAGTTCTCTCAATGAGGGTCATTCCAGTGTTGCCAGATTGGGGTATTTTAACCCTTTGCGCTCGGCGTGTCTTACACAAATTTTATTCGATTGGCACCACTTTTTTAAAAGAAGTTTCGTTCAAGTACATAAATTCAAAAATGCTCTGATTAAATAAGGTATATTTTATTTTCCTTTATTACTGGTGCCAAAAACAAATTTTGCAAGGAAAGATTATGTCTCCGCAGCGGAGCCCTCGAGTGCAAATGGTTAAAATAGATTTGAGATTATTCAGATTATTTGACTGTATCCTTTTCTTAAAAATAGTATAATTCGGCTTCTTCTTCAGAATTTTTAATCTATTTTTAAATAGGCCCAATATTTCCATTTAAAACAAGTTGGAAATTGCTCATCAAACGTGGCAAATGAGGTGCGTTCGTACTATAACTAGTTTTATAAATATTTCTTGAACCGCATATTGTACCGAATGTATATTTTAGTGCACTTCATAAGTGATATCCATTTCATTCTGTTTGAAATGCTGTAACATCATTAAAATGCACTTGAAATAATTTTTTCCCATTGCCCGTAATGTAACGGAAAGATTTTGACAGTCCCTGTAATTAAACTATGCATCCGATTTTCATAAAATTCGAAATTACTCGTCAAAATTTTGCAACAATTATATATTTAAAATTTCAGACCATTCGAAAGGCTGTAACATCATTCAAATGCACTGGAAATATTTTTTTCCCATTGGTCGTAATGTAACGGAAAACTTTTGACTGTCCCTGTAATTAAACTATACATCCAATTTTCATAAAATTTCAAATGGCTCGGCAAAATTGTGTACAATTACATATTTTAAATCTCAAACGATTCGGTTTTGTATTTTTTGCGCTGTTATATGCGGACAGACGGACTAAACGACGACGATAGGTGCTACGTATTTATATAATTACGAACGCACCTAAAAAGCGGTGGCAATCAAATATATTGAGACAAAAAAGCCCCCAATCTGGCAACACTCGGTTATCCTACTAAATATAGAATGTGTAAATGTAACTTTAAAATACCGGGTGAGCCAAAAACTCGTTAAAACTTTAAAAACTTATAAAAAAGGAAGAAATTATGATAAAGGAAAAAAGGAAAAGGAAATAATTTATTGCGGTTTGCAAGAAAGGGCTTACAAGGCCGCCGGATTTTTTTTTTTTTTTTAGCATAAAACAAATTTAGTTAAAAAATCACATGTAGAGGCCGCTGACGTCACGAAACACAATGGAAAGGACGACAATACGGCTCCATTCATCTGTTCTTCCAATAACAAATGATCGACATGACCTCCAGAACATTCTACGACACAATCAGGTTATGTCGTTGTACCTGTTGATTGTGTTTCGAGTCTCCAGCGCCCTCTAAATGTGATTTTTAAAACTAAATTTTGTTTTGCTGCTGAAGAAATCCGATTACCTCATAGTGCAACTTTTACGCTTGTTTACTCCCACTAAAATTTAATAGAGATTTTCGCCTTGTTTACTCGTGAGATTTCGACGATTAAATAAGTCAATATTTACTGTAAAATTTTAGTGGTAGGAAGAAAGCGTAAAAGTTGGCAGCTATGTTACGTTGTGATCCCTTTCTTGCAAACCGCACTCCTTTATCATAATTTCTTCCTTTTTTATGTTTTTAAAAATTTTTACGAAATTTTGGCTCACCAGGTATAATGAAATCTAAGATATATCTTATATTTTATAAGCGTAACTTTTTTTTGTAACACAGTTATTTTAATTATGTTTTTTCTATCAGATTCTACATTAAATTTCCTTCAATTTGATATATAAACATTTGCATTTAAGTGAAATTTATTATATTTTTCAAGCACACAATGTTATAAAGCATGAAAATTTCAAAAAATGTCCACATTTTTTGCCACCGCTCTATATCGATAGGCATTTGATGTACAAATTTTTTAATTAATATAATATAGTAAAACTGCCGAATTATGCGAATGCGAGAAAACTGATGGATAGATTTCGAAAGCTTTATTTCCAAAACTCTCAACTTATCATTAAGCGCGTGTAGCACTCACTATTTTGTAATATCACATTTTCCGAACAGCAATACGTTGGCTTAGTTTCAGAAATTCTGTAATAATTGGGTTGGCAACTAAGTTCCCGCCGTTTGTTTAAATACACTTTTTCTACCGGAATCCATATTTTGTTTTTTTTGATCGAGTTAATTTATATTAAAATTCTGATCGTTAGAATCTAATGTCGACTATGAAATAGCAAATGGGTTGGCAAATGTGTTCTCTCCGTGTTCTTAAATATATTTTTTCTTCCGAGTCAACATTTTTTTGATCGTGTTAATTTATGTTAGATTTCAGATCATTAACACTAGAACGGCGGGAAATTTTGCTCAAGTTTTATAAAAATATTTCACATCAGAATTTTTATTTAGAACTATTTAACTTACTTATGTTATTTTTGTGCAACGTATATTAATCTTATAGTATAAAAAAAATTCTGGTTCAAATCGAAATGTATTCTTTCGGCAAGGGTCAAAATGACCCCTTGCCGCCGTTCTAGTGTTAACCCATTAAAGACTGACGTTGCGTTTTCGCAACATTATGTTTTTGTTTTTTTAAACTTTTTTCATACCAGTAAAAGAGAAAAGTTAAATTTGCCTTATTTAATTAACGCAGTTCAGTGATTCATTCACAAAATAAAAGTAAAGGTTTAACAAAAAATGGTGTGGACTGAATAATATTCCAGTAATTCATTGAGGTAAGAGATGCCAGTGTGTTCACAGGACTTTACTGTCGTTCCATATGTTCAATAACTTCTTTCGTCAAGCTAGCATCTGAATTCAGACGTTTTCCTAATCTTTTCAATAAAAAGGAGGCTAATCGGCATAATAAATGAACATTTTGGAAAAAGTTTGTTATACTTTATAAAAAATATTTTTTGTAGTTAACGATAACAATTAGTTATGAATTCCATAATTAATATATTCTGAATTTTCTGTGCACGCTGTGTTGATTTGAAACTAATACCAAATGCACTTGATTTGTAAAAAAAAAAATGTGAGATTAGGGTGAGGCGCTCCCGTACAACTCCCAGAATAAATTTTTAACACTTTGGACTTCGGAATCTCTTACACCAATTTTATTCGCTGGGCACCACTTATTTTAAACAAGTTTCCTTCAAGTACACAATTTCAAAAATGCTCGGATTAAATAAGGTAAATGTTAATTTTTTTATATGATGCACCCTGCAAAAAAAGTTGAAACTGGCACCAAATATACATCATACCCCGTCGTATTTGCTGCAAAAAATTAAAGTGTTCACTGAAATATTTCTATAGATTCTTAATTAAAATGTTCAATTTAAAAAAAAGAAAAATGTAATAAAACTTGTTCTTTTGTTGAAAAAAATCTGAAAAAATTATCCACTATTTGTATGGTAATAATTACATCCCTTATTTTTTTTCGTTGAAATCCGACCAGCAGTTTCGTCACATTGCACTCTTTTCCAAAACGGACATTAACCCCTTAACTGTCGTGCCCGTGTGCCTCTCGGAACACTCGGGAAAGTGTTTTCTAACTTCGGTACTAAAAGCTTTTGTATACCACTTAATTTTAACGGTAATTTTTTGTTTGTTAAAAGGCCTACTTTTTTCGATTGTACAAAGCCGAATATTTTAGTAAAAAAAAGTGGTGGCAGGTCCTGATTTTTAATTTATTGTGTAAGAAACAAAGAAACAGTTAAAGGGTTAAGGGTCGTAAACACCCCAAGGCCTTGAGGTATAACGTTGCCATCGAAATACTGAAGGCATGAGGACACAAGTTGTGACGTCATCACTAATCTACCGACTTCTCACCAAAGACTCTTAAGATACATAGACCGGCAACCTGTCAGTTTAACTGAGGATTTTTGATCACAGCTGTTGTACAGCAGTATATATGTTTTATATTTTAATTTACCTAAGAAAATGCTTTTATCAGCGTATTTTTTCATTGCGGATCATTAAGTATACGTCTACCCTATTTCATTTAGGCCTTTTTTAAAAAAAAATACCTTATTATTCATCAATATTTTTCTTTTTTTTCGTATAGCAAGTAAGTATTTCAATAAACATCCTCCAAGGATAAAAATATAGTGTTACTTTCGTTAATATGAACTTTTTTATTGAAAAGGTTGCAAAAAGGTAATTTTTTGCATAAAAATTAGTTTAAAAAACGTAGATTTCTATACAAGTAATTTAAAATTTTGTAAATTACTATATTATGTTACAGCTGCTACCTCTAATCTAAACTTCTCTACCAGTTACTTTTTTAAGTCAAACTTAAAAAAAAGGTGGAATTATAATCTTTAGCAATCTGTTTCCATATAAATTTCGCCTTTATTTAGGTTTATAAGGCATTTTAAAATTAGATACTCTTTTTCAAACATACCATCCATAAAATTATTAATAAATCGCCTTATTTAATTTTATTTCTGAAATTTCAATATTTATAACGCATATTTAGATATAAAAAATAGCTACATGTAAAAAATATGCCATAAACTTCATATATATTGATAAAAATTATTTTTTAAGCTCATTCTAGACATAGCACTTAATGGTAAATAACCACAGTTGACGTACAAACCTCGCGGTTCAGGTGTTTTAATTTACTTCAGATGGCTGCCATGATTTCGCATGCTTTTGAATGGGAATTGCCGGTCTACGTATCTTAAAAGTCTTTGCTTCTCACTAGTGTTGGAATTCCAACCCGGAAATTTTGAATAGCAATTCACTTTTATTTTAATAGTGGAATATATATCCTCTTATAAAATAATAGCAGCGACTTAAACTTACTGGAGAGAATTCGGAAACCCTAAATAAAAATTCAGCCAGATGCGGAATGCCACAATGTTGCCGCATCTTGCTGATTTTTTATTAGGGGATTCTAGATTCTCACCAGTACGTTTAAATAGTTACTATTGTTTTATAAGATGATAAATGTTCCACAAATAAAATAAAAGGAAATTGCTATTCAAAATTTCCCGGTGTGAATTCCAACACTAGTGAGAAGTCGGTCGATTGGTGATGAAGTCACAACTTGTGTCCTCAGGCCTTGAGTATTTCGATGGCAGCGGGTATAAGCTTCAAACTGGGGAGAAAATTATTTCTTTTTAAGGGCTATCGACTCATGTAGGACTCGACCTGGTTGATTCAAGGGCATATTTTACTAAGAAACCTGGCTATACCTTTTGTATAACATTAATAAAAATACAAATAAAACATCCAAATAAAAATCACTTGATGACGTAAACACGTGTAACTTACTGAAGGGTACAGGGTAAACTCTTTCTCCGCCATGTTAAAATACACCAAATTTATGTACCTTTTTCTGAGTAATGGTGAAAGATAGAGGTCTAGATTTTTAAGAGTAGTCTGAAGAAAATGCTTTACGTATACATTACATTACAGACCATTTTCTTTCTCAGTGAAACAGAAAATTAATTATTAATTATTTATTGAAAGACATCTTTAAATTAGCATTTTTGGTAAGATTTCAATGCCTAAAATAAATAATTCTCAACAAATCTTTAAATCCCTGTGTTAAAGCATACAATATAAGATAATATAAGTATGTTTAGAAAAATCTGAGTTTTTATGTTTAATAGATATTAAAAAAAAAATGGTACACAAACCTGGAAAATCGAAGTTTTGAGGAAAAGTCAATTAAAACTGTGAACCAGTGTTGCCAGTGGGCTACTTTTTTGAAATTCTTATTTCTTGATTGGCACCACTTTTTGAAATGGTAAAATTCGCTATATTTAATAACATATTAATTAAGGCGAAAACAATGGGAATTTTAGCACTTTAAAAAAGTGGTGACAATCAAGAAATTTGAATTTAAAAAAAGTATCCCACAGCTGTGAAGTGCTCTTAGAAAGAATGAAAAAATCCAACACTTATTTTTTATAATAAACATATGTAATACGTCGTTGAAAAGATAAAAGATAAAACAATTTAATGATATGAAAAAGTAAAAATCGATTTTTTAGTCGAATTTCACTTACCTGGTCCCATAACCCTTTAGAGACGGCATCCCTCACACAAATTTTATTTGGTCGGCACCACTTTTTTTAAACAGTTCCCTTTACTTGAAAAATACCAAAAAATGCACTAATTTAAATAGACAAACATTGCATATTTTTATAAATGGTGCCAAAAACAAATTTCACATGCACATTTCAACAATGCATATATGCATCACCCGTCCCGAAAGGGTTAAAGTCAAGTGAATGTGACATTTATAATCAACAATTATTGGCATTTAATCTTATAGTTTGGTGATTTATTTTTGGTCGCGGAATAACCAAGTAGTACCATTTTTTTACATATGTGTCTATCAAGTTGTTTGCCATTACGGTTTGACGGGTTCCGTCTAGTAATAAATAAATTCGCTTAACATTTTGCCGTCCAACCCCGGGTCTGACTCAGGATAATTTTTCTTTAAAAAATTTGCTTTTGGCATCTGTAATAAGGGAAAATAAAATTTGACTTATTTAATTAGAGCATTTTCAAAATTGTGTAAATGAAGGTAAAGTCTGTTTAAAATGTGGTGACAACCGAATAAAATTTGTGTAAGTGTCAGATGAGTTGAAAGGGTTAACTATTAACCCATTAACGACGAGTTACACTTTTTTAATACCTCGGTACCAGTTTTCCCATATTGTAATTTTAACTTATTAAATCTCTCAAAGCAGTGTTGCCAGTGGGCTACTTTTTTTTAATTCTGATTTCTTGATTGGCACCACTTTTTTGAAATGGTAAAATTCTCCTTGTTTTCGCATTAATTAATACGTCGTTAAACAAGCCGACTTTTAAGATGTGCAAATTGTGGTGTGAAACAAGAAAACTTAATTTTAAAAAAGTATCCCACTGGTAATACTGTAACAAGGTTTGCGAGTAAGTAACAAGAAAATTTCCTTACTGAAATAGTGGTTTTCTTATTTAAAATTTTCGTATTACTTAAAGGGCAGATTTACGTATCAATCGGCGTTAATGAGTTAAGACAAGTTAAAATTTTAGTATTATAGCTTTTCCCTATTACAGATTCCGTCATAACACCTGACAACCAATAAAGCATTTTTTGAGAAAAGCGTATTATATCATCTTCTTTCGCTGGACACTTCATTTACAGTGGTGGCCAAAATTGTGGACAATTTTTGAAATTTTCATATTTTGTAACTTTGTGTGCTTATAGAATATATTAGTTTTCACTTAAATACAAATGCTTAGACTTCAAATTCAGGGAAATTTAATGTAGAATTTAATTTAAAAAAAAGACAGAATTAAAATATCGGCATTACAAAAAATGTTACGCTTACTTTAGTCTAAAATGCAAACACAATTAGTTACGAATGGTAAAGTGTGCTGTAATAAAAGCTTCCTTGCCAATCACAATAACTCTTCTGAGAACCAATCAAATGCCAGTAAGTAGCCTGAAGATTATTTTTATTTGTAAAAGCGGTATTTTTCTGGAATGAATTTTGCAGAAGGGTGACTACTAGTGTATTTAAGTAGAATAATGTTTTTTTAAAAATATTTCTATTCTCTTCTTAATGCAAATAATTTAAAACAATGTCATCACGAACAAGAACTGATTGGACACCTACAAAAAGAAGCAGAATTGTCATATTGAGAGAAAATGGTCTCTCTTATGTTGAAATTGCAAGAGAGGTTGGTGGATTTGTCACTTTTACTGGCGTAAAAAAATTCTGCTTACGTGGGACGGAATGGTAGAATTCCGAGGAAAAAGTCATTTTTAAATCTTCAGCAACGCATGAAACGAGCTCAGTGGGCAAAAGCACGCATTAATTGGTCAGAAAATCAGTGGAAGAGATAAATCCGGAGCGATGAGAGTAAAATATCGCTCTTTGGTAGTTATGGACGAAAATATGTGAAACGTAAAATAGGGGAACAGCTGCATCCTGTTTGCATTCAAGCAAGTACAAATAATCCAACAAATGTCATTATTTGGGCATGTATGTCTGCAGATGGTGTGGGCCCCATTGAAGTGATTGATAGCATTCTGAATACTAAAAAGTACATCGAAATTGTCCTGGAACCAAAATTGATATCTTCCATCAAGGATCACTTCCCCAATAAATCAATATTTATCTTTTTTAGCAGGATTCAGCACCATGCCATACGGCAAAAATATGCAAAGAATGGTTTAGAAATAAAAATATAGAATTATTACCCTGGCCAGGAAAAAGTCCTGGTCTGAATCCTACCGAAAATTTGTGGCGACGTTTGAAAACCTTTGTACAAAAAAAGCGTTTATCTAATAAAACGCAACTTATTGAAGCTATAATTGATTCTTTGCATCATGTGATTAAAAAGGATGAACTCCAGTCTCTCTATGAATAGACACTGTGAAGCTGCAATAAAAAACATGGGTTATCCAAGTGCTGCCAGATTGGGGGCTTTTTTGAAATAGATTTCATATTATTCAGATTATTTGACTGTCACCACTTATTTAAAATAGTATAATTCGCCTTCTTTTTTAGAATTTCTAATCTTTTTTTAAACAGACCGAATATTCCTACTTAAAAAAAAGCAGTGGAAAATATCAAACTGGGGACAAAAAATTCCCCAATCTGGCAACACTGGGTTATCGTACTAAATATTGAATGTGTAAGTGTAATTTTAAAATACCGGGTGAGCCAAAAGTTCGTTAAAATTTTAAAAACTCAAAAAAAAGGAAGAAATTAAGGTAAAGGAGTAAGGTTTGCAAAAAAGGGCTCACAAAGTAGCCGGATTTTTTTTTAGCATAAAATAAATTTAGTAAAAAAATCACATCTAGAGGCCGCTGACGTCCCGAAACACAATGCAAAGGACGTCAATACTCGACAATAGAGCGTTATTCATTTGTTCTTCCAATAACAAATGATCAACATGACCTCCAGAACATTTTAAGACACAACCAGGTTATGTCGTAGTACCTGTTCATTGTGTTTCGAGTCGCCAGCGCCCTCTACATGTGATATTTTAACTAAATTTTCTTTTGCTGCCACAAACTTCCGATTACCATGTGACCCCTTTCTTACAAACTGCACCCCTTTATCACAATTTCTTCCTTTTTATGTTTTTTTTAAGTTTTTACGAACTTTCGGCTCACCTGGTATAATGAAATCTAAGATAGATCTTATATTTTGTAAGCGTAACTTTTTTTGTAAAACAGCTATTTTAATTATGTTTTTTCTGTTAAGCTTTACATTAAATTTCCTTGAATTTCATTTATAAACATTTCCATTTAAGTGAAATTTATTATATTTTTCAAGCACACAAAGTTATAAGACATGAAAATTTCAAAAAATGTCCACATTTTTTGCCACCACTCTATATCGATAAGCATTTGATGTAAATTTTTTTTAATTAATATAATATAGTAAATCTGCCGAATTATGCGAATGCGAGAAAATTAATGGATAGATTTCGAAAACTTTTTTCAAAAACTCTCAGCTTATCATTAAGCGCGTGTAGCACTTACTAGTTTGTAATATCACATTTTCTGAACAGCAATACGTTGGCTTAGTTTCAGAAATGCTGTAAGTATTGGGTTGGCAACTATGTTCCCGCCGTTTGTTTAAATACACTTTTTCTACCGGAATCCATATTCTGTTTTTTTGATCGAGTTAATTTATGTTAAATTTCCGACCGTTAAAAGCTAATGTCAGCTGTAGAATGGCAAGTAGGTTGGCAACTAAGTTAAATCTGTGTTCTTAAGTACATTATTTCTCCCGAGTCTACATTTTTTTGATCGAGTTAATTTATGCTAATTTTCAGATCGTTAACTGCCTGCAGTCGTATGTCCAGTCTGTCTAGACAACTTCTTTCTTTGCAAAAACTTTTTTTGGCACTTGTAATAAAGGAAAACAAAACATGCCTTATTTAATTACAGCACTTTTGAAATTGTGTACTTGAAGGAAACTTCTTTTTAAAAGTGGTGTAAACCGAATAAAACTTGTGTAAGAGACGCCCGGGTCGAAAGGGTTAAAATGTAATGTCAACTATGGAATGCCAACTGACTTGGCAATTAAGTTTCCGCCGTTTTTTTAAACTTTTTAAAGTTTATTTTTTAATAAAAAATAACAAATAATTAATCAACAATGTATTCTCCCTTGTTGTTTACAGCTTCTTCCCAACGTTCAACAAGATTTTGAATACCTCGTTGGCAGAAATGTCCCGGTATCGACTCGAGAAATTCATCCAACCAACCTCTCAATTCTGCATTAAAATGGAACGAAACTCCCCGCATAGTATTTGATAGAGATCGAAAGAGGTGGAAATCCGTTGGTGCCAAATATGGAGAGTACGGCGGGTGCGGCAGCACTTCCCAGCCATGCGTTTGAATGACTTCCTTGGTCATATTGGCGATATAAGGGCGGGCGTTGTCGGCAGCAAAACAACTCCATGCTGCAGATTAGGTCTTTTCTCTTGAATAGCCGTGTTGAGTTGTTCCATTTCTCGAACATACAGTTCCGCGTTGACTATTTGGTTCCGTTCAAGCAATTCGTAATGGATAATCTCTACCCAGTCCCACCATACGCAAAATATCTTTTTGTGTGGATGAAGATCAGGTTTAACGCGCGGTGTTGGTAATTTACCGGGGCTAAGCCATTCCTTGCGCTGCTTCATATTAATGTACAGGCACCATTTTTCGTCGCCAGTAACGATTCGGTAAAGAAATCGTTGCTTTTGTCCATGAGTTGAGTGGTGACGCGCAAGCGAACCAGCGGTTATTGTGCCTCTTTGATTTTTGTTGTTGTCACTTAAAGCATGCGGAACCCATTCTTCACGTTTCTGAGGCTTTCCCACTGACTCAAGATGCTTCTCTATAACAGTGTGGGATAATTTAATTTTCTCTGCGAGTTCCCTTGTCGTTTGGCACCAATTTCCGTGTACAAGTTGGTTTAATCGCTCTTCATCGAACTCAACTGGACGGCCAGAACGAGGTGCGTCTTTGATGTCAAAATTTCCATATTTGAACATGGAATACCAATCATGAGCGGTTCTTTCATTCATGGCACCCTCGCCATACACACAACAAATGTCGTGAGCACCTTTCGCGGCCTTACAATCTTGATTAACCCCTTAACAGTTTGGCGCGAACTGGATTCGGGCAAGAGCACGTTGCTTGCTTCGTTATTAAAAGCATTTTCATACCACTAATTTGTAACTGTAAATTTATCTTTATTGATTGTGAGACATTTTTCAATTTAAGTAAGGTAAATATTTTAGTATGGAAAAAGTGGTGTCCAGCCCCATTTTTAATTTTCTTGTAAGAAAACATATGTAACTGTTAAGGGGTTAAAAGCAAAGAGAAAAAGGTGCCAAAAATGCCCCTTTTTCTAAACTTGACACTCTATTTTATTGATCTGAATTTTAACACAAAGTATCTCTATCCAAAAAACAAAATATAGATTCCGGTAAAAAACTTCTATTTAAAAAACTGCAGGAACTTAGTTGCCAACCTAATATATAAGGTGAAGGTTATTATTTGGTAAAAGTGGTATACAAATATAAGGATTTCTACGATCTCTAACATTAGAATTTTAATTATTTTTTCATATATAGATTTAAAATCTATGTCGATATGCTTTTGATATTAATTTATTTTAATTAAATAATATAGTAAAATTGCCGGATTATGCAAATGTGATAAAATTGGCGATTAGTTTTGACGAAAGTTTAGCACATAACTCAGTCAGAAATACATTTAAGATTTGCTAGAGGCCAATGGAAGGGATTCAATATAAAAATCTCAAAGTCTATAGACAGGAAACCATACGAGGAACAGGAAAACAAACAAGCCTTACTTCGAAGGGCGAGGGACGTAAAAGAAAATTGCAACCTCTTTTCCCAAATAGAATTACTTAAGACAGAAATGCAGCATTTATAATTTTACCGACCGTTACATTTCAAAAATGTGATTGAAAATATTCTGTCGCCCCTCCCATACCCATGAATCTACGCTTATGCAGGAAACTGTTGAAAAACAAACAGAAGGGAAATACTCAATGATCTTCCATTAATAGCATAATAGTAACTGGCGGAAAATAATATCGCTCGCCCGCACAAAAAGTGACACATCTCGCAAAAATTCATTTTGCTCTTTATTCCTCTGATAGGTCTGTCTAGCTACATTAAAAGTTTCAGAAGTGTAGTTATCCGGAAAATTGCCTTATTATGCTATATGCCCATTCGCGACCGCAGAACGGGTGGTGGAGTGTGTGGAGAAGTAAAACTACTCGACTCTCCAAACATCATCTATGTCTTCATATTTAAGTATTTTGTGCTTTTATGCACGTTTTTAATGCTGCATGTGCAGTAAGGGCTATACTTTCATGTAAGAGTAAAAACATGCAACTCTTCTTTTACCTCTCCGATGAAATTTACTTTTGTCGAGATATGTCACATTTCTTGCGGATGAGCGATACGGAGTTGCCAGCCTGTGGTTTTTTTTTAATTAAGTAAACATATTTTGAAACAGAAAATTTGTTTAATTAGAAATTTTTGGCATTAAATGAGATACTTGTTTGAAATATACTTAATTTCATTAATTAAATAAATTTCCGGTTGGAAGTATAATTGTTCGATTTTTAAAACGCCGGAGGTGGGCATGTATCGCGAATTTATCTAAACTTGTTTTACTGAGAACTTCTCAAATGTTCGTCATGCGGAAGCGAATGGCACGTTTATTAAAATGTCACAGATTTGTCAGAGCCATGGCAAGGACTTGATTTAGATGAGAAATACTGTATCCTTATTCATCAATTTTAAACACACTTTCCCAGAAAAGTATAATACATAGATAAAGAAGATTGGAAACCGGTGTGAAATATTCATTCTGGACAAAAGGATAGGAGAACTATTTCTAAATATTTATCTTTAATTAGTTTTTGTTATACAATTTGGAAATAGCGGCGACAATTGGCCGATTGGCACGCTTGTTCTTTACATCTGATACATGTAATATTTAGCCAAGAATATTCTGTAACTTTAATGATACGGAAATATGAAGCTCGTACACAGAGGATCATATGAAATGTCTGTTAACCTTCCGTCTACCAGACGGGTCCATTGGACCCGACATGTACATTCAAAATATTTATTCAAACCAGAAATTTCTTCAAAACAAACTAAATGTATAAATCAGACAATAATAAGTTAAATAAACAAATTAAATAGTTTTAAGTAAAAATTCTGGTGTATAATGTTTTTATAAAACTTGAGTAAAATTTCCGGTAGTTCTAGGGTTAAGAACCATTTATAAAATCAATTTTATAAATTTACTATATTTTATTTTAAAACCAGTAATTGATCAGGAAAAACTTTATCATTTAACAGGGTTCCTACACTTTCAGCCGAGATAACAGAATTTTTATGTAGAAAGACTTGACTACAATCGCGCGATTGCAAAAGGCGAGTTTTCCTCTAAGCAGATACTAGTGTTTATCAGACCTAAAGTCAGGGAAGATTTCTTGAACTGCTGGAAGCCTGTTTAACACTCAAATTTCCATGTTAGAATAGGTTTTAGAAATTCCGTAATTAAGAGAATCTGAAATCATACCAGAATACTTGAATAATAAATCTAGCTTTATTTAATGACGGACTGTGTATTATTAAATAAAACAAATATTGTTATTTTAAATTTCTGGTATGAATGTGGAATATCGGAATCAAAAGATACACTAAATTGGGAACAATTATGGTAGCATATATGCAACCATGGGCATTAGAGGATTAACCCAAACTATAACACATCATAACTTCGACAATGATCGCCAAATCATTCTACAACCACGATCATAGCAAAATACTGAGCGCTAACACACCACATGTGAAATCTTAATACATCAAAACGGGCAGCAGTATTATATATCACTGCCATTACTTGAACAAGACTTTAAGGACTTACGAATTCGCATCAATTGAACTGTATTTTGAGAACATCCATTCTCCTCTTTATATTTCCTGGTATGTAATTAAATATTATACAAATATTTTGCCACATTTTAAAGTAATGTTTTATTATTTTAAAAATAATCTAACCACTGTGGAAAAGTTACCGAAGATTTTTAACTGTTTTAAATATGGTTTTTATATAACGTATAAAACCTCTTTCTCAAACGAATCCAAATTTTACATATGAGCGAAACCCCATTGAATTCGTATGATAACTTTAACAATCAGTATGACTGAATTAAAAATAATAGTAACACTTTCTCAAAATTCCCAAAAACTTTCAAAAACCTTCTAAGAATGTCATTTCTACAGAAAACTACCTACTAGTACTATATGCGTATATTACTACATGCTACATATTACTACATGCGCATAGAAGCTCGCTCAGTTGAATTATCACTAACAGGTAGATCTCCCTATCATTTGCGATTCATTTGTTGCGTTACCTGACTGCAAAACAATCTTTTTTTTCATAAATTTAAATTTGTTTGGCTTTTTGAAAATTAATAATGATGTAAAAATTTGTTGTAACTATATTTAAAGCTGTATACGGTTTGTTTCATGCGGTGTCATATAATATTTTTAATACACGAGGTATACAATGTAATTTAAGGGTAGAAACGTAAATTTATTTATAAATAAATTAAACAAATACCTTATCTTTTTCAAAGCAGAAACTACAATGTGCTTTCCGCTTACCAAACAGAATCCTTTGAGCGTTTATCCATTAAACCAACACAATAACAAAAACTGGACGTAATTGTCATTATATATCATTGATTTTAAACAAAATAGATTTCAAAATTGTTAGAAAAGCAAGTTGTACATATGAATGCAACTATGTCGGGTTGTGGTAATTATGTATGATATATCAGTGTTGGGCCAATTAATCGAAAGGCACTTTTAAGGAAGTAAAACAGCTATATACCAGACAAACTGCCAACATACAAATATGTATATATATATATATATATATATATATATATATATAAATTAAAATTCTTTATCACATAATATAAACTAAATGTATTTATATAAACAACCCGGATTTAGAAGGAGGGGTTTTAGTTATTTCAATGTAGTATAAAAGAAGGTAATTTTAGTATGTCCATTCATGTTTGTAGCATGGTTTGCCTGATGCATATCTGCATTTTCCTCAATTCAAAGAAATTTAAATCACTACTAGCCGCCCTAAGATAACCCCCTATGATAACCCCCTTATAAGTATCGCGATGCATTAAATGCTGTTCAATAACCAATAAGTTTCGTTTCATAAAGTCATTCGAGCGTTGCTATCAAATAATTAACAAATAATCGCGATTTCTGTGCCACATTCGATAGCGTAATATATATATATATATATAGATGTACTTTAGCAACACTAAGCTAAAAAAAACATGCGTGATTGTCACTGTCTGACTTCGAGGCATGTGTGCTTTTCCACCCGCCGAACTGATCATGATTTTAGTAAGTTCAGATTTTTATGATCCTATTTAGAATATTTCGTACTTACTTGAATTTTTCTTAAGAATTATTCTCTAAAAATTTCTAATATTTTAAAGTTGTCATGAAGTTTTTTTTTTTACACTACTCAGTTATCCAGTCGACCAATTTCGCCAAACTATATAAATCGCCAAATTATACAAATTGACATAAAACACTAGAACGCCCGGAAATCTTACTCAAGTTTCATAAAAATATTTCGCCCCAGAATTTTTATTTAAAATTTTTTAACTGATTTATCTAACGTAATTCTGCGTTGCTTAATTTAACTTATTTTGTGAAAAAAATTCTGGTTACAATGGACATTTAATCATGTGGTCCGAGTCGAATCGACTCTATCCGGGCGTTCTAGTGTTAAATAACGAAAGAAGAAGTAATGGGTTTAGCCGGGTTTCTTATTAAAATATGCCCTTAAGTCAACCAAGTCGAGTCCTACATGAATCGATAGCCCTTAAAAAGAAATGAATTTCTCCCTAGTTTGAATCTGAAAAACTCAAGCCCATGGGGAGTTATGATCCTTAATGTCCGTTATGGAAAACAGAGCATTGTGACGAAACTGCTGGTCGAATTTCAACGGAAAACATAAGGGATGTATAATTTTACCATACAAGTAGTGGACAATTTTTTCAGATTTTTTTAAACAAAATAACTAGTTTTATTACATTTTTCTTGTTTTTAATTAAACATTTTAATTAAGAATCTATCACAATATTTCAGTGACCACCTCAATTTTTTACAGCAAATTCTACGGGGTATGATGTTTATTTAGTGTCAGATTCAACTTTCTACGCAGCGTGCATCATATAAAAAAATTAACCCTTTGAAACCTAAAAATTAATCATCTTTCGTTACAAAATTTGTTTTTGGCACCAGTAATAAAGGAAAATAAAATTTGTCTTATTTAATCCGAGCATTTTTGAAATTGTGTACTTCAAGGAAACCTCTTTTAAAAAAGTGATGCCGACCGAATAAAATTTGTGTAAGAGATGCCGGAGTCCAAAGGATTAAAAACGTATTCCGTGAGAGGAGGGGGCAGGTGCCACATCCTAAAATCTCATTTATTTATAAATGAAATGTATTTTGGTACTAGTTTCAAATCAACACAGAGTGAACAGAATATATTAATCACTGAATTTAAAACTGATAGTTATCGTTAACTACAAAAAATAATTTTTTCATAAGAAAAGCAATAACATATATCGTTTCGACTGCTTTAAGAAAATAATTAACAATCAATCTTCATCGCAGTCTTTGTTAATAACAGAATTAATGTTTTCAACATCGAAAATCCTGCTTAAAATCTGTACAGGACGGACAATTTTAGACAGATACCGGCCGTGCAAAATACAGAACAGTATAGCAGCAACATGAGAACAACAAACGACTGTTCTATTGCTGTTTTCGCATTCGCAGTAAAGACGTTTAATGCCAAGTATCCGATCGATTTTTGTGTGTAGTCAACGTAACATCGATACTATTTTCTGGGTATATGTCGAGATCTTACTTAGAACTTTATAATAGCATTATTTTCTGTTAGGTATTGCAGATGAATTGTGTTGTTTTCACCCACCATTTCGGATAGATAAGAGACAGCTTGAGACAACTGGTCAGAGCCAATAAAAAGAATTTTGAAGCCATTTTCTATCATTTCTGGAAAATCAAGAACATCCTTCGATTTAAAGTTTGCAAATGGCCGTTTACGTCTATTAAAACGCGATTCATTGAGGTAAGAGATGCCAGTCTGTTAACAGCACTTTGCTGTTGTTCCATATGTTCAATAACTTCTTTCTTCAAGCTAGCATCTGAATTCAAACGCTTTCCTACTCTGTTGACTAAAATGAAGGTTATTCGGCATAATAAACGAACTTTCGGAAAAAGTTTGTTATGCTTTATAAAAATATTTTTTGTAGTTAACGATAACAATCAGTTATGAATTCCATAATTAATATATTCTGTAATATTCTGTGCACGCTATGTTGATTTGAAACCAATACCAAATGCACTTGATTTATAAATAAATGTGAGATTAGGGTGAGGCACCCCCCCCCCTACCTCCCGGAATATATTTTTAAGACTTTGGACTTCGGAATCTCTTACACGAATTTCATTTGCTCTGCACTACTTTTTTTAAACAAGTTTTCTTCAAGTAAACAATTTCAAAAATGCTCGGATGAAATAAGATAATATTTATTTTCCTTTATTACTGGTGCAAAAAACAAATTTTGCTAAGGAAGATGATTAATTTTTAGGGTTCAAAGTGTAATTTTTATTATATAATGCACCCTTCGTAGAAAGTTGAAACTAACACCAAATATGCATCATATCCCGTAGTATTTGCTGCAAAAAATTAAGGCGGTCTCTGAAATATTTCGGTTAGATCTTAATTAAAATTTTCAATTTAAAACAAGAAAAATGTAATAAAACTTGTTCTTTTGTTGAAAAAAATCTAAAAAAAAATATCCGCTATTTGTATAGTAATATTATACATTCCTTATTCTTTTCGTTGAAATCCTACCAGCAGTTTTGTGACATTGCACTCTTTTCCAAAACGGACATTAAGGGTCGTAACCCCCCAAGGCTTTGAGGTATAAGCTTCAAACTGGGGAGAAATTCATTTCCTTTTAAGGGCTATCGATTCATGTATGACTCGACTTGGTTAACTTATGGGCATATTATACTATGAAACCCGGCTCTACCATTTGTATAAAATTAATAAAAATACAAATAAAACGTCTAAATAAAATCACTTTATGACGTAAACATGTGTAACTTGCTTAAGGGGACTGGGTAAGCTCTATCTCCTCCATATTAAAATACACCAACTTTATGTACATTTTTCTCAGAAATGGTGAAAGACAGAGGTCTAGATTTTATGGAGTAGTTTGAAGAACATGCTTTGCGTATTTTAACAGATAATTTTCTTTCTAAGTGTCACAGAAAATGAATTATTAATTATTTATTTAACACTAGAGCGCCCGGAAATTTAATTCAAGTTTCATAAAAATATTTAACAGCAGAATTTTTATTTCAAACTATTTGACTGATTTATTTAACGTAAATCTGCGTTTTTTAAATTTCACTTATTTTATGAAAGAATTTCTGGTCCCAGTTTACATTTAATCATATGGTCGGAGTCGGATCGACTCCTTCCGGGCGTTCTAGTGTTAAAGACATTTTTAAATTGGCATTTTTGGTAAAATTTCTTGCCTAAAATAAATAATTCTCAACGAATCAATAAATCTCTGTGTTAAAGTATACAATATAACATAATATAAGTATTTAGAAAAATCTGACTTTAATAGATAAAGATATCTTAAGATCTTTGAATAGATATCTTAAGTTTAATAGATATTGAAAAAAAAGGAACACAAACTTGAAAAATCGAAGTTTTGAGAAAAAGACAATTAAAGCTGTCAAGTAGTGTTGCCAGTCTGCTACTTTTTTTAAATTCTGATTTCTTGATTAGCGTCACTTTTTTGAAATGGTAAAATTCGCTATATTTAGTAACATATTAATTAAGGCGAAAACAATGGGAATTTTACTACTTCAGAAAAGTGGTGCCAATCAAGAAATCTGAATTTCAAAAAAGGAGCACACTGCTGTGAAGTGCTCCAACACTTGTTTTTTATAATAAACATATGTAATACATCGTTGAAAAGATAAAAGCATAAACTATTTAATGACATAAAAAAGTAAAAATACACCTGGTTTGGTTGACACCTATTGATAAATCTCAGAAATTCTTTTAAATATGACAACGGATGGGTGGGTAAAGCCTCCCGTATGGTCAACCGTCCCTAGACTCCACTATTTTATTTTGCAACCCGTAAGTGACCAGGAAAAGTTTATGATCTCGCAGGGTTCCTAAACATTCATCTGACATACTAGAATTTTTATTTAGAAAAACTCGAATTACACAATCGCGCGATTGCAAAAGTCGAGTTTTTCTCTGAGCAAATACTGGTGTTTGTCAGACCCGTAGGAGCCTTGTTTAACGCTCAAATTTCCATGGTTTAATACATTTTAGAAATTCCGTAATTCATAGAATCTGAATTCATACTGAATACTTCAATAATAAATCTAGCTTTATTTATTGACGGACTGTCTGATATTAAATAAAGCAAATATTGTTATTTTAAATTTCTGACATGAATTTGGAATAACGGAAATAAAAAATACACTAAATTGGGAACACTTATTTTAGAATGTATGCAAGGATGGGCATTAAAGGGTTAACACAAACTATAATGCATCATAACTTCGACAATGATCTTCTAATTATATCTACCACCACCATCACCGTAAAATACTGAGCACTACCGAAACACATGTGAAATCTTACTACATCAAAATAACCAGCAGTACTACATATCACTGCCACTACTTGAACAAAACAACATGGATAAAAAAACACGGCTATTGAACTGTATTTTAAGAACATCTATTCTCCTCATTATATTTCCTGGTATGTAATTAAATATCATACAGATATTTTGCCACGTTTTAAAATAATGTTTTATTATTGTAAAAATATTTTAACCACTGTGGGAAAGTTACGGAAGATTTTTAACTGTTTTAAATATGGTTTTTACATAACGTATAAAACCTCTTTCTAGAACGAATCCAAATATTCCAACTGAGCGAAAACCCATTGAATAGGTATGATAACTTTAACAATGAGTATGATTGAATTAAAAATAATAGTAACTCTTTCTCAAAATTCCCAAAAACTTTCATAAACCTTCTAAGAATGTCATTTCTACAGAAAACTACTTGCTATTACTACATGCGCATATTACTACATGCTACATATTACTACATGCGCATAGATGCTAGCTCAGTTGAATTATCACTAACAGGTAGAACTCCGAATAATTTGCGATTCATTTGATGCGTTTCCTGACTGCAAACAATCTTTTTTTTCCATAAATTTAAAATTGTTTCACTTTTTGAAAATTAATACTGATATTAAAATTTGTTGTGGCTATATTTAAGCTGTATACGGTTTATTTCGTGCAGAGGCATATAATTTTTTTAATACACAAGTTAAACACCGTGATTTAAGGGTAGAAACGTACATTTATTTATAAATAAATTAAATAAATACCTTATATTTTTCAAAGCAGCAGCTACAATGTACATTCCGCTCACCAAACAGAATCCTTAGAGCGTTTCTCCATTAACCGACTCAATAGCAAACATTGTACGTAATTGTCATTATATATCATTGATTTTAAACAAAATAGACTTCAAAATTGTTAGAAAAGCAAGTTAAGGCAAGTTTTTGTAATATCACATTTTCTGGACAGCAATAATTTGGCTTCGTTTCAGAAATTCTGTAAGGTGAAGATTATTATTTGGTAAAATATGTATTCAAATATAAGGATTACTACGATCTCTAACATTAGAATTTTAATTATTTTTTTATATATAGATTGATAATCTATGTCGATATGCATTTGATATTAATTTTTTTAATTAAATAATATAGTAAAATTGCCAGATTATGCAAATGTGAGAAAATTGGTGGATAGTTTTGACGAAATTTTTAGCACATAATTCTGTCAGAAATACATTTAAGACTTGCTAGAGGCCAAAGGATGGAATTAAATATAAAAAACTCAAAGTCTATAGACAGGAAAAAATACGAGGAACAGAAAAACAAACAAACATTACTTCGAGGGCCGAAGGACGTAAAAGCAAATTGCAACAACTTTACCCGTATAGAATTATTTAAGACAGAAATTCTGCGTTTATAATTTTACCTACAGTTACTTTTCAAAAAAGTGGTTGAAGAATTTCTGTCGGCCCTCACTTTTCCCGTGAAGCTACGCATGTGCAGGAAAATGTTGAAAAACAAACAGAAGGGAAATACTCAATGATCTTCCATTAATACCATAGTAGTAACTAGCGGAAGACAATATCGCTCGCCCGCAAAAAAGGTGACACATCTCGCAAAAATTCATTTTTCGTTTTATTCCTCTAATAAGTCTGTCGTAGGTGCGTCTTGCTACACGAAAAGTTTCACAAGTGTAGTTATACGGAAAATAACTTTATTTTGCTATATTTCCATTTTGACCACAGAATAGATGTGGATTGTCTGGGGAGGTAAAATTACCACCCCTACAAACCTCATCCAACTTAGTAAGGCGCACTTACAGTCATAGGTGCGTCTAGCTACATTAAAAGTTTCAAAAGTGTAGTTATCCAGTAAATTGCCTTATTATGCTATATGCCCATTCGCGAGCACAGAACGGGTGGTGGAATGTGTGGAGAAGTAAAACTACTCGACTCTCCCACCATCATCTAAGTCTTCATTTTTAAGTATTTTGTGCTTTTATGCACATTTTTACTGTTTCATTAGCACTAAGTTGTATAATTTTGCTCAGTGCGTATTCATTATTCTATTTATATATAATTAAGTGCTCATGTTAGAGTAAAAACATGCACCTCTTCGTTTACCTCACCGGTGAAATTTACTTTTTCGAGATAAGTCACTTTTCTTTCGGATGAGCGATACAGAGTTGCCAACCTCAGGCTTTTTTTAAATTAAGAAAACATAAGTTGAACCAAAAAACTTGTTTAATTAGAAGTGTTTGGCATTAAATGAGATAGTTGTTTGAAATATACCTAATTTCGTTAATTAAATAAGTTTCCGGTTGGAAATATAATTGTTCGATTTTTAAAACGCCGGAGGTTGGCATGTATCGCGATTTTATCTAAACATGTTTTACTGAGAACTTCTCAAATGTTTGTCATGCGGAAGCGAATGGCACGTTTATTAAAATGTCACAGATTTGTCAGAGCCATGCCAAGGATTTGATTTAGAGGAGAAATACTGTGTCCTTATTGATCCATTTTAAACACACTTTCCCAGAAAACTATAATACATTGGATAAAGAAGATTGGAAACCGGTCTGACATATTCATTCTGGACAAAAGAATAGAGAACGATTTCCAAATATTTATCTTTAATTAGTTTTTGTTATACAATTTTGAAATAGCGGCGACAATTGGCCGAATGGCACGCTTGATCTTTTCATCTGGTACATGTAATATTTAGCCAAGAATATTCTGGAGCATTAAGGATACGGAAATATGAAGCTCGTACAAAGAAGCATCATATGAAATGTCTGTTAAGTACCATTTATAAAATCGATTTTATAAATTTACTATATTTTATTTTGCAACCAGTAAGTGATCAGGAAAAACTTTACATTTAACAGGGTTCTACACTTTCAGCTGAGATACCAGAATTTTTATGTAGAAAAACTCGACTACAATCGCGCGATTGAAAAAAGCGAGTTTTTCTCTAAGCAAATACTGGTGATTATCAGACTTAAAGTGAGGGGAGATTAGTGATGGGCGATAACGAGATGTTTTTCTCGATTGTATGGACATCTCGATACTTTTCGATTGTGTAAATTTTTTCTCGATGACTTATTTATAGAATATGTATCATCTTATAAAACAATACTAAATGTTTAAACTTACTGGTGAGATTTTGGAATCCCTCAATAACAAATCAGCCAGATGAGGCAACACTGGGTCATTCCGCATCTAGCTGAATTTTTATTTAGGGATTCCGAATTCTCACCAGTAAGTTTAAATAGTTTGTATTGTTTTATAAGATGATAGATATTCCACAAATAAAAGAAAAGAAAATTGCTATTCAATAATTTCCGGTGTGAGATTCAACACTAGTGAGAAGTCGGTCCATTTGTCATGACGTTACAACTCGTGCTCTCAGGCCTTGAGTATTTCGATGGCAACGTAAATACTCAATGATCTTCAATTAGTAACAGAGTATTAACTGGTGGACGATAATATCGCTCGCCCGCAAAAAAAGTGACAGATCTCGCAAAAATTCATTTTGCGTTTTATTCCACTGATAGGTCTGTCATAGGTGCGTCTTTCTATACAAAAAGTTTCATATATGTAGTTATACGGAAAATCACTTTATTCTGCTATATGTCCATTTTGACCACAGAATAGGTATGGAGTGTGTGGGGAGGTAAAATTACCCAACCCTACAAAGCTCATCTTACTTATTTAGGCGCATTTACTGTCATAGGTGCGTCTAGCTACATTAAAATTTCAGAAGTGTAGTTATCCGGAAAATTGCCTTATTATGGTATATGCCCATTCGCGACCACAGAACGGGTGGTGGATTTTGTGTGGAAGAAAAACTACTCGTCTATCAAAACATCACCTACGTCTTCATTATATGGTACTTTCTGTTTTTATGCACGTTTTTACTGTTGCATGTGCACTAACTGCTATAATTTCATGTAAGAGTAAAAACATGCAACACTTTTACCCATACGGTGAAATTTACTTTTGACGCGATATGAGGCATTCTCACAATCTTTTGACTTTCATGTCCCAGAATAATAATTTTTTATTTAATACACTTTTTTTTTCATATACTTGGGAACATCCCATTGCATGATTGAACAACAATATTAACGAGATAAATAAGTTTTGGACGATGTTGGGGGTCCAAACACCTGGAAAACACCTATACCGTCCCGTTTCCCTGATGCTGATTTTTAAGTTTGGAGCTGTCTGGATAAAATTGTTTCAATAAAAATAATCCGATGTAATATTTTTCTGAAACTATTGTTTTATATAAAAAAGTAGCTAAATTTAGCCTGCACACATTTTTACGGTTGTTATTATTTTTTAAACTGTGTCCCTAGGTTTTAGATTTTTTACCATCCCTCTTCTAAAATTATACAGAAAATCACTTCAGATGCAGCCACAGAATTTTTTTCAAGTTTTTTCTCATGCAGAAGTATGCTAGAGAAATAATATCTAAAATTCTTTGGCAGGAAATTTATTGTAGAGTTTAAATCATCATTTAAATATCAATTTCAAGCATCGTGGCTTTATTGGTAGGCTCACCGTCCCAAAGGTTTATTCCTGCACATTTCGAGGTAAATTTAAAAAAAAAATTAATCCAATGTTAACAACTGTTTCTAAAAATCAGTGAACATTGTGGCTATCACTGAGTCTTAACGTAATTTTCCTAAAAATAGGTGGTAATTTTCCTTACCGTTCCATCCTTACCGTCCTTTTTTTCCAATACCATCCCCCTTTTTTACCTTACCGTCCCTTCTTTAACACCCCTTTAAGAAAATGTTATACAAAAATTCTGTATTAAAAGTACTACATTGTTATTATTTCTTATTTGAATGTCCTGTGGGTATACTATGCAAATTCATTATAAGTAAAAATTTAGAAGAAAATAAAAAGTTTTAGTGGTAAAATGGTAAGGAAAATTATACTCGAAAGTTTAACTTAAACCTCAGTTAAATAAAAGAAATTCGCTGCTGACCATTTTTTCTTTTTTTTGAATCATTAAGGCATTTATCTATCAGATTAAAATGTTATTTTAGCAAGTTTAATTTTGTAAGTTTTTTTTTCTACTAAAGTCAAAAGATTGTGAGAATGCCCCATATGTCACTTTTCTTGTGGATGAGCGATACAGATTTGCCAACCTCCGGCTTTTTTTAAATTAATAAAACATACTTTGATCCAGAAAATTTGTTTAATTAGAAGAATTAAATGCGATAGTCGTTTGAAATATATTTAATTTCGTTAATTAAATAAATTTCCGGTTGAAAGTATTATTGTTCGATTTTTAAAACGCCACAGGTTGGCATGTATGCATTACCGCCTCAATACTCAAGGCCTCCGGACTGATTTCGTGACGTAATAAATGAAGATTAACCCCTTGAAGGGCAAGCAATTGCGTTTGTGTAATACTTAATTCCCACCGGAAATTTAGAAAAATTTTATTTCAAAATAAGGAAAATCAATTTTACGAATTTTCTCCACTAAAGTCAGAAAACTAAAGGGGTTAAGGGGTGGCGGTATATATTATATACCATCTACGGTTAATCAGGATTTGCACCAGAAATATTTTAGGAAATTTTAGTTTTCTGACTTTAGTGGAGAAAAGTCGTAAAATTGCTTTTCCTTATTTTGAAATAAAACTTTTCTAAATTTCCGGTGGGAATTAAGCATTATACAAACGCAATTGCTTGCACTTCAAGGAGTTAATCTTCATTTGGTACGTCACGAAATCAGTCCGGAGGCCTTGAGTATTCAGACGGTAATGATGTATGGCGATATTATCTAAACTTGCTTTACTGAGAACTTCTCAAATGTTTGTCATGCGGAAGCGAATGGCACGTGTATTAAAATGTCACAGATTTGTCAGAGCCATGCCAAGGACTTGACTTAGAGGAGAAATACTGTGCACTTATCGATCCATTTTAAGCACACTTTTACAGAAAACTATAATACATAGATAAAGGAGATTGGAAACCTGTCTGATATATTAAACACATATTTTAAATACACGTTTCCAGAAAACTATAATTCATAGATAAAGAAGATTGGAAACCGGTCTGATATATTCATTCCGGACAAAAGGATAGGAGAACTATTTTCAAATATTTATTTTTAATTAGTTTTTGTTATACAATTTTGAAATTAAGGCGGCATTTGGCCGATTGGCACGCTTGTTCTTTAAATCTGGTACATGTAATATTTAGCCAAGAACATTCTGTAACTTTAATGATACGGAAATATGAAGCTCGTACACACATTATCATATGAAATGTCTGTTAAGAACCATTTATAAAATTTATATTATAAATTTACTATATTTTATTTTGCAAGGAGTAAGAGATCAGGAAAAACTTTATAATTTAACAGGGTTCCTACACTTTCAGCTGAGATACCAGATTTTTATGTAGAAAATCTCGACTGCAATCGCGCGATTGCAAAAGGCGAGATTTTCTCTAAGCAAATACTGGTGTTTATCAGACCTAAAGTCACGGGAGATTCCCTGACCTGTAGGAACCCTGTTTAACACTCAAATTCCCATGGTAGAATACGTTTTAGAAATTCCGTAATTCAGAGAATCTGAAATCATACCAGAATACTTCAATAATAAATCTAGCTTATTCAATGACGGACTGTCTGTTATTTAATAGTGCAAATATTGTTATTTTTAATTTCTGGAGTGAATTTGGAATATCGGAATCAAAAGATACACTAAATTGGCAACACTTATTGTAGCATATATGCAACCATGGACATTTGAGGATTAACCCAAACTATAATGCATCATAAATCAGTGCAGTGTTGCCAGATGAGCTACTTTTTTAAAAATCAGATTCTTGATCGGCACCAATTTTTTGAAACGCTAAAATGTGCCCTATTTAATGACATATTAATTAAGGCAAAAACAAAGTGAGTTTTACCGTTTCAAAAAAGTGGTGCGAATCAAGAAATCTGAATTAAAAAAAAGTAGCCCACAGGCAACACTGACTCAGTGTTGCCAGTAGGCTACTTTTTTTTAAATTCAGATATTGTGATTGGCACCAACTTTTTGAAATAGTATAATTCACTTTATTTAATGACATACTAATTAAGTCGAAAACTAGTTCAATTTTTCCACTTCATAAAAGTGGTGTCAATAAAGAAATCTGATTTTATAAAAAGTAGCCCACTGGCAACACGGTCATAACTTCGACAATGTTCGTCAAATTATTTCTACAACCACGATCATCGTAAAATACTGAGCACTAACGCAGCACATGTGAAATCTTACTACATCAAAATGACCAGCAGTATTACTTATACTGCCATTACTAGAACAGACTTTTTTACTTACAAGAAGACGCAATTCGTTGAACTGTCTTTTAAGAATATCTATTCTCCTCAATATATTTCCTGGTATGTATTTAAATATCATACAAATATTTTGCCACATTTTAAAATAATGTTTAATTATTTTAAAAATAATTTAACCACTATCGGAAAGTTACCGAAGATTTTTAACTGTTTTAAATATGGTTTTTACACAACGTATAAAACCTCTTTCTCAAGCGAATCCAAATTTTCCAACTGAGTGAAAACCCATTGAATTCGTATAACTTTAACAATGAGTATGATTGAATTAAAAATAATAGTAATTCTTTCTCAGAATTCCCAAAAACTTTTAAAAACATTCTAATAATGTCATTTCTGCAGAAAAATACCTGCTATTACTACAAGCACATAAATGCTCGCTCAGTTGAATTATCACTAACAGGTAGAACTCCGTATCATTTGCGATCCATTTGTTGCGTTTCCTGACTGTAAACAATCTTTTTTTTCATAAATTTAAAATTGTTTGGTTTTTTGAAAATTAATAATGATGTAAACGTATAATAATGATGTAATGATGTATTTTTTAATGATGATTTTAATGATGTAAAAATTTGTTGTGGCTATATTTAAAGCTGTATACTGTTTATTTCGTGCAGTGTCATATAATGTTTTTAATACACAAGGTAAACACCATGATTTAAGGGTAGAAACGTAAATTTATTTATAAATAAATTAAACAAATACATTACCTTTTTCAAAGCAGCAGCTACAATGTACCTTCCGCTTACCAAACAGAATCCTTAGAGCGTTTCTCCATTAACCGACACAATAACAAAAACTGAACGTAATTGTCATTATATGCCATTGATTTTAAACAGAATAAACATCAAAATTGTTAGAAAAGCAAGTTGTACATATGAATGCATTTTGCATGCAACTATGTCTTGTAGTGATAAATGTGTATGATATATCAGTGTTGTGCCAATTAATGGAAAGGCACTTTTAAGGAAGTACAAGAGATATATTCCAGACAAACTGCCTATATGCAAATATATATGGGTCAATCTCACAAACCTTTGACTTTTACGTCCCTGAATATTAATTTTTATTTTAGTATATATTCTTGTGTTTTTTTTATTTCATATACTGAGGAACATCCCATCGCATGATTGCATAACAATATTAACGAGATAAATAAGTTTCGGACAATGTTGGGAGTCAAAATACCAGGAAAACACCTATATCGTCCCATGTCCATGATGCTAATTTTTAAGTTTAGAGCTGTCTGTATAAAATTGTTTCAATAAAAATAATTCGGTGTAATTTTTTTTCCGAAACTGGGACAATTGTTTTAGATAAATATGTAGCAAAAAATTAACCTGCACACAATTTTATGGTTAAAAATACTTTTTGAACTCTGTCCCTGGGCTATAGATTCTTACCATTCCTCTTGCTAAACTTATACAGAAAATCACTTCAAATACAGACACAGAATTTTTTCAAGTTTTTTCTCATGCTGAAGTCTGCTAGAGAAAGAATGTCTAAAATTAATTGACAGGAAATTTATTGCAGAATTTAAATCAGCATTTAAATATCAATTTCAAGCATCGTGGTTTTATTGGTAGTCTTACCGCCCCCAAAGTTTATTCCTGCACTTTTCGAGGTAAATTAATTTTTTTTTATTTATATCCAATGTAAACAACTGTTTCTACAAATCAATGAACATTGTGGCTATCACTTAGTCTTAACATGATTTGCTTAAAAATAATGGTAATTTTCCTTACTGTCCCATCCTTACCATCCATTTTTTCCCATTACCGTCTCTTTTTCCTATACCATCCCCTTTTTTTCCCTTCCGTCCCTTCTTAAACACCCCTTTAAGACAATGTTAACCAAAATTTTGTACTAAAAATACTACATTGTAATTATTTCTCTTTTTAATGCCAAGTGGGTACTATGCAAATTCATTATAAGTAAAAATTTAGAAGAAAATAGAAAGTTATAGTGGTAAAATGGTAAGGAAATTTAAACTCGTAAGTTTAACTTAAACCTCAGTTAAATAAAAATATTTTCGCTGCTGACAATTTTCTCTTTATTTTGAATCACTAAGGCATTCGTCTATCAGATTAAAATGTTATTTTAGCAAGTTTAATTTCACCAGATTTTTATTCTCGGAAGTAGAAAGGTTGTCAGAATGCCCCATATATTTATATTTAAATTTAGTATCATTTAACATAAACAAAATGTATTTATATAAACAACCCCGATTTAAAAAGAGGGTTTTTAGTTATTTCTATCTAGTATGAAACAAGGTAATTTTAGTATGTCCATTCTAAAATTTAGTATGTCCATAGGCTCGCCTGATGCATATCTGTATTTTCTTCAATTCAAAGAAATTTAAATCACTACTATCCGCCCTTGGCGACCAGTTTGGTGTCCCTTAAAATTTACGTTTGGGAAAGCATGCTAAGCATTGTATCATGCTACTTTTATTCATAATTTAGAATCCCATATTCCCCAATTTGACTCCCATAAATATCATTAATATAATCCCTTAAGCTAATATTAGTTTTGTTACATTAAAATATCACAATTTGTTGATTTTCTATAAGCAAATAAAACATATTGTTTTACAATGGAAGTCTGTGGGAATATGGCGAAATATTAGAGATATCGCCAAGATGGAGTCACATTTGTCGACTTCTTTTGGTCTCTAAATTTGGGGATATATCGCCAACTTGGCGGCATTTGGCGGCAGAACGAGGTCCCTGTATGGTAACCCCCTTATACCATAGGGGTATAAGGATATATAGGTTAAAAACCTATTCTGTGAGAGAGGGGGCGTGGGAGTGCTACACCCTGATGTCTCATTTATTTATAAATGAAATGTATTTTGGTACTAGTTTCAAATCAACTCAGAGTGCATAGATTATTACAGAATATATTAATCATGGAATTCAAAACTGACTGTTATCGTTAACTACAAAAAATATTTTTTTATAAAAAATAACATTAATTGTTTCGACTGTTTTAAGAAAATAATTAACAATCAATCTTCATCGCAGTCTTTGTTAATAACAGGATTAATGTTTTCAACAGTGAAAAGCCTGCATAAAATCTGTGCAGGACGGACAATATTAGACAGATACCGGGCATGCGAAAGATAGAACAGTACAGCGGCAACATGAGAACAACTACCGACCGTTCTATCGCTGTTTTCGCATTCGCAGTAAAGACGTTTAATGCCTGAGTATCCAATCGAGATTGGTGTGTAGTAAACGTAACATCGATACGATTTGCTGCGTATGTGTCGAGATCTTACTTACAAGGAAGGTCTCCTTATTGGGCATACTCAGAATATTTTGAAAAAAAACACCAATTAAGCTACTTACGTATGTATTAAAGGATCAGTCAAATTTAGCTGCGGAATTACACTGGAAAGTCTGTAAAAAAATAAAATACTTTCGAGTATTTGGCGCGAAAAGACGAAAGCGTCACGCGATTTGGCGAGCAGTACCTTTCCTCGCCAAAAGCAAACGATTTTAATGCACCTCAAAATTGTTTGTTAATTGATTCTTAGAATGTGTGTAAAAAGTGTTTAGTGAATTTAAACCTAAACAATGAGGGAGTTTAATAAATACATTTTTTCGTATTATATATTTATGTTCCTTGTTATTTAATTTTATTACTTTAAAAACAATTTCATATATATATATATATATACTTTCATCTATTTAAGCGTATTCCAAAATAAGGGCAAGATTAATTTACCAGTTACTCATTTCCATATCAAAGAATTCGTCGTTTCCATAGCAACAAAATTGAATCGACAATGTTCAATTGGACTTAATTTTAAGATATTGAAACAATTTTAATTTATTTTAATTTTGTTTTAATTCATAAAATTTGATATTTAAATTTCATTATATATATATATGACAAAACTATAATTAAATCAAACTAAAACTGATAAAACTAAAGTTATTTACGTTAAATTTACTTAAACAAGTTCAAAATGAAACATTTTTATCTTAAAGAGTAATCGACATAAAAGCATATTTTTTGAAATTTCATTTCATCGCCAACCGAAGATAAATCGCCAAATAAGCGAAATTTTCATTATTTTTTTAGGAACGTTCTATCGAGGTTCCGCCAAAAAATTTTTATAGACATATATATCCACATGAGAAGAACACTCTGTATTTTTTTCAGATTTTTCTAAATATGCCCGTAAGGAGACCTTCCTTGTTAGAAATTTGTAATAGCATTATTTTCTGTTAGGTATTGCAGATAAATTGTGTTGTCTTCACCCACAATTTCGGATAGATTTGAGACCAGCTTGAGACAACTGGTAAGAGCTAGTAAAAGAATTTTGAAGCCATTTTCTATCATTTGTGGAAAATCAAGAACATCCGATGACTTAAAGTTTGCAAATGGCCGTTTACGTCTATTAAAACCAGATTCATTGAGGTAAGAGACACTTTACTGTCGTTCCATATGTTCAATAAATTCTTTCTTCAAGCTAGCATCTGAATTCAGACGTTTTCCTAATCTGTTGACTAAAAGGAAGGCTATTCGGCATAATAAACGAACTTTTGGAAAAAGTTTGTAAAACATTATAAAAAATATTTTTTTGTAGTTAACGATAACAATTAGTTATGAATTCCATAATTAATATATTGATTAATATTCTGTGCACGCTGTGTTGATTTGAAACTAATACCAAATGCACTTGATTTATAAATAAATGTGAGATTAGGTCGAGGCACCCCCCCCCCCTACCTCCGGGAATAAATTTTTAAGATTTTGGACTTCGAAATCTCCAGGGGTGCCAGCGCTGAGCCAGAAACGGCTGATTGCTACCACTAAATTTTATTAGCATTCTTGTCCTTATTTAAATGTCATAAATTCTATCATTAAATAAGTCAAAAAGTACTATTAAAATTTAGTGATAGCAATCGGCCATTTCTGGCGCAGCGCTGGGACCCCTCAATCTCTTACACGAATTTCATTTGCTCTGCACCACTTTTTATAAACAAGTTTCCTTCAAGTACAAAATTTCAAAAATGCTAGGATGAAACAAGGCAAATTTTATTTTCCTTTATTACTGGTGCAAAAAACAAATTTTGCTAAGAAAGATGGTTAATTTTTAGGGTTCAAAGGGTAAGTTTTTTTATATAATGCACCCGGCGTAGAAAGTTGAAACTAACACCAAATATACATCATACCCCGTAGTATTTGCTGCAAAAAATTAAGGTGGTCACGGAAATATTTCGATTAGATTCTTAATTAAAATTTTCAATTGAAAACAAGAAAAAGGTAATAAAACTTGTTTTTTTGTTGAAAAAAATCTAAAAAAATTATCCGCTATTTGTATAGTAATATTATACATTCCTTATTTTTTTCGTTGAAATCCTACCAGCAGTTTTCTGACATTGCACTCTTTTCCAAAACGGACATTAGGGTCGTAACCCCCCAAGGCTTTGAGGTATAAGCTTGAAACTGGGGAGAAAGTCATTTCCTTTTAAGGGCTATCGATTCATGTAGGACTCGACTTGGTTAACTTATGGGCATATTTTACTATGAAACCCGGCTCTACCATTTGTATAAAATTAATAAAAATACAAATAAAACGTCGAAATAAAAATCACTTGATGACGTAAACATGTATAACTTACTTAAGGGGACTGGGTAAGACTTATCTCCTCCATGTTAAAATACACCAACTTTGTGTACCTTTTTCTCAGAAATGGTGAAAGACAGAGGTCTATATTTTATAGAGTAGTTTGAAGTATATGCTTTACGTATTTTAACAGATTATTTTCTTGCACTTGATTTATAAATAAATGTGAGATTAGGGTGAGGCGCTCCACCCCATCCTCCTGGAATAAATTTTTAACACTTTGGACTTCGGATTCTCTTACACGAATTTTATTCGGTCGGCACCACTTTTTTTAAACAAGTTTACTTCAAGCACACAATTTCAAAAATGCTCGGATTAAATAAGGCAAATTTTATTTCCCTTTCTTACTGGTGCAAAAAACAAATTTTGCTAAGAAAGATGATTAATTTTTACGGTTCGGAGTGTTAATTCCTTTATACGATGCACCCTGCGTAGAAAGTTGAAACTGACACCAGATATACATACTACCCCGTAGCATTTGCTGCAAAAAATTAAGGTGGTCACTGAAATATTTCGATAGATTCTTAATTAAAATGTTCAATTAAAAACAAGGAAAATGTAACGAGAATTTTTCTTTTGTTGAAAAAAATCTGAAAAAAATTATCCGCTATTTGTATGGTAAAATTATACATCACTTATTTTTTTCGTTGAAATCCAACCAGCAGTTTCGTCACATTGCACTCTTTTCCAAAACGGACAATAAGGGTCATAACCCTCAAGGCCTATAAGTATAAGCTTCAAACTGGGGAGAAATTCATTTCTTATTAAGGGCTATTAATTCATGTAGGACTCGACTTTGTTGACTCAAGGGCATATTTTACTAAGAAACCCGGCTAAACCCTTTGTATAACATTAATAAAAATACAGAACAAATAAAACGTCCTAATAAAAAATCACTTGATGACGTAAACACGTGTAACTTGCTTAAGGGGTCCGGGTAAGCTCTATTTCCGCCATGTTAAAATACACCAAATTTATGTACATTTTTCTCAAAAATGGTGAAAGATAGAGTTCTAGATTTTTTCAGTAGTTTGAAGAACATGCTTTACGTATTTTAACAGGCCATTTTCTTTCTAAGTGAAACAGAAAATTAATTATTAATTATTTATTGAAAGACATTTTTAAATTAGCATTTTTGGTAAGATATCCATGCCTAAAATAAATAATTCTCAACAAATCATTAAATCCCTCTGTTAAAGTATGCAATATAACATAAATATTTAGAAAAGTCTGAGTTCTTAAGTTTAATAGATATTGAAAAACAGGAACACAAACCTGGATAATCGAAGTTTTGAGGAAAAGTCAAAGCTGTGAAACACTGTGGCCAGTGGGCTACTTTTTTTAATTCTGATTTCTTGATTGGCACCACTTTTTTGAAATGGTAAAATTCGCTATATTTAATACGATATTAAAAAACAATGGGAATTTTAGCACTTTAGAAAAGTGATGCCAATCAAGAAATCTGAATTTAAAAAAAGGAGCCCACTGCTGTGAAGTACTACTCTTAGAAAGAATGAAAAAATCCAACACTAGTTTTTTATAATAAACATATTTAATACATCGTTGAAAAGATAAAAGCTTAAACTATTTAATGATATAAAAAAGTAAAAATCGACTTTTTAGTCGAATTTCGCTTACCTGGTCCCCTTAACCTTTAGAGACGGCATCCCTTACACAAATTGTTTTATTATATACCTCGGTACCAGTTTTCCCATACTGTAATTTTAACATATTAAATCACTCAAAGGATTGTTGCCAGTGGGCTACATTTTCTTAATTCAGATTTCTTGATTGGCACCACTTTTTGAAATGGTAAAATAACCCTTGTTTTAGCATTAATTAACATGTCGTTAAATAAGCCGACTTTTAAGATTACCAAAGTGTGGTGGCCATGAAGAAAACTTAATTTTAAAAAAGTAGCCCACTGGCAATGCTGGTTCAAGTTTTGCGATTAAGCAACAAGAAAATTTCATTACTAAAATTGTGGTTTTCCCATTTAAAATTTTCGTATTACTTGAAGGGCAGATTTTCGTATCAACCAGCGTTAATGAGTTAAGACAAGTTAAAATTTTAGTATTATAGTTTTTCCCTATTACAGATTACGTCATAACACATGACAACCAATAAAGCATTTTTTAAGAAAAGCGTATTAACCATTAAATGCATAAATTATTCTTTTAGAATTGTGTTTTTTATTTTTATATTAAGGATTAGACACCCGAAAGCTTAAGATAGATTTTTAACTTTATTTAGTAGCATGTTTTTGTAATTTTTAGAGAATTAATATTTCTATATAAATATAGTGGTTGTAAGAACTTAATTTATATATTAAACATTAAATAAAAAGATGATGGAAATTTACATCACTATGCAATAAAGGGTTAAAACATCTTCTTCCGCTAGACACTTCATTTACAGTGGTGGCCAAAATTGTGGACATTTTTTGAAATTTTCAAATTTCATAAATTTGTATGCTTATAGAATATATCACTTTTCACTTAAATACATATGCTTAGACATCAAATTCGGGGAAATTTAATGTAGAATTTAATTTAAAAAAAAAGACAGAATTAAAATATCTGAATTACAAAAAAAGTTACGCTTACTTTAGTCTAAAATGCAAATACAATTAGTTACGAGTGCTAAAGTGTGATGTAATAAAAGCTTCCTTGCCAATCACAATAACTCTTCTGAGAACCAATCAAATGTCAGTAAGTAGCCTGTAGAATATTTTTATTTGTATTTTTCTGGAATAAATTTTGCAGAAGAGTGAATACTAGTGTAATTAAAAAGAATAATGTTTTTAAAAAAATATTTCTATTTTTTTTATGCAAATAATTTAAAACAATGTCATCAACATCAAGAACTGATTGACCACCTAAAAAATGAAGCAGAATTGTCATATTGGGAGAAAATGGTCTCTCTTATGCTGAAATTGCAAGAGAGGTTGAGGGATCAGTCAATTCATCTGGCGTACAAAAATTGTGCTTACGTTATGAAGAAAGTAAATCAGTGATAAATAAGGCAAGAACAGACCTAAAGAAAAATGCACAAGTGCTTCTGATTTTAGAAAGATTAAAAGGATATGCCTCAAAGATAGAAGTGTTTGATCAGATGCTGTTAGATTTGAAACGAATGCAATGGGTATTTCAGTTAGTTCAAGAACAATAAGGGGAAGATTAGCAGGTTTTCGACTGAAAGGTAGAATTCCGTGGAAAAAATCATTTTTAAATCTTCGGCAACGCATAAAACGTGTTCAGTGGCCAAATGAACACATTAATTGGCCAGAAAATCAGTGGAAGAGATAAATCCGGAACGATGAGAGTAAATTATCGCTCTTTGTTAGTTATGGACGAAAATATGTGAGACGTAAAATAGGGGAAAAGTTGCATCCTGATTGCACTGAAGCAACTACAAAGAATCCAACAAATGTCATGATTTGGGCATGTATGTCTGCAGATGGTGTGGACCACATTCAAGTGATTGATAGCATTCTGAATGCAAAAAAGTAATACGTACATCGAAATTCACCTGGAGTCAAAATTCATACCTTCAATCAAGGATCTTTTCTCCAATAAATCAAAATTTATCCTTTAGCAGGATCCATCACTACGTCATACGGCAAAAATATGCAAAGAATGGTTTAAAAATAAAAATGGACAATTATTACCCTGGCCAGGAAACAGCCATGATCTGAATCCTACACAAAAGCATTCTGATAGCATTCTGATAGCATTCTGAATGCAAAAAATAAAATCGAAATTGTCCTGGAACCAAAATTGATACCTTCCATAAAGGATCTCTTCCCCAATAAATCACAATTTATCTTTTTTAGCAGGATTCAGCACCATGCCATACGGCAAAAATATGCAAAGAATGGTTTAAAAATAAAAATATAGAATTATTACCCCAGCCAGGAAACAGCCCTGGTCTGGATCCTGCAGAAAATTTGTGGCGACGTTTGAAAATCTTTGTACAAAAAAAGCGTCTATCTAGTAAAACGCAACTTATTGAAGCTATAATCGATTCTTGTCACCATGTGATTGAAAAGGATGAACTCCAGTCACTAGTTCTCACAATGAATAGACACTGTGAAACTGTAATAAAAAACAAGTATTGTTCTAGTGTTGCCAGATTGGGGGCTTTTTTGAAATGCATTTGAGATTATTCAGATTATTTACTGTCACCACTTTTTTAAAATAATAAAATTCGCCTTCTTTTTCAAATTTTTAATCTATATTTAAACAAGCCGAACTTTCCTACTAAAAAAAGCGGTGGCAAATAACAATCTGGGGACAAAAAATCCCCAATCTGGCAACACTGGGTTATCCTATTATATATTGAATATGTAAGTATAGCTTTAAAATACTGGATGAGCCAAAAGTTTGTTAAAACTTTAAAAACTCAAAAAAAGAGGAAGAAATTAAGGTAAAGGAGCAAGGTTTGCAAAAAAGGGCTCACAAGGTAGCCGGATTTGTTTTTAGCATTAAAAAAATTTAATTAAAAAATTCACATGTAGAGGCCGCTGACGTCCCGAAACACAATGGAAAGGACGACGATATGCTCCATTCATCTGTTCTTCCATCTGTTCTCCCAATACCAAATGATCAACATGACCTTCAGAACATTCTACGACACAATCAGGTTATGTCTTAGTACCTGTTCATTGTGTTTCGAGTCGCCAGCGCCCACTACATGTGATTTTTTAAACTAAAATTTGTTTTGCAGTTGAAGAAATCCGATTACCTTGTGATATCTTTCTTGCAAACCACATTAATTTATCATAATTTCTTCCTTTATTATGTGTTTTTAAAGTTTTTACGAAATTTTAGCTCACCCGGTTTAATGAATGTAAGATAGATATTATTTTTTGTAGGCCTAACATTTTTGTAATGCAGTTATTTTAATTATGTTTTTTCTATTAAATTCTACATTATATTTACTTGTATATGATATATAAACATTTGCATTTAAGTGAAATTTATTATATTCTTCAAGCACACAAAGTTATAAAACATGAAAATTTCAAAATGTGTCCACATATTTGGCCACCACTGTATATCGATTGGCATTTGATGTTAAAATTTTTTGATTAATATAATATAGTAAAACTGCCGAATTATGCGAATGTGAGAAAATTGATGGATAGAATTCGAAAACTTTATTTCAAAAACTCCTAACTTATCATTAAGCGCGTGTATCACTCACTATTTTGTAATATCACATTTTCTGAACAGCAATAATTTGGCTTAGTTTCAGTATATCTGTAAGTAGATAAGGTGAAGATAATTATTTGGTAAAAGTTGTATTCGAATATAAGGATTACTACGAACTCTAGCATTAGAATTTTTATTAATTTTTTATGTATGGATTTATAATATATGTCGATATGCTTTTGATATTAATTTTTTAAAATTAAATAATATAGTAAAATTGCCGGATTATGCAAATGTGAGAAAATTTGTGAATAGTTTTGACGAAAATTTTAGCACATAAAAATAATATCGGAAATACATTTAAGACTTGCTAGAGGCCAATGCATGGGATTAAATATAAAAAACTCAAAGTCTATAAACAGGAAAACATTCGAGGAACAGGAAAACAAAGAAACGTTACTTCGAGGGCCGAAGGACATAGAAGAAAATTGCAACCACTTTTCCCGTATAGAATTATTTAAGACAGAAAATCTGCGTTTATAATTTTACCGACAGTTACTTTTCAAAAAAGTGGTTGAAGATTTTCTGTCGCCCCTCCCTTTGCCCTTGAACGTACGCTTTTGTAGGAAACTGTTGAAAAACAAACAGAAGGGAACTACTCAATGATCTTCCATTAATAACATAGTAGTAACTGGCGGAAGATAATATCGCTCGCCCGCAAAAAAAGCGAAACATCTCTCAAAAATTCATTTTGAGTTTTATTCCTCTGATTGGTCTGTTGTAGGTGCTACAGTCTTGCTACACAAAAAGTTTCATAAGTGTAGTTATATGGAAAATCACTTTATTCTGCTATATGTCCATTTTGACCGCAGAATAGGTGGGAATTGTGTGGGGAGGTAAAATTAACCAAGCCTACAAACCTCATCCTACTTATTTAGGCGCACTTACTGTCATAGGTTCGTCTAGCTACATTAAAAGTTTCAAAAGTGTTGTTATCCGGAAAATTGCCTTATTATGCTATATGCCTAATCGCGACCATAGAACGGGTGGTGGAATGTGTGGGGAAGTAAAACTACTCGACTCTTTAAACTTCATCTACGTCTTCATTTTTAAGTATTTTGTGCTTTTATGCACGTTTTTACTGTTGCATATGCTTTAACCCTCCATCACTCGCGCCTGTTTTTGTCACACGATCACTCGCGGGGGTGTTGTAAACACCCCAAACTTTTTATTGCAACTTTCAAGTTATAATGAATTATAATAATTTTTTCATCTACTCATAATTAAAGTAACTTACTTTGACTTATTTTAAATAAAAATAATTTGGAAATACAAGGAAAATATAATTTTATAAAAAATAGATAAAAAAACTTTACATATACTACTACATTACAGTCAAATTTATATAAAAAATATTTACATTTACTACTTATATTACTTATACTCAAAAAATATTGGATAATGACATTTATTTGCTATATTATAACATACATTAAGATTTGTTTATGCGTAATGATTTAATAATATTATTCTTTAAAACAATTTGGGCAAATGGAAGACATGTGTTTTAAGCACATACTTTTTTTGCAAGAAACACAGTAGCAGTTAGTTTTTATGTCCTTTAATCGAGGGCACATCACACAACGACCTTTCTTTGGAGGGTTGGTGTTTTCGAAACTTGTATCAGGATTTAAGCTTCTTTTCAGGCTTTTATTGATATTTGGATTTTGTGCTCTTTCATCTATGTGAGGTTGTATAAGGCTGAATCCAATTTCTTCTATGAACTTCGAACGTGGTATTTCTGTATTTGGAAACACAGAATAGTTTAATACAAAAGCATTAATTCCTGTTGTATTTAGTAGATGATAAAATAATCGAAGCGGCCAACGATTACAAATTCTTGATACATCATAAGTGTTGCACATTTGATCAGCTGTATCAACTCCACATTTAGTAGAATTGTAAAATTGTACAATTTCAGGCTTCATAACTCCGGGCTTTGTTTCGATTAATGTGTCATCATTGTAATGCATTGTAGATAGAAGAATTACATTTTTTCTTTTTTTTCTTACAATAAGAAACTATAGTCATGGGCACCTTATTATGAAAGCCAAATACTGACGTACCCGTCTCTTGTTGCTGTATAAATTGTTTCGGCAACTGCTTTTTATTTTTTCTTAGTGTACCAACCAACGTTAGCTTCCTTTTCAATAATTCCTCAGCCAATGGAACACTCGTATACCAATTATCACATGTAATGTTCCTTCCTGAACCATATATACTTTCACTTAACCTCATAACTATGTCTAAGGTGGTATAGGAAGTTTTAAATGGTCCATCTGGTTGAGTACCAACATAAGGTTCAAATTTTAAAGTATAAAATGTTTTAGCATCACATTACGCAAATAACTTTAAACCGTATTTTCCTGGTTTATTTGGCATAAACTGTAAAAATGGGCAACGTCCTCTAAATTTGAGCAACTGCTCATCAATCGTCACGTATTCACTTACTGAATAATATTTGGCACTATTTTCGTTAAACTTTGAAAATATGTCTCTGATATGAGTAAATTCATCCAAAGATTTTCTTTCATCACGATCTAAAACATTATCAAAACGAATACAACGTAATAGAAACGAGAAACGATTATAAGTCATTGTTTTGTGAAATATATTAATACCAAGACGGGAAATATTCCATAAATCGCTCAATTTCCTGTGACTAGATTTACATAATCCAGCAAGAACTAATAAGCCAATGAAAGCATTTATTTCGGTTTCACTTGTCACTTTGCAGTCTCTTTCTCTGGAAAAATTTGATTGTATTTTATTTATATACACATTTGTGTGCTTAACCACAGCTTCGATTATATCATCTGATATAAGCAGTTTGAAAAATTCAATAGGTGTTTTACAAGACTTAGCAGTACCTTTAGCACCCGGCAAGTGAATAACTATGTTCGAAGAACGCGTACGTATAGAAGTTTTACCTTTTTTCTTGTACCCTTTCGTGATTTTATCCTTTCCTAAGTAATACGGAGAGTCAGACTGTAGTTCGATACGATATCTGAATCGTGTTCCGATATTTCATCAGGTTCTTGTTCTGATTCCGAGTTGTGGTCAGAACATTCCTCAAAGTATTCATTATCATCCGAAAAAGTATTATCTGTACCTGCTACCTCATCATCTTCAGAATCTGATGAAACAGAAGCCAAAAGATGCCGCAAACGCTGTTGCTCATTTCCCACGGAGATTTCGACATTTTCTAGAAAAAATGGCAAAATAGCGATGTAAAAGACTCAAAATAAATTAAAATAAAACAAAAATTATTCATAAATTTAATTATTATTATGATAAAAATAAAATAAATCTGCAATATAGCTTACCTTAATTGTGTTTTCAGTCAAAAAATATTCCTTGATTACTCGCGGGGTATTCTCAGCACCCCGTTGGAAAATTTTCACGTCCTCACTGCTTCGGAAAAAATAGTAGAATGAACATCTGTCGTCAGTAGGCGTGGCCTCTAGGAATGTGCAGCTACTGAAAATATTTGACCTTGAGCTTGAAAAACTCTGTACTTGTGCGCATGTTTTTACTCGTGGGGTGATCAGAACACCCCACGCTAGTAATGGAGGGTTAAGTGCTATACTTGCATGTAAGAGGTAAAATATGCAACTCTTCTTTTACCTCTCCGGTGAAATTTACTTTTGTCGAGATATGACACTTTTCTTGCGGATGAGTGACACAGAGATGCTAGCCTCCGGCTTTTTTTAAATTAAGAAAACATACTTTGAACCAGAACATTTGTTTAATTAGAAGTATTGAATGAGATAGTCGTATGAAATACACTTAATTTCGTTAATGAAATAAATTTCCGGTTGGGTTGGGTTGGGTTGATTTTTGGCGGCCAATTATCTACACGAGGGATATAGGCCCGGGGGGAGTGCCCTCCGTGGGGGACTTTCTAAGGGAACCTAATCCGTATTAACGCATGGAAGATCCACGGCTCGAAGAAAACCACGAAAACTCCGAACGATTAGGCCGACGGGCGCGATTGGGATCGAACCCAGCACCTCCCGTCTACCAGCTTCCAGAGCAGAACCTCTCGGCCACTGGTGGGGCGAATTTCCGGTTGGAAGTATAATTGTTCGATTTTTAAAACACCGGAGTTTGGCATGTATGGCGATATTATCTAAACTCGCTTTACTGAAAACTTCTGAAATGTTTGTCATGCGGAAGCGAATGGCACGTTTATTAACCCCTTGAGGGGCAAGCAATTACGTTTGTGAAATGCTGAATTCCCACCGGAATCTTTGAAAAATTCTATTTCAAAATAAGTAAATGCAATTTTACGGCTTTTTTCCATCAAAGTTAGAAAAGTAAAATTTAATAAAATTTTTCTGGTGTAAAATTTCATTAATCGTAGGTGGTATATAATATATACCGGTGCCCCTCAAGGGGTTAACCCGAGAGTAGTCGCGACATTTTTTAGAACGTTAGTAGTCGCGTTCGGTCCATTTGCCGCCGTTACCAGCAGGCCGAAAACGAAGGGGAAACTTGCCGGTGTTATCAGATGATCGAAAACGGATAACGTAGGGGGAAAATAGTGACTGAACTTTAAAAGATTACATCAATTATTCATTTTACAACTTTTTGCAGCAATTATTTATTGCGCTTAAGTATATATTCAGTTGGCATCTAGATAAATGTTTTTATAACTCTTTCTTCGTTTTGCATAAATACTTAAAAGTAAATAGTAAATGATTTGATTGAATTTCTGATGTTACTATGAATCAATAATTAGTAGGAAAACATTTTCGAATATGAATCTAAATTCGGGTATTTTTATTTATTTATTTATTTTTTTTTTTTTTTTTTTGAAGGACAGAATCAGAGTCAGGTAGATTTTTATGATACTCCGGCACTCTCTATCCATTTAATAAAATAAAATTAATAAATTTAGCATCAATATATTACACTGACATTAAATTTAACAATTAAACTGAAAGTAAAAATGGAACCTATGACATGCAACAGAAAATCAAATACAATACCACTAATTCACCAGCATATTGCGGACGATTAATTCATTTAAAACATATGAAAAACCATCAAATTTGATGCAATAAACAATTAAAGACAATATATATATATATATATATATATATATATATATATATAAACTTTTTGTACAATTATACCATTATAAAATAATGAAAATGACCAATAATTATGAAATCACAAACACCACATAAACCAAATATTATTAAAAATGTATAATTATATAAATATATATACATATAATAAAGAAAAAGGTAAAAAATACTTAACTTCGAAATTATAAATGTAAATGCTGTAACTACGTTTTATTTATTTATTTATTTTGTGGGGTGTCTGTGTGTGTATGAGGCGGGAGAGAAGGGGGGGGGGGGGTCGCGAGATTTTGTGATTAAATCCATTTTTCAAATGAAAATGCACGATTTGTAGTTTTTTACTTATTTCAGAGTGGGATCAGCGCCCTTGATTAAAAATCTTGATACGAACTTCGCTTATATAAAGCAAATAATAAATAAGTTATTGAAATTATATATTTAATTTAAATACATTTGCAATTGTAGATTTAAATCCTAAGATGGATAAATTATTTTAATTAATAGAATCACTGAAAGGTTCATTTTAATAGGGATGTATTTTAGAGCAACTATTTAATTAAAATAAATATTCAATTGTATATTTCATAATAAGGTATTAATGATATACTTTATTGTTTTATAAAAACATTCATTAAAATAATAAAAACAATAAGAAAATTTTCTCCGAAATTATAAATATGCAGCAATAATTTAATTTAAATGAATTTTCTCTCATATTCTGGAAAACATTATTCTGAAAAATAGTTTGAACAATTGATGAAGGCCAACAAATTTAAATTTGTTAGATATCTTCCCCAAGCCTCTATTGGATTTCAATAATAATAATAAAAAAATACATTTTCTGCGGCATTGTTAAAAAAATGTGTTTTTACTTACAGTATGAAAATTTAACAATAGATAAATTTTAGAAAAATACTTAAAATATTTTTTAAAATCATAGTATAAACATTCACTGAATTATCCAAAAGATATTTTTATTTGCGTAATTTCTAACCTACATTATAAAATTCTCATTATTTTTCTTATTGTACAAATAAATTATATGGATGTTCTTCGCAGATATACATACTACATTTCTGAGAAAATTGTTTTATCTTTCGAATTTGTTTTATTGTACAAAAACGATACTTTTCAGATTTTGGAGATACGGCAATTTTTTTACTGATTCCTACAAAATTCTCTTCCCCTTTTTTTAATGGTTTGGCAGTGTTATTGTCTGTTTTTTTTCATTTATATGTTCCGGTAATAAATGGAAAGCAAGTTCTTACAAATAATGATGATGAATTTCCCTTTTATTTCCATATTTAAACGATTATCAATTTGAAAATTTATTCGCGCAATATTTGACAATGAAAAAAAAAAATGTAAGTGACCATCCATCAGTTTTTTGTGCGAACTGACTTCACAACTAATATAATAAAACAATTTTAAGTCACATTCTAAAAGTAAAAAAAGTACTCTATGAACGGGTAAAATAGTAAGAAAGAAAGAGAAAAGAAAGAAAAAAGAAAGAAAGAGAGGAAATAACAACAGGCAGAGAGTCCGTACTTCAAAGAAACTTTCCCCCACAGATTTCGCGGAAATGGGAAAGGATGAACACGAGGGGGAAAAATTCAACTAACGCAAGTGGTCGCAACGCGGTCATTTAGACCGATTGAAAATTAAGAATGCGATAAAATGCTAAGAAATAGCAGAAATGACTTGCAATTTTACTACACAAGAGTGTGAACACTCAAGGTCAGCTACACGTAATTTCGCTATCGTAACTTTAACGGGAAATGAGTTACAGGAAGATAACCAATTTCGGGCGGGGAAAAGACCAACGCGCGACTATTAACGGGTTAAAATGTCATAGATTTGTCAGAGCCATGCCAAGGACTTGACTTAGAGGAGAAATACTGTGTCCTTATTGATCCATATTAAACAGACTTTTCCAGAAAACTATAATACACTGGTGAAAACAATTAAAGGGACAAATGGTTTTTTTGCAATAAAAAAAAATAACTAACAAAGCAAATTAAACCAAACTTGGCCAAAATATCATCCGATATAAGACCAATATATGGGAAAACAAAAATAGGCACAACCTGCACCCTAAATAAGGAAACTGGTCACGCGTCCAGCACAGCAGCTGACCGACACCCTGTCAATCAGAGAAAAACATGTCTAATAGGGTGTATGATCACCTGTAACAGCTACACAACTCTAGCATCGGCGTTTCATACTATTTACTAGGGTCCTTATCAATCCCTGTGGGAACTGCACCCACTTATGCAAGTGTGGCACTGTGGCAATTGCACCAAGGCACCCCTGAGCCCATCAATGGTCATTGCAGCTGGAGTTCGAGCTGCAATTGATCGTTCAAGGGTGTCTCACACGTGTTCGATGGGATTAAAGTCAGGGGACATCATAGGCCACTCCATTCGTTGAACATCTTCCGATTTGAGGCATTCGTCCACCAACTGAGCCCTATGTGGATGGGCGTTATCGTTCATAAAGATGAAATTTGGTCCATATGCTCCGCCGAAAAGCCTCACATAGGGTATAAGGATCTCGTCCCTGTACCGCTGACTTGTCACAGTACCTCTATCAAACACATGAAGGTCGGTACGCCTGTCTGCCATGATGCCTGCCCAGACCATCAGACCACCTCCGCCATAATGATCCTTTTCGACAATGTTACAGGCCCGATATCGACTCCCGGGTACTTTCCAGATGAGAACACGTCTCGAGTCGCTGTCCAGGCTGAATCGCGACTCATCACTGAAGAGAACCAGCCCTCAACTATCCTCTGTCCAAGACAGGTGTTCTCGGCACCATGCTAGAAGGGACTTTTTGTGGTTCACAGTCAAAGGGATGCAGACTAAAGGGCGCCTGGCACACAGGCCACCTGCATTAAGTCTCTGGGTGACTGTTAACTCTGAAATGGAAGTTCCTGTTGCATTATACAGGTGACGAGACAGTTGTGTCGCTGCCGCGGACCTATCCCTTTTGGCTACAAGTCTCAAATAACTGTCTTCAGCCGACGTTCTTGCCCTTTTGCGGCCTTGACCAGGTCGGCGGACCACTATTCCTGTCTCTATGAACAGTTTCCACAGAGTGGACACCAGATTTCTCGGAAACCCGAAGTACAAACATCTGGTACATGTAATATTTAGCCAAGAATATTCTGTAGCATTAAGGATACGGAAATATGAAGCTCGTACACAGAAGGATCATATGAAATGTCTGTTAAGTACCATTTATAAAATCGATTTTATAAATTTACTATATTTTATTTTGCAACCAGTAAGTGATCAGGAAAAACTTTATCATTTAACAGGGTTCCTACACTTTTAGCTGAGATACCAGACTTTTTATGTAGAAAACTCGACTACAATCGCGCGATTGCAAAAGGCGAGTTTTTCTCTAAGCAAATACAGGTGTTTATCAGACCTAAAGTGAGGGGAGATTCCCTGACCTGTAGGAACTCTATTTAACACTGAAATTCCCATGGTAGAATAAGTTTTAGAAATTCCGTAATTCAGAGAATCTGAATTGGCGCAGAATGTCCCTTAAGTGATTTTGTGCCATAAAACCTCATGCAACCAACCCGAGAATCTGCATTCATAGTAGAATACTCCAATAATAAATATAACTTTACTAAATGACGGATTGTTTCTTATTAAATAAAGCAAATATTGTTATTTTAAATTTCTGGTACGAATTTCAAATATCGTAATTAAAAATGCCACTAAATTCGAAACACTGATAGTAGCATATATGCTACCAGTGTTGCCAGAGGGTTATTTTTTTTAAATTCAGATTTCTTGATTGGCACCACTTTTCTGAAATGGTAAAATTCCCCTAGTTTTTGCCTTAATTAACATGCCATTAAATAAGGCAAATTTTATTAATTAAAAAAAGTGGTCCCATTCAAGAAATCTTAATTTTAAAAAAAAAAGTAGGCCACTGGCACTACTGTAGGCTTCCACAGACATTAGAGCAGTGTTGCCAACGGGCTACTATTTTTTTATTCAGATTTCGTGATTGGCACCACATTTTTGAAACTTTAAAAATCACTTTGTTTTCTCCTTCACTAATATGTCATTAAATAAGGCACATTTTACCATTTCAAAAAAAGTGGTGCCAACCAAGATTCTGATTTTAAAAAAAGTAGCCCATCTGGCAACACTGCATTAGAGGGTTAACCCAGACTAGGATACATCATAACTTCGACAATGTTCATCAAATTAAATCTACAACCACAATCATCGTAAAACCATGAGGCCTAACGATACGCATGCGAAACTTTACTATATCAAAACGGCCAGCAACATTACATATCACTGATATTACTTGAACAACAGACAAAATACTCCGTTTGAACGCTACATGGAAAACTTTATTTTAAAAACCTCTATTCTCCTCATTATATTTCCTGTTATGTAATTAAATATTATACAAATATTTTGCCACATTTTAAAATAATGTTTATTATTATTTTTTTTTAATATTTTAACCCTTAAATGCGCGATTTTTTATTTTGTTTCGGAAAAATTATATATGATTCTCTAAAAGGTTTATTACACAAGAAAAATAATGCAAAAAATCAGAGATATATTTTTCATATATTACGTCAATCTTTTCTTCTGCTACACATCTGCGATACAAGTACAAAACTACTGTCGTGTGGCTGTTTTACGCTAAAATATTCAAATTAGTAAATATTTTAATAAGTATCTCTCCAACTACCTTATTTCATATAATTATTTATTTTATAAAACTTAACCTTTAATCCTTTAATTCCCATGATAGAATACGTTCTGGAAATTATGTAGTTCTGAGAATCTGACTTTACACCAGAAAGTTTCCATGGTTAATTTCGCTTTATTTTAAAACAGAATGTCTGTTACTAACACTAGAACACCCGGAAATTTTGCTCAAGTTTCATAAAAATATTTGTTACCAGAATTTTTATTTAAAATTATTTAATTTATTTATTTAACACAAATCTGCGTGGTTTAAATTTAACCTATTTTGTAAAAAAAAATTCTGGTTCCAATTGACGTTTAATCACATGGCCGGTGTTGAATCGACTCCTTCCGGGCGTTCTAGTGTTAAATAAAGCAAATATTGATATTTTAATTTTCTGGTGTGAAATAGGTACATACGAATAAAAAAATTTATTAAATTTAAAACACAGTTGCTTGCATATATGAAAAGCTGCGCACTAAAATTTTAACGACTGTGGGAAAGTTTATAAAGCTCGGTGAATTTTGACTGATTTAAATATGGTTTTTACATAACATATAAAACCTCATTCTGAAACGAGTCCAAATTTTCGAACTGAGCCCACTAAATTCGTATGATAACTTTAGCAATCAGTATGATTGAGTGATTTTTTAATTCACTAAAACCTTAACCCCTTGAGGTGCGGCGGGATTTATTTTATCCCACCTATGATTAATGAAGATTTGCACCAGAAAAATTTTATTAAATTTTACTTTTCTAAATTTAGTGGGAAAAAAAAGGTCGTAAAATTGCTTTTCCTTATTTTGCAATAAAAGATTCCGGTGCAAATTCGACATTACAGAAACACAATCACTTGTCCCTCAAAGGGTTAAAAGGGTAAAGATGTCATTCTTCCACCAGCGTTCGTACGGATCAGGGAATTTTCAAGGTGAAATAGTCGGTACCATGTCAAATTATCCAATTTGAAAACAGTGTTGCCAGTGGGCTACTTTTTGTTTAATTCCGATTTTTTGATTAGCACCACTTTTCTGAAATGGTAATATTCCGCTGGTTTTCGCCATCATTAATACGTCATTAACTCATTAATCGTCGCGTAATTCTCGTAAAATGCCTTCAAAAGTCGTTGATTTTTTCATTGCCAAATTTTATTATTCATAAAATTCTGAGGTCGTTAGTAAAGGAAACAGAGTATTTTTTTCAAATTTAACACTTTTAGGGGCAGAGTACTTCTGTCGCTAAAATGGTAAAATGATTGATTAACACCAGGATTTAAAAGAAAATTTATATGAAAATAACTAAAATGTTTTCTTCGCGTATATAGTATAAATCAAAATTTAGTCTTAAAATGGTGATGCGAATGTGGCATTTGGGAATTAAAATTATGTGGTACATATAATATACCGGTGCCCTTGAAGGGTTTAACCCTTTCAGGGTGGGGGTAACTTTATGAAATCCCTTAATTTTAATACCAAAAATCCATCTGCACCAGAATTTTAACACAAAAGTTTTCCTTTACTAAATATGCGAAAAGTGAATTTTTATTATTTGCAAATAAATCGGTTCATGAATTCCGGTACCAATTATTTATTTCAAGATTTCAGAAATGAAAGGGCTTTGAATATGAAAGTTTTAAAGTGTTCAGGATGGACACAATTTTTAAAACTCACTGTTTTATTTATCTTATATTTGCCTTTTTTTTTGTACAGATATGACGTGCAGTGAAGCTTCAATGCAATGCTGTAACTTGTGGTTTCACTTTAACTAAAGGCAAAGACATATATAAATCAAATATTTATTAATATTACTACAAAGTCTTTAATTTCAAAATCGGCATTCGACATGTTTTTCAAAATTTAGTAAATGTTCTTTGCATAGAAAATTTTGAAACATGGTATGCATAATCCTACATTACAGTTCTTACAATAATAACTAGTTTCTTTTATAATTTTGTTGCGATTTTTTATTCACATGAGATGAGCAAATTTTTCATTCTCTGTAAGGTATATATTTTTTGTCAGTAGGGGTCATAACATCCAGAATATGGCGTTCATACAAACGACTTGATGTTGAGAATTGTACTTCTATACAATAAATCACAATTTATATTTTTAGGAGGATTCGGCACCAAGCCATACGGCAAAAATATGCAAAGAATGGTTTAAAAGTAAAAATATACAATTATTACCCTAGCCAGGATACAGCCCTGATCTGAATCCTACAGAAAATATGTGGCGACGTTTGAAAATCTTTGTACAAAAAAAGCGTCTACCTAATAAAACGCAACTTATTGAAGCTATAATTGATTCTCGGCATCTTATGATTAAAAAAGGATAAACTGCAAACACTAGTTCTCTCAATGAAAAGACACTGTGAAGCTGTAATAAAAAAACATGGTTTATCCCAGTGTTGCCTGATTGGGGGATTTTTTAAAATAGATTTGAGATTATTAAAATTATTTGCCTTTCACCACTTTTTTAAAATAGTATAATTCGCCTTCATTTTCAGAATTTTTATCTATATTTAAACAGGCCGAACTTTCCTACTAAAAAAAGCGGTGGCAAATAACAATCTGGGGACAAAAAATTCCCCAATTTGCCAACACTGGGTTATCCTATTATATATTGAATATGTAAGTGTAGCTTTAAAATACTGGATGAGCCAAAAGTTTGTTAAACCTTTAAAAACTCTTAAAAAGGGAAGAAATTAAGATAAAGGAGTAAGGTTTGCAAAACAGGGCTCACTAGGTAGTTGGATGATTTTTAACATAAAAAAAAAATTAGTTAAAAAACCAAATGTAGAGGCCGCTGACGTCTGAAACACAATGAAAAGGACGACAATACGCTCAATTCATTTGTTCTACCCATAACAAATGATCATCATGACCTACATAACGTTCTACGACACAACCAGGTTATTTCATAGTACCTGTTCATTGTGTTTCGAGTGGCCAGCGCCCTCTACATGTGCTTTTAACTAAATTTTTTTTTGCTGCTAAAACAAATCCGATTACCTTGCGAGCATCTTGTTAATCGCACTCTTTTATAATAAATTCTTCCTTTTTTCTGTGTTTCTAAAGTTTTTGCGAACTTTTGGCTCACTCGGTATAATGAAATCTGAGATAGATCTTATTTTTTATAAGCGTAACTTTTTTTGTAATGCAGCTATTTTAATTATGTTTTTTCTTTTAAGCTCTACATTAAATGTCCTTGAATTTGATATAGAAACATTTGCATTTAAGTGAAATTCCTTATATACTTCAAGCACACACAGTTATAAAACAGAAAAATTTCAAAAAATGTCCACATTTTTAGCCACCACTGTATATCGATAGGCATTTTATGTTAATTTTTTTTTTATTAATATAATATAGTAAAACTGCCGAATTATGCAAATGCGAGAAAATTGATGGATAGATTTCGAAAACTTTATTTCAAAAACTCTTAACTTACCATTAAGTGCGTGTAGCACTCACTATTTTGTAATATCATATTTTCCGAACAGGAATACGTTGGCTTAGTTTCAGAAATTCTGTAAGTATATAAGGTGAAGATTATTATTTAGTAAAAGTGGTATTCAAATATAAGGATTACTACGATGTCTAATATTAGAATTTTAATTAATATTTGATATATCGATTTATAATCTAAGTCGATATGCTTTTGATATAAATTTTTTTTTTAATTATATAATATAATAAAGTTGCTGGATTATTATGCAAATCTGTGAAGATTGGTGGATAGTTTTGACGAAAGTTTTAGCATATAACTCTGTCAGAAATACATTTAAGACTTTCTAGAGGCCAATGGATTGGTTTAAATATAAAAAATGCAACGGCTATAGACAGGAAAACATACGAGGAACAGGAAAATAAACAAGCGTTACTTCGAGGGCTGAGCGACGTAAAAGAAAATTGCAACCACTTTTTCCGAATAGAATTATTTAAGACAGACATTCTGCGTTTCTAATTTTTACGACCGTTACTTTTCAAAAAAGTGGTTGAAGATTTTCTGTCGTCCCTCCATTTGCCTCTGAAGCTACGCTTGTGCAGGAAACTGTTAAAAAAACAAACAGAAGGGAAATACCGTTGCCATCGAAATACTCAAGGCCTGAGGACACGAGTTGTGACGTCATCACTAATCGACCGAATTCTCACTACTGTTGGAATTCTCACCGGACAAATTTGAATAGCAATTTTATTTTATTTTATTTATGGAATATGTATCATCTTATAAAACAATACTAAATGTTTAAACTTACTGGTGAGAATTTGGAATCCCTCAATAACAAATCAGCCAGATGAGGCAACACTGGGACATTCCGCATCTAGCTGAATTTTTATTTAGGGATTCCGATTTCTCACCAGTAAGTTTAAATAGTTGGTATTGTTTTATAAGATGATAGATATTCCACAAATAAAAGAAATGAAAATTGCTATTCAATAATTTCCGGTGTGAGATTCAACACTAGTGAGAAGTCGGTCCATTTGTGATGACGTTACAACTCGTGCTCTCAGGCCTTGAGTATTTCGATGGCAACGTAAATACTCAATGATCTTCAATTAGTAACAGAGTATTAACTGGTGGAAGATAATATCGCTCGCCCGCAAAAAAAGTGACAGATCTCGCAAAAATTCATTTTGCGTTTTATTCCACTGATAGGTTTGGATTGCTACACAAAAAGTTTCATATATGTAGTTATACGGAAAATCAATTTATTCTGCTATATGTCCCTTTTGACCACAGAATAGGTGTGGAGTGTGTGGGGAGGTAAAATTACCCAACCCTACAAAGTTCGTCCTACTTATTTAGGCGCATTTTCTGTCATAGGTGCGTCTAGCTACATAAAAATTTCAGAAGTGTATTTATCCGGAAAATTGCCTTATTATGTTATATGCCCATTCGCGACCACAGAACGGGTGGAGGATTTTGTGTGGAATAAAAACTGTTCCACTTTCAAAACATCACCTACGTCTTCATTATATAGTACTTTCTGTTTTTATGCACGTTTTTACTGTTGCATGTGCACTAACTGCTATAATTTCATGTAAGAGTAAAAACATGCAACACTTCTTTTACCTATCCGGTGAAATTTACTTTTGACGCGATATGAGGCATTCTCACAATCTTTTAACTTTCATGTCCCAGAATAATAATTTTTATTTAATACACTTTTTTTTTTCATATACTTGGGAACATCCCATTGCATGATTGAACAGCAATATTAACGAGATAAATAAGTTTTGGACGATGTTGGGGGTCCAAACACTTGGAAAACACCTATACCGTCCCATTTCCCTGATGCTGATTTTTAAGTTTGGAGCTGTCTGGATGAAATTGTTTCAATAAAAATAATCCCATGTAATACTTTTCTGAAAGTATTGTTTTATATAAAAAAGTAGCTAAATTTAGCCTGCACACATTTTTACGGTTGTTATTATTTTTTAAACTGTGTCCCTAGGTTTTAGATTTTTTACCATCCCTCTTCTAAAATTATACAGAAAATCACTTCAGATGCAGCCACAGAATTTTTTTCAAGTTTTTTCTCATGCAGAAGTATGCTAGAGAAATAATGTCTAAAATTCTTTGGCAGGAAGTTTACTGTAGAATTTAAATCATCATTTAAATATCAATTTCAAGCATCGTGGCTTTATTGGTAGTCTCACCGTCCCAAAGGTTTATTCCTGCACTTTTCGAGGTAAATTAAAAAAAAAAAACTTAGTCCAATGTTAACAACTGTTTCTAAAAATCAGTGAGCATTCTGGCTATCACTTAGTCTTAACATATTTTTCCTAAAAATAGGTGGTAATTTTCCTTAGCGTTCCATCCTTACCGTCTCTTTTTTCCAATACAATCCCCCTTTTTTACCTTACCGTCCCATCTTTAACACCCCTTTAAGACAATGTTATACAAAAATTCTGTATTAAAAGTACTACATTGTTATTATTTCTTATTTGAATGTCCTGTGGGTATACTATGCAAATTCATTATAAGTAAAAATTTAGAAGAAAATAAAAAGTTTTAGTGGTAAAATGGTAAGGAAAATTAAACTCGCAATTTAACTTAAACCTCAGTTAAATAAAAGAAATTCGCTGGTGACCATTTTTTCTTTATTTTGAATCATTAAGGCATTCGTCTATCAGATTAAAATGTTATTTTAGCAGGTTTAATTTTGTAGTTTTTCTCTTTTTTTTCACTTAAGTCAAAAGATTGTGAGAATGCCCCATATGTCACTTTTCTTGTGGATGAGCGATACAGAGTTGCCAACCTCCGGCTTTTTTTAAATTAATAAAACATACTTTGAACCAGAAAATTTGTTTAATTAGAAGAATTAAATGAGATAGTCGTTTGAAATAAATTTAATTTCGTTAATTAAATAAATTTCCGGTTGAAAGTATTATTGTTCGATTTTTAAAACGCCACAGGTTGGCATGTATGCATTACCGCCTCAATACTCAAGGCCTCCGGACTGATTTCGTGACGTAATAAATGAAGATTAACCCCTTGAAGGGCAAGCAATTGCGTTTGTGTAATGCTTAATTCCCACCGGAAATTTAGAAAATTTTTATTTCAAAATAAGGAAAAGCAATTTTACGACTTTTCTCCACTAAAGTCAGAAAACTAAAATTTCCTAACATTTTTCTGGTGCAAATCCTGATTAATCGTAGGCGGGATAAAATATATCCCACCGCCCCTCAAGGGGTTAAGGGGTGGCGGTATATATTATATACCATCTACGATTAATCAGGATTTGCACCAGAAATATTTTAGGAAATTTTAGTTTTCTGACTTTAGTGGAGAAAAGTCGTAAAATTGCTTTTCCTTATTTTGAAATAAAACTTTTCTAAATTTCCGGTGGGAATTAAGCATTATACAAACGCAATTGCTTGCACTTCAAGGAGTTAATCTTCATTTGGTACGTCACGAAATCAGTCCGGAGGCCTTGAGTATTCAGACGGTAATGATGTATGGCGATATTATATAAACTTGCTTTACTGAGAACTTCTCAAATGTTTGTCATGCGGAAGTGAATGGCACGTGTATTAAAATGTCACAGATTTGTCAGAGCCATGCCAAGGACTTGACTTAGAGGAGAAATACTGTGCACTTATCGATCCATTTTAAGCACACTTTTACAGAAAACTATAATACATAGATAAAGGAGATTGGAAACCTGTCTGATATATTAAACACATATTTTAAATACACGTTTCCAGAAAACTATAATACATAGATAAAGAAGATTGGAAACCGGTCTGATATATTCATTCCGGACAAAAGGATAGGAGAACTATTTTCAAATATTTATTTTTAATTAGTTTTTGTTATACAATTTTGAAATTAAGGCGGCATTTGGCCGATTGGCACGCTTGTTCTTTAAATCTGGTACATGTAATATTTAGCCAAGAACATTCTGTAACTTTAATGATACGGAAATATGAAGCTCGTACACAGAGGATCATATGACATGTCTGTTAAGAACCATTTATAAAATCTATATTATAAATTTACTATATTTTTTTTGCAACGAGTAAGAGATCAGGAAAAACTTTATAATTTAACAGGGTTCCTACACTTTCAGCTGAGATACCAGAATTTTTATGTAGAAAATCTCGACTACAATCGCGCGATTGCAAAAGGCGAGATTTTCTCTAGGGAAATACTGGTGTTTATCAGACCTAAAGTCAGGGGAGATTCCCTGACCTGTAGGAACCCTGTTTAACACTCAAATTCCCATGGTAGAATACGTTTTAGAAATTCCGCAATTGGGAGAATCTGAAATCATACCAGAATACTTCAATAATAAATCTAGCTTATTCAATGACGGACTGTCTGTTATTTAATAGTGCAAATATTGTTATTTTTAATTTCTGGTGTAAATTTGGAATATCGGAATCAAAAGATACACTAAATTGGCAAAACTTATGGTAGCATATATGCAACCATGGACATTTGAGGATTAACCCAAACTATAATGCATCATAACTCAGTGCAGTGTTGCCAGATGAGCTACTTTTTTAAAAATCAGATTCTTGATCGGCACCAATTTTTTGAAACGCTAAAATGTGCCCTATTTAATGACATATTAATTAAGGCAAAAACAAAGTGAGTTTTACCGTTTCAAAAAAGTGGTGCGAATCAAGAAATCTGAATTTTAAAAAAGTAGCCCACGGGCAACACTCACTCAGTGTTGCCAATAGGTTACTTTTTTAAAATTCAGATATTGTGATTGGCACCAATTTTTTGAAATAGTATATTTCACTTTATTTAATGACATACTAATTAAGTCGAAAACTAGTTGAATTTTTCCACTTCATAAAAGTGGTGTCAATAAAGAAATCTGATTTTATAGAAAGTAGCCCACTGGCAACACTGTCATAACTTCGACAATGTTCGTCAAATTATTTCTACAACCACGATCATCGTAAAATACTGAGCACTAACGCAGCACATGTGAAATCTTACTACATCAAAATGACCAGCAGTATTACTTATACTGCCATTACTAGAACAAACTTTTTTACTTACAAGAAGATGCAATTCGTTGAACTGTCTTTTAAGAATATCTATTCTCCTCAATATATTTCCTGGTATGTATTTAAATATCATACAAATATTTTGCCACATTTTAAAATAATGTTTAATTATTTTAAAAATAATTTAACCACTATCGGGAAGTTACCGAAGATTTTTAACTGTTTTAAATATGGTTTTTACAACGTATAAAACCTCTTTCTCAAAAGAATCCAAATTTTCCAACTGAGTGAAAACCCAATGAATTCGGATAACTTTAACAATGAGTATGATTGAATTAGAAATAATAGTAATTCTTTCTCAGAATTCCCAAAAACTTTTAAAAACATTCTAATAATGTCATTTCTGCAGAAAACTACCTGCTATTACTGCAAGCGCATAGATGCTCGCTCAGTTGAATTATCACTAACAGGTAGAACTCCGTATCATTTGCGATCCATTTGTTGCGTTTCCTGACTGTAAACAATCTTATTTTTCATAAATTTAAAATTGTATGGTTTTTTGAAAATTAATAATGACGTAAAAATTTGTTGTGGCTATATTTAAAGCTGTATACGGTTTATTTCGTGCAGTGTCATATAATTATTTTAATACACAATGTAAACACGATTATTTAAGGGTAGAAACGTAAATTTATTTATAAATAAATTAAACAAATACATTACCTTTTTCAAAGCAGCAGCTACAATGTACCTTCCGCGTACCAAACAAAATACTTAGAGCGTTTCTCCATTAACCGACACAATAACAAAAACTGTACGTAATTGTCATTATATGCCATTGATTTTAAACAAAATTCATATCACAATTGTTAGAAAAGCAAGCTGTACATATGAATGCATTTTGCATGCAACTATGTCGGGTAGTGATAAACGTGTATGATATATCAGTGTTGTGCCAATTAATGGAAAGGCACTTTTAAGAAAGTACAACAGATATATTCCAGACAAACTGCCTATATGCAAATATATATGGGTCAATCTCAGAATCCTTTGACTTTTACGTCCCTGAATATTAATTTTTATTTTAGTACATATTCTTGTGTTTTTTTTTATTTCATATACTGAGGAACATCCCATCGCATGATTGCATAACAATATTAACGGGATAAATAAGTTTCGGACGATGTTGGGAGTCAAAATACCAGGAAAACACCTATACCTTCCCATGTCCATGATGCTAATTTTTAATTTTACAGCTGTCTGTATAAAATTGTTTCAATAAAAATAATTCGGTGTAATTTTTTTCCAAAACTGGGACAATTGTTTTAGATAAATATGTAGCAAAAAATTAACCTGCACACAATTTTATGGTTAATAATACTTTTTGAACTCTGTCGCTGGGCTATAGATTCTTACCATTCCTCTTGCTAAACTTATACAGAAAATCCCTTCAAATACAGACACAGAATTTTTTCAAGTTTTTTCTCATGCAGAAGTCTGCTAGATATAGAATGTCTAAAATTAATTGACAGGAAATTTATTGCAGAATTTAAATCAGCATTTAAATATCAATTTCAAGCATCTTGGTTTTATTGGTAGTCTTGCCGCCTCCAAGGTTTATTCCTGCACTTTTCGAGGTAAATATTTTTTTTTTTTATCGAATGTAAACAACTGTTTCTACAAATCAATGAACATTGTGGCTATCACTTAGTCTTAACATGATTTGCTTAAAAATAATGGTAATTTTCCTTACTGTCCCATCCTTACCATCCATTTTTTCCCATTACCGTCTCTTTTTTCCTATACCACACCCTTTTTTCCCTTCCGTCCCTTCTTTAACACCCCTTTAAGACAATGTTAACCAAAATTTTGTACTAAAAATACTACATTGTAATTATTTCTTTTTTTAATGCCCAGTGGGTACTATGCAAATTCATTATAAGTAAAAATTTAGAAGAAAATAGAAAGTTATAGTGGTAAAATGCTAAGGAAATTTAAACTCGTAAGTTTAACTTAAACCTCAGTTAAATAAAAATATTTTCGCTGCTGACAATTTTCTCTTTATTTTGAATCACTAAGGCATTCGTCTATCAGCTTAAAATGTTATTTTAGCAAGTGTAATTTCACCAGATTTTTATTCCCTAAAGTCAAAAGGTTGTCAGAATGCCCCATATATTTATATTTAAATTTAGTATCATTTAACATAAACTAAATGTATTTATATAAACAACCCCGATTTAAAAAGAGGGTTTTTAGTTATTTCTATGTAGTATAAAGTAAGGTAATTTTAGTATGTCCATTCATGCATGTAGCGTGGCTCGCCTGATGCATATCTGTATTTTCTTCAATTCAAAGAAATTTAAATCACTACTATCCGCCCTTGGCGACCAGTTTGGTGTCTCTTAAAGTTTATGTTTGGGAAAGCTTGCTAAGCATTGTATCATGCTACTTTTATTCATAATTTCGACTCCCATATTCCCAATTTGACTCCCATAAATATCATTAATATAATCCCTTAAGCTAATATTAGTTTTGTTACATTGAAATATCACAATTTGTTGATTTTCTGTAAGCAAATAAAACATATTGTTTTACAATGGAAGTCTATGGCAATATGGCGAAATATTAGAGATATCGCCAAGATGGAGTCACATTTGTCGACTTCTTTTGGTCTATAAATTTGGCGATATATCGTCAACTTGGCGGCATTTGTCGACAGAACGAGGTCCCTGTATGGTAACCCCCTTATACCATAGGGGTATAAGGATATATAGGTTAAAAACCTATTCTGTGAGAGAGAGGGGGGGGGGAGTGCTACACCCTGATGTCTCATTTATTTATAAATGAAATGTATTTTGGTACTAGTTTCAAATCAACACAGAGTGCATAGATTATTACAGAATATATTAATCATGGAATTCAAAACTGACTGTTATCGTTAACTACAAGACATATTTTTTTATAAAAAATAACATTAATTGTTTCGACCGTTTTAAGAAAATAATTAACAATCAATCTTCATCGCAGTCTTTGTTAATAACAGGATTAATGTTTTCAACATCGAAAAGCCTGCATAAAATCTGTGCAGGACGGACAATATTAGACAGATACTGGGCATGCGAAAGATAGAACAGTATAGCAGCAACATGAGAACAGCTACCGACCGTTCTATCGCTGTTTTCGCATTCGCAGTAAAGACGTTTAATGCCCGAGTATCCGATCGAGTTTGGTGTCTAGTAAACGTAACATCGATACGATTTGCTGCGTATGTGTCGAGATCTTACTTACAAGGAAGGTCTCCTTATTGGGCATACTCAGAATATTTTGAAAAAAAACACCAATTAAGCTACTTACGTATGTATTAAAGGATCAGTCAAATTTAGCTGCGAAATTACACTGGAAAGTCTGTAAAAAAATAAAATACTTTCGAGTATTTTGCGCGAAAAGACGAAAGCGTCACGCGATTTGGCGAGCAGTACCTTTCCTCGCCAAAAGCAAACGATTTTAATGCACCTCAGAATTGTTTGTTAATTGATTTTTAGAATGTGTGCAAAAAGTGTTTAGTGAATTTAAACCTAAACAATGAGGGAGTTTAATAAATACATTTTTTCGTATTATATATTTATGTACCTTGTTATTTAATTTTACTACTTTAAAAACAATTTCATATATATATATATATATATATATATAAATACCTTCATCTACTTAAGCGTATTCCAAAATAAGGGCAAGATTAATTTACCAGTTACTCATTTCCATATCAAAGAATTCGTCGTTTCCATAGCTACAAAATTGAATCGACAGTGTTCAATTGAACTTAATTTTGAGATATTGAAACAATTTTAATTTATTTTAATTTTGTTTTAATTCATAAAATTTGATATTTAAATTTCATTATATATATATGACAAAACTATAATTAAATCAAACTAAAACTGACAAAACTAAAGTTATTTACGTTAAATTTACTTAAACAAGTTCAAAATGAAACATTTTTATCTTAAAGAGTATTCGACATAAAAGCGTATTTTTTGAAATTTCATTTCATCGCCAACCGATGATAAATCGCCAAATAAGCGAAATTTTCATTATTTATTTAGGAACGTTCTATCGAGGTTCCGCCAAAAAAATTTTATAGACATATATATCCACATGAGAAGAACACTCTGTAATTTTTTCAGATTTTTCTAAATATGCACGTAAGGAGACCTTCCTTGTTAGAAATTTGTAATAGCATTATTTTCTGTTAGGTATTGCAGATAAATTGTGTTGTCTTCACCCACAATTTCGGATAGATTTGAGACAGCTTGAGACAACTGGTAAGAGCTAGTAAAAGAATTTTGAAGCCATTTTCTATCATTTGTGGAAAATCAAGAACATCCGATGACTTAAAATTTGCAAATGGCCGTTTACGTCTATTAAAACCAGATTCAATGAGGTAAGAGGCACTTTACTGTCGTTCCATATGTTCAATAAATTCTTTTGTCAAGCTAGCATCTGAATTCAGACTTTTCCTAATCTGTTGACTAAAAGGAAGGCTATTCGGCATAATAAACGAACTTTTGGAAAAAGTTTGTAAAACATTATAAAAAATATTTTTTGTAGTTAACGATAACAATTAGTTATGAATTACATAATTAATATATTGTTTAATATTCTGTGCACGCTGTGTTGATTTGAAAGTAATACCGAATGCACTTGATTAATAAATAAATGTTAGATTAGGGTGAGGCGCTCCACCCCCACCTCCTGGAATAAATTTTTAACACTTTGTACTTCGCATTCTCTTACACGAATTTTATTCGGTCGGCACCAATTTTTAAACAAGTTTACTTCAAGCACACAATTTCAAAAATGCTCGGATTAAATAAGGCAAATTTTATTTTCCTTTCTTACAGGTGCAAAAAACAAATTTTGCTAAGAAAGATGATTAATTTTTAGGGTTCAAAGGGTTAATTCTTTTATATGATGCACCCTATGTAGAAAGTTGAAACTGACACCAAATATACATACTACCCCGTAGCATTTGCTGCAAAAAATTAAGGTGGTCACTGAAATGTTTCGATAGATTCTTAATTAAGATGTTCAATTAAAAACAAGGAAAATGTAACGAGACTTTTTCTTTTGTTGAAAAAAATCTGAAAAAAATTATCCGCTCTTTGTATGGTAAAATTATACATCACTTATTTTTTTCGTTGAAATCCAACCAGCAGTTTCGTCACATTGCACTCTTTTCCAAAACGGACAATAAGGGTCATAACCCTCAAGGCCTATAAGCATAAGCTTCAAACTGGGGAGAAATTCATTTCTTTTTAAGGGTGATTGATTCATGTAGGACTCGACTTGGTTGACTCAAGGGCATATTTTACTAAGAAACCCGGCTATACCCTTTGTATAACATTAATAAAAATACAAAACAAATAAAACGTCCAAATAAAAATCACTTGATGACTTAAACACGTGTAACTTGCTTAAGGGGACCGGGTAAGCTCTATCTCCGCCATGTTAAAATACACCAAATTTATGTACATTTTTCTCAAAAATGGTGAAAGATAGAGTTCTAGATTTTTTGAGTAGTTTGAAGAACATTCTTTACGTATTTTAACAGGCCATTTTCTTTCTAAGTGAAACAAAAAATTAATTATTATTTATTTATTGAAAGACATTTTTAAATTAGCATTTTTGGTAAGATATCCATGCATAAAATAAATAATTCTCAACAAATCATTAAATCCCTGTGTTAAAGTATGCAATATAACATAAGTATTTAGAAAAGTCTGAGTTCTTAAGTTTAATAGATATTGAAAAAGAGGAACACAAAACTGGAAAATCGAAGTTTTGAGGAAAAGTCAAAGCTGTGAAACACTGCTGCCAGTGGGCTACTTTTTTTAATTCTGATTTCTTGATTGGCACCACTTTTTTGAAATGGTAAAATTCGCTATATTTAATACCATATTAAAAAACAATGGGAATTTTAGCACTTCAGAAAAGTGGTGCCAATCAAGAAATTTGAATTTTAAAAAATAGCCCACAGCTGTGAAGTGCTCTTAGAAAGAATGAAAAAATCCAAAACTAGTTTTTTATAATAAACATATGTAATACATCGTTGAAAAGATAAAAGCTTAAACTATTTAATGATATAAAAAGTAAAAATCGATTTTTTAGTCGAATTTCGCTTACCTGGTCCCCTTAACCTTTAGAGACGGCATCCCTTACACAAATTTTATTTGGGCGGCACTACATTTTTTAAACAGTTCCCTTTACATGTAAAATACCATAAAATGCTCTAAATAAAAAAAGACAAATATTACACATTTTTATTAATGGTACCGAAAACAAATTTCACATGCACATTTCGACGATGCATATATGCATCACCCGTCCCGAAAGGGTTAAATTCAAGAGAATGTCACATTAATGATCAACCATTATTGGCATTTAATCTTATAGTTTGGTGATTGATTTTTGGCTGGCGGGATAACCAAGTAGTAACATTTTTTTTACATATGTGTCTCTCAAGTTGAATGCCGTTAAGGTTTGACGGCTTCCATCTAGTAATAAATAAAGTCGCTTAACAAATTGCCGTCCAACCCCGGGTCTGACTCAGGATAATTTTCTTTACAAAATTTGCATTTGGCACCAGTAATAAGGGAAAATAAAATTTCACTTAATGAATTAGAGCATTTTCAAAATTCTGTAAATGAAAGTAAAGTCTTTTTAAAAAGTGGTTTCAACCGAATAAAATTTGTGTCTTACCAATAAATGAACCGAGAGTCACCGGAGCGGAAAGGGTTAACTACCAACCCCTTAACGACGAGTTCCATTGACACTTTTTTAATACCTCGCTACCAGTTTTCCCATATTGTAATTTTAACATATTAAATCACTCAAAGGAGTATTGCCAGTGGGCTACGTTTTCTTAATTCAGATTACTTGACTGGCACTACTTTTTGAAATGGTAAAATTCCCCTTGTTTTCGCATTAATTAACATGTCGTTAAATAAGCCGACTGTTAACAATTTCCAAAGTGTGGTGCCCTTCAAGAAAACTTAATTTTAAAAAAGTAGACCACTGGCAATGCTGTATCAAGTTTTGCGATTAAGCAACAAGAAAATTTCCTTACTAAAATTGTGGTTTTCTTATTTAAAATTTTCGTATTACTTGAAGGGCAGATTTTCGTATCAACCAGCGTTAATGAGTTAAGACAAGTTAAAATTTTAGTATTGTAGTTTTTCCCTATTACAGATTACGTCATAACACATGACAACCAATAAAGCATTTTTTGAGAAAAGCGTATTAACCCTTAAATGCATAAATTATTCTTTTAGAATTGTGTTTTTTATTTTTATATTAAGGATTAGACACCAGAAAGCTTAAGATAGATTTTTAACTTTATTTAGTAGCATATTTTTGTAATTTTTAGAGGATTAATATTTCTATATAAATATAGTGGTTGTAAGAACTTAATTTATATATTAAAAATTAAATAAAAAGGTGATTGAAATTTACATCACTATGCAATAAAGGGTTAAAACATCTTCTTCCGCTAGACACTTCATTTACAGTGGTGGCCAAAATTGTGGAAATTTTTTGAAATTTTGAAATTTCATAAAATTTGTATGCTTATGGAATATATTACTTTTCACTTAAATACATATGCTTCGATATCAAATTCGGGGAAATTTAATGTAGAATTTAATAAAACAAAAAAAAAAGACAGAATTAAAATATCTGAATTACAAAAAAAGTTACGCTTACTTTAGTCTAAAATGCAAATACAATTAGTTACGAATGCTGAAGTGTGATGTAATAAAAGCTTCCTTGCCAATCACAATAACTCTTCTGAGAACCAATCAAATGTCAGTACGTAGCCTGTAGAATATTTTTATTTGTAAAAGCGGTGTTTTTCTGGAATAAATTTTGCAGAAGAGGGAATACTAGTGTAATTAAAAAGAATAATGTTTTTAAAAAAAATATTTCTATTTTTTTTATGCAAATAATTTAAAACAATGTCATCAACAAAAAGAGCTGATTGGACACCTAAAAATGAAGCAGAATTGTCATATTGGGAGAAAATGGTCTCTCTTATGCTGAAATTGCAAGAGAGGTTGGGGGATCAGTCAATTCATCTGGCGTACAAAAATTGTGCTTACGTTATGAAGAAAGTAAATCGGTGATAAATAAGGCAAGATCAGACCGAAAAAAAATGCACAAGTGCTTCTGACGATAGAAAGATTAAAAGGATATGCCTCAAAGATAGAAGTATTTGATCAGATGCTGTTAGATTTGAAATGAATGCAATGGGTATTTCAGTTAGTTAGAGAACAATAAGGAGAAGATTATCAGGTTTTGGACTGAAAGGTAGTATTCCGTGGAAAAAATCATTTTCAAATCTTCAGCAACGCATAAAACGTGTTCAGTGGGCAAAAGAACACATTAATTGGTCAGAAAATCAGTGGAAGAGATAAATCCGGAACGATGAGAGTAAAATATCGCTCTTTGTTAGTTATGGACGAAAATATGTGAGACGTAAAATAGGGGAAAAGTTGCATCCTGATTGCATTGAAGCAATTATAAAAAATCCAACAAATGTCATGATTTGGGCATGTATGTCTGCAGATGGTGTGGACCACATTCAAGTTATTGATAGCATTCTGAATGCAAAAAATTAAATCGAAATTATCCTGGAACCAAAATTGATACCTTCCATAAAGAATCTCTTCCCCAATAAATCACAATTTATCTTTTTTAGCAGGATTCAGCACCATGCCATACGGCAAAAATATGCAAAGAATGGTTTAAAAATAAAAAATATAGAATTATTACCCCAGCCAGGAAACAGCCCTGGTCTTAATCCTGCAGAAAATTTGTGGCGACGTTTGAAAATCTTTGTACAAAAAAAGCGTCTATCTAGTAAAACGCAACTTATTGAAGCTATAATCGATTATTGGCATCATGTGATTGGAAAGGATGAACTCCAGTCACTAGTTCTCTCAATGAAGAGACACTGTGAAACTGTAATAAAAAACAAGTATTGTTCTAGTGTTGCCAGATTGGGGGCTTTTTTGAAATGCATTTGAGATTATTCAGATTATTTACTGTCACCACTTTTTTAAAATAATATAATTCGCCTTCTTTTTCAGAATTTTAAATCTATATTTAAACAAGCCGAACTTTCCTACTAAAAAAAGCGATGGCAAATAACAATCTGGGGACAAAAAATTCCCCAATCTGGCAACACTGTGTTATCCTATTATATATTGAATATGTAAGTTTAGCTTTAAAATACTGGATGAGCCAAAAGTTTGTTAAAACTTTAAAAACTCAAAAAAAGAAGAAGAAATTAAGGTAAAGGAGTAAAGTTTGCAAAAAACTTTTTTTGTAATGCAGTTATTTTAATTATGTTTTTTCTATTAAATTCTACATTATATTTACTTGTATATGATATATAAACATTTGCATTTAAGTGAAATTTTTTATATTCTTCAAGCACAAATTTATAAAACATGAAAATTTCAAAATGTGTCCACATATTTGGCCACCACTGTATATCGATTGGCATTTGATGTTAAAATTTTTTGATTAATATAATATAGTAAAACTGCCGAATTATGCTAATGTGAGAAAATTGATGGATAGAAATCGAAATCTTTATTTCAAAAACTCTTAACTTATCATTAAGCGCGTGTATCACTCACTATTTTGTAATATCACATTTTCTGAACAGCAATAATTTGGCTTAGTTTCAGAATATCTGTAAGTAGATAAGGTGAAGATACTTATTTGGTAAACGTTGTATTCGAATATAAGGATTACTACGAACTCTAGCATTGGAATTTTTATTAATTTTTTTATATATAGATTTATAATATATGTCGATATGCTTTTGATATTAATTTTTTAAAATTAAATAATATAGTAAAATTGAAGGATTATGCAAATGTGAGAAAATTGGTGAATAGTTTTGACGAAAATTTTAGCACATAAAAATAATATCAGAAATACATTTAAGACTTGCTAGAGGCCAATGGATGGGATTAAATATAAAAAACTCAAAGTCTATAAACAGGAAAACATGCGAGGAACAGGAAAACAAAGAAAAGTTACTTCGAGGGCCGAAGGACATAAAAGAAAATTGCAACCACTTTTTTCGTATAGAATTATTTAATACAGAAATTCTGCGTTTATAATTTTACCGACAGTTGCTTTTCAAAAAAGTGGTTGAAGATTTTCTGTCGCCCCTCCCTTTGCCCTTGAACGTACGCTTTTGTAGGAAATTGCTGAAAAACAAACAGAAGGGAAATACTCAATGATCTTCCATTAATAACATAGTAGTAACTGGCGGAAGATAATATCGCTCGCCCGCAAAAAAAGCGAAACATCTCTCAAAAATTCATTTTGCGTTTTATTCCTCTGATAGGTCTCTTGTAGGTGCTACAGTCTTGCTACACAAAAAGTTTCATAAGTGTAGTTATATGGAAAATCATTTTATTCTGCTATATGTCCATTTTGACCGCAGAATAGGTGGGAATTCTGTGGGGAGGTAAAATTACCCAAGCCTACAAGCCTCATCCTACTCATTTAGGCGCACTTACTGTCATAGGTGCGTCTAGCTACATTAAAAGTTTCAGAAGTGTTGTTATCCATGAAATTGCCTTATTATGCTATATGCCTAATTGCCACCATAGAACGGGTGGTGGGATGTGTGGGAAAGTAAAACTACTCGACTCTTTAAACTTCATCTACGTCTTCATTTTTAAGTATTTTGTGCTTTTATGTACGTTTTTACTGTTGCATGTGCTTTAAGTGCTATACTTGCATGTAAGAGTAAAAATATGAAACTGTTCTTTTACCTCTCCGGTGAAATTTACTTTTGTCGAGATATGACACTTTTCTTGCGGATGAGTGATACAGAGATGCCAACCTCCGGCTTTTTTTAAATTAAAAAAACATATTTTGAACCAGAACATTTGTTTAATTATAAGTATTGAATGGGATAGTCGTATGAAATACACTTAATTTCGTTAATTAAATAAATTTCCGGTTGGAAGTATAATTGTTCGATTTTTAAAACACCGGAGGTTGGCATGTATGGCGATATTATCTAAACTCGCTTTACTGAAAACTTCTGAAATGTTTGTCATACGGAAGCGAATGGCACATTTATTAAAATGTCATAGATTTGTCAGAGCCATGCCAAGGACTTGACTTAGAGGAGAAATACTGTGTCCTTATTGATCCATATTAAACAGACTTTTCCAGAAAACTATAATACATAGATAAAGAAGAATTGAAACCGGTCTGATATATTCATTCCGGACAAAGGGATAGGAGAATTGTTTCCAAATATTTATCTTTAATTAGTTTTTGTTATACAATTTTGAAATAAAGGCGACATTTGACCGATTGGCACGTTTGTTCTTTACATCTGGTACATGTAATAGTTAGCCAAGAATATTCTGTAACGTTAAGGATACGGAAATATGAAGCTCGTACAAAGAAGGATCATGTGAAATGTCTGTTAAGTACCCTTTATAAAATCTGTTTTATAAATTTAGTATAGAGGAGACTAGGGAGGTTTCACCCACTTTTAACAAAATGATTTTTTATTTTTTAAATACTGAACGTATAATAAAGTTTTATGTATCTTTTTTTTCTGTATAAAAGCAGTTAACAAAATAAAATTACTACATAACTGTAATATATAAGAAATTTGAAAAATGAATGATTTTAATCATGAGAAAATAATGGGTCAAGGCTCCCAACATACGAGAGGGTTGACCCACTATATGGGAGGCTTGACCCACTTTGTTTTACATTGAAATATTTGTGAAGAGAAATAAAATCATTTTAAAAAAAAGAAAAATAACTTTATGCTACATGCTTTAAAAAAAATATATAAAACAAATATTTTTGAAAATATGATCCTTCAACAAACTTGTTTAGGAGCAATCGCATATCAGAAGTGAAAATTTTTGTTTTTAATAGAATTTAGTCTCAGGGAAAATGAAATTTTAATGTTTGAGACAGTATCCCGCTAGAGACAGGTTCCGTTTTCTTAGGGTTTTTTGCATTATAATGCCTGGATTTAGTAGTCACTGTCCCGCTTTTTTTGTCTTCTTGTCCTACTTTTTGTGATGTTCGACCTGACAACTCTACTTCTCACATATATTGGCTTCATCGCATTCTATTCATTATGTTGAAATTTGTCTACATACCTTCCTAAAGTTTTTTGATCCATGCTATGTTCTTTTGCAGCCGCATGACTACTTAACTTATCATTAACATGTTTTTACCCTTTCAGAGGCAAAGTACTTTCAGTACTAAAATGTTGAAATAAATGACTGGCACCGGAATATACGAATAAATTTATTTTGAAATACGAAAAAGGCGATTTTTCACATACAGATTAAATTGAAAAGATTTTAGCAAAATTCTGGTACCATTATGGAGTTTTGAAATTAAAATAAATTAGTTCCATAAACATTCTGCAGCCCCTGAAACGGTTAAGACTGCAGGGCTCCCAAATGGTCTGCCAACTGAATACCAATAAATTTTAACAGAAAATTTTATGGTATGTTTGCCCTAGAATTAACTTTCAGAGGTGTTTCCGGGGCGGTTTGTAAGAAAAATCTAAACAGAAAATGTTTCTAAAAAATATATTGGTATTCAGTTGGCGGACCATTTGGGAGCCATGAGACTGCTGCTTTCGTACATTCTAGTCTTTTTGCACTGTTTCTATTTATCCATTGTAAGTAATATTTAAATGGAAAGAAGTTCCTATCAACTTTCCCATTTATAATTCATTAATTTTTTTGGTACTATGCAAATAACAATTTTTTACATCTATCTTTAATCACTTTTAAACTTTTTCTTTTCCATCACCCAATCTTACTGTACCTTTGCAGAATAAATTTACATTCATTTTTATATATAACCATTAATCTTTCATTACGCACAGTGTATAATAAAAAGATTTAAAAAACCCTTTAATTAACATAATGCCGACGGGCAATTTTTATCAAATCTGAATTTTAAAAAGTAGAAGCTCCTCCTTGTTCTGGAAGTCTTTTGTAAATTTGTGTTCTAGAAAGTTTTCCCAAGTTTATGCATCGGTAAATATCTTTCAATGAACGAATTTAATATAGAATGTCTTACAATCTAAAAAAATATGTACAACATGATGTAAATGCATTTTCTGTTACGTAGAAGCCACGCCCTTAGTCAATGATGTTTTTTGAATGAAAACGGGAATTGTCGTTTCCCGTCATTAATATGTTTAGGGAACCTTGAACTTCTGGTCAAACCTCCCTCACATTGACTGGGTCAAGACCTCCCCATATAGATTTTTTCTAAAGAATAGCACATTGTTATGTTAAACCTAACTTTTTGTATAATCTTTATGCCTGGAATGAAAGCCCGATATTTCTGTATTACTTAAAACGTACTTACTTAAATTTCTCTGATATATTTTATTTGAAAAAAGCTTACAAAATATTTCTAAAAACACACAACTTTTAGGTTGAAAACGCCTCACAGTTGATTTTTTCCACACCTATTTCGATTATCTGTATGAAAAAAAGAATGTTGTTTGAGCATTCTGGTAGCTTTGGTTGACACCTATTGATAAAACTCTGAAATTATTTTAAATATGACACCTGATGGGTAGGTCAAGCTTCCCATATGGTCACACCTCCCTAGTCTCCCCTATTTTATTTTGCAACCCGTTAGTGATTAGGAAAAAGTTTATGATTTAACAGGATTCCTACACATTCATCTGAGATACTAGAATTTTTATTTAGAAAAACTCGAATTACACAATCGCGCGATTGCAAATGTCGAGTTTTTCTCTGAACAAATACTAGTGTGTATCAGACCTAAAGTCTGGGGAGATTCCTTGACCTGTAGAAACCCTGTTTAATGCTCAAATTCCCATAGTAGAATACTTTCTAGAAATTCCGTAATTCAGATAATCTGAATTCTTACTGAATACTTCAATAATAAATGTAGCTTTATTTATTGACGGACTCTCTGTTATTAAATAAAGCAAATATTGTTATTTTAAATTTCTGATATGAATTTGGAATATCGGAAATTTAAAAAAAAACTAAATTGGGAACAATTATTGTAGCATGTATACAACGATGGGCATTAGAGGGTTAACTCAAACTATAATGCATCATAACTTCAACAATGATCTTCAAACTATTTCTACCACCACGATCATCGTAAAATACTCAGCACTAACGCAAGACATATGAAATCTTACTACATCAAAATAACTAACAGCACTACATATCACTGCCATTACTTGAACAAAATTGAACATGTATAAGAAAACAAATTTGTTGGACTGTATTTTAAGAACATCTATTCTCCTCATTATATTTCCTGGTATGTAATTAAATATCAGACAATTATTTTGCACATTTTAAAGTAATGTTTTATTATTTTAAATATATTTTTACCACTGTGGGAATGTAACTGAAGATTTTTAACTGTTTTAAATATGATTTTTACATTACGTATAAAACCTCTTTCTCAAATGAATCAAAATATTCCAACTGAGCGAAAACCCATTGAATTCGTATGATAACTTTAACAATCAGTATGATTGAATTAAAAATAATACTAACTCTTTCTCAAAATTCCCAAAAACTTTCAAAAACCTTCTAATAATGTCATTTCTGCAGAAAACTATCTGATATTACAACATGCGCATAGATACTCGCTCAGTTGAATTATCACTAACATGTAGAACTCAGTATCATTTCCCATTCATTTGTTGCGTTACCTGACTATAAACAATCTTCATTTTTTCATAAATTTAAATTTGTTTTGATTTTTGAAAATTAATATTGATGTAAAAATTTGTTGTAACTATATTTAAAGCTGTATATGGTTTATTTCATGCGGTGTTATGTAATTTTTTTAATACACAAGGTAAACCCCGTGATTTAAGGGTAGAAACGTAAATTTATTTATAAATAAATTAAACAAATACCTTATATTTTTCAAAGCAGCATCTACAATGTACTTTCTGCTTACCAAACAGAATCCTTAGAGCGTTTCTCCATTAACCGACACAATAATAAAAACTGGACGTATTTGTCCCTATATCAGAGCTGCCAAGTCTCCGGCTTTTTGGATACCAGTATTTTAATACAGAAAATGTTCTTTTATTTAATTACAACATTCAAACGATTTAAAATAACAGCACTTTCTCTAAGATAATAGTGGTGTGCAAAAAGCCGGAGACTTGGTAAATCTGCTATATATCATTCATTATAAACAAAATAGATATCAAAATTGTTGGAAAAGCAAGTTATACATATGAATGCATTTTGCATGAAACTATGTCGTGTAGTGATAATTGTGTATGATATATCAGTGTTGTGCCAATTAATGGAAAAGCACTTTTAAGGAAGTACAACAGCTATATACCAGACAAACTGCCTACATACAAATATATATATATATATATTAAAATTTATTATCACATAGCATAAACTAAATGTATTTATATAAACAACCCGGATTTAGAAGGAGGGGTTATAGTTATGTTTAGTATAATGTAGTATAAAATAAGGTAATTTTAGTATGTCCATTCATGCATGTAGTATGGCTTGCCTGATGCATATCTGCATGTTCCTCAATTCAAAGAAATTTAAATAACTACTAGCTGCTCTTGGCGACCAGTGTGGTGTCCCTTAAAATTTATGTTTGGGAAAGCAAAGCATTTTATTATGTTACTTTTATTCATAATTTAATTTTCTTTGACTGCCATAAATATAAATAATATAATCCCATAAGCTAATATTAGCTTTGTTGCATTAAAATATCTCAAATTGTTGATTTTCTGTAAGCAAGTAAAACCTATTGTTTTACAATGGAAGCCTATGGGAATTTGGCGAAATGTTAGAGATATTGCCAATCTGGAGTCACTTTTGGCAACTAATTTTGGTTGCTAAATTTGGCGATATATCGCCAACTTGGCGGCATTTGGCTACAGAACGGGGTCCCCCTATGGTAGCCCCCTTATAAGAATGGAGATGCATTAAATGCTGTTCAATAACCAATAAGTTTCGTTTCATTAAGTCATTCGGGCCTTGCTATCAAACAATTAACAAGTAATCGCGATTTCTGTGCCACATTCGATAGCGTAATATATATATATATTTCCTTTAGCAACACTATGCTAAAAGAAAATCATGCGTGATTGTCACTATCTGACTTCGAGGCATGCGTGCTTTTCCACCTGCCGAACTGATCATGATTTTAGCAAATTCAGATTTTTATGATCCTATTTAGAATATTTCGTACTCTAAAAATGTCTAATATTTTAAAGTTGTCATGAAGTTTTCTTGGTACTACTCAGTTATCCCATCGACAAATTTCGCCAAACTATATAAATCACCAAATTATACAAATTGACATAAAACACTAGAACGCCCGGAAATCTTACTCAAGTTTCATAAAAATATTTCGCCCCAGAATTTTCATTTAAAGTTTTTTAACTGATATATCTAACGTAATTCTGCGTTGCTCAAATTTAACTTATTTTGTGAAAAAAATTCTGGTTACAATGGACATTTAATCATGTGGTCTGAGTGGAATCGACTCATTCCGGGCATTCTAGTGTTAAAGAACGAAAGAACAAATAAAGGGTATAGCCGGGTTTCTTATTAAAATATGACCTTGAGTCAACCGAGTCGAGTCCTACATGAATCGATAGCCCTTAAAAAGAAATGCATTTCTCCCTAGTATGAATCTGAAAAACTCAAGCCCATGGGGGTTATGACTCTTAATGTCCGTTTTGGGTTGGGTTGGGTTGATTTTTGACGGCCAATTATCTACACGAGGGATATAGGCCCGGGGGGAGTGCCCTTCGTGGGGGTCTTTCTAAGGGAACCTAATCCGTATTAACGCATGGAAGATCCACGGCTCGAAGAAAACCACGAAAACTCCGAACTATTAGGCCGACGGGCGCGATTGGGATCGAACCCAGCACTTCCCGTCTCCCAGCTTCGAGAGCAGAACCTCTCGGCCACTAATGTCCGTTTTGGAAAAGACAGCTTCGTGACGAAACTGCTGATCGAATTTCAACGAAAAACATGAGGGATGTATAATCTTACCATAAAGGTAGTGGATAATATTCTCTGATTCTTTTCCACAAAAGAACTAGTTTTATTACATTTTTCTTGTTTTTAATTTAACGTTTTAATTAAGAATCTATCAAAATATTTCTGTGACCACCTCAATTTTTGCAGCAAATACTGCGGGGTATGATGTATATTTGTTGTCAGTTTCAACTTTCTACGCAGGGTGCATCATATAAAAAAATTAACCCTTTGAACCCTAAAAAATAATCATCTTCTTTTACATGATTTCTTTTCTGCACCAGTAATAAAGGAAAATAAAATTTGCCTTATTTAATCCAGGCATTTTTGAAATTGTACTTGAAGGAAATCTCATTTTTAAAAAAGTGATGCCGACAAAATAATATATGTGAGAGAGATGCCGGAGTTCAAAGGATTAAAAACGTATTCCGTGAGAGAAGGGGGGGGGGGGTGCCACATCCAAAAATCTCATTTATTTATAAATGAAATGTATTTTGGTACTAGTTTCAAATCAACACAGAGTGAACAGAATATATTAATCATGGAATTCAAAACTGATAGTTATCGTTAACTAAAAAAAATATTTTTTTTTATAAAAAAAGCAATAATGTTAATTATTTTGGCTGTTTTTAAGAAAGTAATTAACAATCAATCGTCATCGCAGTCTTTGTTAATAACATGATTAATGTTTTCAACATCGAAAAGCTTGCTTAAACTCTGTACAGGAACGACAATTTTAGACAGATACCGGGCATGCGAAAGACAGAACTGTATAGCAGCAACATGAGACCAACAACCGACAGTTCTATTACAGTGCCAAGAATATATTCTAGAAGCTGTAGTTCTATTGCTGTTTTCGCATTCGCAGTAAAAACGATTAATGCCGAGTATCCGATCGAGTTTGGTGTGTAGCCAACGTAACATCGATACGAATTGCTGCGTATATGTCGAGATCTTACTTAGAACTTTATAATAGCATTAATTTTTGTTAGGTATTGCAGATGAATTGTGTTGTTTTCATCCACCATTTCGGATAGATAAGAGACAGCTTGAGACAACTGGTAAGAGCCAGTAAAAAGAATTTTGAAGCCATTTTCTATCATTTCTGGAAAATCAAGAACATCCTTCGATTTAAAGTATGCAAATGGCCGTTTACGTCTATTAAAACCTGATTCATTGAGGTAAGAGATGCCAGTGTGTTCACAGCACTTTGCTGTCGTTCCATATGTTCAATAACTTCTTTCTTCAAGCTAGCATCTGAATTCAGACGCTTTCCTAATCTGTTGACTAAAAAGAAGGCTATTCGGAATAATAAACTAACTTTCGGAAAAAGTTTGTTATACTTTATAAAAAATATTTTTTGTAGTTAACGATAACAATCAGTAATGAATTCCATAATTAATATATTCTGTAATATTCTGTGCACGCTGTGTTGATTTGAAACTAATACCAAATGCTCTTGATTTATAAATAAATGTGAGATTAGGGTGAGGCACTCCCCCCCCCCCCTGCCTCCCGGAATAAATTTTTAACACTTTGGACTTTGGAATCTCTTACAAGGATTTTATTCGGTCGGCACAACTTTTTTAGACAAGTTTCCATCATGTACAAAATGCTTGGATGAAGTAAGGCAAATTTTATTTTCCTTTATTACTGGTGAAAAAAATAAATTTTGCTAAGAAAGATGATTAATTTTTATGATTCAAAGGGTTAATTTTTTTATATAATGCACCCTGCGTAGAAAGTTTAATCTGACACCAAATATAATTCATACCCCGCAGTATTTGCTGCAAAAAATTAAGGTGGTCACTGAAATATTTCGATACATTCTTAATTAAAATGTTCAATTAAAAACAAGAAAAATGTAATAACACTTGTTCTTTTGTTGAAAAGAATCTGAAAAAAAATATCCGCTACTTGTATAGTAATATTATACATTCCTTATTTTTTTCGTTGAAATCCTACCAGCAGGTTCTTCGCATTGCACTCTTTTCCAAAACGGACCCCCCCCCCCCCCAAGACTTTGAGGTATAATCTTCAATCTGGGGAGAGATTCATTTCTTTTTAAGGTCTATCGATTCATGTAGGACTCGACTTGGTTGACTCAAGGGCGGCATATTTTACTAGGAAACCCGGCTGTACCCTTTGTATTGCATAATAAATATATAATATATAATAAAAATACAAATAAAACGTCGAAATAAAAGTCACTTCATGACGTAAACACGTGTAACTTGCTTAAGGGGACCGGGTAAGCTCTATCTCCGCCATATTAAAATACAACAAATTTATGTACCTTTTTCTCAGAAATAGTGAAAGATAAATGCATAGATTTTTTAGAGTATTTTGAAGAACATACTTTACGTATTTTAAACAACCAATTTCTTTCTAAGTGAAACAGAAAATTAATTATTAATTATTTATTGAAAGACATTTTTAAATAAGCATTTTTGGTAAAATTTCACTGCCTACAATAAATAATTCTCCACAAATAAATAAATCCCTGTGTTAAAGTATACAATATAACACAAGTATTTAGAAAAATCTGAGTCCTTAAGTTTAATAGATATTGAAAAAAAGGAGCACAAACCTGAAATATCGAAGTTTTGAGAAAAATTCAAAGCTGTGACGCAGTGTTGCCAGTGGGCTACTTTTTTTTAAATCTGATTTCTTGTTCGCACCACTTTTTTGAAATGGTAAAATTCGCTATATTTAATAACATATTAATTAATAGGGAAACAATGGGAATTTCACCACTTTAGAAAAGTGATGCCAATCAAGAAATCTGAATTAAAAAAAGGAGCCCACTGCTGTGAAGTACTACTCTTAGAAAGAATGAAAAAATCCAACACTTGTTTATTAAAAATAAACATATGCAATACATCGTTGAAAAGGTAAAAGCTTAAACTATTTAATGATATAAAAAAGTAAAAATCCATTTTTTGGTCGAATTTCGCTTACCTGGTTCTCTTAACCATTTAGAGACGGCATTCCTTACACAAACTTTATTTGAGTGGCACCGCTTTTTTTAAAAAAGCTCCCTTTAATTGTAAACTACCACAAAATACTCTAATTAAAGAAGACATATATTGAATATTTTTATTAATGGTGCCAAAAACAAATTTCACATGCACATTTCGACGATGCATATATGCATTACCAGCCCCGGAAGGGTTAAAGTCAAGTGAATGCGACATATACGATCAAACATTATTGGCATTTAATCTTATCGATTGGTGATGGATTGTCGGTCGACGGGATAACCAAGTAGTACCATTTTTTTTTTTTTCGTTACTATCAAGTTTTTTGCCGTCAAGTTTCGACGGGTTCCATGAAGTAAAAAAGTAATGTCGCTTAACACTTTGCGGTCCAACCTCGAGTCTGACTCAGGATATTTTTTCTTTACAAAATTTGCTTTTGGCACCAGTAATAAAAGAAAATAAAATTTGACTTATTTAATAAAGGCATTTTCAAAATTATGTAAATGAAGGTCACTTCTTTTTAAAACGTGGTGCCCACCGAATAAAATTTGTGTAAGTGTCACATGAGCGGAAAGGGTTAACTATTAACCCATTAACCACGAGTTCCATTTACACTTTTTAATACCTCGGTACTAGTTGACACCAGTTTTCCCATACTGTAATTTAAAATTATTTAATCTCTCAAAGTTTGCGATTAAATAATAGGAAAATTACCTTATTAAAATACTGGTTTTCATATTTTAAATTTTCGTATTACTTAAACGGTAGATTTTCGTACAAACCGGCGTTAATCCGTTAACACTAGAACCGCCGGAAATTTTACTGAAGTGTCATAAAAATATTTTACACCGGAAATTTTTATTGAAACTACTTAACTTATTTCTCCGTGGTACATTTTAAACTTATTTTAGAAAGTAATTTCTGGTGATAATCGAAATATTTTTGCGGCTCTATTGCTAAGACGACTTAAAATTTTAGTATTATAGTTTTTTCCTATCATAAATTACCTCATAACACCTGACAACTAATAAAGCATGTTTTGAGAAAAGAGTAATATTACTTCTTCTTCCGCTAGACACTTCACTAACAGTGGTGGCCAAAATTGTGGACATTTTTTGAAATTTTCATGTTTTATAACTTTGTGTGCATATAGAATATATTAATTTTCACTTAAATACAAATATATCAAATTCATATATATCAACTTCAAGGAAATTTAATGTCGAATTTAATAATAAAAAAACAGAATTAAAATATCTGCATTACAAAAAAAAGTTACCTTTGCTTTAGCATAAAATACAAATAAAATTAGTTATGAATGCTAAAGTGTATTGTAATTAAAGCTTCTTAGCCATTCACAATGACTCTTCTGGGCACCAATCAAATGTCAGTAGCTAAACTGTAGTATATTTTGATTTCTAAAAAAGGTATTTTGCTGGAATGAGTTTTACAGAAGGCGAATACTAAATAGAATAATGTTTTTTTTTTATATAAATATTTCTATTTTTGCTTAATGGAATATTTTGATTTCTAAAAAAGGTATTTTGCTGGAATGAGTTTTGCAGAAGGCTGAATACTAGTGTAACTAAATAGAATAATGTTTTTTTTATATATAAATATTTCTATTTTTGCTTAATGGAAATAATTTAAAACAATGTCATCAACAACAAGAACTGATTGACCACCTAAAAAAAGAAGCAGATTTGTCATATTGGGAGAAAATGGTCTCTCTTATGATGAAATTGCAAGAAAGGTTGGTGGATCAGTCACTTAATCTGGCGTACGAAAGTTGTGCTTACGTTATGAAGAAAGTAAATCAGTGATAAAAAAGGGCAAGATCAGGCCGAAAAAAAAATGCACGAGTGCTTCTGACTATAGAAAGATTAAAAAGATATTCCTCAAAGACAGAAGAATGTTATCAGTTGCTGTTAGATGTGAAATGAATTCAATGGATATTTCAGTTAGTTCAAGAACAATAAGGAGAAGATTAGCAGGTTTTGAACTGAAAGGCAGATTTCCGAAGAATATTTTTATATCTTCAGCAACGCAAGAAACGAGTTCAGTGGGAAAAAGAACCCATTAAATGGTCAGAAAATCAGTAGAAGCGATTATTCTGGAGCGATGAGAGTAAAATATCATTCTTTAGTAGTGATGGACGAAAATATGTGAGACGTAGTGTAGGGGAAGAGCTGCATCCTAATTTCATTGAAGCAGCTACAAAGAACCCAAAAATGTCATGATTTGGGAATGTATGTCTGCAGATGGTGTGGGCCACATTCAAGTAATTGATAGCATTCTGAATGCAAAAAAGTAATACGTACATCGAAATTCACCTGGAGTCAAAATTCATACCTTCCATCAAGGATCTCTTCTCCAATAAATCAAAATTTATCATTTAGCAGGATCCAGCACTACGTCATACGGCAAAAATATGCAAAGAATGGTTTAAAAATAAAAATAGACAATTATTACCCTGGCCAGGAAACAGCCATGATCTGAATCCTACACAAAATTTGTAGCGACGTTTGAAAATTTTTGTACAAAAAAGCGTCTGTCTAATAAATCGCAACTTATTGAAGCTATAATTTATTCTTGGCATCGTGTGATTAAGTAAGATGAACTCCATACCCTAGTTCTCTCAATGAGGGTTATCCCAGTGTTGCTAGATTGGGGTATTTTAACCCTTTGCGCTCGGCGTGTCTTACACAAATTTTATTCGATCTGCACCACTTTTTTAAAAGAAGTTTCGTTCAAGTACATAAATTCAAAAATGCTCTGATTAAATAAGGTATATTTTATTTTCCTCTATTACTGGTGCCAAAAACAAATTTTGCAAAGAAAGATTATGTCTCCGCAGCGGAGCACTCGAGTGCAAATGGTTAAAATAGATTTGAGATTATTCAGATTAATTGACTGTATCCTTTTCTTAGAAATAGTATAATTCGGCTTCTTCTTCAGAATTTTTAATGTATTTTTAAATAGGCCCAATATTTCCATTTAAAACAAGTTGGAAATTGCTCATCAAACGTGGCAAATTAGGTGCGTTCGTACTATAACTAGTTTTATAAATATTTCTTGAACCGCATATTGTACCGAATGTATATTTTAGTGCACTTCATAAGTGATATCCATTTCATTCTGTTCGAAATGCTGTAACATCATTAAAATGCACTTGAAATAATTTTTTCCCATTGGCCGTAATGTAACGGAAAGATTTTGACAGTCCCTGTAATTAAACTATGCATCCGATTTTCATAAAATTCGAAATTACTCGTCAAAATTTTGCAACAATTATATATTTAAAATTTCAGACCATTCGAAAGGCTGTAACATCATTCAAATGCACTGGAAATATTTTTTCCCATAGGCCGTAATGTAACGGAAAACTTTTGACTGTCCCTGTAATTAAACTATACATCAAATTTTCGTAAAATTTGAAATGGCTCGGCAAAATTGTGTACAATTATATATTTTAAATTTCAAACGATTCGGTTTTGTATTTTTTGCGCTGTTATATGCGGACAGACGGACTAAACGACGACGATAGGTGCTACGTATTTATATAATTACGAACGCACGTACACAAGCGGTGGCAATCAAATATATTGAGACAAAAATGTCCCCAATCTGACAACACTCGGTTATCCTACTAAATATAGAATGTATAAATGTAACTTTAAAATACCGGGTGAGCCAAAAACTCGTTAAAACTTTAAAAACTCATAAAAAACGAAGAAATTATGATAAAGGAAAAAATGAAAAGGAAATAGTTTCTTGCGGTTTGCAGGAAAGGGCTTACAAGGCCGCCGGATTTTTTTTTTTTTTTAGCATAAAACAAATTTAGTTAAAAAATCACATGTAGAGGCCGCTGACGTCACGAAACACAATGGAAAGGATGACAATACGGCTCCATTCATCTGTTCTTCCAATAACAAATGATCAACATGACCTCCAGAACATTCTACGACACAATCAGGTTATGTCGTAGTACCTGTTGATTTTCTTTCGAATCACCAGAGCCCTCTAAATGTGATTTTTAAAACTAAATTTTGTTTTGCTGCTGAAGAAATCCGATTACCTCATAGCTGCCAACTTTTACTCTTTTTTGCTCCCGCTAAAATTTAATAGAGATTTTCGCCTTGTTTAATCGTGAGATTTCGACGATTAAATAAGTCAATATTTACTGTAAAATTTTAGTGGTAGGAAGAAAGCGTAAAAGTTGGCAGCTATGTTACGTTGTGATCCCCTTCTTGCAAACCGCACTCCTTTATCATAATTTCTTCCTTTTTTATGTTTTTAAAAAATTTTACGAAATTTTGGCTCACCAGGTATAAAGAAATCTAAGATAGATCTTATATTTTATAAGCGTAACTTTTTTCGTAATACAGTTATTTTAATTATGTTTTTTCTATTAAATTCTACATTAAATTTCCTTCAATTTGATATATAAACATTTGCATTTAAGTGAAATTTATTATATTTTTCAAGCACACAATGTTATAAAGCATGAAAATTTCAAAAAATGTCCACATTTTTTGCCACCGCTCTATATCGATAGGCATTTGATGTACAAATTTTTTAATTAATATAATATAGTAAAACTGCCGAATTATGCGAATGCGAGAAAACTGATGGATAGATTTCGAAAACTTTATTTCCAAAATTCTCAACTTATCATTAAGCACGTGTAGCACTCAGTATTTTGTAATATCACATTTTCCGAACAGCAATACGTTGGCTTAGTTTCAGAAATTCTGTAATAATTGGGTTGGCAACTAAGTTCCCGCCGTTTGTTTAAATACACTTTTTCTACCGGAATCCATATTTTGTTTTGTTTTTTTTGATCGAGTTAATTTATATTAAAATTCACATCGTTAGAATCTAATGTCGACTATGAAATAGCAAGTGGGTTGGCAAATGTGTTCTCTCCGTGTTCTTAAATATATTTTTTCTTCCGAGTCAGCATTTTTTTGATCGTGTTAACCCCTTGAGGGGCGCCGTTTGCAGTCTGCAAACGGCTAATTTTAATGCCTAAATATTCAAATGGTACCAGTAATATTTTAGTATAATTTCGATCTCATAATAAACATGAAAAAAAAGCTTTTGATTATTTTCAAATAAATTTGTTTGTTAATTGCGGTGTGAATTAATTATTTCAACATTTTTTGAGCAGAAATGCCTTGCCCCTGAAAGGGTTAATTTATGTTAGATTTCAGATCATTAATCCATTAAAGACTGACGTTGCGTTTTCGCAACATTATGTTTTCGTTTTTTTAAACATTTTTCATACCAGTAAAAGAGAAAAGTTAAATTTGCCTTATTTAATTAACGCAGTTCAGTGATTCATTCACAAAATAAAAGTAAAGGTTTAACAAAAAATGGTGTGAACTGAATAATATTCCAGTAAAACATGCTGGTCCTTAATGGGTTAACTCTTTGCACTCGTACGTCCAGTCTGACTAGACACCTTCTTCTTTGCAAAATTTGTTTTTGGCACCAGTAATAAAGGAAAATAAAATACGCCTTATTTAATTACAGATTTTTAAAATTCTGTACTTGAAGGAAACTTCTTTTTAAAAGTTGTGTAAACCGAATAAAATTTGTGTAAGAGACGGCCGAGTCGAACGGGTTAAAATGGAATGGCAACTATGAAATGGCAACTGGGTTGGCAACTGTGTTGGCAACTAAGTTTCCGCAGTTTTTAAAAAAAATTTTAAAGCGTATTTTTCAATAAAAATAACAAATAATTAATCAGCAATGTATTCTCCATTGTTGTTTAGAATCCCTTCCCAATGTTCAACAATATTTTCAATATCTCGTTGGCAGAAATCCCCCGGTTTCGAATCGAAAAATTCATCCAACCAAGCTCTCAATTATGCATTAGTATTGAACGAAACTCCGCGCATAGCATTTTATAGAGATCGAAAAAGGTGGAAATTCGTTGGTGACAAATCAGGAGAGTACGGCGGGTGCGGCAGCACTTCCGAGCCATGACTTTGAATGGATTCCTTGGTCATATTGGCGATATGAGGGCGGGCGTTGTCGGCAGCAAAAGAACTTCATGCTGCAGATTAGGACTGAGGATGTCATTAGATCTAGCTCCTCACTACGGATATTCAATCCGTTTTAATCTTGTTTAATTATAAATCTATCATAATGATAGCAGTGCGTTACTTCAGACTTAATAATAAGCTTGCTAATTTACACACTCATTTAATTAGAAATTACAAATAAAAAAATAAGTTAACAGATAAGAATTTCTCCATGTGACATGCACATTGTATAAGCGGTGGAGTCAATCGTTTTTTAGCGCGTGCAACAACAGCGACGATCAGTTCACAACTGCCTCTCTTCTCTTCTGTTCCAAAAGGTCTTTTCAAAGTAGCGTATGTGGCGCCATCTGTCGCCTACTTGTTAATTAAAAAATGTTTATTATTGTAGAACGGCGGAAGTCACCTCAGCACCCCCTTCCTAGTGCAAACGATATGTCAATGTTCTACTAAACGATCTGGAAATCGGACAGTTCGGCCAGATCGTGTGGTACGAGACGGTTCCGAGTCACAAGTTGAAGCCCTTGTCTCAGAGGTTGAGGGTTCAGGGATGGAGGCTGTTGATTCAGGGATATGTGCGTCGTTCACTAAGAAGGCCGGCTTCAGTCTATCCAGTGAAATGTTGACAATTTTACCTTTTATGGCTATTTTAAAAAGTTTATCACCTCGCTGGATGACCTCAAAAGGTCCATCATAAGGTGGTTGGAGGGATTGTTGCATACCGGCATGGCGCACAAATACATGGGTACACGTGTTGAGGTCCTGTGATACAAAAGGTTTTATGCGATGATGGGACTTTGTTGGCAGTGGTTTGAAATCCTGGAAAATGTTCCTTAATCGCTGGACCAATTCTTCAGGGCTTTTAATAAGGGAATTGTCGTCAAAAAAATCTCCAGGCAGTCGGAGTGCAGACCCAAAAACAAGTTCTGCTGGTGAAACTTTTAGGTCTGTTTTCAGTGCAGCACGAAACCCAAGTAACACTGTTGGTAGTACCTCGGTCCATTTTTCAGTTCGTCTAGCTTTTAATGCACATTTTAGGGGCCTGTGCCAATTTTCAATAATCCCATTACTCTGTGGGTGGTATGTTGATGATCGGTACTTTTTAGCACCTAGCAGTTGAGCTAATTGTTTAAAAAGTTCAGACTCAAACTGTCGGCCTTGATCAGTGGTGATCTTTTCAGGACAACCAAAACGAGCAATCCATTCGGAGAGAAGTGCAAATGAAACTGGTTGTGCCGTTATGTCACTTAGTGGATATGCCTCTGGCCAGCGTGTTGCTCTATCAATTACAGTTAAACAATACCTTTTACCGTTTGATTCTGGTAAAGGCCCAATTATATCTAAATGTATGTGTGAAAATCTATCTGTTGGAAGGTCAAATTTTCCCAACTCAGTTTTCGTGTGCTTAGTGATTTTGGAGCGTTGACAATCCAAGCATTCACGAGCCCAAGTTCGGCAATCTTTAGCTAGGGAAGGCCAAATAAATCTTTGTAGGCCAAATAAATCTAAATAGATTTACACTACTTTTAGTTCCAGGATGGGAAAGTGCATGTAAATTCCAAAATGCCTGTTTTCTAAAGTTAGGGGTTAAATATGGGCGTGCTTTGCCTCTAGAAATGTCACAATAAATTTCTGTTGTAGAATTAGGAAGGGTGATTAATTTGAGTTCCAAACTGGATTGACCGCTTTGCATAAGGTCTTTAAGTTCTGCATCCTCTTTTTGCTCGATACTTAACTTGTTATAATCTATAGGAGTAGGCATTTGTATTTCATTAATTCGAGATAGTGCGTCTGCTGCCGTGTTTTGGTTTCCATTTACAAATTGTATATCAGTGGTGAATTCTGATATAAATGATAACCACCGACTTTGTCGGTTAGTGTAATTATCAGTTCTTTTTTTAAATGCATAAACAATAGGTTTGTGATCAGTGTAGATGGTGCACTGACGGGCTTCCAAAAAGTGTCTAAAATGTTTAACCGATTCATAAATCGCTAACAACTCACGATCAAAACTAGAATATTTTAATTGTGTTTCATTTAGACGTCTGGAAAAAAATGAAAGTGGTTTTAGGCCCTTTTCTGTTTCTAAACTTAATGTAGAACCAATAGCAAAATCACTAGCATCCGAATGAAGCACTAATTGGCCATCGTTTGTAGGAAATGCAAGAGTTGCGTCAGTTAAGGCTTTTCTTGAAGCTTCAAAAGAATTTATAGCATTTTCGGACCAATCAATAGGGGTTGAATCTTTCTTTTTGGCTCCTCGCAACAAATCTGTTAAGGGTGCGAGAATAATTGCAGCATTGCGACAAAAACGTCTAAAATAATTGAATAATCCAATTTATTTGCGAAGTTCCAAAAGAGTTTCTGGTCGCGGATATTGCTTAATAATTTCAACTTTGGATTGAAGAGGCCGAATTCCGGTTGGAGAAATTTCATGCCCTAAGAATCATACATTAGTTTGTTTGAAAACACTTTTTGAAACATTTATGTTTAGTCCGTATTTAGAAAGTCTGCTCAGAACAGCTCGTATATGTTCTAGGTGTTCAGATTCGTTTTCCGAAAAAATTAAAATGTCATCTAAATAAGCGATAGCAAATGGAAGATCGTAAAGAACTTCGTTAATAAATCTTTGAAACGTGTTTGCTGCACATTTTAACCCAAAGTTTAAATACAGAAATTCAAAGCTTCCAAAAGGAGTTATTACTGCCGTTTTAGGGATATCTTTTTCATTTACAGGAATGTGAAAATAAGCGCGGACTATATCTAGTTTTGAAAAAATTTTCTTTCCATGGAGAATATTTGTAAGATCATGAATGTGAGGTATTGGGTAACGATCCGGAAGAGTTACTGAATTTAACCGTCGATAATCACCACAAACTCTGTAAGAACCATCCGGTTTTGGTACAACATGAATAGGAGATGCCCATGGAGATTTTGAAGGGCGACATATACCCTCATCCATAAGATATTGGAATTCTTTTTTAACTTCCTTTAAAATTTTTGGATGTAAGCGGCGAGGTTTGGAATAAAGTGGAGGTCCCGTAGTTTCTATGTGATGAACTGTGTCATGACATGATGGTTTCTTAAAATTTGGAATGGGGTTTAAGAGGTCTGGGAATTCTTCAAATATAGTTTTAAAAGACATGTATTCAGAAATCAGTTTAATTTGGGACTGAGTTGTGCAAGTGAGTTCACCTTTAGTGGACAATCCAGTTACAGAATCAATTAATCGGAATTTGTGTAAATCTACAAGCAAAGCAAAATGTCTTAAAAGGTCGGCTCCAATTATAGGGCAAGAGACATTTGCAATAACGAATGACCACCTGAAATTCCTTCTCAAGCCAATATTTAGGTCCATGAGTTTGTTTCCATAAACAGGAATTTTGGATTTATTTGCAGCGTAAAGATAATTAGAAGGGTTTTGTTTACTTAACTGCTTTGAGGCGGGGATACAAGAAATATCACTACCGCTGTCAATTAGAAATTTTAAACCCGAGTTTTTATCAAAAATATGTAATCTACATTGTTCTAATGCTGCTACGCCAAGGGTATTTTCGCTTGTTGACCTAGCAGCGGCCACTAGTTTTTTTGAATTTCGTTAAAAGTACAAGGTTGGCGGCACTTTTTTGCTTCACTACCAAATTTATGATGATAATAACATAAACCAGAGGATGAATCAGATGAATCTTGTTTACAATTCGGCACTCCTGAACCGTCTATTTTGACTATAGTGCCTTTCTCTGTAATGCGGCCACCCGCGAGACATCGATCGCCTAAACACATTTTTGGATAATTCTGAAATTTGCAGTGTTAATTGGTCGATCTGCGTTTGTAATTTTGAGACTGCGTTTTGTTCGCTTTGCGAAGTTTCAACGGGTTTAGAAACGGCATACACAGCAGATTCCGATTTAATTTCGTTTATTTTGTCAGCTAAGATTGCTATTTCCTGTAAAGCAGCGCTTGAAACTGACAAAATCGCTTGTGTATGTGTCGGCAAACGCTCTAGCCAAATTGTTTTTAGAAAGTCTTCGGAAACTGAATTTTGCGCTAATTCTTTCATTTGCCGCAACAAAACAGAAGGCCTTTTATCACCTAACACTAATTCGGAAAGTAATTTACGAATTTGCTGAGACTGCGAATCAGAAAATTCTTTAATTAGTCTATCTTTTAAAGCAGTATATTTATCATCCTGAGGCGGATTTAGAATTAAATCTGTTACTGCCCTTAAAGTATCAGTATCGATAGCAGATAATAAATAATTATATTTTGTAACGTCGTTTGTTACTTGCGCGACGGCGAAATTTGCTTCGACTTATACAAACCATACCGAAATATTACTTTTCCATAAGGGAGGAATTTTAACAGCTACCCTAGCAAGATTTTCTGGCGGAGCAGCAATACTATCATCAGGCATTGTGAAAGTATAATTGGGCAATAAATGATAGATAAAGCACTAATTAAATAAATACACAATTTAGCAATAATATTTTGAACATTAAGGACGTTGGGCTCGAAAAATTTTAACTACATAAAATCATTAATAAATTAAATAAGTTGGCCAGAGAATACCACATATTAACACAGAAAATGGCACATACCGTTGATTTTTGCAGCTTTGCACACCTGGTAAACTTCCATCATAAGCGATCAGAAGGGCTTGTTTTAGTCCAGTCACCAGTTGAGGATGTCATTAGATCGAGCTCCTCACTACGGATATTCAATCCGTTTTAATCTTGTTTAATTATAAATCTATCATAATGATAGCAGTGCGTTACTTCAGACTTAATAATAAGCTTGCTAATTTACACACTCATTTAATTAGAAATTACAAATAAAAAAATAAGTTAACAGATAAGAATTTCTCCATGTGACATGCACATTGTATAAGCGGTAGAAACAATCGTTTTTTAGCGCGTGCAACAACAGCGACGATCAGTTCACAACTGCCTCTCTTCTCTTCTCTTCCAAAAGGTCTTTTCAAAGTAGCGTATATGGCGCCATCTGTCGCCTACTTGTTAATTAAAAAATGTTTATTATTGTAGAACGGCGGAAGTCACCTCAAGGACTTTTCTCTTGAATAGCCGTGTTGAGTCGTTTCATTTGTCGCCCACAGAGTTCCGCGTTGACTGTTTGGTTCCGTTCAAGCAATTCGTAATGGATAATCACTTCCCAGTCCCACCACACGCACAACATCTTTTTACGTAGATGAAGATCTTGTTTCACGTGTGGTGTTGGTAATTTACCGGGGCTAAGCCATTCCATGCGCTGCTACATATTAACGCTTGTTTTAAGAAAATAATTAACAATCAATCTTCATCGCAGTCTTTGCTAATAACAGGATTAATGTTTTCAACATCGAAAAGCCTGCTTAAAATTTGTGCAGGACGGACAATTTTAGACAAATACCGGCCGTGCGAAAGATAGAACTGTATAGCAGCAACATGAGGACAACAACCGACCGTTCTATTGCTGTTTTCGCATTCGCAGTAAAGACGTTTAATGCCCGAGTATGCGATCGAGTTTGGTGTGTAGTCAACGTAACATCGATACGGTTTGCTGCGTATGTGTCGAAATCTTACTTAGAACTCAGTAATAGCATTATTTTCTGTTAGGTATTGCACATGAATTGTGTTGTCTTCACCCACCATTTCGAATAGACAAGAGACAGCTTGAGACAACTGGTAAGAGCCAGTAAAAAGAATTTTGAAGCCATTTTCTATCATTTCTGGAAAATCAAGAACATCCTTCGATTTAAAGTTTGCAAATGGCCATTTAAGTCTATTTAACCTAATTCATTGAGGTAAGAGATGCCAGTATGTTCACAGCACTTTACTCTCGTTCCATATGTTTAATAACTTTTTTCGTCAAGCTAGCATCTGAATTCAGACATTTTCCTAATCTGTTGGCTAAAAGGAAGGCTAATCGGCATAATAAACGAACTTTTGGAAAAAGTTTGTTAAACTAAAAATATTTTTTGTAGTTAACGATAATAATGAGTTATGAATTCCATAATTAATATATTCTGTAATATTCTGGCGACGCTGTGTTGATTTGAAACTAATACCAAATGCACTCGATTTATAAAAAAATGTGAGATTAGGGTTAGGCGCTCCCCCCACCTTCCTGAATAAATTTTAACACTTTGGACTTCGGAATCTCATACATGAATTTTATTCGGTCGGCACCACTTTTTTAAACGTGTTTCCTTCAAGTACACAATTTCAAAAATACACGGATCAAATAAGGCAATTTTCCTTTATTACTAGTACAAAAAACAAATTTTACTAAGAAAGATGACTAATTTCTAGGGTTCAAAGGTTAATTTTTTATATGATGCACCTTGCGTAGAAAGTTGAAACTGACACTAAATATACATCATACCCCGTAGTATTTGTTGCAAAAAATTAAGGTGGTCACTGAAATATTTCGATAGGTTCTTAATTAAAATGTTCAATTAAAAACAAGGAAAATGTAATAAAACATGTTCTTTTGTTGAAAAAAATCTTAAAATATTATCCGCTATTTGTATGGTAATATTATACATCCCTTATTTCTTTCGTTGAAATCCGACCAGCAGTTTCGTCACATTGCACTCTTTTCCAAAACGGACATTAAGGGTCATAACCCCGCAAGGCCTTGAGGTATAAATTTCAAACTGGGGATAAATTCTTTTCTTTTTAAGGGCTATCGATTCATGTAGGACTCGACTTGGTTGACTCAAGGGCATATTTTACTAAGAAACCCGGCTATACCCTTTGTATAACATTATTAAAAATACAAATAAAACGTCCAAATAAAAATCACTTGGTGACGTAAACACGTTTAACTTGCTTAAGGGGACCGATTAAGCTCGTTCTCCGCCAAGTCAAAATACACCAAATTTATGTACATTTTTCTCAGAAATGGTGAAAGATAGAGGTCTAGATTTTTAGAGTAGTTTGAAGAACATGCTTTACATATTTTAACAGAACATTTTTCTTCTAAGTGAAGCAGAAAATTAATTATTAATTATTTATTGAAAGAGATTTTTAAATTGGCATTTTTGGTAAGAAATCCATGCCTAAAATAAATATTTCTCAACAAATCATTAAATCCCTGTGTTAAAGTATGCAATATAACATAAGTATTTAGAAAAGTCTGAGTTCTTAAGTTTAATAGATATTGAAAAAGAGGAACACAAACCTAGAAAATCGAAGTTTTGAGGAAAAGTCAAAGCTGTGAAACACTGTTGCCTAGGCTGGCTACTTTTTTTAATTCTGATTTCTTGATTGGCACCACTTTTTTGAAATGGTAAAATTCGTTAAAATTAATAACATATTAATTAAGGCGAAAACAATGGGAATTTTAGCACTCCAGAAAACTGGTACCAATCAAGAAATTTGAATTTTAAAAATGTACTCCACAGCTGTGAAGCTTAGAAAGAATGAAAAAAATCCAACACTTTTTTTTTATATAATAAACATATGTAATACATCGTTGAAAAGATAAAAGCTTAAACTATTTAATGATATAAAAAGTAAAAATGGATTTTTTAGTCGAATTTTGCTTACCTGGTCCCCTTAACCTTTAGAGACGGCATCCCTTACTCAAATTTTATTTGGTCGGCACCCCTTTTTTTAATCAGTTCCCTTTACTTGTAAAATACCATAAAATGCTCTAATTAAAAAAGAAAAATAATTCACATTTTTATTAATGGTGCTAAAAACAAATTTCACATGCACATTTCGACGATGCATATATGCATCACCCGTCCCGAAAGGGTTAAATTCGAGTGAATGTGACATTTATGATCAAAAATTATTGGCATAAATAATGGTTTATATATATGGTTTATTTATTTATATATAAATAATAATATCTTATAGTTTGGTGATGGATTTTTGGTTTGCGGCATAACAAAGTAGTACCATTTTTTTTTTTACATATGTATCTATCAAGTTGTTTGCCGTTAAGGTTTGACGGGTTCCATCTAGTAATAAATAAAGTCGGTTAACACTTTGCCGTCCAACCCCGGGTCTGACTCAGGATAATTTTTCTTTACAAAATTTGCTTTTGGCACGAATAATAAGGTAAAATAAAATTTGACTTATTTAATTAGAGCATTTTCAAAATTGTGTAAATGAAGGTAAAGTCTGTTTAAAAAGTGGTGCCAACCGAATAAAATTTGTGCAAGAGTCACCGGAGTGGAAAGGGTTAACTATTAACCCATTAACAACGAGTTCCATTTACACTTTTTAATAACTCGGTACCAGTTCAAACCAGTTTTCCCATACAGTAATTTAAACCTATTTAATCTCTCAAAGTATGCGATTGAAGTAATAGGAAAATTTCCGTTCTAAAATACTGGTTTTCATATTTAAAATTTTAGCATTATTTAGATGGTAGGTTTTCGTACCAACCGGCGTTAATGACTTAAAATTTTAGTATTATAGCTTTTCCCAATTATAAATTACCTCATAACACCTGACAACTAATAAAGCATTTTTTGAGCAAAGCGTAATATAACATCTTCTTCCGCTAGACACTTCACTAACGGTGGAGGTCAAACCTGTGGACATTTTTTTAAATTTTCATGTTTTATAACTTTATGTGCTTATAGAATATATTAATTTTCACTTAAATACAAATATATCAAAGTCAAGGAAATTTAATGTCGAATTTAATGATAATAAAAAAATAGAATTAAAATATCTGCATTACAAAAAAAGTTACGTTTACTTTAGTATAAAATACAAATACAATTAGTTATGAATGCTAAAGTGTATTGTAATAAAAGCTTCTTAGCCAATCACAATGAATCTTCTGAGAACCAATCAAATGTCAGTAACTAAACAGTAGCATATTTTGATTTCTAAAAGTGGTACATTGCTGGAATTAATTTTGAAGAAGGATGAATACTAGTTTAATAAATAGAATAATGTTTTTTCTTTCTATATATTTCTATTTTTGCTTAATGGAAATAATTTAAAACAATGTCATCAAAAACAAGAACTGATTGGACGCCTAAAAAAAGAATCAGAATTGTCATATTGGGAGAAAATGGTCTCTCTTATGATGAAATTGCAAGAAAGGTTGGTGGATCAGTTGTGCTTATGTTATGAAGAGAGTAAATCTGTGATAAATAAGGCAACATCACGCCGAAAAAAAATGCACAAGTGCTTCTGACGATAGAAAGATTAAAAGGATATGCCTCAAAGATAGATGAATTTTATCAGATGCTGTTAGATGTGAAATTAATTCAATTGGTATTTCAGTTAGTTTAAAAACAATAAGGAGAATATTAGCAGATTTTGTTCTGAAAGGTAGAATTCCCAAGAATTATTTTTAAATCTTCAGAAACGCAAGAAATGAGTTCAGTGGGCAAAATAACCCATTAATTGGTCAGAAAATCAGTGGAAGGGATTATTCTGGAGCGATGAGAGTAAAATATCGTTCTTTGGCATTGATGGACAAAAATATATGAGACGTAGAGTAGGGGAAGAGCTGCATGATTGCATTGAAGCAGCTACAAAGAACGCAACATTGACTTTTTCTGAAAAGTTCGATTTTTCAGGTTTGTGGTCCTTTTTTTCAATATGTATTAAACTAAAGAACTCTGATTTTTCTAAATACTTATGTTATCGATCATACTTTATCAGAAGGATTTAATGATTTGATGAGAATTATTTATTTTAGGCAGTGAAATATTCTTCCCAAAAATGCTAATTTCAAAATGTCTCAATAAATAATTAATAATTAATTTTCAGTTGCGCTTAGAAAGAAAATGGTCTGTTAACCCTTTCAGGGGTGGTAGTATATTTATGAAACCGCTTAATTTTAATTCTAAAACGTCACTATGGCACCAGAATTTTGATAAAATATTTTCCATTTAATGTGAAAGTGAAATATAGCCTTTTTCATATTTCCAATTAAATTTGTTTGCAAATTGCGGTGCCGCTCATTTAATTCAACACTTTAGCATTAAAAATTCTTTGCCCCTGAAAGGGTTAAAATACGTAAAGCATGTTATTTAAACTACTCTAAAAAATCTAGACCTCTACCTTTCACCATTTCTGAGAAAAGGTACATGAAGTTGATGTATTATAACATGGCCGAGATAGAGATTACCCGACATCCTTCAAAGGGTAAAGATGTCATTCTTCAACCAGGGTTCGTACGGATCAGGGAATTTTCAAGGTGATATCGTTGGTACGATGTCAAAATATCCAATAGGAAAACTGCGTTGCCATTGGGCTACTTTTCTTAATCCAGAATTCTTTATTGTCACCACTTTTCTTAAAAGTTAAAATTCCGCTCGTTTTCGTCATCATTAGCATGTCATTAATTAAGGCGAATTTTACTATTTCAAAAAAAGTGGTGCAAATCAAGTAATCAAAATTTAAAATAATTACCCCACTGGCAACACTGTTTTCAAACTGAATAGTTTGACATGGTATCAATGATAAATCAGGACATTTTTCACAGAAAAATAAACCTAGATTAAAAGCTCGAAATTTCTTCTTATTTACGGAAAGATTTTCTATAAGAAAATACTGGTACAGAAGAATTTCCTGGTCTGGAAACTGCAGGACCCGTACGAACCCTTTTCAACTTGCCTTTTTGAGCAATTTTCAATATGAATGAAAATATTTCAAGACTGTACACTACAGCTGGGGGTGTCACACTGTGGCCCGCCTGTTATCAGTAACTTTTTAAAGAAATTGTCGACTTCTTGAATGGCAGAGATTTGAAGATTAGATAAGGCAGTTATTTCTGTAAAATTTTAGTGGTCCCTGGCGGTCCACAGTTTGACACCCCTGCTTTTCAGGTTAGCAAGGGGTGATTTCTATATATACAGAGCTGCCAAGTCTCCGGCATTTTGTATAAACAGTATTTTAATACAGAAAATGCTCTTTTATTTAATTGGAACATTTAAGGGATTTAAAAGAACAACATTTTCTTTAAGATAATAGTGGTGTGGAAAAAAGCCGGAGACTTGGCAACTCAGCAAATATAAATACTGTAACGCTTCAATCCGACAGTTTATGTATGTTTGTGATGAAAACTTTAACCCATTTCACTCGAGAAGTGACTCTCACTCACCACTGGTGCAGCCAAGTGTCTTGCGTAATTTGGACCTCCAAATGCCTTGAACACCAGTATCTTAAATAATTTTCTTATTCTTATCTAATGGCAGAGTTATTTGCGATTAAAGATGGAGAAATAATCTATAAGAAATAAGTGTTATCCAGAAAATTTGGAGTCCTGATTTACTCGTGAAACCTGGCAACACTAGTGATGAGTTAGAGTCACCTCACGAGTGCAAAGAGTTAAAAATATCATCTGAGATAAATATGATCTTACTTAGAACTTTGTAAAAGCAATAATTTCTGTTAGGTATTACAGATGAATTGTGTTGTCTTCACCCACCATTTCGGACAGATAAGAGACAGCTGGAGACAACTGGTAAGAGGCAGTAAAAGAGGCAGAATTTTGAGGCCATTTTCTATCGTTTCTCGAAAATGAAGAACATCCGATGATTTAAAGTTTGCAAATGGCCGTTTACGTCTATTAAAACCCGATTCATTGAGGTAAAAGATGCGAGTGTGTTCATAGCACTTTGCTGTCGTTCCGATTATTCAAAAACTTCTTTCGACAAGCTAGCATCTGATATCATACTCTTTCCTAATCTGTTGACTAAAAAGAAGGCAATTCGGCATAATTAAAGAACTTTTGGAAAAAGTTTCTTATACTTTATAAAGAATATTTTTTGTAATAAACGATAACAATCAGTTATGAATTCCGTAATTAATATATTTTGTAATATTCTGAGCACGCTGTATTGATTTGAAACTAATAGCAAATGCGCTTGATTTATAAATAAATGTGAGATTAGGGTGAGGCACCACCCTTCCCCACATCCCGGAATAAATTTTTAACACTTTGGTCTTCGGAATCTCTTACACGAATTTTATTTGCTCTGCACCACTTTTTTTGAACAAGTTTCCTTCAAGTACACAATTTCAAAAATGCTCGGATGAAATAAGGCAAATTTTATTTTCCTTTATTACTGGTGCAAAACACAAATTTTGCTAACAAAGATGATTAATTTTTAGGGTTCAAAGGGTAAATTTTTTTACATAATGCACCCTGCGTAGAATGTTGAAACTGACACCAAATATACATCATACCCCGTGGTATTTGCTGCAAAAAATTAAGGTGGTCACTGAAATATTTCGATAGATTCTTAATTAAAATGTTCAATTGAAAACAAGAAAAATGTAATAAAACTTGTTCTTTGTTTAAGAAAAGCTGAAAAAATTATCCGCTATTTGCATAGTAATATTATACATTCCTTATTTTTTCGTTGAAATCCTACCAGCAGTTTCGTCTCATTGCACTCTTTTCCAAAACGGACATTAAGGGTCATAACCCCCCAAGGCTTTGAGGTATAAGCTTCAAACTGGGGAGAAATTCATTTCTTTTTAAGGGGTATCGATTAATGTAGGACTCGACTTGGTTAACTTAAGAGTATATTTTACTATGAAACCCGGCTCTATCATTTGTAAAAATTAATAAAATTACAAATAAAACGTCGAAATAAAAATCACTTGATGACGTAAAGATGTGTAACTTGTTTAAGGGGACTGGGTAAGTTCTATCTCCTCCATGTTAAGATACACCAACTTTATGTACCTTTTTCTAAAAAATGGTGAAAGATAGATGTCTAGAATTTTTATAGTAGTTTGAAGAACATGCTTTACGTATTTTAACAGAAAATTTTCATTCTAAGTGTCACAGAAAATTAATTATTAATTATTTATCGAACAACATTTTTAAATTAGCATTTTTGGTAAAATTTCACAGCCTAAAATAAATAATTCTCAACAAATCAATAAATCTCCGTGATAAAGTATACAATGTAACATAATATAAGTATTTAGAAAAATCTGAGTTCATAAATTTAATAGACATTGAAAAAAAAGGAACACAAACCTCAAAAATCGAAGTTTTGAGAAAAAGTCAATTAAAACTGTGAACCAGTGTTGCCAGTGGACTACTTTTTTTAAATTCTGATTTCTTGATTGGCACCACTTTTTTGAAATGGTAAAATTCGCTATATTTAATAACGTATTAATTAAGGCGGAAACAATGGGAATTTTACTACTTCAGAAAAGTGGGGCCAATCAAGAAATCTGAATTTTAAAAAAGGAGCCCACTGCTGTGAAGTGCTCTTAGAAAGAATGGAAAAATCCAACACTCTTTTTTTATATATAAACATATGTAATAAATCGTTGAAAAGATAAAAGCTTAAACTATTTAATGATATAAAAAACTAAAAATAGATTTTTGATCGAATTTCGCTTACCTGTTCCCCTTAACCGTTTAGATACGGCATCCCTTACACAGATTTTATTTGGGTGGCACCGCTTTTTTTAAGCTGTTCCCTTTACTTGTAAAATACCATAAAATACTCTAATTAAAAAAGACAAATATTACATATTTTTATTAATGGTGCCAAAAACAAATTTCACATGCACATTTCGACGACGCATATATGCATCACCCGTCCCAAAAGGGTTAAAGTCGAGCGAATGTGACATATAGGATCAAACATTATTGGCATTTAATCTTATAGTTTGGGGATGGATTTATGGTCGTTGGGAAAACCGAGTAGTACCATTTTTTTTTCATTGTTGTTACTATGAAGTTGTTTGCCGTCAAGGTTTAACGGGTTCCATCTAGTAAAAAATAATGTCGCTTAACATTTTGAGGTTCGACCCCGAGTCTGACTCAGGATAATTTTTCTTTACAAAATTTGCTTTTGGCATCAGTACTAAAATAAAATAAAATTTGACTTATTAAATTAGAACATTTCCAACATTGAGTATATGAAGTTTACTTCTTTTTAAAACGTTTTGCCAACCGAATAAAATTTGTGTAAGAGTCACCGGAGCGGAAAGTGTTAACTATTAACCCATTGACCACGAGTTTCTGTTAGACTTTTTAATACCTCGGTAACAGTTGACACCAGTTATCCCATACTGTAATTTAAACTTATTTAATCTCTCAAAGTTTGCGATTAAGTAATAGGAAAATTTCCTTACTAAGATACTGGTTTTCCTATTTATGATTTTCGCATTACTTAAATGGTAGGTTTTCGTACCAACCGGCGTTAAGGTTAGTTGGGGCAACTGGGCTGTGATTTTACAATGTGACCATGGAGCTTCTGAAAATTTAGCTTAAAAAAGCTAATGTTCATTTGAATTAAAGTCTGAACTTCTTTAAATGTGTTCAGTTAGGTTTCCTCTATCAGACATAAATGCTCAAAATTACATTTTAATATTTAAAAGTCTAAAATTATGCATATTTCATCTTTCTTTCCTCATGGGTCCAGTATCCCCATAAAAATGGGCTAAGTGGACCAGGAGGGTCTATGTTCCACACACATTTATTTTTTTTTTCTTATGGGATATCAGGTCCTGTTTGAAAAAGTGTAAACAACTTTAAAAAATTTAAACCAGGCAGACCATGTAAATTATATAATAACTAAAGAGCGTTGTAAGGGAATCCTCTGCTATCAATGTGTCTAAAAAAATCACTAAAAGTGAAAATATTAGATTTATTTATACCAAAAACATAAAAATTAAGTAAGTACTTATGTACTTAAATATTTAGTAATAAGTATAAAATAATAAGTATAAAAGACACATGGGTATTTTAAGGAAAACAATAGCAAGGTAAATCTATGAACAAACTGCTACGTAAGTACTTAAGTACTTTATCTGTACCCAGGGGTCGCATTATATAGGGAAAATTTTATTGTTCCTACCAGAACCCTTAATGAGTTACCTTTATCATCGTTTTATTTAACATATTCTAAAGAAAGGTGCGATGAAGATATTATTTTCAAAATTGTGGTAGGAACAATAAAAGATTCCCTAAAGAATGCGATCCCTGTGTATCGTACAATTTCAAGGTTGGCTATCTCGCTTTCAGCAACAAGGTACTTGCATTCGTAAAATATTGAAATAATTTACCAAACACCAGTATTTACAAAAAAAATCTATTTGTAAAGTTACAGTACAAGTTAAAGTATATTTTCGCGTACTTAATAAAAGAGAAATTTTCATTATAAAATTCCGGTGTGAATGTGGCAATTAGGGTTTACAATTATGTGATGCCATAACGGCATCACCGCCTCTCAAGGGATGAAGAAATTTGGTTTCATACCACCCAATAAGCTTTTTTTTATTTTATTACGTAATTTTAATAAAGTATTCAATAATTTTCTTTATTGTGAGCAAAAAACAACGGAGAAATTTATTTTCCGTAAAAAGAGAAACTCAAAAAAATTATTTATAACTGTTGGGGTAACTGGATCCAGCATGGTCCAGTTACCCCGGATACATGTACCAGTTACTCCATTCCTGAAAAAATTTGGGGGTAACTTCGACACCGGCCTTACATTTGACACATTAAGTAAATAGGCATAGATACCTAATAATTTTAATGCAGTGCCTTATAATTTTAATGCCTAATCTTTAAAAAAGAAGATTTTTTAATAAAAGTACTTACAGTATTTTAATAAAAAGCCGAGGGAGTTCAACCATACATACGTTGTTTTTTAAAAAGAAATGTAAATTTTTGACAACCTATCACAGTAAAGTGAGAGTTATGATTGAGTTGACACACGTTGTTTTGGAAAGTAGAGATTAAGGTGCATTGTTCACGAAACCTAAAACTTAAAAAGCATCAACAGTTTTTTTTTATAAAATAGCCTATGGCCCAGTTATCTCGTGGTTTCAGTTACCCCAACTAACCTTAATGAGTTAGGACCACTGAAAATTTTACTATTATAGATTTTCCTATTATAAATTACCTCATAACACCTGACAACTAATAAAGCATTTTTTGAGAAAAGCGTAATATTACATCTTCTTCTGCTAGACGCTTCACTAACAGTGGAGGCCAAAATTGTGGACATTTTTTTTAATTTTCATGTTTTATAACTTTGTGTGCTTATAGAATATATTAATTTTCACTTAAATACAAATATATCAAAGTCAAGGAAATTTAATGTCGAATTTAATGATAATAAAAAAATAGAATTAAAATATCTGCATTACAAAAAAAGGTTACGTTTACTTTAGTATAAAATACAAATACAATTAGTTATGAATGCTAAAGTGTATTGTAATAAAAGCTTCTTAGCCAATCACAATGAATCTTCTGAGAACCAATCAAATGTCAGTAAGTACACTGCAGCATATTTTGATTGCTAAAAGTGGTATTTTGCTGGAATGAATTTTGAAGAAGGGTGAATACTAGTTTAACTAATTAGAATAATGTTTATATATATATATATATATTTCTATTTTTGCTTAATGGAAATAATTTAAAACAATGTCATCAAAAACAAGAACTGATTGGACGCCTAAACAAAGAAGCAGAATTGTCATATTGAGAGAAAATGGTCTTTCTTATGCTGAAATTGCAAGAAAGGTTGGTGGATCAGTTACTTTATCTGGCGTACGAAAGTAGTGCTTACGTTATGAAGAAAGTAATTCAGTGATAAATAAGGCAAGATCAGGCCGAAAAAAAAATGCACAAGGGCTTCTGACGATAGAAAGATTAAAAGATATGTCTCAAAGATAGAAGTATTTCATCAGAATCTGTTAGATGTGAAATGAATAAAATGGGTATTTCAGTTAGTTCAAGAACATTAAGGAGAAGAGTAGCAGGATTTGGGCTGAAAGGTAGAATTCCGAGAAATTTTTTTTTTATCTTCAGCAACGCAAGAAACGAGTTCAGTGGACAAAAGAGCCCGTTAATTGGTCAGAATATCAGCGGAAGCGATTATTCTGGAGCGATGAGAGTAAAATATCGTTCTTTGGTAGTGATGGACGAAAATATGTGACGTAGAGTAGGGAAAGAGCTGCATCCGATTGCATTGAAGCAGCTAGAACCCAACAAAGGTCATGATTTGGGCTTGTATGTTTGCAGATGGTGTGGGCCGCATGCAAGTGATTGATAGCATTCTGAATGCAAACAAGTACACCGAAATTGTCCTGGAACCAAAATTGATACTTTTTATCAAGGATCTCTTCCCCAATAAATCACGATTTATCTTTTTAGCAGGATTCAGCACAATGCCATACGGCAAAAATATGCAAAGAATGGTTTAAAAATAAAAACAGACAATTATTACCCTAGCCAGGAAACAGCCCTGATCTGAATCCTACACAAAATTTGTGGCGACGTTTGAAAATCCTTGTAAAAAAAGCGTCTATCCAATAAAACGCATCTTATTGAAGCTATAATTGATTCTTGGCATCGCGTGATTAAAAAGGATGAACTAAAAACATTAGTTCTCTCAATGAAAAGACACTGTGAAGCTGTAATAAAAAACAAGATTTATCCCAGTGTTGCCAGATTGGGGCTTTTTTTAAATAAATTTGAGATTATTCAGATCGTTTGACTGTAACCACTTTTTTTAAAATAGTATAATTCGTCTTCTTTTTCAGAATTTTTAATCTATTTTTAAATAGGCCGAATATTTCTATTTAAAAAAAAGCGTTGCCAATCCATCTTGGGACAAAAAAGTCCCCAATCTGTCATCACTGGGTTATCATACCAAATACAGAATGTGTAATTGTAACTTTGAAATTCCGGGTGAGCCAAAAGTTCGTTAAAACTTTAAAAACTCATAAAAAAGGAAGAAATAGAAGATATAAAATAGAAGAGATAAAAGAGTGCGGTTTGCAAGAAACTGCTCACAAGTTTGCTGCCGAATTTGTTTTAGCATAAAACAAATTTAGTTAAACAATCACATGTAGAGGCCGCTGACGTCCCAAAACACAATGGAAAGGACGACAATATGCTCCATTCACTTGTTCTTTTAATAACAAATGATCAACATGACCTCCAGAACATTCTACGACACAACCAGGTTATGTCGTAGTACCTGTTTATTGTGTTTTCAGTCACCAGCGCCCTCCACATGTGATTTTTTAACTAAATTTTGTTTTGTTGCTGAAGAAATCCGTTTAACTTGTTATCCCTTTCTTGCAAACCGCACTCCTTTATCTTAATTTCTTCCTTTTTTATGTGTTTTTAAAGTTTTTACGAAACTTTAAAAACTTTAAGGACAGTAAAAAATTGTAAAAATTTTGATAAATTTAAAATACGACAATTGAAATGATAATTAATACTGATCATAAAAGGGAAATACTGATATAAAAGTCAACAAAATATATCTGTGAGCTTTTTATTGCGAAAAAATAATAATTATGCTAACAAACGCTATTTTTGCTTGTGTAAAAACTTTAAGGACACCACTATTTTTTTATTCAAATAATATGTGTAATTAATATTCATTTGCACGATACAAACTCTTCTATACAGGATAATTCCATAGATCTTTGTAGTTTAAGTCACATAGCTGATAACTGCTACGCTTTCTTGCTACCGTTATTTTCGTATAGTTTTCTTGACCTTATTCAATTAATGGAATATCTCCGATAAAATAGGTCACATTTTCCGTTCTAAAATACTGGTGGCGAAACATTATAGCAATTTACACCTATTTTAACTACAAGTATGCATGGAATTAGCCTATAGCATAGCTGCCAACCTTTACGCTTTTTTCCTACCACTAAAATGTTCTTGTAAATATTGCCTTATTTAATGGTCGAAATATCACGATTAAAGAAGGCAAAAATCTCTTCTGAATTTTAGTGGTAGCAAAAAAGCGTAAAGGTTGGCAGCTATGCTATAGTAATTTTTCTGACGTTTTCAAGTAAGAGTTTTGTTAGTTTTATAACAATGCCAAAAGCAAGTAAACTGACTGAATATGAAACAGACGCTGTTGTTTATTAAGGTTAAAAGATGAGTATAGGATCAAAACCCACTGTAGGTAGACCAAAAGTCTTGTCACATAGAGATAAAAAAAGAGTTTTAAAGTTAGCATCAAGTACAGAAATTTTACAAACTGCTGGGTTCAAAATGTGCAAGAAAACAATCTGCAATACAGTTAATCGATTTCAGAACTTCCAGTACGCATTAAAATTGTGTAAACTCCCTTTATTGATTAGCCACAGAACACAGTTTTTAAAAATTAAAAATGGTTTTAAAAATGGAAGACATGCTCCCGCAGCTTCAGAACTCAGATCTACAATTGAAGATGATTGGTACTAAACCAGCCTCAAACTGTATCAAAAATTAATAATGTCCAAGAAAGATAGAATATTTGCAGTCATTAAACGCAATGGTGGTTGCATAATACAAGGTGATTTTTTTTTAAAGTCGTGAAAGTAAAACCCTATAACAAAAGAACCACTGATCCAAATGACCTGAAATTTCACCAGTATGCTTCCAAAGCAATGGGAATTTTTTTTGGCGTGGTTAAAAAAAACTTAAAATCGCACCGACAGATGGCGCTGTAAGTTCACAGAAACAAAGAATATCGTTAGTGGGAGGAAAACAATGGACGGCACTTCAAGAAAAAGAACATATTATTACGCATATCAAAAACATACAGAATGCAGTAATTGGGTAAAGACACTGCGAACACCTTCGCAGAAACAGAACGAAATAAAAATATGGAGCAAAGCATTCTTACGGAACTGCACGACTAAACAGGAGATTTTCAATGTGCTGTCCCCCGTTTTCAGCTATGAGTTGGAAACGTGAAACCGCATGTTCCACAACAAAGTAAAGAATATCCGGCTGTATGCTGTGGATGCACAATGCGTGCTTTCAGGTCAGTTAACACTAGAACGGCGGCGAGGGGTCATTTTGACCCTTGCCAAACGAATAGATGTCGATTCGAACCAGAAACATTTTTATAATTTAACATTAATATAGGCTGCACAAAAATAACTTAAATAAACAAGTTAAATAGTTTTAAGTAAAAATTCTGATGTGAAATATTTTTATGAAACTTGAGTAAAATTTCCCGCCGTTCTAGTGTTAAGCTCGAAAAACCATCACAATACACAGCATTCTTGGGTACCCCCAGAGCCAGAAATCGCAGGGATTGAGGTCAGAATAATGAACACGAGGTGTACGTGCTTCAGGTTTTTATTGCCACTGTGCGTGTGTCACGCGCAAGCTCGTCTCCCGGCTTTACTGCGTATACAACGCCATCTGTTGGTGCGATTTTATTTTTTTTTCCCTAAAAAATTCCCACTGCTTTGGGAGCATACTGGTGGAATTTCAGGTCATTTGGATCAGTGGTCATTTTGTTATAGGATTTTACTTTCACGACTTTAAAAAAAATCACCCTGTATGTTAAAAATTTGTTTCTTCGTTACTGTAATGTTTTTATTTTGCTGTCCTTAAAGTTTTTACACTGGCAGAAACAGTGTTTTTTAAACAATTACTTTATTTTCGTAATAAAAAAATTACAAATGAATTTTGTTGCCTTTTTTTATTAGTTTTTTACCTTTATGATACACATTATAATAAACTTATTTCGTCTTTTTTGAAATTTATGAAAAAAAAATTACATTTTTTGCTGTGCTTAAAGTTTTTACACGCACTGTATTTTTTGTAAGCGTAACTTTTTTTGTAATGCAGTTATTTTAAATTATGCTTTTTCTACTAAATTCAACATTAAAATTCCTTCAATTTGATATATAAACATTTGCATTTAAGTGAAACTTATTATATTCTTCAAGCACACAAAGTTATAGAACATGAAAATTTCAAAATATGTCCACATTTTTGGCCACCACTATATATCGATTGGCATTTGATGTTATAATTTTTTAATTAATATAATATAGTAAAACTGCCGAATTATGCGAATGCGAGAAAATTGATGGATAGATTTCGAAAACTTTATTTCAAAAACTCATAACTTATCATTAAGCGCGTGTAGCACTCAATATTTTGTAATATCACATTTTCTGAACAGCAATAATTTGGTATTAAAAAGCAGAAAAACCACCGTTTAAAATGCACAAATAATATATGAAAAACAGAAAACAGCTGTTTCGAATATACTAGCGAGATTCTTCTTCAGTGCGAGATAGGGAAAAAGAACAGCATGCTAGAAAAAGCAAGGCTGAGCAAAATTATAGACAGAGACGCGCTGGCTAATATACCCTATGCGGGTAGCGAAGGCGCCAACCCGCATCGCCCATTGCTATATACCCTTTCGCAACCACAGAACGGGTGGTGGATTGTGTGGAAAAGTAAAACTACTCGACTCTCCAAATATCATCTACGTCTTCAATTTTAAGTATTTTGTGCTTTTATGCACGTTCTTACTGTTGCATGTGCACTAAGGGCTATACTTTCATGTAAGAGTAAAGTCATGCAACACTTCTTTTACCTCTCCGGTGAAATTTACTTTTGTCGAGATAATTCACTTTTCTTGCGGATGAGCGATGCACAGTTGCCAACCTCCGGCTTTTTTTAAATTAAGAAAACATACTCTGCACCAGAAAATTGTTTAATTAGAAGAATTAAGTGAGATAGTCGTTTGAAATATATTTAATTTCGTTAATTAAATAAATTTCCGGTTGGAAGTATTATTGTTGGATTTTTAAAACGCCGGATGTTGGCATGTATGGCAATATTATCTAAACTTGCTTTACTGAGAACTTCTCAAATGTTTGTCATGCGGAAGCGAATGGCACGTTTATTAAAATATCACAGATTTGTCAGAGCCATGCCAAGGACTTGGCTTAGAGGAGAAATACTGTGTCCTTATTCATCCATTTTAAGCACCCTTTTACAAACTATAATACATAGATAAAGGAGATTGGAAACCTGTCTGATATATTCATTCCGGACAAAAGAATAGGAGAACTATTTCCAAATATTTATCTTTAATTAGTTTTTGTTATACAATTTTGAAATAAAGGCGACATTTGGCCGATTGGCACGCTTGTTCTTTAAATCTGGTACATGTAATATTTAGCCAAGAACATTGTGTAACTTTAATGCTACGGAAATATGAAGCTCGTACACGGAGGATCATATGAAATATTTGTTAAGAATCATTTATAACATTTATTATATCAATTTACTATATTTTATTTTGAAAGCAGTAAGTGTTCAGGAAAAACTTCATCATCTAACAGGGTTCTACACTTTCAGCTGGGATACCAGAATTTTTATGTAGAAAAACTCGCCTACAATCGCGGGATTGTAGAAGGCGAGTTTTTCTCTAAGCAAATACTAGTGTTTATCAGACATAAAGTCAGGGGAGATACCCTGAACTATAGGAACCCTCTTTAACACTCAAATTCCCATGGTAGAATACGTTTGGAAATTCCGTAATTCAGAGAACCTGAAATCATACCAGAATACTTTAATAATAAATCTTGCTTTATTTAATGACGGGCTGTCTGTTATTAAATAAAGCAAATATTGTTATTTTAAATTTCTGGTATGAATTTGGAATATCGGAATTAAAAAACCCACTAAATTTTGATAACGTATGGTAGCATATATGCCACCGTGGGCATTAGAGGGTTAACCCAAACTGTAATGCATCATAACTTCGAAAAAGTTCATCAAATTATTTCTACAACCACAATCATCGTAAAATACTGACCACTAACGCAACACATGTGAAATCTTGCCACATCAAAATGATCAGCAGAATAACATATCACTGCCATTACTTGAACATGATGCTAACAGATAGGAAATTGCAACTGGCAGAACTGTATTCTAAGAACATCTATTCTCCTCATTATATTTCCTGGTATGTAATTAAATTTCATACAAATATTTTGCCTCATTTTAGAGTAATGCTTTATTATTTAAAAAAATATTTTAATCACTGTGGACAAGTTATTGAAGATTTTTAAATGTTTTAAATATGGTTTTTACATAACGTATAAAGCCTTTTTCTCAAACGAATCCAAATTTTCCAGCTAAGCGAAAACCCATTGACTTCTTATGATAACTTTAACAATCAGAATGATTGAATTAAAAATAATTGTAACCCTTTCTCAAAATTCCCCAAAACTTTCAAAAACCTTCTAAAAATGTCATTTCTACAGAAAACAAAATTATTTTCAATGATGTGATTTTTTAATTCACTAAAACCTTAAGCGACCGGGTAAGCGAAATTCAACCGAAAAATTAATTTTTACATTTTTATATCATTAAATAGTTTAAACTTTTATCTTTTAAACTATGTATTACAAATGTTTCTATATAAAAAAAGAAGTGTTGGATTTTTTCATTCTTTCTAATGGCACTTCAAAGGTGTGGGCTACTTTTTTTTAATTCAGACTTCTTGATTGGCACCACTCTTCTGAAATGATAAAATTCCCAAAGTTTTCACCTTAATTAATATGTTATTAAATAAGGCGAATTTTACTACTTCAAAAAAGTTGTGCTAATCAAGAAATCAGACATTTAAAAAAAGTAGTCCAGGGGCAACATTGCTTCACAGCTTTAATTGACTTTTCTCAAAACTTCGATTTTTCAGGTTTTTGTTCCTGTTTTTCAATATCTATTAAACTTAAGAACTCGGATTTTTCTAAATACTTATGTTATAGTGCATACTTTAACACAAGGATTTAATGATTTGATGATAATTATTTATTTTAGGCAGTGAAATAATCTTCCCAAAAATGTTAATTTTAAAATGTCTTTCAATAAATAATTAATAATTAATTTTCAGTTTCGCTTTTTTCAGGGGTGGTGGTATGTTTATGAAACCGCTTAAATTTAATTCTCAAACGTCACTATGGCATCATAATTTTGATAAAATATTTTCCATTAAATAGGAAAGTGGATTATAGCTTTTTTCATATTTCAAATTAAATATTTTGGCAAATTCCGGTGACATTCATTTATTTCAACACTTTAGCATTGAAAGTGCTTTGCCCATTAAAGGGTTAAAATACGTAAAGCATGTTATTCAAACTACTCTTAAAAAATCTAGACCTCTATCTTTCACCATTTCTGAGAAAAGGTACATGAAGTTGGTGTATTTTAACATGGCCAAGATAGAAATTACCCGACACCCTTGAAAGGGTAAGAATGTCATTCTTCAACCAGGATTCGCACGGATCAGGGAATTTTCAAAGTAATATCGTCGGTAAGATGTCAAAATATCCAATACGAAAACTGTGTTGCCAGGGGCTACTTTTTTTAATTCAGAAATCTTTATTGGCACCACTTTTCTTAAATGGTAAAATTCTTCTCGTTTTCGCCATCATTAACATCTCATTATTGAAGGCGAATTTTACTATTTCAAAATAGTGGTGCAAATCAAGTAATCTGGATTTAAAATAATTACCCCACTGGTAACACTGTTTTCAAACTGAATAGTTTGACATGGTATCAACGATAAATCAGGATATTTTTCACAGAAAAATGAACCTAGATTAAAAGTTCGAAATTTCTTATTATTTACGGAAAGATTTTCTATAAGAAAATACTGGTACAGAAGAACTTCCTGGTCTGGAAACTGCAGGACACGTACGAACCCTTTTCAACTTTCCTTTTTGAGAAGTTTTCGATATGAATGAAAATATTTCAAAACTATACAGCTGCGGGTATCACACAGTGGCCCGCCTGATACCAGTAATTTTTTAAAGAAATTGTCGACTTCTTGAATGGCAGAGATTTGATGATTAGATAAGGCAGTTATTTCTGTAAAATTTTAGTCGTGCCTCGCGGGCCGCAGTGTGACAGCCTTCCTATTCAAGTAAGCAGAAGGTGACTTCTATAAATACAGAGCTGCCAAGTCTCCGGCATTTTGGATACCAGTATTTTAATACAGAAAATGCTCTTTTATTTAATTGGAACATTTGAGGGATTTAAAAGAACAACATTTTCTTTAAGATAATAGTGGTGTGGAAAAAAGTCGGATACTTGGCAACTCTGCAAATATAGATACTGTAACGCTTCAATCCAACAGTTTAGGTATATTTGTGATGAAAACTTTAACCCATTGCACTCGAGAAGTGACTCTCACTCACCACTGGTGCAGCCAAGTGTCTTGCGTAATTTGGACCTCCAAATGCCTTGAACACCAGTATCTTAAAGAAATTTTCTTAGTCTTATCTAATGGCAGAATTATTTGAGAATAAAGATGGAGAAATAATCCATAAGAAAAAATTGTTGTCCAGAGAATTTGAAGTCCTGATTTACGCGTGAAACCTGGCAACACTAGTGATGAGTTAGAGTCACCTGACGATTGCAAAGGGGTTTTGACTAAAAGGGAGGCTAATCGGCATAATAAACGAACATTTTGGAAAAAGTTTGTTATACTTTATAAAAAATATTTTTTGTAGTTAATGATAACAATTAGTTATGAATTCCATAATTAATATATTCTGAATTGTTCTGAGTACGCTGTGTTGATTCGAAACTAATACCAAATGCACTTGATCTATAAAAAAAAAAAATGTGAGATTAGGGTGAGGCGCTCCCGTACAACTCCCAGAATAAATTTTTAACACTTTGGACTTCGGAATCTCTTACACCAATTTTATTCGGTGGGCATCACTTATTTAAACAAGTTTCCTTCAAGTACAAAATTTCAAAAATGCACGGATTAAATAAGGCAAATGTTAATTTTTTTATATGATGCACCCTGCAAAAAAAGTTGAAACTGACACCAAGTATACATCATACCCCGTCGTATTTGCTGCAAAAAATTAAAATGTTCACTGAAATATTTCGATAGATTCATAATTAAAATGTTCAATTAAAAAAAAATGTAATAAAATTTGTTTTTTGTTGAAAAAAATCTGAAAAAATTATCCGCTATTTGTATGGTAATAATTACATCCCTTATTTTTTTTGTTGAAATCCGATCAGCAGTTTTGTCACATTGCACTCTTTTTCAAAACGGACATTAAGGGTCGTAAACCCCCAAGGCCTTGAGGTATAACGTTGCCATCGAAATACTCAAGGCCTGAGGACACAAGTTGTGACGTCATCACTAATCGACCGACTTCTCACCAAAGACTCTTAAGATACATAGACCGGCAAACTGTCAGTTTAACTGAGGATTTTTGATCACAGCTGTTGTAAGGCAGTATATTTTTTTTTATATTTTAATTTACCTAAGAAAATGCTTTTATCAGCGTATTTTTTCATTGCGGATCATTAAGTATAAGTTTACCCTATTTCATTTAGGCCTTTAAAAAAAAAAATACCTTATTATTCATCAATTCTTTGTTTTTTTTTTTCCTATAGCAAGTAAGTATTTCAATAAAAATCATCCAAGGATAAAAATATAGTATTACTTTCGTTAATACTTTTTTATTGAAAAGGGTACAAAAAGGTAATTTTTTGCATAAAAATTAGTTTAAAAAACGTAAATTTCTTTACAAGTAATTTAAAATTTTGTAAATTACTATATTATGTTACAGCTGCTACCTTTAATCTAAACTTCTCTACCAGTTACTTTTGTAAGTCAAACTTAAAAAATAGGTGGAATTATAATCTGTAGCAATCTGTTTCCATATAAATTTCGCCTTTATTTAAGTTTATAAGGCATTTTAAAATTAGATACTCTTTTTCAAACATACCATCCATAAAATTATTAATAAATCGCCTTATTTAACTTTATTTCTGAAAATTCAATATTTATAACGCATATTTAGATATAAAAAATAGCTTCATGTAAAAGACATATGCCATAAACTTCATATATATTGATAAAAATTATTTTTTAAGCTCATTCTAGACATAGCACGTAATGGTAAATAACCACAGTTGACGTACAAACCTCGCGATTCAGGTGTTTCAATTTACTTCAGATGGCGGCCATGATTTCCCATGCTTTTGAATGGGAATTGCCGGTCTATGTATCTTAAAAGTCTTTGCTTCTCACTAGTGTTGGAATTCCAACACGGAAATTTTGAAAAGCAATTCCCTTTTATTTTAATAGTGGAATATATATCATCTTATAAAACAATAGCAGCAACTTAAACTTACTGGAGAGAATTCGGAAACCCTAAATAAAAATTCAGCCAGATGCGGAATGCCACAGTGTTGCCGCATCTTGCTGATTTTTTATTAGGGGATTCTAGATTCTCACCAAAAATTTTAAATAGTTACTATTGTTTTATAAGATGATAAATATTCCACAAATAAAATAAAAGGAAATTCTATTCAAAATTTCCCGGTGTGAATTCCAACACTAGTGAGAAGTCGGTCGATTAGTGATGAAGTCACAACTTGTGTCCTCAGGCCTTGAGTATTTCGATGGCAGCGGGTATAAGCTTCAAACTGGGAAGAAATTTATTTCTTTTTAAGGGCTATCGACTCATGTAGGACTCGACCTGGTTGATTCAAGGGCATATTTTACTAAGAAACCTGGCTATACCCTTTGTATAACATTAATAAAAATACAAATAAAACATCCAAATAAAAAACACTTGATGACGTAAACACGTGTAACTTGCTGAAGAGTACAAGGTAAACTCTTTCTCCGCCATGTTAAAATACACCAAATTTATGTACCTTTTTCTCAGTAATGGCGAAAGATAGAGGTCTAGATTTTTAAGAGTAGTTTGAAGAATATGCTTTACGTATACATTACATTACGGACCATTTTCTTTCTCGGTGAAACAGAAAATTAATTATTAATTATTTATTGAAAGACATTTTTAAATTAGCATTTTTTGTAAGATTTCAATGCCTAAAATAAATAATTCTCAACAAAACATTAAATCCCTGTGTTAAAGTATACAATATAAGATAATATAAGTATTTAGAAAAATCTGAGTTTTATGTTTAATAGATATTAAAAAAAGGAACACAAACCTGGAAAATCGAAGTTTGAGGAAAGGTCAAAGCTGTGAAGCACTGTTGCCAGTGGGCTACTTTTTTTAAATTCTGATTTCTTGATTGGCACCACTTTTTTGAAATGGTAAAATTCGCTATATTTAATAACATATTAATTACGGCGAAAACAATGGGAATTTTAAAACATCAGAAAAGTGGTGCCTATCAAGGAATCTGAATTTACAAAAAAGGATCTCACTGTTGTGAAGTACACTTACAAAGAATGAAAAATCTAACACTTGTTTTTTATATATAAACATGTGTAATACATCGTTGAAAAGATAAAAGCTTAAACTATTTAATGATGTAAAAAAGTAAAAATCCATGTTAAGGTCAAATTTCGCTTACCTTGTCCCTTAACACTTTAGAGACGGCATCCCTTACACAAATTCTATTTGGTCGGCACCACTTTTTTTAAACAGTTCCCTTTACTTGAAAAATACCAAAAAATGCACTAATTTAAATAGACAAACATTACATATTTTTATGAATTATGCCAAGAACAAATTTCACATGCACATTTCAACTATGCATATATGCATCACCCGTCCCGAAAGGGTTAAAATCAAGTGAATGTGACATTTATAATCAACAATTATTAGCATTTAATCTTATAGTTTGGTGATTTATTTTTGGTCGCGGAATAACCAAGTAGTACCATTTTTTTACATATGTGTCTATCAAGTTGTTTGCCATTACGGTTTGACGGGTTCCGTCTAGTAATAAATAAATTCGCTTAACATTTTGCCGTCCAACACCGGGTCTGACTCAGGATAATTTTTCTTTAAAAAATTTGCTTTTGGCATCTGTAATAAGGGAAAATAAAATTTGACTTATTTAATTAGAGCATTTTCAAAATTGTGTAAATGAAGGTAAAGTCTGTTTAAAATGTGGTGCCAACCGAATAAAATTTGTGTAAGAGTCAGATGAGTGGAAAGGGTTAACTATTAACCCATTAACGACGAGTTACACATTTTTAATACCTCGGTACCAGTTTTCCCATATTGTAATTTTAACTTATTAAATCTCTCAAAGCAGTGTTGCCAGTGGGCTTTTTTTTTTATTCTGATTTCTTGATTGGCACCACTTTTTTGAAAAGGTAAAATTCCCCTTGTTTTCGCATTAATTAATACGTCGTTAAACAAGCCGACTTTTAAGATGTGCAAATTGTGGTGTCAAACAAGAAAGCTTAATTTTAAAAAAAGTATCCCACTGGCAATACTGTATCAAGGTTTGCGAGTAAGTAACAAGAAAATTTCCTTACTGAAATAGTGGTTTTCTTATTTAAAATTTTCGTATTACTTAAAGGGCAGATTTACGTATCAACCGGAGTTAATGAGTTAAGACAAGTTAAAATTTTAGTATTATAGCTTTTCCCTATTACAGATTCCGTCATAACACCTGACAACCAATAAAGTATTTTTTGAGAAAAGCGTATTATATCATCTTCTTCCGCTGGACACTTCATTTACAATGGTGGCTAAAATTGTGGACAATTTTTGAAGTTTTCATATTTTGTAACTTTGTGTGCTTATAGAATATATTACTTTTCACTTAAATACAAATGCTTAGACATCAAATTCAGGGAAATTTAATGTAGAATTTAATTTAATAAAAAGACAGAATTAAAATATCGGCATTAAAAAAATGTTACGCTTACTTTAGTCTAAAATACAAACACAATTAGTTACGAATGCTAAAGTGTGTTATAATAAAAGCTTCCTTGCAATCACAATAAGTCTTCTGAGAACCAATCAAATATCAGTAAGTAGCCTGTAGAATATTTTTTTTTGTAAAAGCGGTATTTTTCTGGAATGCATTTTCAGAAGGGCGAATACTAGTATAATTAATTAGAATAATGTTTTTGGAAAAATATTTCTATTTTTTTCTTAATGCAAATAATCTAAAACAATTTCACCAACAAAAAGAACTGATTGGACACCTACAAAAAGAAGCAGAATTGTCATATTGGGAAAAAATGGTCTCTCTTATGTTGAAATTGCAAGAGAGGTTGGTGGATCAGTCACTTTTACTGGCGTACAAAAATTCTGCTTACGTTGGACTGAAAGGTAGAATTCCGAGGAAAAAATCATTTTTAAATCTTCAGCAACGTATGAAATGAGTTCAGTGGGCAAAAGCACGCATTAATTGGTCAGAAAATCAGTGGAAGAGATAAATCCGGAGCGATGAGAGTAAAATATCGCTTTTTGGTAGTTATGGACGAAAATATGTGAGACATAAAATAGGGGAATAGCTGCATCATGTTTGCAGTGAAGCAAGTACAAAGAATCCAACAAATGTCATTATTTGGGCATGTATGTCTGCAGATGGTGTGGGCCCCATTCAAGTGATTGATAGCATTCTGAATGCTAAAAAGTACATCGAAATTGTCCTGGAACCAAAATTGATATCTTCCATCAAGGATCTGTTCTCCAATAAATCAATATTTATCTTTTATAGCAGGATTCAGCACCATGCCATACGGCAAAAATATGCAAAGAATGGTTCAGAAATAAAAATATAGAATTATTACCCTGGCCAGGAAAAAGTCCTGGTCTGAATCCTACCGAATATTTGTGGCGACGCTTGAAAACTTTTGTACAAAAAAAGCGTTTATCTAATAAAACGCAACTTATTGAAGCTATAATTGATTCTTGGCATCATGTGATTAAAAAGGATGATCTCCAGTCTCTCTATGAATAGACACTGTGAAGCTGTAATAAAAAACAAGGGTTATCCAAGTGCTGCCAGATTGGGGGCTTTTTTGAAATAGATTTGATATTATTCAGATTATTTGACTGTCACCACTTATTTAAAATAGTAATATTCGCCTTCTTTTTTAGAATTTCTAATCCTTTTTTAAACAGACCGAATATTCCTACTTAAAAAAAGCAGTGGCAAATATCAAACTGGGGACAAAAAATTCCCCAATCTGGCAACACTGGGTTATCCTACTAAATATTGAATGTGTAAGTGTAACTTTAAAATACCGGGTGAGCCAAAAGTTCGTTAAAACTTTAAAAACTCAAAAAAAGGAATAAATTAAGATAAAGGAGTAAGGTTTGCAAATAAGGGCTCACAAAGTAGCCGGATTTTTTTTTTAGCATAAAATAAATTTAGTAAAAAAATCACATCTAGAGGCCGCTGACGTCCCGAAACACAATGCAAAGGACGACAATACTCAAGACTAGGGTGATATTCATTTGTTCTTCCAATAACAAATGATCAACATGACCTACAGAACATTTTAAGACACAACCAGGTTATGTCGTAGTACCTGTTCATTGTGTTTCGAGTCTCCAGCGCCCTCTACATGTGATTTTTTAACTAAATTTTCTTTTGCTGCTAAAAAATTCCAATTACCTTGTGACCCCTTTCTTACAAACTGCACCCCTTTATCATAATTTCTTCCTATTTATGTTTTTTTTTTAAGTTTTTGCGAACTTTCGGCTCACCTGGTATAATGAAATCTAAGATAGATTTTATATTTTGTAAGCGTAACTTTTATTGTAAAACAGTTATTTTAATTATGTTTTTTCTCTTAAGCTTTACATTAAATTTCCTTGAATATGATATATAAACATTTCCATTTAAGTGAAATTTATTATATTTTTCAAGCACACAAAGTTATAAAGCATGGAAATTTCAAAAAATGTCCACATTTTTTGCCACCACTCTATATCGATAATTATTTGATGTAATTTTTTTTAAATTAATATAATATAGTAAAACTGCCGAATTATGCGAATGCGAGAAAATTGATGGATAGATTTCGAAAACTTTTTTTCAAAAACTCCCAGCTTATCATTAAGCGCGTGTAGCACTTACTAGTTTGTAATATCACATTTTCTGAACAGCAATACGTTGGCTTAGTTTCAGAAATGCTGTAAGTATTGGGTTGGCAACTATGTTCCCGCCGTTTGTTTAAATACACTTTTTTTACCGGAATCCATATTCTGTTTTTTTGATCGAGTTAATTTATGTTAAATTTCCGACCGTTAAAAGCCAATGTCAGCTATAGAATGGCAAGTAGGTTGGCAACTAAATTACCTCCGTGTTCTTAAATACGTTATTTCTTCCGAGTCTACATTTTTTTGATCGAGTTAATTTATGCTAATTCTCAGATCATTAACTGCCTGCACTCGTATGTCCAGTCTGACTGGGCATCTTCTTTCGTTGCAAAAAATTTTTTTGGCACTTGTAAGAAAGGAAAACAAAACATGCCTTATTTAATTACAGCACTTTTGAAATTGTGTACTTGAAGGAAACTTCTTTTTAAAAGTGGTGTAAACCGAATAAAACTTGTGTAAGAGACGCCCGGGTCGAAAGGGTTAAAATGTAATGTCAACTATGGAATGCCAACTGGGTTGGCAATTAAGTTTCCGCCGTTCTTTTAACCTTTTTAAAGTTTATTTTTTAATAAAATATATCAAATAATTAATCAACAATGTATTCTCCCTTGTTGTTTACAGCTTTTTCCCAACGTTCAACAAGATTTTCAATACCTCGTTGGCAGAAATGTCCCGGTTTCGACTCGAGAAATTCATCCAACCAAGCTCTCAATTCTGCATTAGTATGGAACGAAACTCCGCGCATAGAATTTGATAGAGATCGAAAGAGGTGGAAATCCGTTGGTGCCAAATCGGGAGAGTACGGCGGGTGCGGCAGCACTTCCCAGCCATGCGTTTGAATGACTTCCTTGGTCATATTGGTGATCTGAGGGCGGGCGTTGTCGGCAGCAAAAGAACTCCATGCTGCAGATTAGGTCTTTTCTCTTGAATAGCCGTGTTGAGTCGTTCCATTTGTCGAACATAGAGTTCCGCGTTGAATGTTTGGTTCCGTTCAAGCAATTCGTAATGGATAATCCCTACCCAGTCCCACCATACGCAAAATATTTTTTTATGTGGATGAAGATCAGGTTTAACGCGCGGTGTTAGTAATTTACCGGGGCTAAGCCATTCCTTGCGCTGCTTCATATTAATGTACAGGCACCATTTTTCGTCGCCAGTAACGATTCGGTAAAGAAATCGTTGCTTTTGTCCGTGAGTTGAGCGGTGACGCGCAAGCGAACCAGCGGTTATTGTGACTCGTTGATTTTTGTTGTTGTCACTTAAAGCATGCGGAACCCATTCTTCACGCTTCTGAGGCTTTCCCATTTACTCAAGATGCTTCTCTATAACAGTGTGGGATAATTTAATTTTCTCTGCGAGTTCCCTTGTCGTTTGGCACCAATTTCCGTGTAGAAGTTGGTTTAATCCCTCTTCATAGAACTCAACTGGACGGCCAGAACGAGGTGCGTCTTTGATGTCAAAATTTCCATTTTTGAACATGGAATACCAATCATGAGCGGTTCTTTCATTCATGGCACCCTCGCCATACACAGAACAAATGTCGTGAGCAGCTTTCACGGCCTTACAATCTTGATTAACCCCTTAACAGTGTGGCCCGAACTGGATTCCGGCAAGAGCACTTTGCTTGCTTCTTTATTAAAAGCATTTTGATACCACTAATTTGTAACTGTAAATTTTTCTTTATTGATTGTGAGATATTTTTCAATTAAGTAAGGTAAATATTTTAGTATGGAAAAAGTGGTGTCCAGCCCCATTTTTAATTATTTTGTAAGAAAACAAATATCACTGTTAAGGGGTTACAAGCAAAGAGAAGGAGGTGCAAAAAATGCTCCTTTTTCTCAACTTGACACTCCATTTTGTTGATCTGAATTTTAACACAAAGTATCTCTATCCAAAAAACAAAATATCGATTCCGGTAAAAAACTTCTATTTAAAAAAACTGCAGGAACTTAGTTGCCAACCTAATATATAAGGTGAAGGTTATTAATTGGTAAAAGTGGTATGCAAATATAAGGATTACTACGATCTCTAACATTAGAATTTTAATTAATTTTTCATGTATAGATTTAAAATCTATGTTGATATACTTTTGATATTAATTTTTTTAAATTAAATAATATAGTAAAATTGCCGGATTATGCAAATGTGATAAAATTGGTGGATAGTTTTGACGAAAGTTTAGCACATAACTCAATCAGAAATACATTTAAGATTTGCTAGAGGCCAATGGATGGGATTAAATATAAAAATCGCAACGGCTATAGACAGGAAAACATACGAGGAACAGGAAAACAAAGAAGCCTTACTTCGAGGGCCGAGGGACGTAAAAGAAAATTGCAACCACTTATCCCGAATAGAATTACTTAAGACAGAAATGCTGCATTTATAATTTTACCGACCGTTACATTTCAAAAATGTGATTGAAAATTTTCTGTCGCCCCTCCCATACCCCAGAAGCTACGGTTATGCAGGAAACTGTTGAAAAACAAACAGAAGAGAAATACTCAATGATAATCCATTAATAGCATAATAGTAACTGGCGGAAAATAATATCGCTCGCCCGCACAAAAAGTGACACATTTCGCAAAAATTCATTTTGCTCTTTATTCCTCTGATAGGTCTGTCATATGTGCGTCTAGCTACATTAAAAGTTTCAGAAGTGTAGTTATCCGGAAAATTGACTTAATATGCTATATGCCCATTCGCGACCGCAGAACGGGTGGTGGAATGTGTGAAGAAGTAAAACTACTCGACTCTCCAAAGATCATGTATGTCTTCATTTTTAAGTATTTTGTGCTTTTATGCACGTTTTTAATGCTGCATGTGCAGTAAGGGCTATACTTTCATGTAAGAGTAAAAACATGCAACTCTTCTTTTACCTCTCCGGTGAAATTTACTTTTGTCGAGATATGTCACTTTTCTTGCGGATGAGCGATACAGAGTTGCCAACCTCCGGCTTTTTTTAAATTAAGAAAACATACTTTGAACCAAAAAACTTGTTTAATTAGAAGTTTTTTGGCATTAAATGCGATACTTGTTTGAAATATACTTAATTTCGTTAATTAAATAAATTCCCGGTTGGAGGTATAATTGTTCGATTTTTAAAACGCCGGAGGTTGGCATGTATGGTGATTTTATCTAAACTTGTTTTACTGAGAACTTCTCAAATGTTCGTCATGCGGAAGCGAATGGCACGTTTATTAAAATGTCACAGATTTGTCAGAGCCATGCCAAGGACTTGACTTAGAGGAGAAATACTGTGTCCTTATTCATCCATTTTAAACACCCTTTTACAAACTATAATACATAGATAAAGGAGATTGGAAACCGGTGTGAAATATTCATTCTGGACAAAAGGATAGGAGAACTATTTCTAAATATTTATCTTTAATTGGTTTTTGTTATACAATTTGGAAAGAGCGGCGACAATTGGCCGATTGGCACGCTTGTTCTTTACATCTGATACATGTAATATTTTGCCAAGAATATTCTGTAACTTTAATGATACGAAAATATGAAGCTCGTACACAGAGGATCACATGAAATGTCTGTTAAGAACCATTTATAAAATCTATTTTATAAATTTACTATATTTTATTTTGAAACCAGTAATTGATCAGGAAAAACTTTATCATTTAACAGGGTTCCTACTCTTTCAGCCGAGATACCAGAATTTTTATGTAGCAAGACTCGACTACAATCGCGCGATTGCAAAAGGCGAGTTTTTCTCTAAGCAGATACTAGCGTTTATCAGACCAAAAGTCAGGGAAGATTTCTTGAACTGCAGGAACCCTGTTTAACACTCAAATTTCAATATTAGAATAGGTTTTAGAATTTCCGTAATTCAGAGAATCTGAAATCATACCAGAATACTTCAATAATAAATCTAGCTTTATTTAATGACGGACTGTCTATTATTATGTAAAGCAAATATTCTTATTTTAAATTTCTGGTATGAATTTGGAATATCGGAATCAAAAGATACACTAAATTTGGAACACTTATGGTAGCATATATGCAACCATGGGCATTAGAGGATTAACTCAAACTATAATGCATAATAACTTCGACAACGTTCGACAAATTATTCTACAACCACGATCACAGCAAAATATTGAACACTAACGCAGAACATGTGATATCTTAATACATCAAAACGGCCAGCAGTATAACATATCACTGCCATTACTTGAACAAAACTTTAAGAGTTCACGAATTCGCAGGTAATAGAACTGTATTTTAAGAACATCCATTCTCCTCATTATATTTCCTGGTATGTAATTAAATATCATACAAATATTTTGCCACATTTTAAGGTAATGTTTTATTATTTTAAAAATAATTTAACCACTGTGGGAAAGTGTACCGAAGATTTTTAACTGTTTTAAATATGATTTTTATATAATGTATAAAACCTCTTTCTCAAAGTATCATTTTACAACTGAGCGAAAACCCATTGAATTCGTATGATAACTTTAACAATCAGTATGACTGAATTAAAAATAATAGTAACACTTTCTCAATATTTCCAAAAACATTCAAAAACCTTCTAAGAATGTCATTTCTACAGAAAACTGCATGCTAGTACTAAATGCGTATATTACTACATGCTACATATTACTACATGCGCATAGATGCTCGCTCAGTTGAATTATCACTAACAGGTAGATCTCCCTATCATTTGCGATTCATTTGTTGCGTTACTTGACTGTAAACAATCTTTTTTTTCATAAATTAAAATTTGTTTGGCTTTTTGAAAATTAATAATGATGTAAAAATTTGTTGTAGCTATATTTAAAGCTGTATACGGTTTGTTTCATGCGGTGTCATATAATTTTTTTAATACACAAGGTAAACATTGTAATTTAAGGGTAGAAAGGTAAATTTATTTATAAATAAATTAAACAAATACCATATCTTTTTCAAAGCAGCAGCTACAATGTGCTTTCCGCTTACCAAACAGAATCCTTTGAGCGTTTATCCATTAACCCCTTGAGGGGCAAGCAATTATGTTTGTGAAATGCTGAATTCCCACCGGAATCTTTGAAAAATTCTATTTAAAAATATGTAAGTGCAATTTTACGGCCTTTTTTTTTTCCACCAAAGTTAGAAAAGTAAAATTTAATAAAATTTTTCTGGTGTAAAATTTCATTAATCGCAGGTGGTATATAATATATACCGGTGCCCCTCAAGGGGTTAAACCTACACAATAACAAAAACTGGACGTAATTGTCATTATATATCATTGATTTTAAACAAAATAGATATCAAAATTGTTAGAAAAGCAAGTTGTACATATGAATGCAACTATGTCGGGTAGTGATAATTGTGTATGATATAACAGTGTTGTGCCAATTAATCGAAAGGCACTTTTAAGGAAGTACAACAGCTATATACCAGACAAACTGCCTACATACAAATATATATATATATATAATAAAATTCATTATCACATAATATAAATTAAATGTATTTATATAAACAACTTGGATTTAGAAGGAGGAATTTTAGTTATTTCAATGTAGTATAAAATAAGGTAATTTTAGTGTGTCCATTCATGTTTGTAGCATGTCTTGCCTGATGCATATCTGCATTTTCCTCAATTCAAAGAAATTTAAATCACTACTAGGCGCCCTAGGCGACCAGTATGGTGTCCCTTAAAATTTATGTTTGGGAAAGCTTTCTAAGAATTGTATCATGTTACTTTTATTCATAATTTAATTTACTTTGACTGCCATAAATGCAAATAATATAATCCCATAAGCTAATATTAGCTTTGTTGCATTAAAATATCTCATTTGGTTGATTTTCTGTAAGCAAGTAAAACCTATTGTTTTATAATGGAAGTCTATAGGAATTTGGCGAAATATCAGAGATATTGCAAATCTAGAGTCACTTTTGGGAACTAATTTTGGTCTCTAAATTTGGCGATATACGCCAACATGGCGGCATTTGGCTACAGAACGGGGTACCCCTATGATAACCCCCTTATAAGTATGGAAATGCATTAAATGCTGTTCAATAACCAATAAGGTTCGTTTCATAAAGTCATTCGGGCGTTGCTATCAAATAATTAACAAATAATCGCGATTTCTGTGCCACATTCGATAGAGTAATATATATATATATAGATTTACTTTAGCAACACTATGCTAAAAAAAAAAACATGCGTGATTGTCACTGTCTGACTTCGAGGTATGTGTGCTTTTCCACCCGCCGAACTGATCATGATTTTAGTAAATTCAGATTTTTCTGATCCTATTTAGAATATTTCGTACTTACTTGAATTTTTCTTAAGAATTATTCTCTAAAAATTTCTAATATTTTAAAGTTGTCATGAAGTTTTTTTGGTACTACTCAGTTATCCCGTCGACCAATTTCGCCAAACTATATAAATCGCCAAATTATACAAATTGACATAAAACACTAGAACGCCCGGAAATCTTACTCAAGTTTCATAAAAATATTTCGCCCCAGAATTTTTATTTAAAATTTTTTAACTGATTTATCTAACGTAATTCTGCGTTGCTTAAATTTAACTTATTTTGTGAAAAAAGTTCTGGTTACAATGGATATTTAATCATGTGGTCCGAGTCGAATCGTCTTCATCCGGGCGTTCTAGTGTTAAATAACGAAAGAACAAGTAATGGGTTTAGCCGGGTTTCTTATTAAAATATGCCCTTAAGTCTACTAAGTCGGGTCCTACATGAATCGATAGCCCTTAAAAAGAAATGAATTTCTCCCTAGTTTGAATCTGAAAAACTCAAGCCCATGGGGAGTTATGATCCTTAATGTCAGTTTTGGAAAAGAGAGCTTTGTGACGAAATTGCTGGTCGAATTTCAACGGAAAGAATAAGGGATGTATAATTTTACCATACAAGTAGTGGACAATTTTTTCAGATTTTTTTTTAACAAAATAACTTTTGGAAAAGAGTGCAATGTGACGAAAATTCTCAGGATTTCAACGAAAAAAATAAGGAATGTATAATATTACTATACAAATAGCGGATAATTTTTTTAGATTTTTTTCAACACAAAAACAAGTTTTATTACATTTTTCTTGTTTTTAATTGAACATTTTAATTAAGAATCTATCAAAATATTTCAGTGACCACCTCAATTTTTTACAGCAAATTCTACGGGGTATGATGTTTATTTAGTGTCAGTTTCAACTTTCTACGCAGCGTGCATCATATAAAAAAATTAACCCTTTGAAACCTAAAAATTAATCATCTTTCTTTACAAAATTTGTTTTTGGCACCAGTAATAAAGGAAAATAAAATTTGTCAAAAAACAAATTTTAGTAAGAAAGATGGTTAATTTTTATGGTTCAAAGGGTAAGTTTTTTTATATAATGCACCCGACGTAGAAAGTTAAAACTAACACCAAATATACATCATACCTCGTAGTATGTGCTGCAAAAAATTAAGTTGGTTACTGAAATATTTCGATTAGATTCTTAATTAAAATTTTCAATTGAAAACAAGAAAAATGTAATAAAACTTGGTTTTTTTGTTGAAAAAAATCTAAAAAAATTATCCGCTATTTGTATAGTAATGTTAAACATTCCTTATTTTTTTCGTTGAAATCCTACCAGCAGTTTCGTGACATTGCACTCTTTTCCAAAACGGACATTAAGGGTCGTAACGCCCCAAGGCTTTGAGGTATAAGCTTCAAACTGGGGAGAAATTCATTTCCTTTTAAGGGCTATCGATTCATGTAGGACTCGACTTGGTTAACTTATGGGCATATTTTACTATGAAACCCGGCTCTACCATTTGTATAAAATTAATAAAAATACAAATAAAACGTCGAAATAAAAATCACTTGATGACGTAACCATGTATAACTTACTTAAGGGGACTGGGTAAGCTCTATCTCCTCCATGTTAAAATGCACCAACTTTGTGTACATTTTTCTCAGAAATGGTGAAAGACAGAGGTCTATATTTTATAGAGTAGTTTGGAGAACATGCTTTGCATATTTTGGCTAAGATGTGTTATTATCCCACCCTCCGCGATGTTGAGTATTTGGCGATTTTTATCGCTCTGGCAACCCCGGCGTTTGGCGTCTAGTAACTTATTATGGCAACCCCCCTTTTTTGCGTGAACATTCATTTCACTGCCGGGTGTCGTTGGTGACGGTTGCTTGACTCTTGTACCAGATATTCTTTGATATCGTGTTCTATGGCTGTCTTTTTATTTTTGTGTTAAATTTATTGGATGTATTTCATTGACTATAGTTTCTGTAGTCCGTTTAAACACTCTGGCTGAAGTAATTAAGAAATATGAGGAAATTTTGACATGAAAGTGAGGTTTGTTTATAGCGTGTCAATGCGTATTAATCCTATTTTGGAAAATGACGGCGGTGTTGTATTTTGTGCTGTAGGTTTCAAGAAAGCAGATGTCTGTTAAGGTATGTTGATAATTTTATGTATATTTTGCTGTTTTAAGAGTTTTTTACATTTTGAGATTGCTACAAGACGAGAACTGCTGAATTTTGAGAATGCTGAATTCGGCGATGTTTTTTTCCGTTAAATGTGCGCGAAGCGCTCATACAAGGATTACTGATTGCCAGTTTAGCGAATTTTGTTTATTATTTACATTTTATTTTCGTTGGGCCAAACATGCGTATAAACGGGTGCTTGGCGACATTTACTACTTGGCGGAAAACGGGTTTTCTCGCCAAAAAAAATCCAAGATGGCGGAGGGTGGGATAATAACACATCTGTTCCCATATTTTAACAGATTATTTTCTTTCTAAGTGTAACAGAAAATGAATTATTAATTATTTATTTAAATACAATTTTAAATTTGCGTTTTCCGTAAAATTTCACTGCCTAAAATAAATAATTCTCAACAAATCAATAAATCTCTGTGTTAAAGTATACAATATAACATAATATAAGTATTTAGAAAAATCTGAGCTTAATAGATAGAGATATCTTAAGATCTTTGAATAGATATCTTAAGTTTAACAGATATTGATAAAAAAAAAGGAACACAAACCTGAAAAATCGAAGTTTTGAGAAAAAGTCAATTAAAGCGGTGAAGCAGTGTTGCCAGTCAGCTACTTTTTTAAAATTCTGATTTCTTGATTAACACCACTTTTTTGAAATGGTAAAATTCGCTATATTTAATAACATATTAATTCAGGCGAAAACAATGGGAATTTTACTACTTCAGAAAAGTCGTGCCAATCAAGAAAACTGAATTTTAAAAAAGGAGGCCACTGCTGTGAAGTGCTCCAACACTTGTTTTTTATAATAAACATATGTAATACATCGTTGAAAATATAAAAGCTTAAACTATTTAATGATATAAAAAAGTAAAAATACACCTGGTTTGGTTGACACCTATTGATAAATCTCAGAAATTCTTTTAAATATGACAACGGATGAGTGGGTAAAGCCTCCCGTACGGTCAACCGTCCCTAGTCTCCCCTATTTTATTTTGCAACCCGTAAGTGACCAGGAAAATTTTATGATTTAGCAGGGTTCCTACACATTCATCTGAGACACTAGAATTTTATTTAGAAAAACTCGAATTACACAATCGCGCGATTGAAAAAGTCGAGTTTTTCTCTGAGCAAATACTGGTGTTTATCAGACCTAAAAACAGGGGAGATTCTCTGACCTGTAGAAGCCTTGTTTAACGCTCAAATTCCCATGGTAGTATACGTTCTATAAATTCCGTAATTCAGAGAATCTGAATTCATACTGAATACTTCTATAATAAAGCTAGATTTATTATGTTAAAGTATAAAGAAATTCTTAAGACTTGCTAGAGGCAAGTCTTAAGAATTCCTTAAGAAGAAGTCTTAAGACTTCTAGTAAGTCTTTGTAAAGACTTGCTAGAGGCCAAAGGATGGGATTAAATATAAAAAACTCAAAGTCTATAGACATGAAAAAATACGAGGGACAGAAAGACAAACAAACGTTACTTCGAGGGCCGAAGGACGTAAAAGAAAATTGCAACCACTTTTCCCGTATAGAATTATTTAAGACAGAAATTCTGCGTTTATAATTTTACCGTCAGTTACTTTTCAAAAAAGTGGTTGAAGAATTTCTGTCGCCCCTCCCTTTGCCCATGAAGCTACGCTTGTGCAGGAAACTGTTGAAAAACAAACAGAAGGGAAATACTTAATGATCTTCCATTAATAACATAGTAGTAACTAGCGGAAGATAATACCTCTCGCCCGCAAAAAAAATTAAACATCTCACAAAAATTCCTTTTTCGTTTTATTCCTCTAATAAGTCTGTCGTAGGTGCGTCTTGCTACACAAAAAGTTTCACAAGTGTAGTTATACGGAACATCAATTTATTTTGCTATATTTCCATTTTGACCACAGAATAGGTGTGGATTGTGTGGGGAGGTAAAATTACCAACCCTACAAACCTCATCCAACTTAGTAAGGCGCACTTACAGTCATAGGTAAGTCTAGCTACATTAAAAGTTTCAAAGATGTAGTTATCCAGTAAATTGCCTTATTATGCTATATGCCCATTCGCGACCACAGAACGGGTGGTGGAATGTGTGGGGAAGTAAAACTACTCGACTCTCCAACCATCATCTACGTCTTCTTTTTTAAGTATTTTGTGCTTTTATGCACGTTTTTAATGTTTCATGTGCACTAAGTGCTATAATTTTGTTCAGTGCGTAGTCATTATTCTATTTATATATAAGTAAGTGCTCATGTTAGAGTAAAAACATGCACCTCTTCGTTTACCTCTCCGGTGAAATTTACTTTTGTCGAGATATGTCAAATTTCTTGCGGTTGAGCGACACAGAGTTGCCAACCTCCGGCTTTTTTTAAATTAAGAAAACATACTTTGAACCAAAAAACTTGTTTAATTAGAAGTGTTTGGCATTAAATTAGACAGTTGTTTAAAATATACTTAATTCCGTTAATTAAATAAATTCCCGGTTGGAAGTATAATTGTTCGATTTTTAAAACGCCGGAGGTTGGCATGTATCGCGATTTTATCTAAACTTGTTTTACTGAGAACTTCTCAAATGTTTGTCATGCGGAAGCGAATGGCACGTTTATTAAAATGTTACAGATTTGTCAGAGCCATGCCAAGGACTTGACTTAGAGGAGAAATACTGTGTCCTTATTGATCCATTTTAAACACACTTTCCCAGAAAACTGTAATACATGGGTAAAGAAGATTGGAAACCGGTCTGATATGTTCATTCTGGACAAAAGAATAGGAGAACTATTTCCAAATATTTATCTTTAATTAGTTTTTGTTATAAAATTTTGAAATAGCGGCGACAATTGGCTGATTGGCACGCTTGTTCTTTACATCTGGTACATGTAATATTTAGCCAAGAATATTCTGTAGCATTAAGGATACGGAAATATGAAGCTCGTACACAGAAGGATCATATGAAATGTCTGTTAACCCCTTGAGGGGCACCGGTATATATTATATACCACCTACGATTAATGAAATTTTACACCAGAAAAATTTTATTAAATTTTACTTTTCTAACTTTGGTGGAAAAAAGCCGTAAAATTGCATTTACTTATTTTGAAATAGAATTTTTCAAAGATTCCGGTGGGAATTCAGCATTTCACAAACGTAATTGCTTGCCCCTCAAGGGGTTAAGTACCATTTATAAAATCGATTTTTAAAATTTACTATATTTTATTTTGCAACCAGTAAGTGATCAGGAAAAACTTTATCATTTAACAGGGTTCCTACACTTTTAGCTGAGATACCAGACTTTTTATGTAGCAAAACTCGACTACAATCGCGCGATTGCAAAAGGCGAGTTTTTCTCTAAGAAAATACTGGTGTTTATCAGACCTAAAGTGAGGGGAGATTCCCTGACCTGTAGGAACTCTATTTAACACTGAAATTCCCATGGTAGAATACGTTTTAGATATTCCGTAATTCAGAGAATCTGAATTGGCGCAGAATGTCCCTTAAGAGATTTTGTGCCATAAAACCTCATGCAACCAACCCGAGAATCTGCATTCATTATAGAATACTCCAATAATAAATATAACTTTATTAAATGACGGATTGTTTCTTATTAAATAAAGCAAATATTGTTATTTTAAATTTCTGGTACGAATTTGGAATATCGTAATTAAAAATGCCACTAAATTGGAAACACTGATAGTAGCATATATGCTACCAGTGTTGCCAGAGGATTACTTTTTTAAAATTCAGATTTCTTGATTGGCAGCACTTTTCTGAAATGGTAAAATTCCCCTAGTTTTCGCCTTAATTAACATGCCATTAAATAAGGCAAATTTTACTATTTAAAAAAAGTGGTCACAGTCAAGAAATCTTATTTTAAAAAAAAGTAGGCCACTGGCACTACTGTAGGCTTCCACAGACATTAGAGCAGTGTTGCCAGTGGGCTACTATTTTTTTATTCAGATCTCTTGATTGGCACCACATTTTTGAAACGTTAAAAGTCACTTTGTTTTCTCCTTTATTAATATGTCATTAAATAAGGCACATTTTACCATTTCAAAAAAAGTGGTGCCAATCAAGATTCTGATTTTTAAAAAAGTACCTCATATGTCAACACTGCATTAGAGGGTTAACCCAGACTATGATACATCATATCTTCGACAATGTTCATCATATTAAATCTACAACCACAATCATCGTAGACCATGAGCCCTAACGCTACGCATGGGAAACTTTACTATATCAAAACGGCCAGCAGCATTACATATCACTGATATTACTTGAACAACAGAGAAAATACTCCGTTTGAACACTACATGGAAAACTGTATTTTAAAAACCTCTATTCTCCTCATTATATTTCCTGGTATGTAATTAAATATTATACAAATATTTTGCCACATTTTAAAATAATGTTTTATTATTATTTTTTTTTAATATTTTAACCCTTAAATGCGCGATTTTTTATTTTGTTTCAGAAAAATTATATATGATTCTCTAAAAGGTTTATTACACAAGAAAAATAATGAAAAAAATCAGAGATACATTTTTCATATAATACGTCAATCTTTTCTTCTGCTACACACCTGCGATACAAGTACAAAACCACTGTCGTGTGGCTGTTTTACGCTAAAATATTCAAATTAGTAAATATTTTAATAAGTATGTCTCCAACTACCTTATTTCATATAATTATTTATTTTATAAAACTTAACCTTTAACCCTTTAATTCCCATGATAGAATACGTTCTGGAAATTATGTAGTTCAGAGAATCTGACTTTCCACCAGAAAGTTTCCATGGTTAATTTCGCTTTATTTTAAAACAGAATGTCTGTTACTAACACTAGAATGCCCGGAAATTTTGCTCAAGCTTCATAAAAATATTTGTTACCAGAATTTTTATTAAAAGTTATTTAATTTAATTTATTTATATAACACAGATCTGCGTAGTTTAAATTTAACTTATTTTGTAAAAAAAAAAAAATCTGGTTCCAATTGACGTTTAATCACATGGTCGGAGCTGAATCAACTCCTTCCGGGCGTTCTAGTGTTAACTAAAGCAAATATTGATATTTTAATTTTCTGTTGTGAATTAGGTACATACGAATAAAAAAATTTATTAAATTCAAAACACTGTTGTTTGCATATATGAAAAGCTGCGCACTAAAATTTTAACGACTGTGGGAAAGTTTATGAAGCTCGATGAATTTTGACTGATTTAAATATGGTTTTTACATAACATATAAAACCTCATTCTGAAACGAGTCCAAATTTTCGAACTGAGTCCACTAAATTCGTATGATAACTTTAGCAATGAGTATGATTGAGTGATTTTTTAATTCACTAAAACCTTAACCCCTTGAGGTGCGGCGGGATATATTTTATCCCACCTACGATTAATGAAGATTTGCACCACAAAAATTTTATTAAATTTTACTTTTCTAAATTTAGAGGGAAAAAAAAGGTCGTAAAATTGCTTTTCCTTATTTTGCAATAAAATTTTTTGAAGATTCCGGTGAGAATTCGACATTACAGAAACATAATCACTTGTCCCTCAATGGCTTAAAAGGGTAAAGATGTCATTCTTCCACCAGGGTTCGTGCGGATCAGGGAATTTTCAAGGTGAAATAGTCGGTACCATGTCAAACTATCCAATTTGAAAACAGTGTTGCCAGTGGGCTACTTTTTGTTTAATTCAGATTTTTTGATTAGCACCACTTTTCTGAAATGGTAATATTTCGCTGGTTTTCGCCATCATTAATACGTCATTAACTCATTAATCGTCGCGTAATTCTCGGAAAATGCTTTCAAATGTCGTTGACTTTTTCATTGCCAAATTTTATTATTCAAAAAATTCTGAGGTCGTTAGTAAAGGAAACAGAGTATTTTTTCAAGTTTAACACTTTTAGGGGCAGAGTACTTCGGTCGCTAAAATGGTAAAATGATTGATTAACACCAGGATTTAAAAGAAAATTTATATGAAAATAACTAAAATGTTTTCTTTGCGTATATAGTATAAATCAAAATTTAGTCTTAAAATGGTGGTGCGAATGTGGCATTTGGGAATTAAAATTAAGTGGTACATATAATATACCGGTGCCCATGAAGGGTTTAACCCTTTCAGGGTGGGGGTAACTTTATGAAATCCCTTAATTTTAATACCAAAAATCCAATTGCACCAGAATTTTAACACAAAAGTTTTCCTTTACTAAATATGCGAAAAGTGAATTTTTATTATTTGCAAATAAATCGGTTCATGAATTCCGGTACCAATTATTTATTTCAAGATTTCAGAAATGAAAGGGCTTTGCCTCTGAAAGTTTTAAAGTGTTCAGGATGGATACAATTTTTAAAACTCACAGTTTTATTTATCTTATATTTGCCTTTTTTTGTACAGATATGACGTTCAGTGAAGCTTCAATGCAATGCTGTAACTTGTGGTTTCACTTTAAGTAAAGGTAAAGACATATATAAATCAAATAATTATTAATATTACTACAAAGTCTTTAATTTCAAAATCGGCATTCGACATGTTTTTCAAAATTTAGTAAATGTTCAATGCATAGAAAATTTTTAAACATGGTATGCATAGTCCTACATTACAGTTCTTACAATAATAGCTAGTTTCATTTATAATTTTGATGCGATTTTTTATTCACATGAGATGAGCAAATTTTTCATTCTCTGTAAGGTATTTATTTTTTGTCAGTAGGGGTCATAACATCCAGAATATGGCGTTCATACAAACGACTTGATGTTGATAATTGTACTTCTATACAATAAATCACAATTTATCTTTTTAGCAGGATTCGGCACCAAGCCATACGGCAAAAATATGCAAAGAATGGTTTAAAAATAAAAATATACAATTATTACCCTAGCTAGGAAACAGCCCTGATCTGAATCCTACAGAAAATATGTGGCGACGTTTGAAAGTCTTTGTACAAAAAAAGCGTCTACCTAATAAAACGCAACTTATTGAAGCTACAATTGATTCTCGGCATCTTATGATTAAAAAAGGTTGAACTCCAAACACTAGTTCTCTCAATGAAAAGACACTGTGAAGTTGTAATAAAAAAACAAGGATTATCCCAGTGTTGCCTGATTGGGGGATTTTTTTAAATAGATTTGAGATTATTCAGCTTATTTGCCTTTCACCACTTTTTTAAATTCGCCTTCATTTTCAAAATTTTTAATCAATTTTTACATTGGCCGTATATTCCTATTTAAAGAAGCGGTGGCTATCAACAATCTGGGGACAAAAAAATCGCCAATTGGGCAACACTGGGTTATCCTACTAAATACTGAATGCGTAAGTGTAACTTTAAAATACCGGGTGAGCCAAAAGTTCGTTAAAACTTTAAAAACTCATAAAAAGGGAAGAAATTAAGATAAAGGAGTAAGGTTTGCAAAAAAGGGCCCACTAGGTAGCTGGATTTCCGCTGACGTCTGAAACACAATGAAAAGGACGACAATACGCTCAATTCATTTGTTCTTCCCATAACAAATGATCAACATGACCTACATAACGTTCTACGACACAACCAGGTTATGTCGTAGTACCTGTTCATTGTGTTTCGAGTGGCCAGCGCCCTCTAAATGTGATTTTTAACTAAATTTTGTTTTGCTGCTAAAACAAATCCCATTACCTAGCGAGCATCTTGCTAATCGCACTCCTTTATCATAATTTCTTTCTTTTTTATGTGTTTTTAAGTTTTTGCGAACTTTTGGCTCACCCGGTATAATGAAATCTGAGATAGATTTTACTTTTTATAAGCGTAACTTTTTTTGTAATGCAGCTATTTTAATTATGTTTTTTCTTTTAAGCTCTACATTAAATGTCCATGAATTTGATATATAAACATTTGCATTTAAGTTAAATTCCTTATATACTTCAAGCACACAAAGTTATAAAACATGAAAATTTCAAAAAATGTCCACATTTTTAGCCACCACTGTATATCGATAGGCATTTGATGTTAATTTTTTTTAATTAATATAATATAGTAAAACTGCCGAATTATGCGAATGCGAGAAAATTGATGGATAGATTTCGAAAACTTTATTTCAAAAACTTCTAACTTACCATTAAGCGCGCGTAGCACTCACTATTTTGTAATATCATATTTTCCGAACAGCAATACTTTGGCTTAGTTTCAGAAATTCTGTAAGTATATAAAGTCAAGATTATTATTTGGTAAAAGAAGTATTAAAATATAAGGATTATTACGATCTCTAACATTAGAATTTTAATTAATTTTTTATGTATATATTTATAATCTATTTCGATATGCTTTTGATATTAATTTTTTTTAATTAAATAATATAGTAAAATTGCTGGATTATTACGCAAATCTGAGGAAATTAGTGGAAAGTTTTGACGAAAGATTTAACATATAACTCTGTCAGAAATACATTTATGACTTGCTAGAGGCTAATAGATGGGTTTAAATATAAAAAACGCAACGGCTATAGACAGGGAAACAAACAAGCGTTACTTCGAGGGCTGAAGGACGTAAAAGAAAACAATGGAGTTATGAATAAAGAGGAGGGGCCATATAGTGTGCTGTCTACCAGTTGCGAGTGAAGTAACTGAGGAGATTGTCACAAGATGGCGGCTGCTTTTTTTAAATCGGATCTTCAGTTTCTGATTACCGCTAGGGCAAACATCCCACCAGTAGAATTGAATAGAAAATTTCGCCTTATTTAAGCGTCTTTTTCATGGAAATTTTTCTAAAAAATGTCGTAAAATTTCCTGTTTGTTTTTACTGATGTCAGTATACCTTGTAAAACTGCCGGTTTGTTTCCCTGGTTGTCACAATATGGCGGAAACGCAATGCCTAACTACCGCCAAAGTAAAGTCCTACCAGTAAAAATGAAAATCTGTTTCTACAATTATTTATGGCTGAAATTTTGTAATAATAAGGCGTTTAAATAAGTTTACGATTGCTATATAAATCTACTGGTGGAAGTTTCCAACGGCGGTAACCAACGTCTGCGATATCGGTTACAGTTGAAGCTTCACTATTTTAAGGCTATGTTAGTTCCTCTTTATTAATAGTTCCATGAAGAAAATTGCGACCTCTTTTTCCGAATAGAATTATTTAAGACAGACATTCTGCGTTTCTGATTATACCGACCGTTACTTTCCAAAAAAGTGGTTGATGATTTTCTGTCGTCTCTCCATTTGCCTCTCAAGCTACGCTTGTGCAGGAAACTGTTAAAAAACAAACAGAAGGGAAATACTCAGTGATCTGCTATTAGTAACATAGTATTAATTGGCGGAAGATAATATCGCTCGCCCGCAAAAAAAAGTGACAGATCTCACAAAAATTCATTTTGCGTTTTATTCCACTGATAAGTCTGTTATAGGTGCGTCTTACTACACAAAAAGTTTCATAAGTGTAGTTAAACGGAAAATCAATTTATTCTGCTATATGTCCATTTTGACCACAGAATAGGTGTGGCGCGTGTAGTGAGGTGTAATTGCCCAACCCTACAAACCTAATCCTATTTATAAAGGCGCACTTTCTGTCATAGGTGCGTCTATCTATATAAAAGTATCAGAAGTGTAGTTATCCGGAAAATTGCCATATTGCCCATTCGCCAATGCTATATGCCCATTCGCGACCTTAGAACGGGTGGTGGATTGTGTGGGGTAGTAAAACTACTCGACTCTCCAAACATCATCTACGTCTTCATTTTTAAGTATTTTATGCTTTTATGCACGTTTTTATTGTTGCATGTGCACTAAGGGCTATAATTTCATGTAAGAGTAAAAACATGCAACACTTCCTTTACCTCTCCGGCGTAATTTACTTTTGTCGAGATATGTCACTTTTCTTGCGGATGAGCGACACAGAGTTACCAACCTCCGGCTTTTTTTAAATTAAGGAAACATACTTTGAACCACAAAATTTGTTTAATTAGAAGAATTAAATGAGATAGTCGTTTGAAATATATTTAATTTCGTTAATTAAAAAAATTTCTGGTTTGAAGTATTATTGTTCGATTTTTAAAACGCCAGAGTTTGACATGTATGGCGATATTATCTAAACTTGCTTTACTGAGAACTTCTCAAATGTTTTGTCATGCGGTAGCGAATGCCACGTTTATTAAAATGTCACAGATCTGTCAGCGCCATGCCAAGGACTTGACTTAGAGGAGAAATACTGTGTCCTTATTGATCCATTTTAAACACACTTTTACAGAAAACTATAATATATAGATAAAGGAGATTGGAAACTGGTCTGATATATTAAACACACATTTTAAATACACTTTTCCAGAAAACTATAATACATAGATAACGAAGATTGGAAACCGGTGTGAAATATTGATTCTGGACTAAAAGATAGGAGAACTATTTCCAGATATTTTTCTTAAATTAGTTTTTGTTATACAATTTTGAAATAAAGGCGACATTTGGCCGATTGGCACGCTTGTTCTTTAAATCTGGTACATGTAATATTTAGCCAAGAATATTCTGTAACTTTAATGATACGGAAATATGAAGCTCGTACACAGAGGATCATATGAAATGTCTGTCAAGAACCATTTATAATATTTATTTTAAAAATTTACTATATTTTATTTTGCAACAAGTATGTGATCAGGAAAAACTTTATAATTTAACAGGATTCCTACACTTTCAACTGAGGTACCAGAATTTTTATGTAGAAAAACTCGACTATAATCACGCGATTCCAAAAGCGAGCTTTTCTCTAAGCCAATACTGGTGTTTGTCAGACCTAAAGTCAGGAAAGATTCCCTGACCTGTAGGAACCCTGTTTAACACTCAAATTCCCATGGTATAATACGTTTTAGAAACTCCGTAATTCAGAGAATCTGAAATCATACCAGAATACTTCAATAATAAATCTAGCTTTATTTAATGGCGGACTGTCTGTTATTAAATAAAGCAAATATTGTTATTTTAAATTTCTGGTATGAATTTGGAATATCGGAATCAAAAGATACACTAAATTGGGAAAACTTATAGTAGCATATATGCAACCATGGGCATTAGAGGATTAACCCAAACTATAATGCATCATAACTCAGTGTTGCCAGTAGGCGACAGTTTAAAAATTCAGATTTTGTGATTGGCACCAATTTTTTGAAATAATATAATTCACCTTATTTAATAGCATACTGATTAAGTCGAAAACTAGGTGATTTTTTCCATTTCATAAAAGTGGTACCACTTTTACACACAAAAGTGGTACCACTTTATTGACACGTGTCAATAAAGAAATCTGATTTTATAAAAAGTAACCCACTGGCAACACTGTCATAACTTCGACAATGTTCATCAAATTATTTCTACAACCACGACAATCGTAAAACACTGAGCACTAACGCAATACATGTAAAATCCTACTACATCAAAATGACCAGCAGTATTAGATAATATGCCATTACTTGACCAAAACGGTATACTTCTCCGGAAACGCTATTCGTTAAACAGTATTTTAAGAACATCTATTCTCCTCAATATATTTCCTGGTATGTATTTAAATATCATACAAATATTTTGCCACATTTTAAAGTAATGTTTTATTATTTTAAAAATAATTTAACCACAGTGGGAAAGTTACCGAAGATTTTAAACTGTTTTAAATATGTTTTTTACATAACGTATAAAACCTTTTTCTCAGACGAATCCAAATTTTCCAACTGAGTGAAAACCCATTGAATTCGTATGATAACTTTAACAATGAGTATGATTGAATTAAAAATAATAGTAACTCTTTCTTAAAATTCCCAAAAACTTTCCAAAACCTTCTAATAATGTCATTTCTGCAGAAAACTATCTGCTATTACTACATGCGCATAGATGCTTGTTCAGTTGAATTATCACTAACATGTAGAACTCCGTATCATTTGCGATTCATTTGTTGCGTTACCTGACTGTAAACAATCTTTATTTTTTCATAAATTTAAAGCCCCACCAGTGGCTGAGAGGTTCTGCTGTCGAAGCTGGTAGACGGGAGGTGCTGAGTTCGAACCCAATCGCGCCCGTCGGCCTAACCGTTTCGGAGTTTTCGTGGTTTTCTTCGAAGCCGTGGACTTCCATGCGTAAATACGGATTAGGTTCCCTTAGAAAGACCCCCACGAAGGGCATTCTACCTAGGGCCTATATCCCAAGTGCAGATAATCGGCCGTCAAAAGCCACCCTCACCCGTCACCATAAATTTAAATTTGTTTGGATTTTTGAAAATTAATAATGACGTAAAAAATTTTTGTAGCTATATTTAAAGCTGTATACGGTTTATTTCATGCGGTGTCATATAATTTTTTTAATACACAAGGTAAACACCGTGATTTAAGCGTAGAAACTTAAATTTATTTATAAATATATTAAACAAATACATTACCTTTTTCAAAGCAGCAGCTACAATGTACCTTCCGCTTACCAAACAGAATCCTTAGAGCGTTTCTCCATTAACCGACACAATAACAAAAACTGGACGTAATTGGCATTATATGTCATTCATTATAAACAAAATAGACATCAAAATTGTTAGAAAAGCAAGTTGTACTTATGAATGCATTTTGCATGCAACTTTGTCGTGTAGTGATAATTGTGTATGATATATCAGTGTTGTGCCAATTAATGGAAAGGCACTTTTAAGGAATTACAACAGATATATACCAGACAAACTGCCTACATGCATACGTATATATATATTAAAATTCATTATAACATAACATAAACTAAATGTATTTATATAAACAACCCGTATTTAAAAGAGGGTTTTTAGTTATTTAAATGTAGTATAAAATAAGGTAATTTTAGTATGTCCATTCATGTTTGTAGCATGGCTTGCCTGATGCATATGTGCATTTTCCTGAATTCAAAGAAATTTAAATCACTACTACCCGCCCTTGGCAACCAGTTTGGTGTACCTTAAAATTTATGTTTGGGAAAGCATGCTAAGCATTTTATCATGTTACTTTTATTCATAATTCAATTTACTTTGACTTCCATGAATATAAATAATATAATACCTTAAGCTAATATTAGTTTTGTTTCATTAAAATATCTCAATTTGTTGATTTTTTGCAAGCAAGTAAAGCCTATTGTTTTACACTGGAAGTCTATAGGAATTTGGCGAAATATTATAGATATCGCCAAGCTGGAGTCACTTTTGGCAACTAATTTTGGTCTCTAAATTTGGCGATATACGCCAACTTGGCGGCATTTGGCTACAGAACGGGGTCCCCCTATGATAACCCCCTTATAAGTATGAAAATGCATTAAATGCTGTTCAATTACCAATAAGGTTCGTTTCATAAAGTCATTCGGGCGTTACCATCAAACAATTTACAAATAATCGTGATTTCCGAGGCACATTCGATAGCGTAATATGTATATAGATTTCATTTAGCAATACTATGCTAAAAAAAAAAATGTTATGCATGATTGTCACTGTCTGACTTCGAGGCATGTGTGCTTTTCCACCTACCGAACAGATTATGATTTTAGCAAATTCAGATTTTTATGATCCTATTTAGAATATTTCATACTTATTTGAATTTTTCCTAAGAATTATTCTCTATAAATTTCTAATATTTAAACCCCTTAATTCTCGTTCCCCCCCGTTATCGCGGGCTGAGGTGTTGTTCGTTATTTCTCGTGCCCGTCATATTTCCGGGCTGGAGATTTAATTGCTGTAAAAAACTTCTGAGACCAGAAAAAATTCCGATTACCTTGTGATCCCTTTCTTGCAAACCGCACACCTTTATCATAGTTACTTCCTTTTTTATGTGTTTTTAAAGTTTTTACGAACTCTTGCCTCACCCGGTATAATGAAATCTAAGATAGATCTTACTTTTTGTAAGAGTAACTTTTTTTGTAATGCAGCTATTTTAATTACGTTTTTTTTTTATTATTATTATTAAACTCTACATTAGATTTCCTTGAATTTGGTATATAAACATTTGCATTTAAGCGAAATTTATTATATTCTTCAAGCACACAAAATTCTAAAACATGCAAATTTCAAAATATGTCCACATTTTTGGCCACCATTGTATATCGATTGGCTTTTGATGTTAAAATTTTTTAACGGATGCGGAGCCGGGAAAATTGGGTACAATTTGCAAAAAGTGTAAAAGAAAACAATTGAAGTTGTTTTATCCTTAATAACCCATTTTTATTTTTTATTTTTTCGTTTTAGGAACAAAAGTTTCGTAATAAACTTTGTAAATTATGAAATATCCTACAAGTTTCTTCATTAGAATATTAATTTTCTCTAACAGACTCTAAAATCAGAACAACACGATTTATGGTTAAAACATGGAAATACCGCCTGGCAAGTCACTAATTTAAAAACGATCGTTAATTTTTGATACTGAATAAACGAAGCAATTAATTGGCTATAGTAAGTACAATAAAAAGTAATTAGAGAATAGTTGCGGGGGGGGGGGGGGGGGTGAGTGTGAAGTCAACCAAAAAACCTAGTCGGTAGATATAGGCGCCGCCCCAGACTTTTGGCTAAAAATCGGAATTCGAAAGTAAAGTGCTGGGAATAAAATAAAAAATACTGCAAAGGTAAATAAAATATAATTTAGAAATTTTAAAAAGGCAAAAGGATTATACAGGGCCGAAACTAGAGGAGGGAGCGCATATGCTTCATTCGCCAGAAGGGAAGGCAAAGAGGGCGCAAAATGAAGATTCGGTTTGTCGTATTTTTATTAATTTGTCGCACAAATTTTTGTTAGTTAGTCAAAGTTTACATTAATGGTAAATCTATCTCACATTGAGAATATTATTCACAACATAAAGAGGGCCAGCAATTATGCTTATGCATACTAAGACGGAAACCTGTATAAAGCGGAATCGTTTTCGAGTTGTTTTCAGGGGTTTTTTAATTGAACTTTAAATTTTAAAATAAAGTAATAGATATTATAAACATATAATATTCTGTATGTAAACTCACTTTCCGTAGGAGGGGGAGAGTGTGTATGTGTGAGAAGGGGCAAAATCCATGTTTGTTCTAGAACGAAAATAAAAGCTAGTTTCGGCCTAGAAGTATCGAATAAGAATAACTTTTAAAAATGAGTTCGGAAAGTCGAAAATGCATGATTTTATACGTTAAAAATAATAGCGGAAGAAACATTAACAATTAATCAAGTATATGAATATTATTACCGTAATTTCCCCCGTATAAGCCACGGCTCATATAACTCTGTTTTCTAGCAGAATTTTTTAACCCTTTCAGGGGCAAACCACTTCAGTTGCTAAAATGGTAAAATGATTGATTGACACCGATATTTATGGGTAATTTTATAAGAAACTATGTAAAAGCTTTTCTCCGAGTACATTATATGAAACAAAATTTAATTCCTAAATATTGGTGTGAATGTGGCATTTGGGAACTAAAATTAAGTGGTATATAACATATACCGGTGCCCTTCAAGGGGTTAAAAATACATTGTGACTTATTTCTGCCTAGCATTTATTTCCCTTCATTTTTTAAAAACAATTTCTAGTTTGAAGCAGACATAAAATAGCATCGGCTTATACGCAAGAAATTACAGTAACAAACACTTTTCTAAGAGATGCATTATGTAAGAGAGACATTATAGGAAAGAAAAATAAAGCACTGTTTTCGTCATTAAAAGAAAATAACAATAATTTTTGTAGATTACATTTAATCTACTAATTACAACATTTAATTAATAGTACTATTTTATATTTTTGTAGAGGATAAAATTCTCTACAACAAGCACTATTCATGTTTGTAATTTGACCAAATAGCAGGCCAGATAGAGAACCGGAAAAATAGGGTAAAATTTGCAAAAATTACAAAAATCCACAAATGACAGTATTTTTTGCTTTATAGCTCACTTTTAGTGCATTTCAGAATCAAAACAGTCATAATGAACTTTTCAGAGCATGCAGTACATCATAGTTTCATTTATTAGGTAATTATTTTTCGTTAGACTTCGAAAATCACAGCAACGAGATTTTTTTTTTTTTAAACAGCAAAATACTGCCAGGCAATTTAGTAATTTTAAAAAAGAGTTTTTATTTTTTATATTGAAAACACGAATTAATTAATTATATCGTGTACAAGATACTAAAAACAAATATATAGTAATTATAGTCACTTTATATACGTTTCCTTTTTCTGCTGTTTGGCCCTGGTGGCCTGTCTGTTGTACTTGATTCGATTGTTTGTTCTAGGTCGTCAAAGTCCTCAAGGTTCAGTATAAAATCCGGAGCGTTGCCACATAGTATAATAATATTCATATACTTGATTAATTATCAATATTTTTTCCGCTAATACTTTTAACGCATAAAATCATGCATTTTGGGCTTTTCTAATTCATTTTTGACAGTTATTCTTATTCTATACATCCAGGCCGAAACTAGCTTTATTTTTAATTCTGGGACAAACATGATTTCCCCCCCCCTCCTCCTTCCCTCCACACACACTCCCCCCTTCCTGCGCAAAGTGAATTTACATACATAAATTTATAAGTTTACAATATCTATTTCTTTATTTTAAAATTTAAAGTTGAATTCAAAAAACCCCGAAAACAATTCCACTTTATATAGGCTACCGTCTTAGTATGCATAAGCATAATTGTTGGTCCTCTTTATGTTGTAAATAATATTCTCAATGTCAGATAGATTTACCATTAATGTAAACTTTGACTAATAGGAACTATAATAAAAATTTGTGTTACAAATTAATACAAATACGACAAACCAAATCTTCATTTTGCGTCCTCTTTGCCTTCCATTCTGGCGAATGAAGCATATGCCCTCCTGCCACTAGTTTCGGCCCTGTATAATCCTTTTACCTTTTTAAAATTTCTAAATTATATTTTATTTACTTTTGCAGAATTTTTGATATTATTCCCAGCACTTTACTTTCGACTTCCGATTCTTAGACCAAAGTCTGGGCGGCGCCTATAAAATTTTGTTTTTTTCCGATATAGTAAAAAACGCACAAGGTCTAGAAGGTCGAAAACTTGGTTTTTTCATTAGAGGGTCAATCTATACACAATACTCGAAAATCAGAGTTATCCGAATTTTCGCAAGGCAATTCCCTTTTTGGGGCTATTTCTAGTGGACTGAAAGTAGATACCAGAAAAAATTAGCTAAAGTCATGAGACGTTCAGCCGTTGCCACCGAAATACTCAAGACCTGAGGACGGGAGTTGTGACGTCATCACTAATCGACCGACTTCTCACTAGTGTTGGGATTCACACCGGAAAATTTTGAACTTACTGGTGAGAATTTGGAATACCCCAATAAAAAATCAGCCAGACGGCCACACTGTAGCATTCCGCATCTGGCCGAATTTTTATTTTGAGATTCTGAATTCTGACCAGTAACTTTAAATAGTTAGTATTGTTGTATATGATGATAGATATTTCACAAATAAAATAAAAGAAAATTGCTATTCAAAATTTTCCGGTGTGAATTCCAACACAAGCGAGGAGTAGGTCGATTAGTGAGGACGTCACAACTCGTGTCCTCAGGCCTTGAGTATTTCGGTGGCAACGGTCCAGCCCGTGGGGGTCACGGGCGCGACGAAATTTGTTCATACATGGCTGCCCGTGAATGCATCGGGCCGTTACCATCGAAATACTCAAGGCCAGTGGACACGAATTGTGACGCCATCACTAATCGACCGGGTTCTCACTAGTGTTGGAATTCACACCGTAAAATTTTGAATAGCAATTTTATTTTATTTTATTTGTGGAATATCTACTCTCATTTAAAGCAATCGTAACTATTTAAAATTACTGGTGAGAATTCGGAATCCCTAAATAAAAATTCATCCAAATGGCACAGTGTTGCCGCATCTGGCTGATTTTTTATTGGGGGATTCCAAATTCTCAACAGTAAATTTAAATAGTTATTCTTTTATAAGATGATAGATATTCCACAAATAAAATAAAATAAAATTGCTATTCAAAATTTTCCAGTGTGAATTCCAACACTAGTGAGAAGTCGGTCTATTACTGATGACGTCACAACTCGTGTCCTCAGACGCTGAGTATATCGATGTCAGCGATCCGGGGCGACGATTAAAGGGTTAAAAAAGGCGAATTTTACTATTTTAAAAAAAGTGTTGCCAATCAAAAAATCTGAATTTAAAATAAGTACCCCACTGGCAACACTGTTTTCACATTGGATAGTTTGATATGGTAGCGATGATATATCAGTATTTTTTTAAGGGGTCTCAGGAGTCTTACTTTTTGTCTTCTGGTGCAAATTAGCAACATGTCACATTTAATTTTTTTCCTCAGTTTCTATAAAACATAAATGCATAAAATTTTTAATATAGATTACCTAATATCTCTTCTATTTAACATAATTTTTTTAATATTCTATATTGAAATTTTATTTTATTTTTGTTATATTTAATTCTGATAAAAAATTTTAAATTGTTTCTTAAATTTTATGCTTGCGCGCAACATTTTTTACAAACTAATAAAGCAAATTGCATGAAACTTGATAAATATCTTCATTTTAAGGTAAAGAATAACTTACATTTCAAATTTAGTATTATAATCGCATTGGTTATTTAAAATTGGCAATTTTTCAATAAAAGAATGTATTTTTTCAAAATTTTATAATTTAAATGTAAATTTCAAATAAAATAAATTAAAAAATTGCGTACAAATGAAGTAGACGTTCAAGAGACATTAGTTTTACATCATTTTCAATATTTTTGGGGGCACTTGAACCAATAGTTTTGCTACAGTCTTGCGCGCAGTGCATGCAAGTCAAAAAACAATTTTTAATTTTAATCAAAATTAAACATAAAAAAATAAAATAAAATTTCAATATAGAATATTAAAAAAAATATTTTAAATAGAAAATATATTAGATTGTCTATACTAAAAATTTTATGCATTTATGTTTTATAGAGACTGAGAAAAAAATTAAATGTGACATGTAGCTAAATTGTACCGCCAGGTAAAAAATAAGACTCCTGAGACCCCTTAATAGAAAAATAAACTTAGATTAAACGCTCGAAATCTCGCATTATTTAAGGGGGGATTTTCTAGGCGAAGAATAATTAGATATTTTATATAGTAGTTCCCAGAACCCTTGGACAGATCACATAGGCTACGCCGCTGTGTGCACTATTACAAACAAAAGGCGACTAACCTGGGCCCCCCGGGTTACAGAACATAGGTGAAAACCATCATCTATATTTTTTCTGCTGTTAACATCCTTTTTTCCCTGCACATATAAAGGCACAGCTACGAATGAGGTATTTTTCTAAATGTTCTTACATACAGTAAAACATGTTACTTGATTTAAAAAAAAAAAAGGAAAATCATCAAAAATTAATGTAAAAACGTATCAGCAAATAGGAAAAATTTCGGCGAGATATCCACAGACGGGTTTATAGTTTTATTAACTTTTCTAGTATCATTGGGGGTCCTATCTGACCCCATTTTATTTGTTTCGTGGTTTTTAATGTTTCGAACCAGAAAAAGGATAATAATTTAAATTTAATAAATAAAATCCTATAGATACCTTGTAGGATGAGGCTACATTTAATCCAATTAAATTTCTGGTTCAAATCATGAAAAATTAACCCCTTAATTCTCGCTCTCGTCAATATCACAGGGTGAGGTTTCGATCGTTATTTCTCGTGCCCGTCATATTTCCGGGCTGGAGATTTATTGCTGGGAAAAACTTCTGAAACCAGAAAAATTTAACTGGCATTTCGGTGTGAAGTCTTTGAATATTAGCGTTTGGATTTGGTTTTTGGCGCTGATTGTGATGTTGGACTTTGTATTGCATGTTTCGAAATATATCACACTCAAAAAGATTATTAATAATCAAAATTTAATGTATATTACATTATTTCAAATATTATTTGTAAATATGTGTTTGATGATGATAAACAAAGATCTACGATATGAGAAAAAAAAAGTCTTATTCGCATTAATTTGTATGGTGTAAAAGAAACATTAAAACACAGAATTCTCACATGATGGCTTTTCCACAAATCTGAAATTGTTCTATAAATTCTTTTTTTCGCCTTAAGAAAAAACTAATTGCATATTTTATATAGCAACCTTATAATTATTCAATTCCTGTAATAAAAAAAATAGGTACTTTTCTTATGGTTTTTCCAAATATTAAGCGACCGTTAAGGGGTTAAGAACGTTTTCCAAATATTAAAAGTTTGTACTAGGAGGGTTTTTGATAACCCTAATAGATAATTTACATGATATATATATTTTTTAGAATGTCCATTAACAATACTAAAAGTCATATTTCCATGAAAAATAGCAATAATGCGTTAAAATAAAATTTTGAAACTTATAAAATGAACACTTTCACATTGGCCTCTCGCCCGGATTTAACAGCCGAAGAAATTGCTATTTACATTCAGCCTTTATGATTCAGTTCATTTCAGTGGTTTAAGCACGTACGGTTCAATTACTGGGCTTAAATTCGTGATTTATTTATATTTTATTGTTTTACTTCTTGATTGAAAAATGTTTTAATTTCGTTATGGAATATAAGCTGGAAACAAATGATGACCTGTTCATATAAATTTAAATGCAAACGGATTTATTTTTCCGAATCTTCTGTATGCGATAGAGATAGATTTTTTTTTTTTTTAATCATGCTTGAAAATTATATTCAAAACAATAAAAATTGAGTAAATTGCGATACAATTTTGAAACAAATTGCGTTACAATTTTCAAACAAATTGCATTTGAAAGTATGTTTTGTTCCGATTTTCAACGGCACAAAAGTTGAAAACGTGCGATATATAGAAGTTTAATAAATTGCAATAAAAGTTACATTTAATCGTCAGCTGTTGCCACCGTCAAAATGATGCCAGCGTTACGCATCAGACCACTGACATCAAAATATTCAAGGCCGGAGGACACGAGTTGTGACGTCATCACTAATCGACCGACTTCTCACTAGTGTTGGAATTCACACCGGAAAAATTATAATAGCAATTTTCTTTTATTTTATTTGTGGAACATCTACCATCTTATGAAACAATAACTATTTAAACTTACTGGTGAGAATGTGAATCCTCCAATAAAAAATCAACCAGATGCGGCAACACTGTGACGTCCCCCCCCCCCCCATGTGGCTGAATTTTTATTTAGGGATTCCGAATTCTCACCAGTAAATTTAAATAGTTATTATTCTTTTATAAGATGATAGATATTTTTCAAAAATTAAATAAAAGAAAATTCCTATTCAAAATTTTCCGGTGTGAATTCCAACACTAATGAGAAGTCGGTCGATTAGTGATGACGTTACTACTCGTGTCCTCTGGCTTTGAGTATTTCGATGGCAGCGATCAGACACGCTTGTCCTTTATAATATAGGTATTGAAATTCATATGAATTTCTGAGTTGCACTAGAACATGTTTTCCGTATAATATGGAGTGTGAAATGTGTCGCATTGAATTACTAGATCTTACAAAATAATTAGTTTACTTAACACATTGCCGACGAGCAATTTTTATTGAATCTGAATTTCCAAACAGTTGAAGCTCCTCCCTGTTCTGAAAGACTTTTGTAAATTGGTGTTGTAGATAGGTTTCCCAAGTTTATGCATCGGTAAATATCTTTCAATGTACGAATTTAATAAAAAATGTTTTAAAATCTAAACAAATATGGACAACATGATATAAATGCATTTTCAGTAAGGTATAAACCACGTCCTTAGTCAATGATGTTTTTTGAATGAAAGCGAGAATTCTCGTTTCCCGTCGTGTATGTGTTAATTGTCTACTTCAGGGGTGTCAAAATGTGGCCTGCCGGATACCACTAATTTTTTGGAGAAATAGTGCGATTTCTGAATCGCAGAGATTCGATGATTAGATAAGGCAGTGATTTCTATAAAAATTTAGTGTTAACTGGCGGGGCACAGTTTGTCACCACTAGTCTACCCCTGAAGAAACTGTTTGCTGCGTATTTTAATTATGTTGCACTATTTTATCCCCTTAATTCTCGCTCCGGTCAATATCACTGGCTGAGGTGTCGTTCGCTATTTCTCGTGCCCGTCATATTTCCGGGCTGGAGATTTATTGCTGGAAAAAATTTCTGAAACCAGAAAAATTTATCTGGCATTTCGGTGTGAAGTCTTTGAATATTACCGTTTGGGTTTGGTTTTTGGCGCTGATTGTGATGTTGGACTTTTTATTGCATGTATCGAAATATATCGCACACAAACAAAATTATTAATAATCAAAATTTAATGTATATTATTTCAAATATTATTTGTAAAAAATGGTTTGATGATGATAAATGAAGATCTAAGATGTGAAAAATAAAGGTCTTATTGGCATTAATTTGTATGGTGTAAAACAAACAATAAGACACAGAATTGTCGCATGATGGCCTTTCCACAAATGTGAATTTGTTGTATAACATCTTTTTTTTTTTTGCCTTAAAAAACTAATTGCATGTTTTATATAGAAACCTTATAATTATTCAATTTCTGTAATAAAATAATACAGTGAGCAAAAAAAGTATTTGCACGCAGACGATTTTTTGCATAAGTAACCACAGAAAGCAAATTTGATACTATTCTATTAATTATTCATTTATTTAAATAAGAAGAAATTAAAAATAACTACCCATTTTCCTTAAACAGTAATATTACGCATTTAAAAAAATAAATTAATATTTTCTCATTCCTAAAAAGTATTTGCACAAGAAGCATTGACTGTTAAGAAAGGCATGTGAACATTATGTAAATGTGAACATTATGCAAATGTTTAGCTTTTCAGTCCCACAGTACATTAGCCCCGCACTTTAAAGTCACGTAATATATTAACTGGAGCAGAGATTCTGGAGAGTTTTTGTTCTATTGGCGCCGAAAACGTGTGAAATGTCTGTTGCTACCCGTGAGAAGATTATATTTCTTCACAATTCTGGATTAAGTTACCGAGGAATAGGTAAAAAATTAAATCTAAACTTTTCTAATGTTCGTTATGTAATTAAGAAGAAAAAAGAAACTGGTTGGACAATAAATAAGCCGCGAACTGGGCTTCCAAGAAAGCTAAATACCAGGCAAAGGAGAGCCATCGTAAAAGAATCTTCAAAAAACCCTTTTATAAGTGCTCGGGAATTGGCTGTTGATGTCGCTTCGACGTTGGGAACAATAGTTACACCACAATCAATTAGAAATATTCTTCATGATGCAAATATTCGAGGGAGAGCCCCTCGAAAAAAATCATTCATTAGTGAAACAAATAGGGTGAAAAGACTTGAATTTGCAAAAGCTTATGTCAGCAAACCACTAGAGTTTTGGAAAACTGTTATTTTTTCCGATGAAAGAAAGTTCAATATTTTTGGCTCAGATGCTAAGAAAACTGTATGGCGAAAGCCAAATACCTCTCTTCAAATTAAAAACTTGATCCAACTGTAGAACATGGCGGTGGTCATGTAATGATTTGGGGATGCGTGTCTTTTAACGGAGTTGGCGAAATGACCTTTATTGGAGGCAATATGAATGCTAAACAATATATTAATATATTACGAGATCATTTATCTAATAGTGCTCTGAAATTAGGATTTCCTAATTCGTATTATTTCCAACAGGATAACGATCTGAAACACACTGCATATATTACGAGGTTATGGTTGCTTTATAATGTAAAAAATCAATTGAAAAACGCCACCACAATCACCAGACCACAATCAGATTGAAAATTTATGGCATATTTTGGATGTGCAAATACGGAAAAAGAAAATTTCTAACAAATCAGAACTTAAGCAAGCTCTTAGGGAAGAATGGCTACAAATCAGCAGTGAAACATGTCACAAATTAATAGAATCAATGCCCAGACGATTACAAGCTGTAATTGAAGCAAAGGGCATGCATACTAAATATTAGCACTGTTTTTAACTTATAAATAATTCTTCTAGTTCTATTTTTATTGCTAGTGTGCAAATATTTTTTTTGGCAGTACAAATGCTACTTTTTTATGTTTTCATATTTTAAATATAATTATTAAGTCAGATATTATATATGTTTATTTGTTTTGTAAAAGTGTTGGCCTTTTTTATTTTTAGTTGCTTTTTATTTATTTATACATATGCTACAACAAATTTAACTGGTGTGCAAATACTTTTTTTGCACACCATGTACTTCTTTGATGGTTTTTCCAAATATTAAGCGACCGTTAAGAGGCTAAACATAATGAAATTGGGATAAAATACTGAGGCCTACTACAAGATGCTTGCAGTAGAATGTGATGTATTGCTCATTGACAGGTATGCACAAAATAAATAGTATACAGTACTCTGGGCTCGCAGTGTTCCTAAAATTTTCATACTTTGCTACCAGTATTTTAAATCAAAAATCTTCGTTTCAATTTCCATTAACATCTACAATAGAACTCAACAATAAATATTATCATTTTAAAATTGTGGTAGGAAAGTGTGAAAATTTTAGGAACGCTGCAAGCCCGAGTACTGCGTACTAGCCATAATTTCGTGGAAGTTCGTTTTAGTTATGGTATATCTTTTTATGATTAATTAAATTTTCGGAGAATCCGTGTTATGTTTAAATTTTACAGAACATATTCATCAGGTGTGGCCAATTGTTGCATGACGATACCACTAACATTTTACAGAAAAAGTCGACTTCTTGAATAACAGAGATTCGATGATTAGATAAGCCAATGATTACAGTAAAATTTTAGTGGTGTCAATCGTGCCACAGTTGGTCAGCCTTTATATACAGAATACACAAATGACTACGTAAGTATTATTCAGTATGGGCTTAAAGTTTCAGATAAGAACTATCAATGACTATTTGCTTTCTGAAACCATGTTAATGTAACGATACGTTTTAATTTATTAAAATTCATTTTAGCATTTCATAATATAAAAGCATTTCAGTAGCTTTACATAGTATTTGCGCAAGGGCATTAAATAATAAACATAAACAGTAACAACCATAAGCACAAACTTCTTTTTCATAATATTTTTTAGAATAAAATCTTGGAAAGGTTGTTCCATTTATCTCATAGGGCAGGGGTGTCACGTTGTGGTCCCCCTGATACCACTAAACTTTTAAAGAAATAGTCGACTTCTTCAATCGCAGAGATTCGATGAATAAATCAATGAATTGTTTGCAATAAAATTTTAGTGGTAACTGGTGGGCCACAGTTTGATACCCCTGTTATTGATGAAAACTCTATATAATTTCTCAAATGTTTAAGTTTATACGTACTTAACGTAAGAAGATGGATGATTCAGAGTGCAGCTTATAGCAGAAATAGAAATCTTTATTTTCGCATTCTTCATGGCGGGTTATTTAAAAAGTCGCATATGACTTAGAAACGCATATCATTGAGAACTGAATTACAGGGGTCGTACTTGTCCTGAAATTTCAAAACCAGGAGATTGTTTGGTACCGGTATTTTCTTACAGAATATTTCTTCTTAAATAAAGCGAAATTTCGCACGTTCAACCTAGATTTATTTTTCTGTAAAAAAAATACTGATGTTTGTCCTGAAAAATTCCCTGAAGCGTACAGCCCCTGGCATTAATGAGATGTAACTGTAATATTTAACCCTCTGCGCATGGCGTCTCTTTCACAAATTTTATTCGATCAGCACTATAACGGCTTTACCGTTATATATTCATTATTCCTCCATTCCCCTCAGAAAAATCAACTTTTAACCTTACTGGGTTATTATAAATTGTCATTATTCTCCCCCCCCCCCTTCAAATAAAATATTTAGTTTAAATTTGACATTTTAGAGTTAATTTCATATGTGTTTATTCATTCTCTTCCCCCCCCCCCCTCTCACTACTGTAAGTTTCGCTTTTACTTTTTAAAGTTCTTTTCAAATGCAGACATCATTTATCTCGGTTCCTTTTTCTGTCTTTCAAATTCACACAATAGAAAAAGATCTTAACCGCAGCTATTTTCCATTGAAATAAAGTAAAAGAATAAAATACAAATGAATGTCTTTTCGCTTTGCAGCCGACGATATCTAATGCATATTTTCCCAACCTCTGGGCTTGCATTAGTATTCAATTCTCACCCTTCTGTTTGTCGGATAAAAGCCATATGTCCCTTGCTGACTAATTCAGCTGTCGTTAAAATCTATAACGAGCATGTAATATCACGTGTTAGCTATTTCTTTAGCCACTTTCCCTTACCGCAGGAATGTTAAGATACGTGTAACCATTTAGCCGCGCCATGGCGTAAGTTTGAGTTCTATGTAATACTTCGGGATGCTTCTGATTCCTTTGTCCACGCCACCAATGTTCATCGCCAATACAGTACATATGTTCCTATTTATCTCGCCAATGAGTGAGTGATTGTAATGAATATTTTACCACTACTCCCTCTGATCTTGAATGTGACAGACCTCAGCTCTCTGCCCTTCGGGGCCGCCCCGTCGAGTAGTCTTGTGTTTTACTTCTCCCCGCATATATATAACGGCTTTACCGTTATATATTCATTATTCCTCCATTCCCCTCAGAAAAATCAACTTTTAACCTTACTGGGTTATTATAAATTGTCATTATTCTCCCCCCCCCTTCAAATAAAATATTTAGTTTAAATTTGACATTTTAGAGTTAATTTCATATGTCTTTATTCATTCTCTCCCCCCCCCCTCTCACTACTGTAAGTTTCGCTTTTACTTTTTAAAGTTCTTTTCAAATGCAGACATCATTTATCTCGGTTCCTTTTTCTGTCTTTCAAATTCACACAATAGAAAAAGATCTTAACCGCAGCTATTTTCCATTGAAATAAAGTAAAAGAATAAAATACAAATGAATGTCTTTTCGCTTTGCAGCCGACGATATCTAATGCATATTTTCCCAACCTCTGGGCTTGCATTAGTATTCAATTCTCACCCTTCTGTTTGTCGGATAAAAGCCATATGTCCCTTTCTGACTAATTCAGCTGTCGTTAAAATCTATAACGAGCATGTAATATCACGTGTTAGCTATTTCTTTAGCCACTTTCCCTTACCGCAGGAATGTTAAGATACGTGTAACCATTTAGCCGCGCCATGGCGTAAGTTTGAGTTCTATGTAATACTTCGGGATGCTTCTGATTCCTTTGTCCACGCCACCAATATTCATCGCCAATACAGTACATATGTTCCTATTTATCTCGCCAATGAGTGAGTGATTGTAATGAATATTTTACCACTACTCCCTCTGATCTTGAATGTGACAGACCTCAGCTCTCTGCCCTTCGGGGCCGCCCCGTCGGGTAGTCTTGTGTTTTACTTCTCCCCGCATATATATAACAGCTTTACCGTTATCTATTCATTATTCCTCCATTCCCCTCAGAAAAATCAACTTTTAACCTTACTGGGTTATTATAAATTGTCATTATTCTTCCCCCCCACCCCTTCAAATAAAATATTTAGTTTAAATTTGACATTTTAGAGTTAATTTCATATGTCTTTATTCATTCTCTCCACCCCCCCCCCCCCTCTCACTACTGTAAGTTTCGCTTTTACTTTTAAAGTTCTTTTCAAATGCAGACATCATTTATCTCGGTTCCTTTTTCTGTCTTTCAAATTCACACGATAGAAAAATATCTTAACCGCAGCTATTTTCCATTGAAATAAAATAAAAGAATAAAATACAAATGAATGTCTTTTCGCTTTGCAGCCGATGATATCTAATGCATATTTTCCCAACCTCTGGGCTTGCATTAGTATTCAATTCTCACCCTTCTGTTTGTCGGATAAAAGCCATATGTCCCTTGCTGACTAATTCAGCTGTCGTTAAAATCTATAACGAGCATGTAATATCACGTGTTAGCTATTTCTTTAGCCACTTTCCCTTACCGCAGGAATGTTAAGATACGTGTAACCATTTAGCCGTACCATGGCGTAAGTTTGAGTTCTATATAATACTTCGGGATGCTTCTGATTCCTTTCTCCACGCCACCAATATTCATCGCCAATACAGTACATATGTTCCTATTCATCTCGCCAATGAGTGAGTGATTGTAATGAATATTTTACCACTACTCCCTCTGATCTTGAATGTGACAGACCTCAGATCTCTGCCCTTCGGGGCCGCCCTGTCGGGCGGTCTTGTGTTTGACTTCTCCCGTCCCACTGTACTCTCATGGCCCTCCTTTTAAAAGTTTCATAATAAAGAAGTAAGTCCTCGATATTTTCGTGTTGGAGTTTTTTTTCATTCATTCATGAATCTGGGAATCTAATACACTCCTCTACAAGCACCACTTTTTTAAATGAAGTTTCGTTCCAGTACACAATTTCAAAAATGCTCTGATTAAATAAGGTACATTTTATTTTCCTTTACCACTGGTGCCAAAAATAAATTTTGCAAAGAAAGACTATGCCTCCGCAGCGCAGCCCTCGAGTGCAAAGGGTTAACACATTGTATGCGGGCAATTTTTCGAAACGGAGCACTAAATTTACGTTCACAAATGCCACTGTAAATTAAAACCTGCTCACAACCAATAACAATTATGCATTCTTGGATTACACCTTCTTTTTTCGCCCGTACAAAATTTCCGGTACCAGTAATAATTTTTGTCCCCGACCCACAGAAACGTACTAGTGCGTGTCCCGCATACAATGTGTTAACACTAGAATGCCCGGAAGGAGTCGATTCGACTCCGACCATATGATTAAATGTCAATTGAAACCAGAAATTCTGTCACAAAATAAGTTAAATGTTAAACGCAGATTTACGCTAAATAAATCAGTCAAATAATTTTAAATAAAAATTCTGGTGTAAAATATTTTTATGAAACTTGAGTAAACTTTCCGGACGTTCTAGTGTTAAAGGTGTAAACCAAAAATGCTTGCTTCTTATTGCTTGTGAGCAGGTTTTATTTACAGTGGCATTTGTGAACGTAAATTTAGTGCTCATTATCGAAAAATTGGCCGCATATAATGTGTTAACACATTGTGTATGGTACACGTACTAGTACGTTTTCTGACGATTGATACTTGAGCGCGGGACACGTACTAGTACGGGTTAACTAAATTTGCGCGCAAAACCCCAGCCCCCTCCACAATTCCGCCGCGAAATGTACCCGTACGCAATGTGTTAATATTTACATTAACGTAGAGCATATCGTAAAAACCAACATAAATTTAAAAAAATAATAATTAATTGAACTTTTTAATTTAAAGATGCCAAGTCATATTTAATGGAGATTTTTGTCAATCATAAAGATAACAATATAAGCAGTCATAGAACCCTTTCAAGGGCGGTGGTATGTTTATGAAACAACTTAATTTTAATTCCCAAAATGCCCCCGCCCCTACACAATTCCGCCGCGAAATGTACCCGTACGCAATGTGTTAATATTTACATTAACGTAGAGAATATCGTTAAAACCAACATAAATTTAAAAAAATAATAATTAATTGAACTTTTTAATTTAAAGATGCCAAGTCATATTTAATGGAGATTTTTGTCAATCATAAAGATAACAATATAAGCAGTCATAGAACCCTTTCAAGGGCGGTGGTATGTTTATGAAACAACTTAATTTTAATTCCCAAAATGCCCCCGCCCCTACACAATTCCGCCGCGAAATGTACCCGTACGCAATGTGTTAATATTTACATTAACGTAGAGAATATCGTAAAAACCAACATAAATTTAAAAAAATAATAATTAATTGAACTTTTTAATTTAAAGATGCCAAGTCATATTTAATGGAGATTTTTGTCAATCATAAAGATAACAATATAAGCAGTCATAGAACCCTTTCAAGGGCGGTGGTATGTTTATGAAACAACTTAATTTTAATTCCCAAAATGCCACAATTGCACCATATTATTTGTATAAAATTTTCCTTTTATTATGTTAGCGAAATACAGCCTTTTTCTTATTTCCAAATAAATCTGTTCGTAAATTCCGGTGTAATAAATGGCGGATCTAAGGGGGGGGGGGCGATCGCCCCCCCCCCCCCTTTGAGCAAATAAAGGGTTTGCAAAACGGCATTATTCATCCTCATGGGAAATGAATTGTGGCGAAGCTCAAGTGCCAGTTTAAATCCACGAGATTCGGCCTGGGTAAGATCTCTCTTTCAAAGCCTGGCCGTGCCCTGATCTTAATTTTTTCTGCAAATTTGAGTCGGGCTAAACTTCTTTTTCTTCCAGGTCGAGCCTGGCCTGGACTTCATTCTTCCTAGAGGTCTGCACATGCCAAAGTTTTTAGGGCGATGTTCGGCCCGGAATAAAAGCTAAACGTTCGGTCCGTGTCAGCCCGTATGATAAACAGTATTGGCCCGACCGTGACCCGTGCACTTCTCTAAATTCTACTCCCCAAGCCCAAGTTGGTCTGGCACCTTACTTATTTGTTATTCGTATTTATGTTGTACATTTGTTTAGCGAAATCATTAAAAATTTAATTTAATTTGATTAGTTACAGAGATGGATTTTTAAAAATCTACTTTTTTTCTTTGTAAAGATTTAAAATTGTGATTTTCTTTTATCATCCGTTTATTTCATTCTAAACTGATTTTCTTACTGTATTTTCATTTGAATGTGTTTGTCTAAGTAATGATTTTTACGTAGTGTTTATGTACATAATTGCTTTAATAGACATTAATATTAATGTTTTTCTGTATTCATGAATTTCGAACATAATCTAAAATAAAATATGAGCATAAGTTAGTGTACTTTATGAATAATTTTAATTGCAAAATGCAGGATGGGCTGGAGTCGATTTTTTACCTTTTATACCGGGACTGGCCGGGCCAAAAGTTTTTTTGTGTGTGTGTGTTGGACCTGTGCTTGGACCTGGAAATTTCAGCCCGGGTAAACCTCTAACTGACGTATCGAATCTAGCTTTAATTATTTTTTAATGCTTCTTTCAGCCATCATCTTATAGCTATACTGAATATATGGGGTGCCCTGAAATGGATTGACTGATTTACAATTAAATAACTTGCAAATAGTGCCAGCTATTAAAAAATACTTCAAGGAGGGTTATGTAAGATGTCAGGAGCAGGGGTGATTCTGTTCCGAATTTTCCGAAAATTTAACCTTCTCACTGCTCACCGGCGATTTTCATAGCCAACTTAAAAGTGGCAAAATTTGTGCAACCGGCAATTTCCGCAGCAAATCAATCTTTTTTTTAATGATCTAATTCTATTTTAAAAAGAAAATCTTTCACAAAGATTTTGGAAATAAAGGCCAAAGGACCACGGAAAAAAAAACGCGAAATTCTTCAATTGATCACAGAAAACGAGAATTTAGTCAAAGGATCACGGAAAAACGCGAATTCTGTCAAATAACAGCGACGAACACGAATTTCTTCGAAGGATCGCGAAAAATGCAAACTTTATCAAAAGGTCGCGAAATAAACACGAATTCCATCAAAGGATCGTGAAACAACCCCAAATTTCGTCAAAAGATCGCGGAGAAAACGTGAAGTTCTTCAAAGAATCGCGGAAAAAAGCAAATTTCGTCAAATAATCGCTTAAAAAACGCGAATTTCGTCAAAGGACCGCTGAAAAAACGCGTTTTTCGTCAGAGGATCGCAGAGAAAACGCGATTTTCGTCAGCAGATTGCAGAAAAAACGCGATTTTCGTCAGACGATCGCAGAAAAAACGTGAATTTTGTCAAAGGTTTGCGGGGGAAAAAACGCGAATTTTTTCAAAGGGTTGCGGGGAAAAAAAGCAAATTCTATCAAGGGGCTGCAAAATTACACTAATTTCGTCAAAGGGTTGCGGAAGAGACGTTAATTTCGTCAAATGGTAATGGAAGAAATGCGAATTTCATCAAAAGACTACGGAAAAACGGGAATTTTATAAAAGGGCTGCAAAAACATGTGAATTTCGTCAAAGAGCTGCGGAAAAAACGCGAATTTCGTCAAAGAGTTGTCGAAGAAATGCGAATTTTATCAAAGAGTCGTGGAAAAAATACAGTTGTCTCTTTAGAAAACAGCACCCATACATACACCTATCTTATACTATAATGCGAGCAAAAATTGTATGTGTATGTGTGTGAGTGTGTGTGTGTATGTAAATTTTATCTTAAATACGGCTCTAATGATTTTGACGAAATTTTGTATTTTGCCATTTTCGGGCACTAAAAGACCATTGGGCTAGGTCACGGGTTCGAGAAAATTCGATTAGTGGGTCATTTTGGGTCATAATGGGTCATGGTCAAGCTAATTATACGTAAAAAACGGCTCAATCTATTTTGACTAAATTTTATATCCAACCATTTTTCGGTACGAGAAAACTATTGGACTAGGTCACATGTTCGAGAAATTTCGATTAGTGGGTCATTTTGGGGTCACTAGGGGTCAAGCCAATTTTATCTAAAAAACGGCTCTAAGGATTTTGACTAAATTTTGTATTTTGTCGTTTTCGATTACGAAAAGACCAATGGGATAGGTCACATATTAGAGAAAATTCGATTAGTGGGTCATTTTTTGGTCACTGTGGGTCAAGCTAAGTTTATCAAGAAAACGGCTTTAACGATTTTGACGAAATATTGCTTTTTACCATTTTCGAACACGAGAATACCATTGGGCTAGGTCACGTGTTCGAGAAAATTCGATTAATGGGTCATTTTGGGTCATAATGGGTCAAGGTCAAGCTAATTATCTGGAAAAAACGGCTCAATCGATTTTGACTAAATTTGATATCCAGCAGCTTCTCGGCACGAGAAAACTATTGGGCTATGTCACATGTTCGAGAAATTTAGATTAGTGGGTCAGTTTTGGGTCACTATGGGTCAAGCCAATTTTCTCTAAAAAATGGTTCTAACGATTTTGACTAAATTTTGAAATTTGTCGTTTTCGATTACGAGAAGACCAATGGGATAAATCACATATTAGAGAAAATTTGATTAGTGGGTCATTTTTGTTTCACTGTGGGTCAAGTGAAGTTTATCTAGAAAATGGCTCTATTGATTTTGACGAAATATTTGCATTCTATCGTTTTCGGGCACGAGAATACCATTGCACTTGATCACGTGTTCAAGAAAATTCGATTAGTGGGTCATTTTGGGTCACAATGGGTCAGGGTCAAGCTAATTGAATCCAAAAAATGCCCAAAACATATCGAATTTTTTTTGTAATATACCGTTTCCGGGCATGAGATAACCATTGGACTAAGTCACATGTACGAGAAAAATCGATAAGTGGGTCATTTTGGAGCAAATGGGTCAAGGTCAAGCTAATTATACATAAAAAATGGCTCAATCGATTTTGACTAAATTTTATATCCAACCGTTTTTCGGCACGAGAAAGGTATTGGGCTAGGTCACATGTTCGAGAAATTTTAATTCGTAGGTCATTTTTGAGTCCTTATGGGTCAAGCCAATATTATCTAAAAAACGGCTCTAACGATTTTGACTAAATTTTGTATTCTCTCGTTTTGGATTACGAGAAGACCAATGGGATAAGTCACATATTAGTGAAAATTCCATTAGTGGGTCATTTTTGGGTCACATTGGGTCAAGAAAAGTTTATCTAGAACATGGCTCTAAAGATTTTGACGAAATATTTTATTCTATTGTTTTCGGGCGCGAGAATACCGCTGGGCTTAGTCGCATGTTCAAGAAAATTCGATTAGTGGGTCATTTTGGGTCACAATGGGTCAGGGTCAAGCTAATTGAATCAAAAAAAGGTCTAAAACATTTTGACAAAATTCTGTAATATACCGTTTCCGGGCATGAGATTACCATTGTGCTAAGTCATATGTTCGATAAAAATCGATTAGTGGGTCATTTCTGGGTCATTGTGGGCGAAGCTATTTGTATCTAAAAAATGACTGAAACGATTTTGACAATTTTTTGTATTATACACTTTCTGGGCATGAGAAGACCATTGGGCTACGTCATATGTTCGAGAAAAATCGATTAGAGGGTTATTTTGGGGTCACTGTGTGACAAGCTAAGTGTTTCTAAAATAACGGCTCAAAACATTATGGCAAAATTTTGTATTATATCGTTTCTGAGCATGAGAATACCAATGAGCTAAGTCACATGTTCGAGAAAATTCGATTAGTGGGTTATTTTTGGGTCACTGTGAGTGAAGCTAATTGTGTCTTAAAAAAAGGCTCAAATGATCTTGATAAAATTTTGTATCAATACTCTTTCTGGGCATGAGAAGACCATTGGGCTAAGTCATAGGTTCGAGAAAATTCAGTTAGAGGGTCATTTTTACGTCACTGTGGGTCAAGCTAAGTGTATCTGAAATAACTTACTTACTTACTTACACAATGGTGCTACAATCCATGTAGGATTATCTAAAATAACGGCTCAAAAAATTACGGTAAAATTTTGTATTATATCGTTTCTGAGCATAAGAATACCAATGAGCTAAGTCACATGTTCGAGAAAATTCGATTAGTGGGTCATTTTGGGGTCACTGTGGGTCAAGCTAATTGTATCTTAAAAAAAGGCTCAAAAGATTTTGATAAAATTTTGTATCATACTCTTTCTGGGCATGAGAAGACCATTGGGCTAAGTCACATGTTCGAGAAAATTCAGTTAGTGGGTCATTTTTAGGTCACTGTGGGTCAAGCTAAGTGTATCTAAAATAACGGCTCAAACAATTATGGTAAATTTTGTATTATACTGTTTCCGTTCACGAGAAGATCATTGGCTTAGGTCACATGTTCGAGAAAATTCGATTACTGGGTCACTTCTGGGTCACTGTGGGTCAAGTTAATTTTATCTAGAAAACAGCTTTAATGATATATTTTGATTGAATTTTGTTTTCTATCGTTTTCGGGTTCGAGAAAATATCCCGATTGGTCTAAGTCGCATGCTCAAGAAAATTCGATTAACCAGTCATTTTGGGTCACTATGGGTCAAGGTTTAGCTAATTTTATCTAAAAAATGGCTCAAACAATTTTGACAAAATTTCTTATTACACCGTTTCCTAGCACGAGAAGACCATTGGAAAAGGTCACATGTTCGAAAAATTCACATTAGAACGTCCTTTTTTGGTTACCGTGGGTCTGACTAATTTTATCTATAAAATGACTTTAGCGATTTTGACTAAATTTTGTATTCTATCGTTTTCGGGTTCGAGAAGAGCGTTGGTTAGGTCGTGCGTTCGAAAAATTTCGGTTAGTGGATCCCTATGGCTTAGGATCAGGCCAATTTTTTCTAAACAGCAAGAATTATACAGTGAGAATGAAATATCGAATTTGCACAAGGCTAATTTTGGTCATTCCCGCTAGTGCTATTTCATTAACAAAATATTCCATTCGTCTAGGCACATGATCATATCATGCTTCGTTTGAGAAAATTGTGATCTGCGCAACAATTTGCGAGTTCTACCATTGTTCGAAAATATTTACTTAACACCTTTTTGATCGAGTTCAGTATAAGTACAGCGTCTAGAATACCTAGTGTGGAAGCGATTTCACAAAGCATCACACACAGAGCGATTGAGGGCGATGTCGAATGATGATTGGTCGGTTGCCTAAGACGTTGTAGGAGGGGCTTAATTTGTTTGAAAACGATATCTTGCATTTCGTTGAAGGAAGTTAAGGCTCCTATAATAGGGGTATGTATTATAGGAGCCCTAAAGGAAGTGGCTATTTGTCCGACCAATCGGACTTCTAGCTATTTAGGCAGAAATTCCGACCATCGTTTGCGCATGCTTGTATATTTGTTTATAGCTTGTGCAGCTGAAATATTACAAGTTAGCGGAGCTCTGATATTAGTAGCGATTGCATGCTTACTTAACAATTGTATTTACGTATTAATAAAGCTCTTTTATTTTGTCTGAGTAAACATGAAAGAAACCTTTTTTATAGCGAAATAGCACCGAAAACTGGCGATTTGAAGTATTTAAAATAATAAAACTTTGTAAAAAATCACCATAAAATAAAACAAAACTTTGACCTTGTTCGCTTGCGGACACGTGTGTTTTAGCTGATGACGAGCTGTTATGTTTTTAGCTCGAAACGCGTCCTGTGTTTTGTTTTATTTTATGGTAATTTTTTACAAAGTTTTATTATTTTAAACATTTTTTATGTTAAGTTTTAAAATAAATTATTATTTTATTTCTATGAGGCAAATTTCATTGAATAGTTCAAGAAAAATTTCTCTTTATTTTTATGCGCACAGGTTATGCATTATTATTTATTTGACCTTCGTTTTTTCTATACATTTTTTAAATTTTGTTAATTTGTATTATTTTACTTAATATTTTAATAATTTACTTTACATGACTTTAATTTACTTTACATTCCTTATAAATTCGAGTGCAGTGTTACATTCAAATTAGTGTTTAAAAACGTAAACAAAACAGTGGCCAGAAATTTTCAAAATTCTAAAATCTGCATAATTTCTGGTCCCATGATATGCCGATTTAACGGAGTCTACTGTATTTTACAGTTTCCATTCCCAGTTGTCTTTTGTTACAACATTTGGCTTTTAGAATGTTTTGTTTATGAAAAAACTACTATTCATTATTAACACTTTAATATCTCTAGTCTTATGCTTTAATCAGTATACCGTATGGCTCTCAAGGTAATTCAGCTTTCAACCTTTAAATAAAGTCGCTCATTGAATTGATACAGTTAACTCCTCCCTGAGAAAATAAGTAACCATCTTTCTGCCAATACCATTCGATATTGTACTCAATCGCTCTGTGCGTGATGCTTTGTTACAGCGCAGTATGGAAATATGCCATCCAAACAGCACTAAAAATTTGTATCCCTTAAATGTGCGATGATACTGCTAAAATCCCAAATGTCGATCGCAGCGACATCTGCGGGATTTTCGTATTACATTGTATAGACTAGATCTAGCAGTTGTAGAAAATATCCTGAAGATATCGCTGCAATCTTCATATTTCAGCAGCATCGTTGCACATTTAAGGGATACAATATTTTAGCGCTTTTTTAAGTATTACAGGGATAGCCGATTTCCACACTATAAATTCTAGGCGCTATAGTATAAATACAGTATAATTCTAACCATAGAGGATAAACATATTTCTTCAACATAGGTAAATTTCGGAGGTTTGTTAGTTCTTCCCCCTAGCCGATAGTGACGCTAGTACTGTTGCCATTACAGATTTTGCCGTAAATGTCCCATCCTTGTCCTTAATCTATGTACAGGGATAGCCGATTTCAACACTATATATTCTAGGCGCTGTTCTAGGCTTGGGATTTTAGCAGTATCGTCGCACATTTAAGGGATACAAATTTTTAGCATTGTTTGGATAGCATATTTCCACACTAGGTATTCTACACTGTTCGAAATATCGTGAAAAATTACCTCTGTTTTTAAAGGCAATCTACTTTCTGACCAATGATAACGCTATATAAACACCTTTAGAGCGTTCTCATTGGTCAGAAAATAGCCTTTAAAAACAGAGATAATTTTTTACAGTATTTTTAACAGTGTAGTCGCTGTAGTATAAGTGACCTTGTGCTTCGCACTTGTTCGTGAATCGGAAGAAACTTCGTAAGTAACCATGAGTTTTCCTGCATCCAAAGACATTTCGTAGTTTCAATGTTCTGTTTCTTCTTTTCTCTTGTTAACTGTTAAAGTGACTGTTTTATTTTCTGTTGAGAGTGCGACATTTCTATTTCAACTAGACTTCTGTTCTACCGTACTTCAGAACCTGTTCTAGAGTCATTAGAGCCGTTCTGATTGGCTGGTCCGATTCGGATGAAGTGGCTAGACGTCCGGGCATCGTTTGCACGTATTCGTATATTTGTTTTCAGCTATTTCGTTTCTGATACTACATAAGTTTGTTTTGAATATTTTTTTCCATTTTTAGATGATGAAACTGCTATTTTCTACTTGAAAATATTAAAAAATACATGCATAAAACAGACTTCCATCATTTTCATACTAAAACTGGTTTTTTTCCCCAAACATTTTAAGTTAAAGACCTTTTCATAAATTTTAAATGTTATTTATATTAAAAATTATAAAAAAATATATAATTTATATTAAAAACGTATTGTCACTTATAAAACGCTGCAATTGCAGGGGGAATTTGCATATGTAAACCATGAAAAAAAATATATAAAACCAGGGTTATTTTTGATCTATTTATTTTTGTAACGCTGATAATAAAAATAACCCTGAAAAGTATTCTTTTTTTTTTTTTTTAGCACTGAATATGGAATTTTTAAATATGTTTCATAGAGGTATAGGAGGATTCAGTTGCAAATTCAAGGGACAGTTAGAAGGTATTCCCCTCCCCCCCCCCCCCCCAAAAAAAAAAAAGTTTCTGATTTTATATATTTTCATGATTTAGATATGCAAATTCTCCCTGCAACTGCGGCGTTTTATAACTGAAAATGCGTTTTTAATATAAATTATACATTTATTAATAATTTTAATACAAATAACATTTAAAATTTATGAAACAGTCTTCATGACTTTATCTTAAAAGATTTAAAAAAACTGTTTTAGTATGGAAATGACGGAGATGCGTTTTATACAGGTATTTTTGAATACTTTCAAGTAGAAAATAGCAGTTTCATCATCTAAAAATGGAAAATAATTTATTCAAATCAAACTTATGTAGCATCAGAAACGAAATAGTAGCTGAAAACAAATATTCGAATATGCACAAACGATGCTCGGGCGTTTGGTCACTTGATCTGGAGCGTGTCAACCAATCAGAACGGCTCTGAAGGGCGCCAGAACAGAAGTCTAGTGGAATTAGAAATGTCGCATTATATATATATACTTTTTATGGTACATTTAACAGATAATATAACTAATGATTATGATTAAGGATCGACCGAAACAGGTTTATAAGGTCTAAAACAAAACCGAAACCGAATTTCAGTAATCTTCTTGTTTTCGGCCGAAAATGAAAATGTGCAAAAAAAAGTAGTTAATACATACATAAATATACATAATATTAATAAATTATTCATGTGGCCCAAGATGGCTCTCTATGCCTCTGACCAAAAAGTTTTTATTTTCACTTAAAATAAAATGTAATTCATCAACAACACAGAATGATTTTCTAATTATACTAATTTTGTCTAATTATAAAATGTTTTAGGTATACATACCTCGATTTACCTTTTATGGTGGTTTTTGTAAATGGTCATCTGTTATACTAGAACTTTCTCAAAGAGTATTCCAAACACTTCTGCGGTTTTAAAATGAAAACTTTTTATTACTGTTCAATCTGCAGCTTTTAATGCGCACATTAAAAGCGTCTTTAAAATTTAGACATATATACATTTCTTGCTTTATAATTTGCACTCAGATAGAGGTCTACACTTGCCGAAATTTCCGGACCCGACCCGTGAAAAATATCAATGAAATCAGACCCGTCTCGTCCAGATTCAATTTCTACAAAAAAATTCAGACTTAAAATACGATTCATATTTTTTAATGAACACTACATACATATTTATTAGAAAATTCTACAGCATATTTTAGATCATGTTTGCAAGCCATAGAGTACAGAAAAAGCTGCATATGATCACTTGCACTTTTAGACTATTACATAAAACAAAATGTAGTGTAGAATAAAAGAAAAGGGATAGTTAAAAGCATCATAAATTTTGAAGATATATAAACAAAAAAACGTAGACCTTGAAAATATTTCTGTATAATAATACAGTTGTCCATAAAAGATGCGATTACAACATGCCATTGTAAAATGCGATTTTCGAAACACGTGAGAAGGATAGATTGTATACTCGGGCTTCTAAAATTAGCACGTGTGTTATTATTGCTGTTCGTCATTTTATACACGATGTCCATAAAATAATGCCCCAGTTTCAATCGTATTTATAGTAGTTTAATTCAGATTATTTACAAATCATGCATCAAAGTGAAGGTAAACTAACCTAGTTTTGCTTTAAAACGTTCAATATGTGCACTTTTAGTTATACGGCATATATCCAACCTAAAGTCCCACAGCCTTCGCTTAACAAGTCTGGAGTAATAGAAGCAATAACCTCTTCAATTCTGTCAAATTATTAGGTAGTGGCAAAACGTAGACACGGCCAGGCAAATAACGCTCAAGAATTTCCGAACAGATTTTTTAAGATGCTCTGACACGGTCAACATACTATACAGACGTTTATGGTCGACCCATGAATGTGTGCCGTATAATTAAAGGTGCACATATTGAATATTTGTAAGAAAAACTAGGTTAGTTTACCTTCAGTTTGATGTATGATTTGTTGTAAATAGTTTAAATTAAACTATTAAAATGTACCAGTGAACTAAGACATTGTTTTATGGACACCCTATATTAATCTTCAGATAGATTATCATGCTAATTGAGGTGTTTTTGTTCTGGACCAGGCGGCGCTTTTTTAAGGTTTCGCGGTTTTTTGCATCTTTTATGACTTTACAAGTAAAGTCATGTATGTCCTGCAACAAGGGGAGAGCTTTCTTCAAGTACGATCTTATCTCCTGATCCATTTCTGAATCTATTGTTGATCCTCCCGTCCTTTTATTTAAAACCACAAATGGGATTCGAAAACAATGGTTTTATTACTTTAGCCACTTTTTCTTTATAAAATCAGCCTTAAAGTACATTTAAAAAGAGATTCCATTAACAGAAGTTTATTACTACTATTACTTTTTTTACAAAACAAATTGCTTGCCCGAAGCGTCCTGGGAAAAATTAACAAGGAGAAGACCCGAGGTCGGGTACACGGAATGCGGCGACACTTTGTGCATTGATAGAGTATAGTCAATAGATGAACATGGAGAAGGATAAAGTGCAATATTCAGGGGGTCCTAAAAAACAAGCCCCAAAGTGACCCCTTAGTCACTAAACCACAACTTAAATGGTGGGGTTTAGTCGTCCCACCATTTAGTTGGGATGACTAAATGACGCCCCAAAGTCAAGCGTCATTTATTTTGACGCTTTAATACGGAATCGGATAAATTACTGTGTTGTTTATGACGGCCAATTATCTACACTAGGGATATGGGACCGAAGAGGGGAATTACCCTTCGTGGGGGTTTTTCTAAGGAACCTAACCCGTATTTACGCTTGGAAATCCAAGGTTCGAAAAAACCACGAAATCTCCGAACGATTAGGACGACGATCATGATTGGGTTCGAACCCAGCACCTCCCGTCTACCAGCTTCGAGAGCAGAACTTCTCGGCCACTGGTGGGGCGATAAATTACACACATCTACGAGCGGTCAAATGGTACAGTTGGCAGAGCGTCTCCAGTTGGCAGAGGTCCTCTCCCTGTAAGTCCAGTTCCGGCCAGGCCTGAGAATATAGAATGAAATGTAAGTCAGATCACAGCCTGGCACGAGTCTGTCGAAAAAAAACTAAGCCCGGTCTCAGACACGATGTAACGGTCCGATGCCGATCTCTCTGCAGCACATGTTATATTTCTATATTGATGCTGTCAATCTAGTATCCATAATAAAACCAACTTGGCTATAAATTGTTCATATTTTATCAGGTTAGTTTGGTCCCCTTAAATTTGTTATATCAGGATTGGGCCGATATGCCCGATGAATCTTTTCTCGCCCCGTCCCGTTAAAAAAATCGTCTTTATTCTGCCGGGCCTGGTATGGGCGTGCAAATTCCTAACTCATGTCTTGAGTCAATTATGACTAATAATTATACAGAGTGAAGTTCATAGCAATAAAGAAAGAGTGTCACATTTGAGCCGATACAGCTCAAATCAATGAGTAATGTTGAAAATTTCCGAAGGAAGAAACGTGATTATTAGAATACAGATAGTTTTGTTCGAGTTTCGGTCCGACGAATTTTCGGCAGCATTTTACCAAAAACAAATTTTTGGCGAAGCTTACATTTTGGTCCGAAAACAAAAACGAATTTTCGTCTACATCTAAATGATGACTAATGAATAACAGAATAAAAAGAATGTCAAAGGATACATTTTCCCTTTGTCATATGTCCTCTCTGCGCTTGTGTTCACAACCACCCCGCCAGTGGGGCACATGGGAACAATTTTTTGAATTTATAAAACCATCAAAAAAAGTAAGTAGTACTATAAAGGTAGTTTAAAAAAAATACGTGTAAGAAAAAGTTCTGTTTACTGTGTCGTGTAAGTTTTTGTACAGTCGTGGAAAAAAAAAGTAAACACCCCTTACTAATGCTGCAAAAAATTATCGTAGAAGAAAGTTACAGATACCACACGATTGGTAATAAAGTCTACTTTTAAATGATGTATATAAAATTTACTTAGGGGGCCGTCTGCATATTAAAACGAACCATAACTTTGTTTTTTTCAATAGCAGTACCCAATTGTGACAGCATAAATGAACTCTTCACACATGAATTAGCCTAAAAACAATTTTTTATGCAATTCGTACGATAAGTTTCCGATAAATTAATTATTTTAAAACGAGCATATTTTAAAGGCTGTATCCAAATTGAAGTTCGGTACTCGATTGTTGACCGAGAGAGCCACCTTCTTGATAAAGGCATTTTAAGCGCCGCTCAAGCACTAATTGAAGACGCTAGATTACAGGATAGCATAAAATATTTCAAAATATCTAGTCACTTCTATCATAGGCGGCCCCTTAAACCATCATTTTGCCGTTTTTTAGGCATAATTTGAAACTATTTGGAAGAAAAATGTAAAATTTTGGGTTTCCATGAAACAGGACTTAATAAATCAAAATGCATCAAAAAAAATTGTAGGTTGCAATTCATAAATTTTTCGAATATTAATTTCATAATTCATAATTCATATCATAAAATTATAAAAATTGCAAATTCAACGTATTTATGTTTGGGAATTTTAGTATTACTGTTACACAAAAAAAATAGCACATCAGGAGTACAATTTCAGGAGATATTAATAAAAATATGAAAAATGTAATTTAACATTAGAAGCACTAAATTTTGAATTTTATAATTCAAAAACCTATCATTCATTTGGTGTCTAGGCATAGTTTGAACCGAAGATTTGAAATACCTTGTTAAAATTGGGTATTGCTATTGAAAAAAATGAAGTTTGGATTCGTTTTAATATGTAGATGGCCCCCTAAGCAAATTTTATACACATAATGAAAAGTAGACTTTATTTCCAATCGTTCGGTACCGGTAACTTTCTTCTACTATAATTTGTAGAGGAGTTAGCAGGGGGTGTTTACTTTTTTTTCCACGACTGTACATAGAAATTAATCCAATTACGAGAAAAATCTATATTTATGTGCACTGTTCTAGTGTGCCCCACTCTCCCCTATCTTTCTTCTACGATAATGCGTTGCAGAGTTAGTAGGGATGTTTACTTTTTTTTCCACGACTGTATATTCAAAGTTGGGGGAAAATTACAAAGGATTAGAAATCTGATTAGAATGTGATCAAATAACAATTATCATTAAATTATAATTTTTCACAAGCAATGCATTACAAGAAAATTCTTATTTTGCTTTCCCAAGTATAATCTAATTAACGTGTAAGGAATTTCAAATTTTGAAATATAATAAGATTATAATGTTGAGTAGGTGGGAGTGGTTGGTTGGTAAAGATAAGCACGGGTACTAGTATACATCAGTAGACTGTGCAAAATTTAGTACAGACGTTCAGTCTACGATCAAGCGGTTTTGGAGACCGCTTGAGACAGTATTTATTCAATAATTTTTGTCACAGGAGTTGAGGGTTAACTGCTGTTTGAGATCTCACAGACCACTGTTTTTTGTTTTGTTTTTTTTTTCGCGGTTTAATTTGCAATTTTCAGTTTATCTATAGATACTAGTGAAATTTACTACAGATTCCAGTTTAACTATTGATATTAATTTCGTTAGGAGTCTAGCACTAACACTAGATGCTTTTGAATAGATGACTTTTAATTATAGTAGTCCTGTACATAAAGTTTAAACAGTTAAAGTTTTAAAGTTTTTTCTTTAACAGGTTTTCACATAACATGCTTTTACATAACTTATTCATTTTAGTAGAAATGGGGCAAAAGCCCTCAGTAATGTGGCAAAAATATGAACTGCATACCTTTGCCCCACCACTGCAGGTTTTTACCCCAACCAGCGGGGCAAATTTAGTCGGAGCAATGTTTTTTAAAAACTGCAATTTCTCACGAAATTATAATTTGACAAAATGTCAATTGATGGTGGCACTAGCTTAAGGTTCAAATATCACATTTTAATCAGTCGTCACATATGTTTAAACCAATCTGTTCGTTAAAAATCGAAATTTATGTAAAGTGCGTATCTTTACCCCTACCTACTCTAATGGATTAATTACAGTTTAATTATATTTTATTTCATAGAATTTAATTTTGATTGACATGTATTAAATGACAAATTAATTATATTTCATTGTATTTTATTCTGAATCAACGTTATTGGAATTAGCCCTATGTATTACAAAACACTACGATCTATTAGGGGAAAGTAGGGGAATGGTGCTAACTCAAGGGAAAACATGAACAGCTAGTCAAATGTGGGCAAAAAAAATCAATATTTTATTAATGAAGTATAACTCCAAAGTATAAGGAACAGTTTGCAATCAACTAATTTTCATAAAATTAAAAAAAAAAATTATCGTTTTATTTAAATGACCATCGATTGAGCGGTAATGCCCGGCATGGTACGTTAATTGCGCTCAGACTTTGAATACAACGTTTAAGTAAGACAAAAATCCCTCCCCCGGCCCGGCCTACAGGCGGAGGTAGATTTCGAAGTTAAGTATACTACTATCATTAACAAGAACTAAATCATAATTGGAGATAAACCCCATTAACAATTTTATCTGGCCGCTTTTGACGAGTTTTTATTTCATTTTATGTAATGGCTGGTTTTATCAGAATCATGTTAAGGAGGTATTAAAAAAAATACTTTTCCATGCTCAACAACTCGAAATTTTCCGGCATATTTTCAGATTCATTTTTAATAGAAAAAATATGAAACTTGCTGACGTGATTTTGAAGAGATTTATAAGCGACCTGTGTTTTTATTTTTCGTTCAATTAATTGAAAACTGATTTATAAACAATTATTTTCTCAGTAGAACAATATTTTTCGTTTCTAAGACAATCGCTTCGGGGAATTAATGCCCACTTTGACATCATTTTTTGAAAGATATTCTGCCTCTATCAAAAAATCTATCATTACGGTACATTATATAGTTTCTGAATAAAAGAATCTACCAATCGGATGCGTTTGAGAGCAAAAATGAATTTAAAAAATGAATAAGAAAATAAGCAGTTTGGATTTGAATACACCCTTAATAAGATGATTTTTTACTTCAACCGCGCTACGTATTTTTTATTTGTTTTTGCTGTAAGAATTGGTCCTATCAAAAACTTGTCTATATAAATGTTGTAGACAACATTAAGAAGATATATGATAAATTCATGGGGATTTTATATCTTGTGAATTGACGGAGTTATGGATTTTTTTCTTCTTCAACCCCCGCTTTTTGTTTTCGTTTTTAATTTTTTTGCGGTACGAATTGGTCCTATCAAAAACATGTGAATATAAAAGTTGTAGATAATATTAAGGAGATTTATAATAAAATTAATTGGATTTGATATCTTGAGAATTGACGAAGTTGTAAATTTTTTTCTCCCAAAAACCCTATTTTTGCGCCCTTTGAGCCCATTTTTAATTTTATGAAAAGTCTGTGATGCATAAACCTTTTGCCCTATTTTTAGAAGTAATAAAATCTTTAAACTGATTTGATATGTACAAAGATTAAGAAGTTATGGGGGTTTCCGATTTTCACAAAACTCCTCCCTATTTCCATCCCCTTGGTCCGAATTTGCCCATTAACTAACTTGATCGAGATTTTATGCCCCTTGATTTTATGTATCAGTTTGGAAAAGATTTGTGCAGAATTGTGGAAGTTATCGTGTCCAGAAGAAAGTGATATAGATAGACAGATAGATCTATATATATATATATAGATAGATAGATAGATAGATAGATATAAAGTTTTTTACTGGGGGTGGTTTTGAGTTCTAGGGGTCATGATCGGTGTAGATCTGCAAAAGTTTTTCAGAAATTCCAACATAGGGGAGAATGTAATAGGTAGTATTTCACACGAAATCTACCTTAAAGTCACATATGTAGCTGTGTGGGCTGTTCACACCACTGCAGACTTTTTGCAACCAGTTTACACATATTGTGTTAGACATATATTGGGCTTTTTTTTATATTTAGGTTTTTTGGTTTTCACCACTTTTTTGAAATCGTAAAATTCTCCTTGTTTAATGACATATTAATAAAGGCGAAAACAAGGAAATTTTACACTTTCAAAAATGTGGTGTCAATCAACAAATTAGAATTTTAAAAAAGTTGCCCACAGAAGGATAATCCCGCTCACCAAATATCTCTAAACAGAATAGAATTGAAAACGTACGATCGGTACTGACACCCAGAGAACTTCATCCTAAGTTCCGAGTAAGGATTTAGTGCCCGTCGGGAGAAATTTTTCTGTACTCAAGTTATTAGTTTGAAGTTGTTTCATTCTAAAATTCTACAGCATCTAACTTGAAGGTAAGAGTACATTCTTATTTTAAAATATTAATTTACTGATTAAGTCTACAAAATATATACATTTAGCTGTAGTTTCATGCTTTTATTTATTTTTGAAGTGCGTTGTTACGCCAATTACAATGCAATAAAACCCAACATGGCAATGGCGAATAATGGCGCTCGCGTGGAACTCCAGAAGAAATTTTGCCAGTGGGCATCTTTTTTTAAATTCAAATTTGTTGATTGACACCACTTTTTTGAAAGTGTAAAATTTCCCTGTTTTTGCATATATTAATATGTCTTTAAACAAGGAGAATTTTACGATTTCAAAAAAGTGGTGAAAATCAAAAAACCTAAATATTAAAAAAATAGCCCACTATATGTCTAACACAATATTTGCGAACGATATGTGTAAAGTGGTTGCAAAAAGTCTGCAGTGGTGTGAACATTCCATACAACTACAAATGTGACTTTTGTCTTACTTAAATGTTGTATTCAAACTCTGAGCGTAATTACCCTACCATGTCGGGCATTTCCGCTCAATCGATGGTCATTTAAATAAAACGATAAAAAAAATTACTAAAACTTTTATGAAAATTAGTTGATTGCAAACTGCTCCACATGCTTTGGAGTTATACTTCATTAATAAAATATTGATTTTTTTGTCCACATTTGACTAGCTATTCATGTTTTCATCTAAGTGAGCGCCATTCCCCTACTTTCCCCTAATCGGATTCTGCCGAATCCAATTCTGATGGCAGATGTTTTGAAAATACCAGAAAATGGATCGGGTATAATCCTTGTCTGCTACAACAAAAATTGTTGCATAGGTACTGTGAACAGTTTCTAAGACCGCTTACTCGAAAGCTAAATAAATTCACGATTAACTTATAAAATTAAATTTAATTAACGTGTAGGGGAAGCCGGGAGAATGCCGCCAATCTGGGTTATGCCGCCACCCCACCTAGTTTAAAAACTAACGGCAGTTTGAGATAGTGAATGTGCCTTCACTATAGCGGCCAACAATAGAAACAGTGCCTAAAGTGAAAGTGACTTTGCTGTACGTCGTTCGTTTGCTCTAGAGCAAAATGTAGTTCTCATCTAGTTGCTTATTATTTTGGAGCTTCCAATGAGTAGAGATAAGCACCTTTTATAGTAACATTAGGTATTTAAGATAATATGGCCCGTAATCTACAAGCATTCGCCGACAATTTGATGCAATGTGTTGAACAAGTTCGGTTCTTCTTTCGGCTTTGATTGGGGATTGCCGCCATAGTGTCCTCTAGGGGTCATGCCGCCGCCATGCAAATCGGGTGAGAAATGGCCTCATTTTAATGTAGTGGAGCCGATTCAGCAGAGTGACTTTTGCAATATGAAATAAATTGTAAGCTTAACCATTATTTTGCTATATTACATTGTTTTCTAACTATTTTCAGTAGGTTGTGTGTTTCCTAGTATCCATTTGATGCATGTACTAGGTCATTAAAGAGTGGCGGAATTACCCCAGTATCGTGGGTAATCCCGCCACTGTGCAGAGGTTTAAAAAATATTTTTTTTTATGTATGCTTACTTTACAGTTATGATTACGGTTAAATTTATACGGATACTAAAGATCACGATTCAGCTTTAGAATTTTTACTATTAAAAATAAACATTTTTTCGAGGTGAAAAAAGTTAAATTCCCTTAAGGTGTCACCATTCCCCCGGTCTCCCCTACAACAAAATCACTCTCACTCTAGGCACTTTTTCTATTGTTGGTCGCTATAGTGCAGGCGCATTCACTATATCAAACTGCCGTTAGTTTTTAAACTAGTCGGGGTGGCGGCATAACCCCGAGTGGCGCCATTCCCCGGTCTCCCCTACTGAAATTTTGTTTCGTTTGGAATTTCAGTACTATCACCAGAGAGTTTTGAATAGGTGAATTTTAATTATAACATTCTTGTACAAAAAGTTAAGTACAAAAACAACATCCTATGAGCTAATCGCGGCTTTTATTCATTTTTCGATGGAGCGGTCTCACAGACATCTTCACACTAGTTATGTGACATTTTCTGTGGCATCAATTAAAGGTTAAATGTATTGATTAGAATAGGCTTGAAATATAATACATTAAAGTAGATTTTACATTTTAGAAAGCGTAATCAAAATTACCCTGTAATGTAATTATATGCTTATTGATTGCTTTTAAGGAGATTATAATTTATCAAAATCAGTAATTTCATTAATATGTAATCATATTCTACATAATTCTGAAAGGTATTTCGAAAACACCAGAAAATCGATCGGGTTTAATCCTTAACTGCAAATTGTAAATAAATTGAACTGATGATTTTTTAATGTCGTCTGTCACTGACAGTTACGAAGTTTTCCTTCCAGTTATGATGATACTGGAATTTGATATTATGTCACAGACATTACCAACCTACAGTCACCATTAGACAGTATAAGTAGCCGACATTAGACTATTTGTGCCTTATCATACTTTTTTTTAGCTGTCCCATACCTCCCTGTTAGTGAGGAGGTATGGGACACATTTTGAAACTTGCAATTTCTTTAAGTATGAAATTGTTTCTGCAAATTATGTTTCTATTCTGTTCCAGGACAATGTGTTTCATTTTGTATTCTATAAACTGAAATTTTTGTTTTCTTCTCAATGTTGGTTTTCTTATTTTTGTAAAAAGTGTCCCATGCCTCCTCACTCTCCCCTATATAACTTAAAGCATACGTAAATATATTTAAAAAATACCTGCAGCAAAAATAGTAACACAATTGGACTTGTGGAGGACAATGGTCATCTAAATAACAAACAAGACCACTATCTCAAAGGTAGATTACTGGTGACTCAGCCCCATCACTGACCAAATTGTAAAATGGCGGAACTAGTCATCCACGCAACCACAAGGGTAAATTTGTGCTTATTTAATCGCCCGAAATCTCCGATTTTTCTGTTAAATTTTAGTGCTAACAAAAAAGGATAAAATTTAGCTGTTATGCCTTTGACAGAGTTGCGCTGATTTTTCCCCCTTCCCCCCGCCAAGTTCCTGATTGCACTGGTCGACAAAAAAATAGAAACATTTCCTCCCTGCAAACTAAATATGTAAAGTGTGCAGATCTAATATTCCTATTTCTAAATATGTTATCTAAATTGCCCCGCTACTTACCCAATTTTCCAAGAAAAAGTTTTATAATAATAACAAATAGTTAGAGTAGGTGGGGGTAAAGATACGCAGTGGCTGATTTAATATGAAGAAACATTTCTACAATCATGATTGCTAGGTGGTAGATTGTTCTCAAGTGTAGTACTTGTATGTCCAAATATTATGAAAAAAGTAGCACTTCGTGCCAAGAAAATGAGGTAAGTTTAAATTTTCGAATTTTGATTTAATATGTTTTAATTTTCACTTTATTGTTTAGCTGACAATAGGGGAGACCGGGGAAATGGCGCAACTCGGGGTTATGCCGCCACCCCGCCTAGTTTAAAAACTAACTGCAGTTTGAGATAGTGAATGCGCCTGAACTATAGCGGCCAACAATAGAAACAGTGCTTAGAGTGAGAATAATTTTGTTGTACGTCGTTCGCTTGTTCTAGTGAAAAAGTTTAGTTTTCATCTAGTTCCTTCAAATTTTGGACCTTCAAATGAGTAGAGGTAAACGCCCTTTTTTATAACATTAGGTACTTAAGATAATATTACCCGTAATCTACATGCATTCGCCGACATTTTGATGCAATTTGTTGAACAAGTTCGGTTCTTCTTTCGGCTTTGCTAGGGGATTTCCGCTATGTTATCCTCTCGGGGTAATGCCGCCACCATAGCAAAGGGTGACTTTTCCAATTTGAGTTAAATTGTAAGCTTAACACATTAATAAATCTAGCTTAAGGAACATTGTAATTATTCATTATTTTGCTAAATTGTTTCTTTCTAAATATTTTCGGTAAGTTATGTTTTTCCTAGTATCCATCTTATGTATTTACTAGGTCATTAAAGAGTGGCATCATTACCCTGATACAGTGGCGGAATTACCCCAGCATCCTGGGTAATCCTGCCACTGTACAGAGGTTGAATGAAAGTTTTTTTATGTGTGCTTACTTTACAGTTATGATTACTGTTAAATTTATACAGATACTAAAGATCATGATTTATCTTTAGAATTTTTACTATTAAAAAATAAATATTTTTTTGAGGTGAAAAAAATTAAATTTTCTTAAGGTGTCGCCATTCCCCTATTCTCCCCTACTTCAAATTTTTACAAATCCAAAAATTCAGTTTAAAACGGAAACTCTGTAGCTTCTAAATACTGCATTGTTTACCTCGATCGCGTTTGTTTAAACTTGTAGATAGCCGGTTAAGTAAAATACTGCAGAATGGAGTAAAAGTACGCATCCGTCTTGGGGCAAAGATAAGCACGTTTACAAAGATACAAGTTTAAGATGCCGGGCTTTGCCCTATCGTTTTAGCTAGATGCAAAGCTTTCCATAATTACGGTGTGGAAGTTTTATTTTTTATAAGTTAGTATTGTATAAAATATAATAGCTACTTAACTAATATAAGCTAATTAACTACCTTTCATTTTTCTAGTTAAGATTGTTTTTAATGTAGAACGTAGGTATCTACCTACCTACTTTTAAAAATCAATATTCTTGTTTTATAAAACGATTTTATTTTAAGACTCAACCCTTAACTCCTGTTTAACGGTCTCACGGACTGCTGCTATATTCAGTTTTCATAGCTTAACTTGTAATTTTCAGCTTAGCTATTGATGTTAGTTTAATTTCGATTCATTTGGAAACTTAGTAGCATCGCTAAAGACTTCTAAATGGGGAGAATTTTTATTATAATAGGTCTTTACATAAAATTTAGCACAAAAACAGTATTTTTTGAGTCCGTCAACCCTTTTACTCATTCTACGATCAAGGGGTCTTTGAGGCCGCTCACAGTATTTATGCAACAATTTTTGTCACAATAGTTAGAGGTTATCTGCTATTTGTAATCTCACAGACCGCTGTTTTTTTCTTTTTTTTTTCATGGTTTAACTTACAATTTGCAGTTTAACTATAAATACTAATGAAATTTACAAATGCTTTTTCATAACTCATTCGTTTTATTGGAAATGAGGCAAAACCCCATAGTTATGGGGCAAAAATACGCACTGCGTATCTCTGCCCTACAACTGCGTACTTTTACCCCAACCGATGAGGCAAAGATACACAGAGCAATGTTTTTTTAAAAATTGCAATTTCTCACAGAATTATAATTTGACAGAATGTCGTTTGATGGTGGCACTTGCCTAAGGTTCTAATCTAAAACTTTAATCACTCATTACATAAGTTTAGACCAATGTGTGCATTAAAAATCAAAATGTATGGAAAGTGCGTATCTTTACCCCCACACACACACACACACACACACATCTACTCTATAATAAATTTGCAATGCTAGATAAAATTGAAATCAGGAAAAAGGTGTTTTCACTGTCTTATATATCAAATTGATAAAATATAGTATAAAAATCTAGTTTGTTAATACTTGTAATCGTGCATTTTTACTTTTATGCCCTCCCCCCCCCCCTTTTCGTATCCGAATTTACTATTTGCTATCCACTAATAAAATTTCATTCCTTATGCTGCTTCAACTTGGGTTATCATATTTATGCATTTATTTACAGGCAATTTATGTATTATTATCTACATTTTATGGTTTACAAAATTTCCACTTATGTTTTAGCAAGATATAAAATACCTTAGTTTTAAAAACACGCCCTTCTACCCAAAAATAATCCATCCGGCTCGGCCTACAGGCACAGGTAGATTTCGTCGCTTTGGAGAAGTTTTTAATTTCATTTTTATATAAAAGATGGTTTTATCAGAATCATGTTAAGGCGGTATTAAAAAAAAATACATTTCCCATGCCCAACAACTCGAAATTTTCTGGCACATTTTCAGATTCATTTATACAAGAAAAAATACAAAACTTGCTGACGTGATTTTTGAAGAGATTTATAAGCGACCTGTGTTTTTATTTTTCGTGCAATTAATTAAAACTTGATTTATAAACAATTATTTTCTCAACAGGACTATATTTTTCGTTGCCAACACAATTGCTTAGGGAAATTTGGTTCAAAATGCCCACTTTGACATCATTTTTTAAAAAATATATTCTGCCTCTATCAAAAATCGACCATTACGTTAGATTATATAGTTTCTGAATAAGAGATTCTACCAATTGGATGCGTTTGGGAGCAAAAATAAATTGAAAAATGAGTCAGAAATAGCAGTTTGTAATTGAATGCACCGTTAATACGATGATTTTTTTTTTCTTCAACCGCTATGTATTTTTATTTTTTTTTTATTTTATTTTATTTTATTTTTTATTTTTTGCTGTAAGAATGGGTCCTATCAAAAACTTGTCAATATAAATGTTGTAGATAATATTAAGAAGTTTTATAATAAATTTAATTGGATTTAATATCTTGAAAATTGAAAAAATTCTGAATTCCCCCCCCCCCAAAAAAAAACCCTATTTGGCGCCCCTTGAGCCCATTTTTAATTTTATCAAAAATCTGTCATACATAAATTTTTGGCCCTTTTTTTAGAAATAATAATAACTTTAAACTGATTCGATATGTATTATAATTAAGAAGTTATGGCTTTTTTTCGGTTTTCACAAAACCACTCCCTATTTCCACCCCCCTTGGCCGGATTTTGCCTATTAACGACCTTGACCGAGGTTTTATGCCCCTTGATTTTATGTATCTGTTTGAAAGAGACTTGTGCAGAATTACGGAAGTTATCGTGTCCATAAAAAAGCGATATATATATATATATAGATATATATAGATAGATATTTTATTTTATATATAATTAATGAAAAAAATATTGCACAACTGGCGTTAATAGCAGCTCATATCAAATGCAACAAAATGTATTTTATTAGTACTTTTAAAATGCAAAAAGCACCATAACTCTGAAAAGATGTATATCAGCAATAATTAACGATAGAAAACTCAAAAATCCTCAAATACAGGTAAAAAACAAGTAAAAAACAAAACACAGGCAGAAAACAGTCTGTTCTTCATCAGTGGGAGGACAGATGAACCTAACTCCACCCCCACTGTTAAAAGCTTGCAGGTTACTGAACACACGTCCATTCTGCACTCAATACAGAAAAAACTATTGTCATTTTAGAAACAGGACTCAAAAAAGTTAAAATAAATCAAATTTAAAGAAATGTAAACAAAGCATAATTTAAAATACAAAAACAAAAAATTCTTTAATAAAATGGTCTTTTAGAAAATTACTGCAATTTAAAATATAAACAAATGGGTTGAGTTGGGTTGATTGTTGACGGCCAATTATCTACACGAGGGATATGGGCCCTAGGGGGAGTGCCTTCCGAGGAGGTCTTTCTAAGGGAACCTAATCCGTATTAACGCATGGAAATCCACGGTTCGAAGAAAACCACGAAAACTCCGAACGATTAGGCCGACGGGCGCGATTGGGATTGAACCCAGCACCTCCCGTCTACCAGCTTCGAGAGCAGAACCTCTCGGCCACTGGTGGGGCATAAACAAATGAAATTAGCATGTATGGATACAGAAGAACGTGCACCCTCCCTAACCTACAAGAAAAAATTCAAAAACATTAAAACAGTAGTACCTGTATAATGTCCTTCACCTGTCAACAAAATCTAACTATAAATTTTTCTTCCATGTCCAGTGTCAAAATCTGGAAACCCATAACTACATACTTCCATTGATTCAAAACATCTTCATGAATTCGTTCTTTGAACAAGACTTACAATTCACGCATCTAATGGAATGTTCTGGAAGGATGCAACCAAAGTATATACAGGGTGCAATATGTTATCTATCGCCGACCTTTAATTTCTCAACCGTTGGTCGTAGACACATAGTTCCAATTACAAAAACGTTCCAAATGAGGTGAATATTCATGGTGTTGCATTATTTAAAGTAAGAAATCAATTTTATAAAAATTACGAAATCTAACTTTTTATACGGTCCCCCGGTCCTTATAGTTATATTTAGGAAAAGTTTACACATATCACAACAGATATAACACAAAAAGTTTGACACCTGTACTACAAAAATTGACAGAGTTATTAAATTTCAAAGTTTGAGATTTTTGCACATGATTTTGTCTTTCATTAAGGGATCAGTTAGAAGATGAATTACAGTAATTTGAGATCAAAATCAGAGTACAATGTCCTTTTTACGGCAAAACCACTTTTAGCCAGTATCGCCAAATTGGGGTATCACCAAAGAGTGTTATTTAACCTAAAAATGTGAGCTGACTTCTAGGGGTCGTATACAAAACGAAGAATGAAATAGTAAGATTAAACAGAAAAATAAATATTAATTTATTATAATATCAAAAAATAGCCTACTATAAAAAATGAATATACGCAGGAATCTACTAGAGATACTGCTTAAAGTGTTCTCCATTGGTGGCAATGCACAATTGAATGCGTGACATTACTGAGTTTTGGACACGTTAGAGCACAGCAGGTGTGCAAACTGTGCGACAAACAAGGATGATGCGTTGCTTCAGATAAACTAGAGAAGTAGTCTGTCATATAGGCCTATGCCTTGATGTAACCTCAGAGGTAGAAGTCCATGGGAGTCAAGTCCGGCGAAAGCGGCCGGACCACCATATCCAAGGATCTGTTGACCGAATTCGATGGCCAGATATGCCCTGATGTTTTATGCGGAGAGGACCCCATCATATTAAAACCACACCCGGCATGCATGTCGGAGAAACAGCTCTTCATACCAGTCACGTACCATGTTTTGTAGCAGATGCAGGTAATGATCGCCCGTTAAGGTCCCATCATAGAAGATGGGTCCATCAATCTGGGTTCCCCATATACCGCATCACACGTGTCGTATTGTGTGGGCGATGTGGAGGTTTTCCAGAGACCAGTAATGCACATTGTGCACGTTCACAATGCCGCCCCGTGTAAACATTGATTTATCTGGCCACAAAATGTTACAAAGAAACGAAGGATTTTTCCTCTGAGGTGTTGAGCATGAAATTACAATAATCAAATCGTTGTGCGTGGTCACCCAGCATTAATGCTTGCACCAGTGTCGGATACTATGGATGCGCATCCTGTACATGTAACAAATGCCAGACATGCTGACCGCATGCCTCGCCCATTTCCGCCGTGCTCAGTTGTGGAATTAAAAGGGCGAATGCCAGCACCTCATCCGGTGTCACTCGAACATTACACCTTGCCCATCTACTTGTTCTGGGTCATGATGAAACAGGGCCGCTCTCTCTAAGATGGTGCAATGCATCAGTTATATTTTCATGCGTTGGATGTAAATCCTTAAGGAAACGTTCTGAATAAACACTCGCAGCCTCTCTGGCATTCCTTTGACATTCACCACAAATGAGTATCATTTTGGCATATTGCATGTATGCGAAGCTTGCCATCACGATCTCAGCTCTGACTAGTATGTCAACTGCTAGATGGGTCATGTTTTATCCCGAACCTGTGGCGCTGTGGTACTATTGTAATTTGCATAATCTGAATTTTCATGCTCATTATAGCTCAGCTGGTCGTTTGCATTCCGCTACCATTTATCTAGTCTTTAGTGAGTATGTTTTATTTTCCGGTTGTCGATTCTCCCTATTTTGACGTTTGAATGTTGTTCGACCCATAAAAGTTAGCTCAAATTTTTAGATGAAATAACCCTCTTTGGTGATCTTGTAGATTTTGGCGTTTGAAGTATTCATTTTTTATAGTACACCGTTTTCTGATATTATAATAAATTGATAATTATTTTTCTTTTTAATCTTAATATTTCATTCTTCGCTTTGTATACGACCTCTAAAAGTCAGCTCAAATTTTTAGGTGAAATAACCCTCTAAAGATGGTTTCGCCGTAAAAATGACATTTCACCCTGATTTCGATCTCGAATTACTTTAATTCATCTTTTAACTGATCCCTCAATGAAAGACAAAATCGTGTGCAAAAATCTCTAACTTTGAAATTTAATAACTCTGTCAATTTTTGTAGTACAGGTGTCAAACTTTTTGTGTTATATCTGTTATGATATGTGTAAACTTTTCCTAAACATAACTATAGGGACCGGGGGACCGTATAAAAAGTTAGATTTCATAATTTTTATTAAATTGATTTTTTACTTTAAATAATGACACAACATGAATATTCACCTCATTTGAAACGTTTTTGTAAGTGGAACTATATGTCTACGACTAACGGTTGAGAAATTAAAGGTTGGCGATAGATAACATATTGCACCCTGTATATAGATAGATAGATACATAAAGTATTTTACTGAGGGTGGTTTTGGGTTCTAGGGGTCATGATCGTCGTATACCTGCACAAATTTTTCAGAAATTCTAACATAGGAGCGATCGCAATAGGTAGTATTTCATACGAAATCTACCTAAAACTGGTACGTGATACAGTAATTTTGTTACTATACAGTGAGCAAAAAAAGTATTTGCACGCAGACGATTTTTTGCATAAATAACCATAGAAACCAAATTTGATACTTATTCTCTTAATTATTCATTTATTTAAATAAGAAGAAAATAAAAATAACTACCAATTTTCCTTAAACAGTAATATTACACATTTAAAAAATAAATTAATGTTTTTTCATACCAAAAAAATATTTGCACAAGAAGCATTGACTGTTAAAAAAGGCATTAAATGTGAACATTATGCAAATGTTTAGCATATCAGTCCCGCAGTACATTAGCCCCGCACTTTAAAGTCACGTAATATATTAACTGGAGCAGGGATTCTGGGGAGTTTTTGTTCTAATGGCGCCGAAAACGTGAGAAGATTATATTTCTTCACAATTCTGGATTAAGTTACCGAGGAATAGGTAAAAAATTAAATCTAAACATTTCTAGTGTTCGTTATGTAATTAAGAAGAAAAAAGAAACTGGTTCGACAATAAATAAGCCGCGAACTGGGCGTCCAAGAAAGCTAAATACCAGGCAAAAGACAGCCATCATAAAAGAATCTTCAAAAAACCCTTTTATAAGTGCTCGAGAATTGGCTGTTGATGTCGCTTCAACGTCGGGAACAATAGTTCCACCACAATCAATTAGAAATATTCTTCATGATGCAAATATTCGAGGAAGGGCCCCTCGAAAAAAAAACATTTATTAGTGAAACAAATAGGGTGAAAAGACTTCAATTTGCAAAAGCTTATGTCAGCAAACCACTAGAGTTTTGGAAAACTTATTTTTTCCGATGAAAGAAAGTTCAATATTTTTGGCTCAGATGGTAAGAAAACTGTATGGCGAAAGCCAAATACTTCTCTTCAAATTAAAAACTTGAAACCAACTGTAAAACATGGCGGTGGTCATGTAATGATTTGGGGCTGCATGTCTTTTAACGGAGTTGGCGAAATGACCTTTATTGAAGGCAATATGAATGCTAAACAATATATTAATATATTGCGAGATCATTTATCTAATAGTGCTCTGAAATTAGGAATTCATAATTCATATTATTTCCAACAGGATAACGATCCGAAACACACTGCATATATTACGAGGTTATGGTTGCTTTATAATGTAAAAAATCAATTGAAAACGCCACCACAATCACCAGACCTCAATCCGATTGAAAATTTATGGAATATTTTGGATGTAAAAATAAGGAAAAAGAAAATTTCTAACAAATCAGAACTTAAGCAAGCCCTTAAGGAAGAATGGCTACAAATCAGAAGTGAAACATGTCACAAACTAACAGAATCAATGCCCAGACGATTACAAGCTGTAATTGAAGCAAAGGGCATGCATACTAAATATTAGCACTGTTTTTAACTTATAAATAATGTAAAGAAATGTTCTATTTTTATTGCTAGTGTGCAAATATTTTTTTGGCAGTACGAATGTTACTTTTTTATGTTTTCATATTTTAAATATAAAGTCAGATATTAAATATATTTATTTGGTTTGTAAAAGTGTTGGTATTTTTAATTCTTAGTTGCTTTTTATTTATTTATACATATGCTACAACAAATTTACCTGGTGTGCAAATACTTTTTTTGCTCACTGTTTTTTTATTTAGCAGGGTGAAATCCAAAAGGATTCAGCTGTTAATTTTACAGAGAGGATTTTGGTGCCGACCGGTGCTAGGGGAGACCGGGGGAATGCCGCCACACCACCTAGTTTAAAAACTAACCGCAGTTTGATATAGTGAATGTGCCTGCACCATAGCGGCCAACAATAGAAACAGTGCCTAAAGTCAGAGTGATTTGGCTGTACGTCGTTTGTTTGTTCTAGTGAAAGATTTAGTTTTTATCTAGTCTTCTTATTTTGGAGCTTTAAATGAGTAGAGATAAGCATCTTTTATGGTAACATTAGGTATTTAGGATAATATTACCGGTAATCTACATGCATTAGCCGACATTTTTGATGCAATGTGTTGAACAAGTTCGTTTCTTATTTTGGCTTTGTTTGGGGATTTCCGAAATATTGTCCTTCTGGGGTAATGCCGCCACCTTGCAAATAAGGTGAGAAATGGCCCCATTCGAATGCTGTAGAGCCGATTCAGCAGAGATTTATATTTGTGACTTTTACAATATGAAATAAATTGTAAGCTTAACCATTATTCTGCTCAATTAAATTGCTTTCTAACTATTTTCAGTAGGTTTTGTGTTTCCTAGTATCTATTTGATGCATGTACTAGGTCATTAAAGAGTGGTGGCATTTCCCCGGTATAGTGGTGGAATCCCCCCCCCCCCCAGTATCTTGAGTAATCCCGCCACTGTGCAGAGGTTTAAAAAATATTTTTTTTTATGCGTGCTTACTTTACAGTTATGATTACGGTTAAATTTATACAGATACTAAAGATCATGATTCAACTTTGGAATTATTACTATAAAATATTAAACATTTTTTCTGAGGTGAAAACATTTAAATTCCCTTAAGGTGTTGCCATTACCCCGGTCTCCCCTATTCAAAAGGCACATGAAGCACAAGCGTCAATTCTAAAATGTAAGAGAGGGCTCCAAAATGGCTAACAAAAGGGCCTCGAATTTCTTTTTATATTTTATTATATTACATTTTTAAAGTTTTCTGAGAAAGATTGTCCAAAACAAGATAATATCCATCCTACTTCAAGAAAGTATGTTATTTGACTGGGAAAGAAGACACTTTACAGAGTTGTAGCAGTTATAAGGTTTATATCTCAACATGGACTTGTATGTATCGGTGATAATAAGATTTTTGGTTCATTACAAAATGACAATTTTTTGGGAATTTATAGAATTCTTGAATTCTTCTGAAACATTTTTAGCCAAACACATAAAATTGAATGGAGATATGGGTAAGACAGCATCAACTATTTATAATCTTCAATTGTCATACAGGTAAGACAGCATCAACTTATTTATAATCTCCAATTGTCATAGAGGTAAGACAGCATAAACTATTTATAATATTCAATTGTCATAGAGGTAACCGATCGGCCCAGGATTATTACAAGACATTACTATTAGTAATCGAAAAGAACAAAATATTTTGGCTTAATATTTTATATTTCCTTATTCAATATTTGCCATGCTGATCAGCTTTTGATTGTTTTGCACTATGTACAATGAACAAAAAGCTGTTTAATTAAATTTGAATTCTGTTAAACAACACCTAGGAATAACATTTCTGTTATCGATAACCTTCCATATATGCAGAATTGAAAAAACGTACCCCGATGAAAAGAGGGGGGGGGGGGACAAAATGATTCTGTGCTTCCCTAAATTAACCTTTAACTGATGTCACAGAAAATGTAACCTTTAACTGATGTTACAGGTCTCACAGACCGGTGCTTTTTTCAATTTTCATAATTTAACTTGCAAATTTCAGTTTATCTACAAACACTTCTGAAATTTTGTTTCATTTGGAACTTTAGTACTAACACCAGAGACTTTTGAATAGGTAAATTATAATTATAACACTCCTGTACAAAAACAACATCATATGAGTTAATCGCGGCTTTTATTCATCTTTCCATGGAACGGACTCACAGACCGTTTCACACATACTTATATATGACAATTTCTGTGACATCAGTTAAAGGTTAATCGGATTCTGCTCCTCCTACCTCCCCCCCCCCCCCGTAAAAGGTTTTTTGGGGGGTAGTTCCATTGTAACAGACTTAAAGTCATAGAGGAAAAGATGGCCTTACCTTATTTTTAAAATAATTATGTAATTCAAAGATGGCTACGATAGCAAGAATTAAAATGCGAAATATGAATTAGAATGTGTTAGAAGATAAATTAACTCTTAAATGCATAGCGCAACTCAGGAGTTAGATGATCTTATTTTGCCATTTGGCACTTTCTATTCGTTTTCCGGTGCACTATTATGTATTACATACGTATGATAACATGCATGGTCGCGAAGTCTGTCTTTGTTCCGATTTGTTATCATGGGTAAGTTATAACGTCTTTTGTCGATACTGCTTGAAATTTGCTCCGACTGGTGTTTTTTCTCTAACTTATAAGGTAATAATTATCAATACTTTAAACTATAAGAAGCATTAAAAAAATTATTATACCGTTGAATAGTTGCTATTGTGCTGTGAAAACGATTTAAAGTAAGTTTATAATTTAAAATTATCATTTTTTGAGCAATTTTTGTTCTGTAAGTCCAAAGTTACATTGACAATATGTCCAACAAAAACATAAATAATTTTTTTCACTATTTTCTAGTGGATAATTTACAAAAAATAGGCTGCATTATACTTTTTTCCGAACAAAATAGAAAATCATGCATTAAACAGTTAATAGGGGAGACCGGGGAAATGAAGATACCTTAAGGGAATTTAAATTTTTTCATCTCAAAAAAATGTTTATTTTTTAATAGTAAAAATTCTAAAGCAGAATCATGATCTTTAGTATCTGTATAAATTTAACCGTAATCAAAACTGTAAAGAAAAATTTTTCTGTGTGCTTACACGTAAAAATGTTTCTTTCAACCTGTGTACAGTGGCGGGATTACCCAGGATACTGGGGTAATTCCGCGACTCTTTAATGACCTAGTACATACATAAAATGAATACTAGGAAACACATAATCTACTGAAAATATTTAGAAAACAATGTAATTTAGCAGAATAATGAATAATTACAATGTTCCTTAAGCTAGATTTATTAATGTGCTAAGCTTACAATTTAACTCAAATTGAAAAAATCACCCTTTGCCATGGTGGCGGCATTACCCCGAGGGGACAATATAGCGGATATCCCCCAGCAAAGCCGAAAGAAGAACCGAACTTGTTCAATAAATTGCATCAAAATGTTGGCAAATGCATGTAGATTACGGGTTAATATTATCTAAAGTACCTAATGTTACAATAAAAAATGTTTACTTCTACTAATTTGAATCTCCAAAATAAGAAGAAACTAGATGAAAACTAAATTTTTCACTAGAACAAACAAACGATGTAGGGGAGACCGGGGGAATGCCGCCAACCCGGGTTATGCCGCCACCCCACCTAGTTTAAAAACTAAGGGCAGTTTGAGATAGTGAATGAGCCTGCACTATAGCGGCCAACAATATGAACAGTGCCTAAAGTGAGAGTGACTTTGCTGTACGTCGTTCGTTTGTTCTAGTGAAAAATGTAGTTTTCATCTAGTTACTTATTATTTTGGAGTTTCAAATGAGTAGAGATAAGCACCTTTTATTGTAACATTAGGTATTTAAGATAATATGACCCGTAATCTACATGTATTCGCCGACATTTTGATGCAATGTGTTGAACAAGTTCCGTTCTTCTTTCGGCTTTGCTTGGGGATTTCCGGCATATTTTCCTCTCGGGGTTATGCCGCCGCCATGCAAATCGGGTGAGAAATGGCCTCATTTTAATGTAGTGCAGCCGATTCAGCAGAGTGACTTTTGCAATATGAAGTAAATTGTAAGCTTAACCATCATTCTGCTCAATTACTTTGATTTCTAACTATTTTAAGTAGGTTGTGTGTTTCCTAGTATCCATTTGATGCATGTACTAGGTCATTAAAGAGTGGCGGCATTACCCCGGTACGGTGGCGGAATTACCCCAGTGTCCTGGGTAATCCCGCCATTGTGCAGAGGTTTAAAAAATATTTTTTTATGTATGCTTACCTTACAGTTATGATTACGGTTAAATTTATAGAGATACTAAAGATGATGATTAAGTTTTAGAATTTTTACTATTAAAAAATATACATTTTTTCGAGATGAAAAAATTTAAATTCCCTTAAGGTGTCGCCATTCCCCCGGTCTCCCCTACAACAAAATCACTCTTACTCTAGGCACTGTTCCTGCTATTGGCCGCTATAGCGCATTCACTATCTCAAACTGCCTTTCGTTTTAAAACTAGGCGGGGTGGCGGCATAACGCCGAGTGGCGCCATTTCCCCGAAATTACCTATACGTCGATTTGACATGTGGGTGGTAATAAGCGATGGATTCCAAGGGTGGGAATCAAGGGTTAAGAATAAATTATTTAATGTAAATATTTATGATTATAAAAGGGGTTTTGTAACATACAAACAAGAATTACCATGCTTTTCGGATATGCACATACAAACACATAAAAAAGCTATGCTGATTATAATGTGTTTTATTGATTTTGGCTATTCAAAATTTTATAAAATGCATTGCAAATATAAAAAATATAGGTTTAATACTATAAGGGAAAAAATACATATATTTCCTATTTGATGTGGAAAAAAAAAATCATCTAAAAATGGTAACATTGGCTTGGAATTGCCCTTTTTCTGCATGGCTCGCAACGTTCCTAAATTTTTCTTAATTTTGCTACCATTGTTTCGAACAGATATTTTTTCCCTTGGTAGTAAATTTCTTTAACATGTTGAATAAATATCCATCAAAAGATTGTAGCTTTGAAACAGTGGTAGCAAAGTTAAAAAAATTAAATAACGCTCCAAAACCTGTTGTAGGCTCAATGGCCTTGTTCAACATTATGAATATTTATTCTGGCACGAAGTAAAATATTATTAAAGAATATACAAAATGATCATCAGAATTTTATTTTACTATAATGCAGCTGGATACTACACTATTTATTTGTGTATAGGGGAGACTAGGGAGATGGCGACACCTTAAGGGAATTTAATTTTTTTCACCTCAAAAAAGCGTTTATTTTTTAATGGTAAAAATTCTAAAGATGAGCCATGATCTTTAGTATCTGTATAAATTTAACCGTAATCATAACTGTAAAGTAAGCACATATAAAAACAATTTCTTTAAACCTCGGTACAGTGGCGGGATTACCCAGGATACTGGGGTAATGACGCCACTCTTTAATGACCTAGTAAATACATAAAATGGATACTAGGAAACACATGACCTACTGAAAATATTTAGAAAGTAATGTAAATTAATAGAATAACGAATAATTACAATGTTTCTTAAGCTAGATTCATTAATGTGCTAAGCTAACAATTTACCACAAATTGCAAAAGTCACTCTTTGCCATGGTGGCGGTATTACCTTTTGAGGACAATATAGCGGAAATCCCCCAGCAAAGCCGAAAGAAGAACCGAACTTGTTCAAAAAATTGCATCAAAATGTCGGCGAATGCATGTAGATTACGGGTAATAATATCTCAAATACCTAATGTTACAATAAAAGGTGTTTACCCCTTACACATTTGAAGCTAAAAAATAAGAAGCAACTAGATGAAAACTAAATTTTTCACTATAACAAACGAACGACGTATAACAAAATCACTCTTACTCTAGACACTGCTTCTATTGTTGGCCGCTACAGTGCAGGCGCAATCACTATCTCAAACTGCCGTTAGTTTTTAAACTAGGCGGGGGTGGCAGCATAACCCTGATTGGCGCCATTCCCCCGGTCTCCCCTATATTATATTATAAAGTTCAGTTACTTTTATGGTTCGTAAATTTATAAATAGGGAAGACCGGGGGAATGGCACCACACGGGGTTATGCCGCCACCCCGTCTAGTTTAGTTTAAAAATAACGACAGTTTGAGATAGTGATTGCGCCTGCACTGTAGCGGCCAAAATAGAAACAGTGCCTAGAGTGAGAATGGTTTTGTTGTAGGGGAGACCGGGGGAATGCCGCCAACCCGGGTTATGCCGCCAACCCGGGTTATGCCGCCACCCCTCCTAGTTTAAAAACTAAGGGCAGTTTGAGATAGTGAATGTGCCTGCACTATAGCGGCCAACAATATAAACAGTGCCTAAAGTGAGAGTGACTTTGCTGTACGTCGTTCTTTTGTTCTAGTGAAAAATTTAGTTTTCATCTAGTTGCTTATTATTTTGGAGCTTCAAATGAGTAGAGATAAGCACCTTTTATTGTAACATTAGGTATTTAAGATAACATGACCCGTAATCTATATGCATTCGCCGACATTTTGATGCAATGTGTTGAACAAGTTCGGTTCTTCTTTCGGCTTTACTTGGGGATTTCCGCCATATTGTCCTCTCGGGGTAATGCCGCCGCCATGCAAATCGGGTGAGAAATGGCCTCATTTTAATGTAGTGGAGCCGATTCAGCAGAGTGACTTTTGCAATATGAAGTAAATTGTAAGCTTAACCATTATTCTGCTATATTACATTGTTTCTAACTATTTTCAGTAGGTTGTGTGTTTCCTAGTATCCATTTGATGCATGTACTAGGTCATTAAAGAGTGGCGGCATTACCCCGGTGCAGTGGCGGAATTACCCCAGTGTCCTGGGTAATCCCGCCTCTGTGCAGAGGTTTAAAAAATATTTTTTTATGTATGCTTACTTTACAGTTATGATTACGGTTAAATTTATACAGATACTAAAGATCATGATTCAGCTTTAGAATTTTTACTATTAAAAAATAAACATTTTTTCGAGGTGAAAAAATTTAAATTCCCTTAAGGTGTCGCCATTCCCCCGGTCTCCCCTACGTAGTTCGCTTGTTCAAGTGAAAAATTTAGTTTTCATCCAGTTGCTTCTTATTTTGGAGCTTCAAATGAGTAGAGGTAAACACCTTTTATTGAAACATTAGGTACTTAAGATAATATTACACGTAATCTACATGCACTCGCTGACATTTTGATGCAAATTGTTGAACAAGTTCGGTTCTTCTTTCGGCTTTGGTGGGGGTTTTCCACTATATTGTCCTCTCGGGGTAATGCCGCCACCATGGCAAAGGGTGACTTTTCCTATTTGAGTTAAATTGTAAGCTTAGCGCATTAATAAATCTAGCTTAAGGAACATTGTAATTATTCATTATTTTGATAAATTATTGCTTTTTTAACATTTTTAGTAGGTTATGGGTTTCCTAGTAACCATTTTATGTATTTACTAGGTCATTAAAGAGTGGCGTCAATAACCCGATACAGTGGCGGAATTACCCCAGTATCCTGATTAATCCCGCCACTGTACAGAGGTTGAAAGAAATTTTTTTTATTTGTGCTTACTTTGCAGTTATGATTACGGTTCAATTTATACATTTACTAAAGATTATGATCCAGCTTTAGAATTTTTACTATTAAAAAGTAAACATTTTTTTGAGGTGAAAAAATTTAAATTCCCTTAAGGTGTCGCCATTCCCCCGGTCTCCCCTACGTAGCACCTATAGTCGTCGTCTGGTCCAACTGTCTGTCCGCATATAACAGTGCAAAAACTACACAGCCGAATGCTTTGAAATTTAATGTATAGAATCGTTGCAGAATTTTGTCGAGTCATTTCAAATTGTATGAAAATATGATCAAAGCTTAAGATATTAATAAAAGTTTTCTTCATTCTATTAAATCCTATAATTCGTAATTACTTCAGTAATATCCCGTGATAGGAAATGATTCTAGGTTGTCATGGTGATGACGTCCTATTTAAGATAGAGTCCTATTATTTCCGTATTACTGAATTTAATTTATATAAGTTAACCTTTAACTGATGTCACAGAAATTGTCACATAACTAGTGTGAAGCGGTCTGTGAGACCGCTGCAATGAGAGATGAATAAAAGGCAAGATTAACCTTTAACTGATGTTACCGGTCTCTTAGACCGGGGATTTTTTCAATTTTTGTAGTTTAACTTGCAATTTTAAGTTTAACTACAAACACTACCGAATTTTTGTTCCGTTTGGAACTTTAGTTCTATCACCAGATACTTTTGAATAGGTGAATTTTAATTATAACAGTCCTGTACAAAAAATTTAGTACAAAAACACCCTCCTATGAATTAATTGTGCCTTTTATTCACCTTTCGTTGCAGCGGTGTCACAGACCGCTTCACACTAGCTATGTGACAATTTCTGTGACATCAGTTAAAGGTTAAATCATAGGATGGTGTTTTTGTACTAAACTTTTTGCACAGGACTGTTATAATTAAAATTCATCTATTCAAATGTCTCTGGTGACAGTACTAAATTTCCCAACAGAACAAAATTTCGGTAGTGTTTGTAGTTAAACTGAAAATTGCAAGTTAAACTATAAAAATTGAAAAAAAAACGTGGTCTGAGAGACCGGTAACATCAGTTAAAGGTTAAGACGCACTTTGAACTTTTTTGAAGACTTTTGATTCTATGAAGAGAAAATTTCCCGCTGCAGTCACGTGATAGTGACAAACAAATCTAAAAAGTCACTAAAAAATGCTTAGAAAACTCACATTGCTGTTACAAAGAGCTTCTAAAAGTAAAAAAGAAAAATTTGTCAGTTTAAACTTCATTGCAAGATTTTTTCGCATCCTCAAAGACTCGAACGGAACAACTAGAATAACAATAAATTGTAAGTTAACAAATTATTGATTTATCCCAAATTCTTGTATTGCAAACGCATTTTTTTGCTAATGTTAAATGTATGTAACATAATCCCTAAATACAATAGAATATGCTCATCAGATTGTGGAGAATCTTATTCCTTATATTTTTTGCTTATCTAAATGTACAGTCGTGAAAAAAAAAAGTAAACACCCCCTACTAACTCCTCAACAAATTACCGTAGACGAAAGTTACTGGTACCGGACGATTGAAAATAAAGCCTACTTTTAAATGGTGTGTATAAAATTTGCTTAAGGGGCCATATACATATTAAAACGAATCCGAACTTCATTTTTTTCAATGGCAGTACCCAAATTTAACGAGATATTTCAAATATTTAGTTCAAACTATGCCTAGAAACCAAATTTCAAGTCATTCGAATGATAAGTTTTTGAATTATAGACATTCAAAATTTTGTACTTCTAATGTTAAATTACATTTTCATATTTTTATTTATATCTCCTGAAATTATGCTCTTAATGAGCTAATTTTTTGTGTAGCAATAATACTAATATACCCAAACATAAATACGTTGAATTTGCAATTTTTATAATTTTATGATATGAATTATGAAATTAATATTCGAAAACATTATGAATTACAACATACAATTTTTTGATGGATTTGGATTTATTAAGTCCTGTTTTATGGAAATCCAAAATTTCACATTTTTCTTCCAAGTAGTTTTGAAATTATGCTTAAAAAAGCGGCAAAATGATGGATTAAGGGGCCGTCTATGATAGAAGTGAGTAAATTTTTGAAATTTATTCTGCTATCCTGTAATCAAACAGGTTTCATTGATGCTTAAACGTGCCTTGATCAAGAAGGCGGCTCTCTCGGTTAACAATCGAGTTCGGTACTTCAATTTGGATACAGCCCTTAAAATGCGCTCGTTTTAAAATAATTAATTTCTCGGAAACTTACGACACGAATTGCATAAACATTTGTTTGTAGGCTAATTGAAAGGTGTAGAGTTCATTTATGCTGTCAGAATTGTGTACTGCTATTGGAAAAAAACAAAGTTATGGTTCGTTTTTATATGTAGATGGTCCCTTAAACAAATTTTATATACATCATTTAAAAGTAGACTTTATTTCCAATCGTTCGGTACCAGTAACTTTCTTCTACGATAATTTGTTGAGAAGTTAGTAGGGGGTGTTTACTTTTTTTTTACCACGACTGTACCTCGACTTACGTCGTTTTCAACTTACGTCGCTAGTCTTGGAATGAATTGTTGACATATGTCGAGGTGTTACTGTATAGTGGAAAGTTTAATATGTCGTCAGAAATACATAATTTCTGATACTGAGTGATAATAGAAAACAATGTTATGAAATCTAAAGTTTCAAAAGTTCTTCTTTCTGAAACGTATCTTCTAATTTAAAGTTATTTGATTAAATTCAGTTTCGTTGTAATTTATAAAATATGTTATTTTAGATTAGACTGTAAAAAATTTTTCGAAACGTTTCAGGAAATTATTCTGAAACATTTCGCACATCTTACCGGAATTTCGAATTTCTTTATGCCCCAATGTCAATTAAGGAAATAATTCGTGTAATATTATTGAGAGGTTTCAACTTTTTCCGTAAACTACTTTCTGCGCATGCGTGCTCCATGTTTCATATTCCGTAAGCCATTTTGATAAATAAAGAAGAATAAAAAACAGCTGCCTAGGAACTTGCAGACAAATGCATTCTCAACAAATGCCATTCTTTGTTCGGATATCAACCGATAAAGTAAGTGTAGCTAGTATAAACCTTTTAGTGCTTCATTATTTGAATTTTCATTTTATCTGTAATGCGAAACTTTAAAATTGAATTGCTGAAATAACACACTGAATAAAAAGGTATATTGATTATTTTTTATAATGTCTAATTATGAAATAATTATTCTTTGTAATAAAAACTGAATGTATCTGCCAATTGAGGAAATGCTATTTATTAAAATGTATAGATAAGTAATATTTTTAAATTTTCTTTTGAAATAGGCTTCCTACTATTTAATACGAATAATGCATTAATAAGTTTAAAACATTATGAAATTCATTTTTTAAGATAAACATCACATTTTATTTAAAAAATTTCACAGAAGTGCAGTATAATCAAATTCAGTTCTGTTGTTAAAAATTAATATTGTTAATAATTTATGAAAAAAGCACATTTAAATATTCCACAAACTGTTTCTATAATTTTTGTATTGCTTCATGAAATTTAGCTTTTTTTTACCCTTTAACGGGTACCGTTTGCACGGCGCAATCACCAAAAATTCACAAATTTGCCACAAATATTTTCGAATAGAAAATTTTTATTTTATATTTTAGAGATTTTATATGTAAAAATTATTATAGTAAAATACTGGTTGTAAAACATCGTATTTTTGACATATATCCGTGTCCTTCAAGAGATTAATGCATATGAAATCATAGAGGAAATGTTAGTGCTACAAGTGTTTTTATTTATTTATGTATTTTTTAAATTAATATTAAAATCAAGTCCATGTTCACCTTTTGTTATCTTTCAAAAATTTATATATTTTATTAATCACTTTTTGTATTTTCTTTAATTTATAAATTAGAATGTCCTTTAAATATATCATTAAGCCTATGTTATATGTAAATTGTTTTCAAAAATTTTGTCCGCTGATAGAATCATATATTGTCTTTTTTTTTCTTTCGTTTAATTAATTATAAACAAAATGACTTTAATAAAGTTGTGTCCTAGGGCCAGTTGAAATAATTTTAGAATTTTTAATGTGCAGCCTTTCCTATTTATAAAATATGATATGATATATGTAAAATAAGTGTAATGTACTATTTTTCCTATTTTATTATGTAAAATTTGGAAAAAAAATTAACACATAAATGTAATTTTTGCACTTTTTATACTTATCTTATGTATTGCTTTTCGAATCTTCTAGCAAAAATGTAAATTTATTAAACCAGAAAAAAAATTATTAAAAAGAAATTTTATATTTTCTAAAACGTTTATTATTTTAATAAAGAAATAAAAATAATGTTTGCATTTTTTAAAAATATAATTAACAGATTTACACTTTATTTACTCGCGCAAGTCCGAGCTCGGAACTTAGTTTTAGCAAATACTTTTTAGCTCACAGGCTTTCAAAGCCTGAGAGCTAATGTGCCCACAGGTTCTGCATGTACGTACGTACGTATGTAACGCGATAACTCTTGATAGAAATATCCGATTTGTTTCAATGTCTTTTCTAGGATCATTCTGATAAGATGCTTCCTTGATTAGTTTTGGGGGTTCATTGGTTAAATATAAAGCTGTGGTACGGGGGCTAATCCCCCCCCCCCCTCTTAACCTAGATAAATATGTTTTTCAAGTAGAGTTATCAGATTTGCTTTAACTTTGGTATACTGGTTAATTTTGATAAGGCACTTCCCTGCTTAGATTTGGAGGTTTATTGTTTAAATATAAAGGGAGAACGGGTGGCTAATACCCCCTTAATTTAGATAAATGGGTTTGTCTATCCAATTTGCTTCAAATTTGATATACCGGTTTATTCTGATAAGGTGCTTCCCTGATGAGATTTTGAGGCTCATTGGTTAAGTAAGTATAAAGATTTGAAACAGGGAAGGGGGTCTAATCCCCCTTGATTTATTTTTTGAGGGGCATTATTCTTTGAAATAAGAGTAACATACAATTAGTGTGAATAGCCTGTGAGCTCAATGCCATCAGTTTTAACTGGGTACTTTTTTTTTATTATATGTTAAGTCATGAGTTTCGATTAATGTATTTTTGTTGTATAGCTTCATTTTTGTCACCTGATCAATAAAAAATATTTTCAGAACTAATGAGCTTTCAGCTTGATTCTATTGTTACATTTAAAAACTAACACTAAAGTTTAATTTTGAACGATGTATTAGAATTACATAAAACAGAACATGTTAAAACTATATGAAGTGAAAACTATTACTTCAGAAACGCAATCAAGAAAGCTAATATCATGCAAGAACTGAATTATTAATATTAGCTAGTTTAAGATTTTTAGAAATTTTAAAATCACGCTGTCTGACACCACCGCTGCCGAGGTATTTTACCCGGCGCACACCTGTATTTGTTGCCAAATAGCAAAGCTGAAAATCCAAGGCAGGAAAAATAAATTCTGATCTATTTTTTTAAAGATATTTCCCAGAGGTTGAATTCTAAAAAATAACTTTATCAATATGAAATTAAAATAAAAAAGGTATTTGAAATTTATTTGCCACACTTAATGTTGAAAAAAGCGAGTAGATCTGAAAATAGTGTTTTCTTTTATTTTATGACATTTTTATGTAATATTTTAACGTTTCATAACATGATTTTTTTATATTGAAAAAATTCCTTTTTTCACCGAAGTTGCATTTATGAGAAAATACATTGACGCCTATATTGATTGTTAATCTTGACTGTAAAAAAAATTCCGGAGGGTTCAGGACAAAAGTGGTGGCATTAGGATGTCATGGCTTTTTGCTGTTATGTTTCACAACAAAGTAGTGAAGCATTCCAATTTTTCAGAAATTTTCCGTAATATATACTCCGAAACCTTTCATAACTGTTATAAAAGGTTTCTGAGTATATAATACGGAATGTTTCTGAAAAATTAGAATGTTTCACTGCTTTGATATGAAATGTTTCGTATTATATATTACGGAATGTTTCTGAAAAAGTGGAATGTTTCACTACTTTGTTGTGAAACGTAACAGCAGAAAGCCGTGGTATCTAAATGCCACCACTTTTTTCAGGAACCTTCTGGAAATTTTTTACAGTGACAAGAAACAAAATTGGTGTGTTTACATACATTAAAAATACATTTTTGAGTAATATTACTAAGTATTTATTAAGTGTCAAGATCGTGATATTTCAAATATTACAGAAAGATTTATTGGTGAACCTATATACTGGCTAAATTGAACATAAAGGCATAAATTGTAGGAAATGAGTCATAATTAATATTAAAACCTTTTAAAAAGTATATTGAGCATTTACAACTCATTTTTTCCTTAAAACCTGTTTTTTACAGATTGAAGATTTTCATTTTTTTAATATGTTCCATTTTTTGTTTTCAATTTTGTAGAAATTTCTCGCAGATTCTCCCTATATATGTTTAAAAAAAGTTACCAAAAATGCCACTAAAAAGGTGATTAAAAACAAAACAAAAAAAACTAATTGAAAATTTTGATAATTTTTAATTAAAATTTATAGAATTAAAATTATCTTTAACCCGGGAGAACTCGCTAGTGAGAATGTCCAATTGCTTTTCTTTTACTTTACATTCATATAATATCAACTTTTTTTGGTTGGCTTGGTACTTTTAGTCACAAAATAAGTAAAATAATTGAAAAACATTTTGAAATTTTAATTAAAATGAAAAATGATTTAAATAAGTCTTAAAAAAGTACGACTGTGAGAGAAAATCTCATGCAGCGAGTTCTCCCGGGTTAAAAGCTTTATTTATCAAATAAAAAAGAAAATAGTAACGTTCTATTCATTTTATAAAATGATTATTGTGGAAGAATTTTGAACCTGCATATGGAGAATTGGAATGTGTTTCAATGAAGTATTTTGAAAAATGTAAAAGGATTTTAAAATTTTGATTTTGCATACTGATATCTAATAGCACTATAAGCATTTGCTGTAGCTTTCAAAATTCAATGTTAAAGTTTGTTTTGGTGGTCCACTGTATACTTAAAGTTGGAGATGCACCTTCCCCCCTCTCTCCCCCTCGTCTTTTGCTAAAATTTTATACAAAATGTGTTTAGAATTTATAAAAAATCATTAGATATTTACCAAGAATTAAAAATTATATTTTATTGTTATTTTTTAGCATTAAAATGCTTTATAAAAGAATCAGTAAATAATACATATCCTTTTCTGTCACTTGACCCTTTGAGATCTGGGGGTGAGTTTCTTCAAATTGCCCAAATATCACATTCGCACCAGTATTTTGTAAACAGATTCGGCTTATAATATACAAAAGGGGGAAAAAAAAGCAATCTATTTTCAAATAAATTGAATATTTCGGTGCCAATGTGACATTTGGAGATTAAAATTAACTGAGAAAAAATTCACCCAGCAGAGCTCAAATGGTTAAGGGGTTACATACGTTCTCAAAGAAGAAAAATTTATATTTTGGAATTTATTTTATTTTTTTTTTATTTATTTTTTTTTTACGAAGGGAGTAAAATTAATTGAAAAACTAAACTCCACATGGTTTTTTATTGCTTCAAGTAAGGGACACCAGGGAAATGGCGCCACTCGGGGCTATGCCGCCACCACGCCTAGTTTAAAAACTAACGGCAGTTTGAGATAGCGAATGCGCCTGCACTATAGCGGTTGAACAAGTTCGGTTCTTCTTTTGGCTTTGCTGGGGGTTTCCGTTATATTGTCCCCTCTGGGTAATGCCGCCACCATGGCAAAGGGTGACTTTTCCAATTTGAGTTAAATTGTAAGCTTAGCACATTAATAAATCTAGCTTAAGGAACATTGTAATTATTCACTATTCTGCTAAATTACATTGTTTTCTAAATATTTTCAGTAGGTTATGTGTTTCCTAGTATCCATTTTATGTATTTACTAGGTTATTAAAGAGTAGCGTCATTACCCCGATACAGTGGCGGCATTACCCCAGAAATATGGGTAACCCCGCCACTGTACAGAAGTTGAAAGACAAAAAAATTATGTGTGCTTACTTTACAGTTTCGATTACCGTTAAATTTATGCAGATACTAAAGTTCACGATTCAGCTTTAGAATTTTTACTATTAAAAAATAAATATTTTTTTGAGGTGAAAAAAATTAAATCCCCTTAAGGTGTCGCCATTCCCTCGGTCTCCCATATATGAAGGTATTTTCTTTTGAATGGCTTCAAGTATTTCACACTCTTATTCACTATGACATTTTTTTTAAATTTCAAGTCGAGGAATTCTCCATATTAATTCGGCAGTGCTTCATGTAAGCGTGGTTGTTTTCTTCACATTATTTGTATGGTCTAATATAGTTCATGAAATGTAATTTAGTTTTGAATCTGTTTGCGAAAAAACCGCCAATTGTAGAAATATATATTTTTACATTCATGTAATTATGTGCTGTTAATCTAACTGTAAAAATAACATTAAAGATACACATATATATTTGATTTGAAATCAATTTTAATATTTATTTTTTTTCATTATTTTTAGCAAAAAATTTATAATTTAAAATGGATTGTAATTGAAAGCTAGAATTTTATATATTTACTTTAATAACTAGATTTTGCACAGCGGTTTTTATAACTTTATTTTTATGCTTTTCATAAAAATTAAACGTATGTTATGCTATTGCAGGATTAATTCTGCTCTTCAATAGTTTTTATTTATATTCACTTATATGAAATATATAAAAAATGACAATAAGATGTTAATATGTAGGGGAAAGTAGGGTAATCCCGCTCACTCAAATATCTCTAAATAGAATAGAATTGAAAACGTGTGATCGGTACCGTTACCTATCGAACTTCATCGTAAGTTCCCAGTAAGGATATAGTAACCGTCGGAAGGAAAGTATTTTTGTGTCCTCACGTTATTAGTTTGCAGTTGTTTTACTATAAAATTCTACAACATCTAACTTGAAGGTAAATGTACATTCTTATTTTCAAATATTAATTCACTCATGAGGTCAACAAAATATATACATTTAGCTATATGTCCATGCTTTTATTTATTTTTGTAATGCGTTGTTACACCAAATATAATGTATTAAAATCTAACATGGCTATGAAGGGTAATGGCGCTCCCGTGGAATTCCAGAAGCAGTTTTTCCACTGTGCTACTTTTTTAAAATTCAAATTTCTTGATTGACACCACTTTTTTAAAATGGTAAAATTCCCTTTTTTTCGCATTAATATGTTATTAAACAAGGCGAATTTACGATTTCAGAAAAGTGGTGACAATAAATAAAACCTGAATTTTAAAAAAGAAGCCCAATGGTAACACTGTCCAGAAGTGCTACAGGATGAAAACCGCTAACAAATACTTACCTCTTTAACCCTTTCCGGTACGGTGGGTCGTGGTTTCGCTGCACAATATGTAGAAAGTGATCGCATAAAGTCTGCTATGGTGTGAATAACCCACACAACTACATATACTTCTCGTACTTAAATGTTGCATTCATATTTTGAGCGCCATTACCCTCCCATGTCGATCATTACCGCTCAATCGACGGATAATAAAATAAAATGATAAAAAAATTTCCTAAATATTTTATGCATATTAGTTGATTGCAAACTGTTCGTTATGCTTTGGACTTATACTGCATTAATGAAATATTGATTTTTTGTGTAAATTTGACTTGCTATTCATGTTTTCCCTTAAGTGAGCGGCATTACCCTACACACTCAGAAATGAATACTCAGATTTCACGAAATTTTCTTTGTTTTTGACGAAATCATTTCCTGGGAAATGCTCTAAGCTAATGTTTCGTCAAATTGAAGAAATTACTTTCTTCACTTGCTTGAAGATATAAATTTCGTCAAAAGTTTCGCCAAAAGGTGCCATCTATCGAACAGTTTGGAAGCTCCGGTATTTATTGACTGGAGGAAGAAAAATTCACCTCGTTTTCCTCGGGGTGATTCGAACCCGCGGCCTTTGGCGTGGGAGACCGTTACTCTTCCGGCCTGGCTATTGGGGACTTGTATAGATGTGCCTTTAGATTGATGCAATGAATTCTGCTGCGTGTTTATATTTTCATAAGTTAGATTTAATTTTATCAGTGCTGCTATAATTTCTAAAAGTTTTAAGTAAGGCTAATTTATTATTATGTTTTTTTCATGGTCAATGAATAATTTATTAGTGAAATATTCTTTGCTCAGTGAATAATTAGAATATGGTCTGGTTAATTTGCTGCTCACAAATAACGAATTGTGAAGTGCATATTGCGTGAGATTTTATCACACTTGAAGTAGGTGGATAAGATTTTAGCACTTTACTGTTTATAAAGAGGAGAGGGATCAATTATGTTTATTTTTAATTTCATTGAAAACCGAATATACTTCTTTAAATAAATTTAAAAATATATATATATCCTGGAAGTTTGAAATTTTATTGCTCAAATATTCTTTTTGAATGGTTTTGAAGAACACAGGAAATTTATTCTTTACGAATTAAAACGTAACGAACAACACATAAATATATAAATAAAAATAATAATAAGCATTCCTAAAATTTTAAAAGCTAAAAAATAACTAATGAAGAAACAATAACTACCTATATTTCAGTATTTTCTGAAAAGCACTATTAAGTGTTGTTTTGAAATAAATTATTAAAGAACTAACATAAACAAGCAAATATCTGCTTGCTAAAATCTCAGGAAAAACTATCGTCAAAAATGACGAAATACAGCTCAAGTATTTCTGAATCATCAAAAGTGATAGTTTTATTTCTGAGAATGTACTTTCTTCTATATTTAAGATAAAAAAAATTTGGAAGTAATTTTTTCCGAATGTTATTAAAATAGAATATTTTTGTAAGATTTTTTTGCTTGATTTTAACAATCAATAGCTCTTGTGATTATTATCATCTGATCTAAAAAAAATTGCTCGTGTGGCAAAATAAATTTTAAAAAAATCTAATTTTTAAATTATATGAATTTTCTTTTTTTTGAAGGGGGGGGGGGGATTTTGTACAAATTTTTGTAAAGCTGATATTTTAAATTTTTTCGACATTTCAGTCTATAATGAATATTTAGAGCTTTTAGAGTAGGATAAGATTAAAAACAAAAAATGCTTATCCAAATACAGTAAATTCTGTCTAAGGCAGACTCCGTGTAAGCCGGAAATCTGTCTACCGCGGAAAATTTTTCAAGTCCCGGCGAACCCATAGAAAATAACATTAATTCTTGCTGCATAAGACGGAATCTGCCTAACGCGGAAACGGAAAGGGTTTTAAGGTCCCACCGAAACGAAAATTGTGCATAAGGCGGAAAAAGGGATATTTTAAAAATGAATGGCCTTTCGTTTATTGAACTTTAAAACTGATATATATACGTCAAATACTCGTTGGGCGAGCATAATTACATTCCATAATATTTTGTAAAAAGTTAATTCATAAGAACGGGAACTGTTCAGATTTTAAGGAATTCTTGCTTTTGACATTATTCCCTATATAAATTTGCATTTAAAAGTTATTGTTACTAGTAGAATGCAATGCACCTTTATGAAAATATGTATTGTCTAAAGTACAATATATTATGCTTTAAGGTTGTTCTCAAATCCAAAAGGGCAACTTGATGACATAAGTTTTAATTTATTTTTGTTCGAAAATGTATGAAACTAGCAAGTATTGTCATTTAGAAAGTACGTCATCGAGCCGTTTTTTCCGTTTTTTTTTTTTTTTTGCAAACGCAATAGATCTTTCAGAAAATAGTGTCAAAGTGGGCGTTTTGAACAGAATTTCCGCACAAAGAAGAATAATCACTCAAGAAAGGGTGAAAAACGTGTTTGTCACGTGATCAAACTCGCTTATAACTCAATAGGTCATTTATTTATCAAAAAGATGGAAATCACAATTCGATTCCAAATCGTTTCCATGTTCAGGCTTTCCAGTTTCATATCTTTCCGTTAAAAAATGAATTTGCAAATGTGTCGAAACGTTTTTCGCTTGTTGAGCAAACCAGTTGATAACAATCTTAAGATTGTACTCAAATTCAAAGTGACCGCTTTCTGTTTCTTTCACGGACTTTTCTTTTTTTGCGTGTGTGTGTGTGTCTGTCTGTGTGTGTCTGTGGGCATGTAAACTTCAAATTTTTCAAATTTTTCAACAAAAAAAAATCGTTTTCAAAGAACAAGAACAACAAAAAATACCGATAATAGCAGACGTACGTGTCAGTGAAGAATGCATGGCAAACCTAAAGAGAAAAGTTCGGTAAAAAGATTACATTTTGATTCTTTAAACTACTATGTGAAATATGATGTATGTTATATGTATCGGTTAAATTAAATGATTATTAGTAAATTTCAGAATTTAAGCGATTTCGTATTGGTAATATCTATTTTTGTGTTTAAATAATGTTTATCGAAATTATTAAAAACAATAAATATAATAACAAGTCTGATTTCATTGAAAGTTTCATTTTAAAGAAAGGAACGGAAAGTTACGAATGTAAAAGATTATACGATTTACGAATTACTATTTTTTTCTTTTTTTTGGGGGGGGGAGAAGTTTTTTTTTTTCATAAGCCGGAATATTGTCTACTACGGAAATTTTTCTCGGTTACGACCGATTCCGGCTTAGACAGTTTGCTGTACCGTAAAATCACTGAATAACGGACACTTCGGGAGTGCGGGATTTGTTCCATAATCAGAGTCTGCTTTTGTGAGGTAAAAATATTCAAATATAGGGTGACCCTGCCAGTAGTTGATCAAATTTTTGAAACATTGAGCCATATTAGGCAGAAATGAGTTTTATACGTTGGCACTAAACTTAACATTTGTGTTTGAATGTTAGTGCACCTGTTATCAGATAGTTGTTAGCAGTCCGGTGTAAGAGAAGCCATTTTATGATTTTTTTTTAATAGAAAGTGTAAACATTTAGTTTTTGATTAGTTGCTGGCAATTACGATAAGTTAAAATAATTCATTTCCATTTTGTTTATTTCATCTAATATTTTTATAAGATATATTGTTAATCACAGCCCAAGGATGATATTTTAAAGGTTAATTTTTAGATTTTCTATTGACTCCTTTCACCTGATCAACCACAGAAAAAAATAGCAATTAAAAAACCTATTTATATATAATTTTGTTGCTATTTAATTTCAGCAGATTTCATGTTTGTCGTTATAGGAAATTCATTAAGGGTGTAGCAATTATGTTAGTTTACTTCTAAAATTTAAAAAGAAAGAAATTGAATAAAATACCAACCACGTAGCACTGACTTTTTGATTAACTACTGACTGAGTCACCCTATATGTGTTATTTTTTTTTAATGTACAAATTTGGTCATCATATATTTTGATTTTCAAAGTTTCTCGGAAAATTTTTATATCACTTTGTGTAGTAGCCCTTACCTTTACAAATAATGCTAGTGTAGTACTCAAGATCGTACATTTCAATTTTCATTTTAAATAATCTTTAAGAAAAATAAAGATCCACAGGCGTGATTGTGAAGTCCACAGATGTGATCTGGATAACTAGTTTTGTGCATTATTGAAATGTACGTTAACTGCTGTTACTTGCTTAGTATCCAAAAAACTACTTAAAGATGTAATAACACAGAATTGCATTTTGAAAAGTAATTATCATGACTTAAGATAATTATATAATTTATTAACTTGTAGATTAAATGTAATACAAATTAAGATAAAGATATTACTTTACCAGATGTCATGCAAGTACGCATGTTTGACACAGAGATAGGTTAAGTCTTTAGTTATTAGAACGTCTAGGTTAAACTTATATTGGCAACAGCTAACGAATTGTGGTAACTCTAATTAATAATACAAATAATAAATTACAGTACTTTCCCTTAAAAAGTTTGAATGTCCAGATATTTATAAGTCCAGACGAAGAGGTTTCTTACGAGTGCGTGGTGGGTTACGACGAACATTCATATCAATTTTGTTTTCTAGTTCAACAGCTGGTATGTTTGTGGTATCATCTGGCTGTTTCTCTGCTTGTATGGTGGTCTGTGTTTTCTCATTCCTTACATTAGCATCAGTTTCGGAGATTTCAGGATTATCTGGAATGGCAGAAGTATTTCTCTCCACTGGGCGAGTTTCTGCTGGCCTTTCATCTCCATCAATGCTCAATATTACTGTGACAACTCTGATTGACCAAATTATCAAACTTTGTAGATTCTTGGTCATTTTTACTGTACCCATGACGAAGCTGATCAACATGTGCAAGATACATCTTGTTGTTGATGTTAACAACCCAAGTTTTATTACCTTGTGGTCTGATTAAAGTTCCTCTGCTCCATTCTTGGTTTTTATGAGAGCGAACCAAAACTTTTTCATCAGGCATAAAAAGTCTATTACTAGTATGGCTTCTGTCATAATATTTTCTCCGAGTACACTGGTTCTGTTCAAAGGGAGCCTGAGTGCTGGGATGCACAAGTGCTAGTGGTGTGCGAATTGGTCTAGATAAAAACAATTCAGCAGGAGAAAGTCCAGTCGTAGAGTTAGGCGTTGAGCGATAGCTCATAAGGGAACGAGAAATTTTTCTGCTCAGTGAGCTATGATCTGTAGCATCACTGTTCATTACTTAATGCCTTTCAATGTCTGCACAGTTCTTTCGGCGAGGCCGTTGGATTGTGGGTGGTAGGTTGGAATGGGTGTATGTTTTATTCCGTTTGACTTCAGAAACCATTCGGATTCTTCCGATATTAATTGAGGACCATTGTCAAACGCTAACTTTAATGGCAATCCATATCCTGAAAAAATGTGCTGTGGAGCTTCAATGGTGTGTGGAGAAGTCGTGGAAGGCATCTGCAAGACCTTCACCCAACAAACACAGAACTTTCGGGCCACTGATGGTTTCGTTAGCCTTGGCCGAAAGTGTTCGATGGAGGCCCGTTATCAATGAAAGTTACGGCTCCGTAAAAAAAGTGTCACGCTGGACACAATAAGGCCGCAAGGAAATTGGCCGTAAGTACAAGAAATTGCCCACAATCGTGCCACTAACTTTTCAGTAAAAGTGTTAGATAACCTTAAACTGCCCACAATTATTATTTTACTGGCCATTAAAAATAAAAGCTAACCAGAAGCTAGCCTTTGTCCTACCATTTGTGGTTGTAATAATTAAATTTAGCCCGAACCTGCCCACAAAAAAGCCTATTATGGTTATTTAAAATGTAATCACTAGCCACGGTTGTGCCATAATGATTAAGTATAAATCAAAATTTATTCTATAAAAGAAAATACCTTTTTAGCAGGCTAATTAAATGATAAAATATATTTGCAGGATTAAAAAAATCTTATAATTATTTAGGTACGCTTTTCAAGAAAATCAAATTCTTTCACTTTGAACTTTAAAAAAAAAAATCCAAAACACAACACTTCACATAATGCATTCATTTATTTGTTTATTTATTCACTTACATATTTACGAAATTTATATGCATTGCATATTTAAATTGTTGCATTTCATAAAAATTTATAAAGTATATAATTGAAGAAATAACTAATCAATTAATTCATTACCAAATATTGTATTTTGAGCAATTTTGAAAAAGTTCAAGTTAAATTAACTTGATTTTCTAGATAAGTATATCTAAACAATTAAAAGATTTTTTTTTTAACCTGCCAAAACATTTTATCATTCAATTAACCTTTTTAAAAGTATTTTATTTTAAATAATAAATTTCGAATTTATGCTTAAATAATATACATGATTTTAACAGTTTATTATATATTTTATATTCAAATGTGACATGTTTGTTATATTCTTTTTACTTAGATTTTCACTATATTTTACACAGGTTAGTTATCTTCACAATACGAGATTTTAAATATTTCTGATGATATTTCCACTTGAGATTCAACAGAAGCACATGATAAGGCATTAGCATTGCAGCGTTCTGAGCCTTTTTTATAATCAATGCTGTAGTTGAAAGAAGATAATAACACTGACCATCTTTGAAGTCTAGCTGCTGCAATGGCAGCTTTGTTAGTGGCAAAAATACTTATTAATGGTTGATGGTCTGTAACCAATATAAACTTTCTTCCAAAGAGATATTGCTGAAGCTTCTTTATTCCATATATAGTTGCTGCTGCTTCTTTCTCAATTTGTGAGTAGTTTGTTCAGCTTTGGAAAGTGTTCTTGATGCATGAGCAATTGGACGTTCATCGTTGTCAATGGTGTGGGATAAAACACCAAGACCCACAGGCGATGCATCACAGGATACTTTTAAAGGCAATTTGTCATCGTAGTGCACTAAAACAGCATCTGATGTAAGATTTTTACACTTCTGAAAAGTTTCTTCATATGCTGATGACCACATCCAAGGAGTGTCCTTATGGAGTAATTTGTAAAGGGGAGCAAGTAGCATGGCAGAATAATATATATAAATTTTGAATAATGATTCAAAAGACCCGAAAATGATTTTACCTCAGTTAGATTTGAAAGAGCATTTATTTTCTTAATGCATTGTACTTTCTCATCTGTAGAATGAATGCCCTCGCTATCGATTACATGGCCTAAAAATTCTACACTTTTCTGTAAAAAACTACAGTTCGATAAATAGAGCTTAACATTGTACTCGCTAAATCGCTGAAATACTTTTTCCAAAGTACTTAGGTCCTGGCTCCCACTCGGTCCGTTTTTTGAACATCACTTTTATTTTAGGAAAAACTTTCTTTATAAATTTCGTAGAAACATACCGGGAAGAGCATTCTTATTGCAATTGTCGCCGAAACCTACCATGCATTTCTTTCTAAAAAATTACTGGTTTTCAAAAAACGTAGCAGTGGGAGCCCTGTTAGGTGCTCTTCATATGTGGCACCGGTAATAAAAATATCTTCTTGAAAACAAATCACTAATTCTATAAACTGAAGAATTTTTTTTATTGTTGACTGAAAAATTGCTGATACACTGTGTATGCCATATAATAATTTTAAGGGGCATACTAAACCAAGATGGGTATTCAGAATAACATACTCTTGTGAACATTAATCGAATTCAATCTGTTGATAAGCATGACGCAAATCTAATTTTGAGAAGTACTGTCCACCATTAAGAGTTGCAAACAAATCTTGCTGAGTTGTCAATGGTACTGATTTTGATCAATAAACTTGTTAACGCTCTCGCTGCGTAAGTAATTCTTCGCGATGAGCGTCTTTTACAGAATTTTTAATATTTTATCACCGGTTCTTTAAAGCAGAAATTTTTTACTATCTTAATCGGGGAAAATATCCTGATTAAATCAAAGTTTTCGCTAAAAAATAACTGGTAGGAATAACCAAATAGTATTAATTAGACGGAAAAATGCATGCCCTAGAATATCTCGGGTTGCGCAGGGAGAGGGTTAACAGTAACTTTAAAATCACCACACAACCGTACATCACCATTTTGTTTTTGGGAACAATCACAAGTGGAGTTGCCCAACTGGAATGTTGCACAAAGTCCTAAATACCTCTCTGCTTGGAATTTAGAATTTCTTCAGCAACTTTACTCTTTAAAGAATATGGCATGTACGCGCTTTAAAGAACACAGGTTGGGGTTCATTTTTCATTTTTAATGAAACCTTTATACGTTTAATAGGTTCTAAACTTTCCTCAAAAAGTTTGCTATACTTGTTTGTCAATGCACTAATAGAATCAACTTTAACAGACATATCCTTAAGTATTTTATGCACAGAGAAAGTTTTGTGCCAATTTAATTTAAATTTTCTGATCCAATTCTTTCCAAATAAGGATGGCCAGTCACTTTTTACTAAAATAACTTGTAAATCACAAATTTCATTTTCATACATAACACTGATCGATACTTCCCCAGCAATTGCAGTTGGTTGTCGATTATAATCTTTGAGTGTAACCGGTATACTTTTAGACACTATGTGCGCTAAATTTTGTTTTAACTACATTTCAGAAATTATACTAACATCTGCAGCAGTATCTAATTCCATATCTAGTACTTTGTTACATGTTTTAGCTTGAACAATATAGTTAGAATAATTACTTAATTTATTTACATTGTTTTAAAATACATTATACTCTTCCGAATTACTCTGTTCACAATTAGCTGATACTTTTTTGCAGAAGGATTAGCACTTTTAACTTTTAATTTACACATGGGTAAAATATGGCCAATTTTGTGGCAAAAGTGGCAGCAAACGTCTATCAACGTTTTGCTATTTACAATAACTTATAAGAAGTTCTGTATTATGGCCTTCCGTTTCAAATAAATTCGATGTTATCTCCTCAAATTAGACATTCTGAATTTCTAAATTCTAATTATCATGTATCTCGGCAGACAAAGTAATTAAATCCATCACAGGAATTTTTAATGCAGGAAATACACCAGTTACTACATTATGAATTGCTTGCATGTTTTCGTGACAGCAACAAAGGGAGATATTCTGATTAGTAATTTTCTATTGTTTTATGAAACTGGGCTTTAAAGCTGCAAGGGAATCTCCAATTTTTCAATTTAGGAAAGCTTCTTTAAACAAAAAACGTATTTTCTTATTAAATGTCCCCTAGAATTGACAAAATTATGTGACCTTTTTCACGCTTAACTAACGTAGATTTAGCTGAAGAATGACATCTTCTTAAACCTTCATCGACATAAAATTCTTCAAAGCTGTGGAGTTACATTTTTTTCCGTTACAGTATCTGAGGTTAGCTAATTCTCTACTTTTTCCTTTATTTTTCCATTTTCTTGCTGAAGCTTTTGCCGGTTCTAAGACTTTTTTTCACGTTTTCGTAATATATTTTGTTTTGTTTCTTACTCACATTATATTCAATTTCATTCTTATTTTTTCTCTACAATTTTTGGCGCTAAGCAGAATTTTTCCTGCTCTTTAAAACAATGTCGTGTATAAGAAGCAATATTAAAATCTTTCCTTTAAAATATACGATGAGAATCCTTTCCATAAGAGTTACTGTAAGAACCTCTGAAGGTTATACAGCTGAATTTAGTAAATGAAGCTTTAAAAAGCCTATAAAATATCTAATAAAAGACCATGTGCTTCAAACCAAAAGAAAGCACACAAAAATGACACGAGTTGAGTTGTTTTATTATATCTTTAATTACTTGGCATGATTATTTTATAATCTTAAGTAATACCAAAAATGGAAAAAAAATCCACCCATTAAAAAAATCACTAATAAAGATAATTTATCTTCCTTAATATTTACAAAATAACCTTAGTTATAGCTAAAACTATTTCAAGAGCTTTTCTAATAACAGAGAAAAAACAACAAAACTTTAAGCATTCTATTTGTTTTGGTTGTAACGCAATTTTATATCAAACTATCGACAAAAGTATTATGTGTTGCTCTTGTGACACAGACATTTGTTACTCTTGTGACAACTCCCCAGAGCCCATTCCATGCATAGGATAAACAAAATATTTAATGTAAAATATGTCTTATACCTCGAAATCAGAGAATTAGAAGTTTTGGGTAAAAAATTTAAGTAGTTTTTTTTAATTAAAACTTTTGTATGTTTTCCGTTACTCTTGTGACATTTAAGTATTAACGTTTAAATACAGCCAAAAATATATTAAAGACATTATCTAAAAGATTTTATTTATGTGGATCTTAAAGATAAGATAACAGTTTGTTGATTTGAATGCATAGTAATTTTATTGAATTCTAAAAAGTAAAAAAAAATCATGCATTTCAATAAGTTGTATTTTGAGCTCAAATGTAAATGAAGTTTTATACTATTAGTATCCAGCTCATTTTCAGTAAACACTTGCTCTTATGAAATTAAAATTTGCAAATTCATATACTTCAACTCTATAGCTTTAAATTGATGTATCACACTTATATTTTTGTTTAAAAAAAAATTCAGCAAATTTTTTTTCTGCCGTGGACGTTCCCTTATGCTCTTTTAACTTGTTCCCAAGTTTACAAATCATTCAGAAAGCAGTTACCTAAAGAAAGCTATACATTCAGCAGTCTAGTACATGACGCGCTTTTGTCTGGATTTCTGAGCATTCATGTAACAATGGCTGCATTGTAGTACGTTTTAAAAGAGTCCCAAAAACTGATAAACCGGAGAACGAGAATTTGTAACTTCTGTGTAGTGGTAAGGTGAAAAAAGTGCCTCCTATATGTGGTCGCATAGGTCTTAAACGCATAAAAGCAAATTAAAATAACATATAATGCGAATTATTCATTATAGCAAAAATATAATTTGAATGCTACACAATTATACACTGTTTCACTGCATACCAGCGTTTTATATCTCACTGTGTACCACGTCGATTAGTTAAGAGAAACTGCTACGCACTTCTTTTTTTCGACACCCTTCGACCTTGTTAGTAAATGGAGAAGCAGCTCAGCATATGTAGGATATTCGGACTGAAATACCACATAATATAGGATCTGAATCTACATGATAATATGTAGCAGATTTAACTGGGTAACTTTCAGGTCCAAAAAGGCCACTTTCTTTTTGCAATTTCCTAACAAAACAATATTCACACTTTAAATGTGGTCCGCATACAATCCAAACAAAGCATCCCCAAGTAGCCTAACACCAAGCGGTACAAACAGAAACTTCGTTTTAAAAAAGGTCTGTAGCACTGTGTATAAATCTTCCTATGAGTGCGTATATATGTTACAGGATTCCTGTTATCGATGTCCAAAACATTTTATATTGGAAGTATGCTTCCAAGTGTAAAAGCATCATCGTAGGAGCCAAGTCAACATAGTTAATTTTGTAAAAGTTACGAAATTTAATTTTTTATTCGGGTCCAAGGTCCTATAAGTTACATTTAGGTATATTCTAATATATAACACATTCCATTCTTTTGTTACAAAATTGAATGCAAGGAAAATTTCAAAGCTTTCGGGCAGTAAGAGCGCGACTTTCGCCTTTATAGCTCCGGATAAAGCTGAAAATTCATTAATTCAAATTATCATAGCTGGGTAAGTTTTCTTCGTATAAAAATGTTTTTTTCTTTTACTTGTTAGAGAATGAAGAATATTTTAATATAACTTATACTTGCTAATACAACATTATACATACATTATTACATACATTATAATATAAATTATACTTTCAGCGGCGATAAAAAATTTAAATTTAATAACTTATACAATAAAAATTAAATTTAAAAAATCAAAAAACCCGACTGCGTAAAATGTGAACTAATTATTTCTCATCAATGTGAAACGATTTTTTTTTATGTTACATACCTAGTTTTTTTTATTTACTTGTATTGATGACTTTTAAGTTGTATTCAATTGTCGGTTACTATCTATAAACACAGTTTTGATGAGGCCTATAGATGTCTATGATGGTTATAGTTGCAGTAAAGCTAGAGATCCTACCTACATAACTTCCAGGTCATGTAATATTTAAACGGAGCTTCCGACTGTAAAATAGTCAATGAAACATCGTCTTCATTTGGAAAGACCTATCCAATGATATGCCCCTCAAAAAGGTGCGTATTTTTTTTTCGTCTCTACTGCCATTTTGTATTTTACGGCCGCCATTTTGAATTTATAAAAACAAAACCTAGCCTATAACCATCGGACGATTAAGGCGAATTGATAGACACCTCATTAATTAAAATCCATCCAGCCGCTGGGAGGTTACGAGAGTATAAAGAAATCCACATACCCAAATGCTCGTGAAATACATAACCGTTCTATTCAGTCGGGTAAAAATAGCTTTACTGTCGTAAATGAATTTTAATATGATGGAGAACAACATTTGAAATATCTTTGCAATTGGTAGTCTATCGGTACTAATGCTTTAAGAAGCTACTGGATAGCGATAAGAAGTCGTGCGGAAAAAAAGTTAACAATCCCTGCTCACTCTTCAACAAATTATCGTAGAAGAAGGTTACTGCTACTAATGGATTGGAAATAAAGTCTACTTCTAAATGGTGTATACAAATTTTGCTTAGGGATCATTTACAAATTAAAACCAGACCAAACTTTGTTTTTCAAATGGCGACACCCAATTTTGATAATATATTTTTAATCTGCGGCTCAAACTATGAATAGAAAAGAAATTTCTTGTCATTTGAAGGAAAACTTTTTGAATTATAAACATTCAAAATTGGGAGCTTCTAATGTTAAATTACATTTTCATATTTTTATTAATATCTCCTGAAATTATAATCCTAATGTGATAATTTTATGTGTGGTTATAATACTAAAAAACCAAACATAAATACATTGAATTTGTAATTTAAAAAAATTTATAATATGATTTATGAAATTAATATTCGAAAAAAATTTGAATTGCAACCTACAATTTTTTTGATAGATTTATATTTATTATGTCCTGCTTTATGCGAATTCTCAATTTCAAATTTTTCTTTCAGGTAGTTTTCGAATTATCATTAAAAACGTTAAAATGATAGTTTATGTCATATTTAAATGATAGTTAAGTAAATAAAAGTTCTATGATGTGCAGAAAAGCATAATTTGAAAAAAATATATTTTACTCGTTTTATTGAAATATTTGGGCTGGCAATAGTCGAAACATATTAAGCGAGTGAAATAGTCCTATTGGTAAGAAATAATACATTAATAGAAGTGAGATAGTCATTCTGTAGCATTTCAACAATCGAGTACCGAACTTCAATTTGTACCCTAAAATAGGCTCATTTTAAAATAATGAATTTCTCGGAAACTAATCGTACAAATTTCATAAAATTTGGATTTAGGCTAATTGAAGGGTGTAGAATTTATTTATGGTATCAAACTAGTGAAAAAAATTGGATTCGTTTTGATATGTAGATGGCCCCCTAAGGAAAATTTATATACATCATTTAAAAGTAAACTTTATTTCCAATCGCTTGGTATTTGTAACTTTTTTGTAAGATAATTTGTTGCAGAGTTAGCAGGGGGTGTTTACTTTTTTTCTACGACTGTACATCCTGCATAATTGTAAATAAATAATACATACACGTGTGGGTGTGTGGGCTTGTACGTTTGCGTGTGTGTGTGTGCATGCCCACCTGAGCAATTTTTTGCAGTACGAAAAATGAACACTTTTGACTTTAACCCTTTGAGTTCCGATGGGTGAATTTATTTCCAATTAATTTTAATCTCCAAAACATTCTAAAATAAAAGGTTAGCAGAATTCTGGAAATGAGAATTTTGAAGCCAGTGATAAGTGAGAAACAGGAAATTAGTACCTCGAATGATGCACCATTAAGTGATAGTGCATAAGGTATGCGATAAATATTTTTCTGCGATTTATTTAATTGATCCAATAAGGATAAAATATTTAAAAATGAATTCCTCCATTTTAGAGTTTAAAATTTATTAGTTTATTTAATAAGTATTTTCATATTTCCATGCATTGTTTTTTTAATTACGACATTTTTTAAAAAGTTGTTTCAGTTAATAAGGTTAAATTTCAGATTTCAGTTTCTGAATTTCTAATTTTTCTAATACTTAAGAGGAGATGACGGTGTTACATACTTTCCAAAAATCTGTTTTTCTAGCCAAAAATTCTGTTTCTTTCCGTTTTTAATGCCGCCTTGTCCGGCATCATTGTGGTCGTTGCTGCAAAGGTATTAATCTATTGACTCAAATATTGAGTTGGAGCTATATGAGCTAGTTACTTAACAGATGAACGACAATTTTGTCTTTATAATTATTTTTCTCTTAACATTTAGAAACTTGAATTTTGAGAAAATCTTTTATCATATATTTTTTTCTTCAAAATTTCAAATAAAACAAGGAATAATGCAACTCCTTTTCCTTGTTGGTTTGTCTCATAGCCACCGTTACCCAGCACCAGTGCCCAACAGTCAGAAAGCAGTCATTTTATTAGTCTGAGTTTGCTCATAATCAGATGAACTTTATTTTTATGGAATTTCTTGGTTAAATTTTGTCAATTCTAATGGTAACTTCCATTTGATAATAAGTTGTTAATTTGCTCCAAAAACAAAATTTCAATTAAAACAAGAAGTAACGTAACCTCTTCTTGTTTGTTTGTTTCAGAACCACCGTTGCCCAGCAGCAGTGCCCGCCAGTCAGAAGGCAGACTATCATTTTCTTGGTCTGAGCTTGCTCATAATCAGATGAACTTTATTTTTATGGAATTTGTTGTTTAAAGTTTGTCTAATCTAATGGCAATTTCCATTTGATAATAAGTTGTTAATTTGCTCCAAAAGCAACAAAAATTATCTTAATTTAGCTAGTGTTAGGGCATTCCCCGTTAACCCAATGACCTAACGGGACATATATGTTCCTCTGATCGGCCACAGTTTTGCAAAAACTGATGATTTAACTGCTCACTTAAAGCTGTTCTCAAATCCAAACTGACTACTTTCTGACACATTTCTGATTTCGTTTCTGTTCACGAGCTGAAGAAATTGTCAGGTGCTCTTATTCAGAAATATGTAATCGAACAGGTTTTTTTTTTTTCATTTTTCGGAAATGCAGACGATGTTTCAGAAAATGCTGATAAAGTTGACGTTCTGAACCGAATTTCTGGATGTGACAGAGCGGTAAAGGAAAATATAAACTACCGTCATTAGAAAACAATCTCCTATAAATCAATTCATTTATTGAAGCATTAAAAAAAGTGTTCAGTTACAAATTACTTCAATAATCATGCCTCCAAGTGTCGTGCTTTACGTTCGAAAAATTGCCTGCAAAGGTAAGGGAGTTTTGCGTTGTTGAACGAGGGACAATATTTCCCTTAAGGTGTCTCAAGACACTTAAAGTTTCAAAATTTTTTTTTTACAAATTAAACTCCTATCTTTTCTGAACATTTTGATATAATTGTTTCCTTGAAACTTTTATTAGAAAAGTAAATTATGGCTTTTAAAATTATACCCACTGAATGGCTGAAGCGGCGTTTCCGAAACTTTTAAGTCACTTTTCTCCAAATGACGTTTTTGGGGATAACGCGCATGATATCTCAAAAACTTCTGAATATTTTTTCATAAAATTTCCAAAGCATATGTTTCATGTTAGTCTATATAAACTGAACCTAAAATTTCATTTTTATTGTTGAACAAAATATTTTTTTAGGTAATTATACTGTTGAATTTTTAAAAATTATGTGTTAGCTAAATACAGCTTTGTATTAAAAATATAAAAATGCTTTAAATACAAATTTATTAAGGTTCAGGGTGATTATTATAATCTGAAATTATAATGAGGCACAAAAAATTTCATTGTAGTTGCAAAATTTATTTTGTAATCCTGCGCGTAACCTATTATACCAATTTTCTGCTCGATAAATATCTGACAGTTTGGAGCCCCTTGTAAATACTAATTCTGCATCTTGCAATTTCTTAAATACATGAAATGAAAGAACATACTACTTATGTCTTTCATACCAACAAAAATTGTGTTTTTAAAGATATTTTAAGATATTAAGGGGGCACGGGACACAAAAATCTTAAAATTTTCTTAAAATTTTTTATTACATTAAAACTTTCTCTGTTTTTTCTGCTTAAAATGAAGTTTAGATCATTTTTCTATCTTAATTGAATCGGGAAATATTCATTTTTAAGTTTTGGTTTGTTTTAAAAATCAAGCCTTCAAGCAATGGTTGTCATGAAAACGACTTTTTGCGAAAATACATTTTTCTTCATGATGAGTTTTTTCACCATTTCCCGCATTTAAATTGTTATAAGTCAAGAACCGTTAAAGATAAATGGTTCAAACTTGGAACATGTATTTTTCAATTGTTTTACTTTAATTTTGATTCAGCAAATTTGAAAAGAATATTTACTATTGAAAATATGATTTTTTAAATAAAAGTTACGTCCTTTTTTTCAAATTTTTATTTAAAATATTTTAATTTTTATTTAAATTAATATTTTTTAAATGCTGAATCTAAATTAAAACTTATATATTTCTGCTTATTTAAATGCAAAAAAATTTAAATTCTACAAATAATATTTCGAGCTATAACGATTTTAAACTACCTCACTTTTTTAATAAAATTTAAATTTAATTTTTTTTTAAATTATGAGATGTTTTATCATGTGATTTTATTTACAAATGATATGGTTGACCATCACAAAAAGTTTCGAAATTTTAACTCAATAAATAAAAATTATTTGAAAATGTGTCCCGGACCCCCTTGAATGTAGAAAATGATCTTTTTTTTTCTTTTTTTTAATTTTAAGAGTCCTGAAACCCCCTTAAGTAAGAACAAATAAAATGGGAAGAGTAGACTGGAGATAGGTCACCAGAATTGTGCAAGTAGTTCACAGAATAAATACCAAGCGAAATAGACATTCTCTGTCACTTTCATAAATTTTACATGAAAAATAAATTACCACCCAAAGGATTAACTAATAACCTGTTAGTGTATTTCCTTGAAATTTTTCTGTAAAAGAATCTATCAAAAATTTAATATGCTAATTATGTTAAGCAACATTTTTGCAAGATGTTTATCAAGATCAAATACTAATTTTAATTATTTCGCTAAAACTTAAGATAGTTTGAATTCTCTTATTCAAATAAAATTAATTAAATTACGAAATAATTTTTTAAATTATAGCAAGTACCATTATTACTTTTTTCAAATTAATTAATTGTCAAAATATTCTAGAAAAAAAGGGCCGATTTGTGATTTATGTTTTATGTATCCAGATATGGGTGTTCAAAAATTAAATACTAATTTTACTATTTTGCTGACTTTCTTTAGAAACTATTAAAATTCATTTTGTGAACAAAAAAAATAATTGTTTTACCGAATGAAAGTTTTTACCGCAGCATGTACCAGTATTATTTTATGTCAATCAAATTTGGGTTGAAATTCAAAACTTTGGCATGTGATTTTTGTTTTGAATATTCAAAAATGTGAAAATCCATGTAAATATTTATTGAAACATTTCAATTGTTATTCCTTTGTTTTTAAAAGCAATGTTTAAGATTATTTTTTCTTCATGGTTTGAAATAAAGTATGAATGACACACTGAAATGTTTCAGTTTTTAAAGGCTGTTTAACCCTTTATCTACTAATGGTACTTATAAGTACCATTAAAATAACTTCTTATACAATTCATTCGAAACATTGGTTAGTTTAGATTGTGTTATAGATATATTACTTTATCTTGTTCCAAAAGCATTATTGGTTACACAAAACAAAAATATTTTTAAACGGATGATTTCTTTGCCTTTGCATCTTTTCAACTTTCTTGGCGTCTGGGAGGGGGGGGGGGGGGATTTTCGATTCGGAAATATTTCTATATTTCTATTGTAAGAACATTATATTTTTACATTTCCTAATTCTACAAAATACTAAGAAAAAATTTAAAATAAAAGATTTGAGTGGGGTTAAATATTGCAGAAAATCCCTATAAATTCAAATTTAATTAATCCTTCTAAATCCTTCAATCCTTCTAAAATCCTTCTAAAATTTATTAAATGATTATGTAAGTCTTCTAATGTAGTTTAAACAATTCACGAAAAATGCTTTAGAAAATAAAATTTTCATGAATTCATAATTCAGTACATAAAGGGTTAAAATGAAATTTTGAATCTACATTTGAAATCACACCAGAAAGATATAAAATCAAAATTATTAATATTAACGGTTTTATGAAGCTTAATTTGCCACAATCCATTACCATTTTAAGATTCTAAACCCGAGTGTCACTTGAGTTACCGTTTTCGTAGAAGCGAACTAAGCCCGAGAGTCTCTCGGGGTCAACTTTTAACTCTCTGAGCTATAAAAATACTTACTATATACGTTCGCTGTCTTTTCATATATCATCTATGAACCTGCTATTTTGAAAAAAAATAGGTGGCAGCACTAAACAGAAGTAAGTCTATGAAAATATCTAGAATCAGAGCTTAATTCGAAATTATTATGAACCTTGTGAATTGTGATGTTGTTCTTTGTGCTTTGAAATGTACCATACAAAAGCAAATGTTACGAAATAATGTTTATATACAAGGTGAGACCGAAAGTAAGGTGACTCACCGCTCCTTTCGAAAATGAGAACAGCCCGACAAATTGACAAATGCGCATTACGATCTTCGGTATGTAACGTTAAAGTTCAGGGTCATTTGCAAAGTTTCTTGGCTAGCGTTTGTTCGTGCAGTCGCTTAAACATAAGAGGTGGTAGTGCATTGCGTAATGGAGCAGAAAACGAATACGAAATTCGGTTTTAAAATGGGTAAAACTGCTACGGAAACCTTGGAAATGCTTCGAAGTGTGTATGGCAAAGAAACTTTATCTCACAAGACAGTGTTTCAGTGGTTCAACCGTTTCCGTGAAGGTCATGAAAGCGTGGAGGATGAGCATCGCAGTGGAAGACCGGTCACGAGCAGAACCACGGCAAGCGTTGAAAGAGTTAGGAAGTTATTGCTGCAAGATCGCCGTTTGTCCGTCCGAATAATGGCGAGCGAATTGAATCTTCCTCGTGAAATCGTCCGAACAATATTGACGAAGGATTTGGGTAAACGGAAACTTTGTCCCTCATTATTTAAGCGACTAGAAGATAGCCCGTCAGAATGACGTGTTTGCATCTTCAAAAGAATGATATAGCATAGCATTATAAAAAGAATTATGAAGTAATATATTTTATCTTATCTGACTAATAGGATCAGGTGGGAGTAAAATAGTTATAAAACAGCCCATTTAAAATTGAAACTTAATCTGCAAGAAAGAACTTCACTCACAAAATTTAAAGAACTACTTCACAAAAAACATGCAAATTAGGACTAATAATGCTATTTCAAAATATATGTCAATTAACTTTCGTCTTTGTTCATTGCTTTAAAAAAAATCAATAACCTTCAATTTCTTATAAATCAGAAATAAATAAATCAATAAATAAGAGTCCTTTACGGATTAATTGCCGATACCTGACGCCAAAATAATAATTATATAACTTAAATTTTAAAAAAAATTTAACTCAGGTTAAATCCTGTTTTTTTTTTTTTTTTAAACATGCATAAAGAAACCTATAATAAATTTTGATCATTAAAAAGGATCCTTTATCACTTAAGTAAATTGCGACTATTAATTTCATTAACAGATTTATTTTCTCAATTTCTTTTATTAAATTATAAATTTATTTTCCCTACAAAATACAAAAATGCAAAATTTTATTTCCATTGATATATATATATGTGCGTGTGTGTGTGTGTATAATTATATTTTATAAGAAATACTATTCACTGTTCCTCCTAATGTCTTCAGCGTTCAAAGAATTTCAAAAGAAACCTCTATTTTTATTTTAACTACCGATAGATGGCGCCAGCAAAGCACAAAAGTTCACAATGAATGAGATACAAACGAATGTTTACTCATGGAGGGAGAGGACCAAACTAATTTCAACTGAAGTTATCTAAGAATATATACATAATTGGATGTAAGTCATCTCTCAAATGTTAATTTATTTTGAATATTTTTTCTAAAAATGTAACTTTTATGAAGTTTTATTCGAAAAAATAATTTTCAATAAAAATGTCCGTACGGAATACGATAAAGCGAAGTGTGATCCGAAGAGTTCAACCCCGGAAGCGTTATACACTTTGTGCTGTTATATATATAAAATACAAAAACAGCAGCGAATGGAGTCCTTATTCCCCTGATCTAGCGCCAGCAGACCTTTTTCCTCTTTCCACGACTGAAATTGGCACTGAAGGGACACCGATTTTCAAACACCTCAGACATTCAAGCTGCTGTTACCAAGGAACTTAAAACAGTCTCAAAGGAGGACTTTTTCAAAAGTTTCCGGAACTTGTATGAACGTTGGCAAAAGTGTATTGTAGACGGCGGGAACTACTTTGAGCAACTTTGAGGTATTTATCTGCAAATATATAATACAGTGATTATTATGACGTCAGTCACCTTACTTTTCGGTCTCACCTTGTAGAAATAAAACCTATTTTCAGATATTTGTACAACATTGGGGTAAGTTTTTATTTAAATCTATGTAAAAATTTTATGTCAAAAAATTATGTTTTCTTACGCGGAACATTTTTTAAAGATATAAAACATGTCTTTATCAATAATTTCTTATTAAATATTATTTTTTAGTACATTTAAAGATTTCTTTGATTACGAGTAAGAACAGTTTGAAGTTTATAATTAAAAAAATATTGAAATATGTATCTTCCGAGTATTTTTTTAAAAAGTCCTTCCGGCCAGTGCCGGGAGGAAGAGGTAGCTTTCATATTCGTTAATTTTTAAAAGCCAGCTTATATTATTCAAACACACAGAGCTCAAATTAGTGGAACCCGATTATAGGAGATTCAGTACTAATTTTTGTCAATACTGAATATGAATGAGAATTTCGCGAAATTAGTCGCGTTATCAAAGCTGGTTTTATTTAAAGTGATTTATATTTGGTCGCCAAATTCGGCGATATCTTGAAGTGCCCGCCATTTTAAAGCAACATAATGAGTGCAACAAAGCTAACCAATGAACTTGGTCGAGACTTTAGTAATTCCTGTGCACATGCTCACTCACATCTAAATCGGTTGATAAATACGAGTTCTGTTGCAGGCAAAAAATCAGATTTTTCAAAATGTCACCCACATTAGAAATTCAAACTGTTATATCTCAGCCATTTTTTAAGATAAAGACAAAACAAAAAATGCTCCGGGATCTTTGTATCAAGCTCAAACACATAAGAAAAGAAAATTCAATTTCTAATTTTTTTGTACCTCATTTTAAATACAAATTTTTTTTTAATTTTTAAATGGCCGCCATTTTGAAAAAAGATGGCGGATGAAGTTGGCAAACGAACTCGGCAGAGAGATTGCTATGTACTACGCATATGCTTTGTCCCAACCTAATCGGTTCATAAATACGCGTGTTATCACGTGACAAAAATCAAATTGTTTCAAAATGTCAGCCGTGCTAGAAATTCAAAGTGCTATAACTCAGTTATTTTTTAAGATATAGACGAAACGAAAAATGCTCCAAAATCTTTGTATCAAGGTCAAACACATAAGAAAAAAATCTTTTTCAATTTCTAATATATTTGTACCTCATTTTAAATTAAAATTTAAAAAAATTAAATGGCCGCCATTTTGAAACAAGAAGGCGGATGAAGTTGGCCAAAGTACTCGGTTGAGACATTGGCATGTACTATGTACACAACAAGTTATATCCAAATTCGTTCATAAATACGCGTGTAATCGCGTGACAAAATTCAGATCGTTTCAAAATGTCAGTCACACAAGAATTTCAAAGTGCTATAACTCAACCGTTTTTTAAAATATAAACGAAACAAAAAATCTTCCGGATATCTTTGTATCAAGCTCAAACACATAAGGAAAAAATCTTTTTCAATTTCAATTTTTTATACCTCATTTTAAAATTTAAATTTTTTAAATGGCCGCCATTTTGAAACAAGATGGCTCATGAAGCTGGCCCACAAACACGGTCGAGACATTGCTATGTATTATGCACATGCCTTGACACATCGATATCGGTTCATAAATACGCGTATTATCGCGTGACAAATATCAGATCGTTTCAAAATGTCAGCCATGCTAGAAATTCAAAATGCTATAACTCGGCCATTTTTTAAGATGTAGACGAAACAAAAAATGCTCCGGAATCTTTGTATCAAGTTCAAACACATAAAGAAATAATCTTTTCCAATTTCTAAATTTTTTGTACCTCATTTTAAATTTAATTTTTTTTTTTAAATTTTAAATGGCCGCCATTTTCAAACAAGATGGCGAATGAAGTTGGCCCACGAACTCGGTCGAGACATTGCTATGTACTATGCAAATGCCTTGTCACATCCAAATCGGTTCATAAATACGCGTATTATCGCGTGACAAAAATCAGATCGTTTCAAAATGTCAGCCATGCTAGAAATTCAAAGTGCTATAACTCAGCCATTTTGTAAGATAACAGGCGAAACAAAAAATCCTCCGGAATCTTTGTTTCAAGCTCAAACACATAAGAAAAAAATATTTTTCAATTTCTAATTTTTTTGTGCCTCATTTTAAATTTTAATTTTTTTTTAAATATTTAAATGGCCGCCATTTTGAAACAAAATGGCGGTTGAAGCTGGCCAACGAACTCGGTCTAGACATTGGTATGTACTATATACACACGAAATTTTATCCAAATCGGTTCATAAATACGAGAGTTACGGTATGACAAAGATCAGATATATATATATATATATATATCAACTTTTGAACGGAGGGTGGTTTCGGGGTCTGGGGGTCATGATCGATGAAAATATACCAAAATTTTTTGAAATCGCTTTCCTCCGAACGGCTGCAATAGGTAGCTTTTTGTAAAGAAAGCTACCTAAAAATCATGAAAAGTACCAAATACTCGCGAACCAGAGGGAGATATGCGAGTGAAATGGCTCAGACCTCACAGTGTTAAATAAGGTATTTTAGCATTACAATGAAAGAAAAATCTCTAAAACCGACAGAAAAGTTGTTTATTTTACGAAAACAAAGTCTGAAATTTTGTTTTTTAACAATTAAATATATACATTTTTACGATCACAAAACAAAATTTTTTCTCATAAAATTAACAAATTTTTTCCTCCATTTAGGCCAATAGTTATGTCCGTCAAGTTTAAGTTGTGTCATACATTTACTCAATATGAAATATAATTTTGACCTTTTCATGTAGAAAGAATCATCCTCGAATGAATTTTTCTATTACTTATTTGGGATTCAACTAATGAATCAGAAGAAACAAAATTATCCTTCCGCATCTTTACTTACTCTACTGGGAGATAAAGCTCCGAAGTTGACGATAAACGCAATCTAATACCTGATATTAAACATTTTTTTTCATTTTGGACTGAGATAGAATAAATTAAACATCTTTTCCAGAAAGAATTTATAACACAATATATTGCTCTATAACGAAATTTAAAGCTCTTTCAATAATTATACTTTTGATGAACTTCTATTAATGGGAGATTCTCAAAAGTTGGGATCATTAAACGTTAACTATATGTAATTTTTAAATTTTTCAAATTTAAGGCCAATTTTTTTAATAGTATAGTATTTTGTCTATAAATATAATATATAAATATTTTATAATAGTATGTCTACAAAATTATACACAAACATTAAAAAACAGCAACTATTCTGGAAAATTAATGATTAAAGCATTTAATTAGCAGTTACGTACGTTACAAATTTTGGACATTTTTTCGCACGTACGTTACAGATTTTGAACGTTGCTCTTAGTATTTAAAAAATTCTTAAGACTAAGAATGTAGTAAATGTGTCTGTATACATATATATATGTGTAATTAACTTTTTGTTATCCAGTAATAATAATAATAAAATCAAATGCTTTGTTACGTACGTTACTTTCGGACATAACAAAATACAGAAAAATTCTTTATAGAAAAGTCCCATCTTCAAAAAAGCAATAAATCAGCCTGCCATCTCTTAACGAAATTATCAAAAAATCACCCGTTTCCTTTATGCATTCGTTGTTTACCATTAGAACCACCTGGAAAAAAGTTAAAACTTTTTTTCTTGGTGGTACATTGAAGCAGTTAACGTTATGAATGTCCGAAATCGGCCTCTTTAGCATAAAATAAAATTTTAAGATATTTATACAAAGCTTTTACAATAAATTGTCATTTTCTATCTCTGAATTGAATTAAAAACTCAGTGTAAAAAGAAAAATAAAGTCAATGATAATTAAAGTTATGTTTGAAAGGCTTAAAGTTATGACTTGTGTCCAGTGCCCACCTTTTGAGAATCGCCCTAATATAGAATTATTTTTATTATACTTGTAACTTTTGATTGTGCGATTCAGTAAAAATTAAACACTCTCAGAAATGCTTTCTTCAACTCACGAAAATTTTCCTGGCAGCAGTGCTATTAGGATTTTTCCGTTAAGGGGACCCTCTACATTAGGAGACTAAAAAAAAAAAGCATTTTTTAAGATTTTTTTTGTAAGAAAACTGCATGAGGGACATCTTTTTGAAATTTTAACAGTTTATTGTACATATCTTAAGGTATACACAAGAATTTTTTTATTAGATTTTGTTGCTTCTACTTTAAATTATAAACAAATATGTTCAACTGCTTTGGAAAATTTCGTCAATACGGTGGGCATGATAGCGCCTTGTAGAATTATCTGAAACACAAAAATAATTTTCTCGTAAACTTCGTGAGTATAGCTTCTAGTTAAATTAAAGGAACCCATAAATTTATTTAAAAAAAAGTTATGTAATGGCTGATAAAAAAAAAAAAAAAAAAAAAAAAAAAAATTGTTCTTATTTGTTTATAACTTTTTTTAATAATTTTGGTAAAAGCTTTAATTCATATCGAAGGCAATTAAATAAGCTTTAATTTTTAAAAAAAATCAAGATGATCCATTCAGTAGTTTTTTTTTTTTTTTTTATCTTGCCCACCGTGTCAAAAATGTGGTTGAACATATTTGTTTATAACTTAGAGTAGAAACAAGAAAATCTAATAAAACATTTCTTGTGTATACCTTAAGATATGTACAATAAACTAATAAAATTTTAAAAAGATCCATCGTGTAGTTTTCTTACAAAAAAATCATAGAAAAGTGCTTTTTTTGTCTCCTAATGTAGAAGGTCCTGTTAATTGACGAATATGTTTTTTTTTTTTTTTTTTTTTTTTTTTTTCATCGACGCAAAAAATATCTGAATTGAAGAAAGAAAAAAAAGTTACTAACCTGGAATCGAACCAGCTTTATTAATGTTACGAGCCGAGTACGCTAACTACTGCGCTACAATTGTACGGTAGTGAAACATTTTGAAGTAAATATGATTGCTTCAGATGGGTATGGCTTTATTAATTTCTTTAAAAAGCCTTTAATTTTGAAGTGAATTTCGGGAAGATTTCGTCTTTAATGAGATTGTGACTGCGGTTTTAATACTTTAGTATTAGTATATGATAAAAATGTGAAATATAAATATTTTTAAATAGATTGCTAGATGTAAAATAGGAATATTATATTTTTATTCGATAAGATTTGTTTTTCCTTTTTGTGTAAAATCGACTTTTTTTTCCATTTAATATTTAAATTAAAATATCTTTTAAATGTGTTAATTTAAAATATATTTTAATTTCGAATATTTATTTTTTTATAAACAACTTATTAAATGCAACTTTTTTTTAACTTTATTCAACTTATTCGACATAAAAAGAATAAATTCTGAGATTCTTGAATGAATGAGAAAGGTAATTGTTATTTATTTCTAAATTAGAAAACTTTTTCTTTTTTTATTAAATTAGAAATCTTAATGTATAGAATTTTTGGCTTTTCGTTTTTTAAATAAATTCGGTTTTTAGTATTAACCCTCTCGTCACCCTCATCCTCATATGAAGCTCCTACTTCGAATTGCAATATTTGAAAGAAAAAAAATATTTTTTTTTATTCCAGCGCCTAATAGTGATAGCATATGTTGATACATTTACTATTATGATTTTACTTATGTTTCAGCATTTAATAATAATAATATTGATAAAAGTTTTATTAATTATTAGTAAACCGTTGGCGTTTCTTTTAATTCAAACATGTTTCACTCTTTTAATTTAAATTAGGGACTCCTTTTCCGAATTAGTAATTTGTGATAAAAAATAAAAAGTACCACTAAATTTTTTATATTTGTTTAATCTAGCTGTAATACGACATTTTCCAAACTTCTTAAAAGATTCTTCCTTTGACTATTTTTATATGAAAAACACGCGACATAACTACATTCGTTAGGTTTCTGTAAAGAACATATTCGTTAAATTTCAGTAAACTGTAACTTCTGTGATTTCGATAGCTACTTTTAATTTACTTAGAGTAAAAGTAATTTTTTCCAAAATTGGAAAAAATTTGGTGCCGAGAGGGTTAATAGAGCACACGCGTGCTAGGAATGAACTTCATTTCTCTCTGTTTTCAGGCATTCGTGAAGAATCCACGGATAAAACATGTTTACTAGGAGTACGGAAATTATTTGAAAAAATGAAGAATAATTTAGTGTATATTGGCGAATTTCTCTGACAGTAAAATTTTATGATAAAATTTGGTGTGTTTTACAAAATATTACAATTAGAAATAGGGGAGAGTGGTACACAGTGAGACAGCAGCCATTTTGACATATAGTTGTAACTTTTTCACCAAGCTGGCACAAACACATAACGACTTCATCTTATGCAAACCGTGGATGTAGTTTCGGCACTTCAATTACTCGTCCGACAAAATTGTAAATAATTCTATATTTTATAGTGGTTAAAGTTACATAAACGTCTCTTTTAGAGCTTATTTCCTTCAATATGACGTATAGTTACGTAACCAAACCTAGCTATATCTAATAATAGACTATTTCGACCAATCGACATAAACTTTTTAAAGCGATGAAATTGATGCAACAGATGTGGCATCCATTTTGTTACAACGTAACGAAAGTACACAGTGAGACACACAGATCTGGTACACAGTGAGACGTGTCTCAATGTGTACCTACTATGTCGTTCTGATGTTAAAAAAGTTATTTATTAATAAAAAAGGTCTCTCTCTCTCTCTATCTCTATCTCTATCTCTATCTCTATCTCTATCTCTCTCTCTCTCTCTCTCTCTCTCTCTCTCTCTCTCTCTCTCTCTGTGCGTGCGATGGCTAGGGAAATCTACTAAACGTAAGAGGCTGAAAATTTGCATAAAAGTAGCCCAAGGTCTGCCATTGTCCACCCGAGGCTCATATTTTTAAAAAATTTTAAATCTAGAAATACTAATTAGAAATCTTAAACCGCAGAAAATTATTGATAGAGTGTAAAAATGTATGATTTATGAAAATATATACTGTCTCACTGTGTAACACGAGTGGTACACAGTGAGATAATTTTCGATACTCCGTTATGCTTCTTCTGTGCTTTTATAAGTAACTTTTTTAAAACCATTTATACATTAATGTGTAGGGTATTTGTGTAGCTTAAAGACTTAACAATTTTGTTTTCAAAAGAATAAAAATCGTCGCCATTCGTTAAGTAATAATAATTTTCGTCTCACTGTGTACTACCCTCCCCTAAATGTGGAATAAATGTGGATAAAATGTGGAAATAAATGTGTGTATAATGACTGGTGTGCAAACAACAAACGTACTGGCAAATATGCTGTTGCTCTGAGAAAATGCTAGTCTTTTATGGGTTAATAAAATAAATTAATTAAATTAGTTTTAAATGATTTTTTTAAAAAATCATATTTTCAAAAGTAAATATTTTTTTTCAAATATGCTGGCTCAAAAGTAAAGTAAAATAATTGAAAAAGATATGTTCCGACTTTCAATCCTGTATCTTTAACGGTTCTCGAGTTATAAGAATTTAAATAGGAGAAATGGTGAAAAAACCTATCATGAAGAAAAACGCAATTTCACAAGAACTCGTTTCCTTGACAACCATAGCTTGAAAGGCAGATTTTGAAAAGAAACCAAAACGAAAAAATTAGTATTTCCTGTTCTAATTAAGATAGAAACATGATTTAAACATCATTTTAAGCAGAAAACGGCAGAGAAATTTTTAATCCAATAAAATAAAAAATAAAATAAAATAAAATAAAAATTTAAAATTTGAAGATTTTTGTGTCCCGGACCCCCTTAATATCGACACAGTAAATTTTTGAATTGTTAATAATGCTGAAAGAGCCAAATAATATTAACTTTGTGAAAGAAAGAAAAGCTAGTTTACAGTAAGATCGAATAGCAGACAAACTTGAAACAACTTCTACCTGTGATGTGATAGTTGAACTGAGCGGGTATCTTTGCGTATGTGCAGCGCGTCACTCCAAAGGTGGACTTGTACTTATATACTGCGCATGCGCAACTGTAGAAATTTATTTTAAAATTACGGCTAATTAATAAAATATTTCAACAAACGAATGTACGATAACAAATCTGTGGCCAAATAGCTTTCATTTAAAGAAAGATTGGTGTAATTTGAGGTAGTAGTTTTTTCTCACGGACTGTCGAAAGAAAACGCTTAGCGTTTTAAATATATAGATTACAAATCAAAATTCTGTTACCCGAAACAGCTAAGAGATTCCTTCTAATTCTGCTTCTTCCCATTGCAAAGGGAACAATCAAAAACAGGCCCTTCTTTTACTAAAAGCGTTTTCACTGTACATTGTATCTCAATGAATGTGACTTTGGTGATTATCTTGGCTCATATCTGTTGGTTTCTATTAGCCATCTGTGAGCGACATAAGTCAACTGATTGGAAAGGGTCGAAATATTAAAGTCTATCATTTTCGTTAATATTTGATATGATTAGACACCCTAGCGGTAAGAAGAAACCTGTCATTATTGCCAAACTATCATTTTTTCAATCAGCGGTTATTTAAAGTTACAGTGGGATGTCGGCAATGATTAATGATTCAGTTTGTTCGGGATCATTTAAATTCTCTCTTCATTTATATCATTAAAATAACATTCTTTGTGTTCCAAAGAATTGTTTCCGGTGAAAATTATAGACTGGCTGACTTAATTTCTTTTTATTTGCATATTTGATGCTAAATTTATTGTTTATTTGTTGCTGCACATACAATTAAAAGAAACATGAACTAATTTTGTTTTACTTGCTTCGTTATTTATATTAAGGTATACGTCATTTTATTATTTGCATAAACACAAACCGGAAAAATCATTAAATATTAAGCAATTACAGCAATTAAGTAAGTTTTTATGTATGAAACATGAAGTATTAATATATTTTTACCAAAATCTTTCGAAATACTATACAGCGCAGTGTTGCCAGATTGGGGACTCTTTTATCCTCAGATTGTTGATTGTCACCGCTTTTTTTAAATAGAAATATTCAGCCTATTTAAAAATAGATTAAAAATTCTGAAAAAAAGGCGAATTATACTATTTTAAAAAAAGTGGTGACAATCAAATTATCTGAATTTAAAAAGTCCCCAATCTGGCAACACTGATACAGCATCTGCATATATATTCAACACTGAGTTTATCAAGATTTACAATGCTTTGAACATATTTTATGACACTGAACATAAAATGATGGGAGCTAGACTAAATTCCCTCTAATGTGAGGAAAATGTCAGTTATTACATTTTGCACAAAACTTTTGGTCTCACTTTGGATCATTTAGATCTAATCGCCAATGCCAGAACTTTTTTCTACCTCTATCATAAAGACAAATGGAATGAGCATCTGTATTCAAATAAGGCAAATTTTTAACTCCCCGCGCAACTTCTGATCTGAAAATCAGTGCGTTTGATATCCAGTACAAAAACTCCTGCGCATGTTCAATGGGCATGAACCAGAGTTGCGCATTATAAAAAAAAAACGTGTATTTAGCAGGGCTGCTGAGTCGGAGCTAGGCCCATTTTTGAGCGAAAGAGTCGGAGTTGGAGTCGGATCTGTTAAAATTCTCGGAGTCTGAGTCGTCCATTTTACAAGCAGGTCTGCATTGTCGGAGTCGGAGTTGGAGTCAGCCCATTTTTGAGCGAAAGAGTCGGAGTCGGAGTTGGATCTGTTAAAATTTCCGTTGTCGGAGTCGAAGTCGGAGTCACCCATTTTCCCACTGACTCCGTAGCCCTGGTATTTAGACTACACTATCAAAATACATTTGTATTTTATATTTGAAACCAATAAAACAAAAGTGTTTTAATAATGTATTTTAGAATGCTTTCTCCAAGCATTTTGTATTTTCAAACTATTAAAAATACATTTATCCAGATTTTGAACTGCGTGTTTAACCCCTTAACGGTCGCATTAAATTACAGTTTAAGAATTCAAATTGTTTATTGGCACCACTTTTATGAAAATGAAATGTTCACCTTATTTAATGACAGGTAAAATGGTACCATAATAAAGCCAATTTCACTATTCTATAAAACTGGTGGGAATCAAACGAATTTGAATAATCTGAATAAAAGTCACAGCCCGTGAATATCACGGGCGCGAGAATTAGGGGGTTACAGCAAATCAGCGATTCCCAGCAAGAAAATACATGGCTGTATATTTTTTCTAGTCATCGAATTTGTTTCTGGAAGTTAATATAACACAGGTTTTAAACCGTTGGTACTGTATTGATATTAATGAATAGGTTGTTTAGTTTCTACATAAGCATTTCTGCTTATTCGTTACTAAAATAGTTTTATAATTTTTAACGTTATTACGGGAATTGAAAAAAAAAATGTTGCTTGATAGACAGGAACAGTGGTGGAAAATTGGCGCAGAGGAGGAGCCTATTGACATCACTAATATTTTATAGTATTCGTCACTTTAATAAAAACTCAGAAATTCTGTCATTAGATAAGCCATAAAATACTACTAATATTTAGTGGTGTCAATAGGCTCCTCCTCTGCGCCAATTTTCCACCACTGACAGGAAGGATTATTCAGAGTTTTGCTGCACGGTGCATTTTTAAAGTACGTTAGAAATGTAAGACAGTTAATTATTGAAAAGTCTCGTTATGGATAGCTAATACCTTTAAATCTCTCTATGGAAAAGTATCAAGTTAATAAAATTGTAGTGTTAATACATGACGCGCAACAATAGATGGGAAATATTTCAAAATAAGGTGTGTTGATGATAATGGAAAAGTTAGGCATAAATAGAACTGCATAAAACAAGATGTTCAGTTAAAAGTAGAACTTTTAAATATACATAACTTTAGAGCTGATTTAAAGAAAAAATTTTAGTTTATAATGTAGTACATCGATTTTAACATTATATTTTCTAGTCCCTTGGCAGCTATTGAATTGAGGTTCCGGTATGATTTGCCGTACATATGATATTCGTTTAATTGAATGTTAACTTTTTTAATAAAGAAATTCTATTTACAGATATAGAATGCAATTTTTCATTAATTGTAGTTCCATTGAGTATATTAAATATTTGACTTTCGTTTATGCCTATAAACTGTCTTTCTTAGTGTTAAGCTGTTATAGCATTAACTTTGCAATCCAAAACATTAAAACGCATTTCATCTTTTATTTTATAATGTTTATCAAATTTCAGGCCTAAACCAAATTTCGGTTCTTTCTCGAGTTTGACAGAAAACAAAAATAAAACTTTCTGAGAAGAATTTTTTTATTAATAGATAAATACATACAAATGTATTATTGATTTACTTAACCAGAAACTCATATCACCTTACAAATACACTTATGAATAAGTATATGCGGGTAAGTGCTTGTGTTCGTTTAAAAAATTAAATTATTATTTTACATTGTTTTATAAATAATTTTATTAGTAAAGATAATCGAAGTCATTTAGTCATAATTAACTAAATTTATTATGTATTAAAAGCTTAAAAACCTAGGTAGCTCCGAGAAAAATCGAGAAGAAAATAGCTCTTTAAGGTTTTTAGTGTAGTCATTCTTAGAAAAAAATAAGTAGCCACACTTAATTAATAATTATTTCAACAGAAAATTTAAACGCAGTATGTACATATTTAAATATAGTTTTACAACATAAATGATTAAGATACTCGATATATTATGAATTTTTAATTTTAATGCAGTGACTTTTGCGGGATTGGAGGGATAATTTAAAATAGAACATGACTGACAGCAAGGTAAAGGCGAGAGGCCCCTATGTTTTAATTTAAACACCTATGCATTATATATATATATATAATTAAACTTCCGTACATAATTTTTTTGCACTCCCTGATATTTGTGAGAATTCCTCAGAAACATTTACAGCACTAAGTTCATTTTATATACATTATTGCAGCAGATGCTGACTGGTTTACACATAACAACTGCATGGCATGTTCTTTTTATATTTAAAAAGCCTTTGTTTACTAATTAAAATGTGTACCATTATAGACCTATTTATTTTTTTAATTACTATTGCTTTTTTATTTTGAAAATTTGCATTTTGAAAAAGTTTCATCAGTTTTTAAAAGCACTTAGCATTTGCGTGGTGCAATTTAATGCATAATAATTTTTAAATTTTCCAAATGTATTTTTTATTTTAAATGCATTTTGAAAATACAGGTATTTTGTATTTGGAACATTTTTTAATTTATATAGTGTTAATTCTTTTCCATAAAGCGGAATCTGAGTAACGCTGAAATGGAAACCAATATTTAAAGAATTCCTCAAAAACCACGTCCATACCGTGGAATTGTAATAAAATATATAATTCAAAAATAATATATTTGTTATACAATTTGTCCAGTCTCTTCTATCTTAACTGAAAAGAATGAAATCACGATATATATATTAAAAGAAAAAAAAACAGATGCTAGCAATCAGAAAAGAAATCCTGTAACTAATTTAGAAACAAGGGTTGCCTGCCACACCATCGAACTCGGTTGCATTCTTTTTCCTCTCAACCTTTAAATGCATTTCTCTCTTCTGAAATAAAAAGGACCTTATATGCATACATTTTTTCAGTGCGTTTTTACGTTATTTGTAAGTACCACAAAACTTGTTCTTATTCTTACCACATAACCATTAATCCTACCGTAACCTTCCACGTGAGTGCTAAATACAAGGTGCGTCGTAAGTTCGTCAAATTAAAAAAAAAATCATAATGAAAAAAGTAATGCTCGGAAAAAATTTCGGTTTGCGCGAATATGATCAGAAGGACATTGTATTTTTTTCCATGTATAAAGAAAGATTCCAAAAGTAATCAAAAGAGGGCGCTCATACGTTATACTCAGACTTTTATGCAAATCAGGCAAACAAAAACAGACAATGAAACAAATCGAAATAATATGATACTGTGCATTTATTTTAAAGTAAAAGATCTTCAACATGACCACCACCACCAGTAATTAGGTAAGTGAGGAGCGTCAATACGTCTATTACAGCTGAGTGTGGCATGTGGTGCCACCGAGGGTCTGTCGAATGGCATCTTGCAGTTCCAACAAAGTGGCTGTGGAGCCCCGGTACATACGAGATTTTAAGTATCCCCACAGCCAAAAATCTGCCGGGGATCTAGAGATCGTGAGGGCCACCCAAAGTTACAACCTCGACTTATCACTTGGTCTTCGGTGAAAGTGCCCAACAGGAACGTCTTGACTTCACAGGCAAAGTGGGGAGGGACACCATCATGCTTGAAGGTGACGACAGGTAACGCATGTCTTTCCTGCAATGGAGGCACAACGTGGTCACGCAAAAGTGCCTCACTTGCCTAATACCTGGTGGCGGTGGTCATATTGAACACCTTTTACTTTAAAATAAATGCATAATGTCATATTATTGTGATTTGTTTTATTGTTTGTTTGTGTTTGCCTAATTTACATAAAACGTCTCAGTATGGCGTGTGAGATTTCTCTTTCGGTTACTTTTGGAATTATTTTTTTTTTATACATGGAAAAAAAATCAATGTCCCTCTGATCATATTTGCGCAAACCGAAATTTTTTCCGAGCATAACTTCTTTTATTATGTTTTTTGTTAAGTTTGCACGAACTTATGACGCATCCTGTACTTGACACGCCAGCAGCAAAAATGAATACCTTTATTCTGTATTTATACATTTATTCTATTGACTCTAATAACAAACTATGCACAAAAAGTAGAAACAAACATCTTTGTTAGATATTTGAAAAAAAAACTGCTTTAAGTGCAAAAAAATAAAAACAACGTTTATAGCACCAGAACTTTTTCACTCGTTGCAAACTTGTTTCGGAAGCCTGAGCGTACCGTCATCAGTGCGAACTGTCATTGTTTTAGCACTGATGACGGTACTCTCAGACTAACGAAACTAGTTTGCAGCCAGTGAAAACCTTCTGGTGATATAAACGTTGTTTTCTATCTGCTTATGTTGTAATGCCAAGTAATTTCTTATTCTGCTTTAGGTGTGCTTCGGAATTTTCTGTCTTGCTTTGGGGGTGCATAACATCGTAGTGTAGCGTAGCTTAACCATAATAAATAGATTAAGTAAATATACAAGACTTTACAAGGCGCATCGTTTCAGCAATGTCATCAACGACAAATCTCCACTCTTAGATAAAGTATGTAATAAAATTACTATTATTACACTACAAGTTGTGGCTATTAATTTCCAGGACTGTAGCAACAATTATTAGAATTGTAAGTTCGTCTGTTGGTTAACGATGGTATTTGAATGGTCACGTATCAACTTACATCTGCTCCGCGCGTTATCCTCATTTTACTGTTCTCTGATGAAACAAGCAAGCAAATATTCGCTGTCAAAGTATTGCTGTGAAGGAGTAAAAAATAAACATTAAATTTTCTTTAAAATTGGAGAAAAGTGCTAGCGAAACACGTAAAATGTTACAGACAGTGTACGATGATGACGCATTATCACGTTCGTACATTTTTGAGTGGTTTCAACGATTTCTTAATATTGACAACATGGAGGAAAACGTGACGTCCGAAATCAAGAGGATTCCAAAAGATGACTTTGCAAGTTGTTCCAAATTATGAATCAGAAAATTGCTCCACTTCAGTAATTATCTTCTTTAATGCCTGAAGATATCCAAAACAACTTATATAATAACAATTTGATTTTTAGATACATTTTTAAATAAAACTGATTTAATAAATCGGTAGTTAGTTTTTTTTGTAAAATAAGAATAATTAGATTAGTTAACAAAAATTACTGTTATGGAAACCTCACAATTTATACAAGAACAATGTAAATAAATGTATATTGTGATCGTATTTGTAACTGAGAAGTGTTTTGTAGATGCAAATTTTTCGTGAAACGTTTTTTAATAGGAGAAAATCTAAATCCATATAAATGGTTGAAAAAATAACCACATTAAAAAATATTTAGCTTCGACTGTTTCTCTATGCTTACTGAACTTTATCTAGCCAAGTGTTTTGTATGAAAAGTACCGTCTACTTTTATGAGTAGACGAATTAAATAAATTTTACAGTGCATTTTCTTTAACGGTACTCAAAAGTACCGTCGGAGCATAAAGGGTTTAAACAATTGTGCAGCCGCTCTCAAAAGTGTATTAGGTCAGACGGAAATTACTTCGAAACTTATCGCTCACCCGCAAGAAAAGTCATATATCTTTCAAAAATTCGTTTTGCGTTTTATTCCACTGATAGGTCTTGTCATAACATTTCTTGCTACAATGAAAGTTTCGTAAGTGTAGTTATCCGGAAAATCGATTTATTACGCTATATGTCCATTCGTGACCACAGAAGGGGGTGGATTGTGTGCGCAAGGTAACTTACTCAACCAGCCAAACCTCATCTACTTCTTCATTGTTAAGGGTTTACGCTTACATGCATGTTTTTACTGCTTGCGTGCAGAGCTAAGTGCTATAATTTCATTTTAGATAAAAACAGGGAAATGTTCTTTTGCCTCTCCTGTGACATTTACTTTTGTCAAGATGCATCACTTTTCTTGCAGGTGAATGATATTAAACAGTTATTTGCTGAACATTCATATTTCTGAAGTTACCTCACGAGTACTGGGAATGGATTATAATATAATAATGTAATATAATATACATTATTATAATTATTTTAGTGCGATAGGTATTATAGTACATTATGTAATATTATATAATGCACTGCAATGCAATATGATATTATAATGGATTATAACTTAAGAAGTGTTATTTCTTCAAACTTTCAGTAATAGTCCAAGAGCCGGCAGCACAAAAACCTATGTTATCAAGCACAAGAAAAAAAAACCTTTATTTTATGGAAGAGTAGAAGTAGGGGAATCTAATGATCCATGTCTGGCGGAAGTGAAGTGGTGCATAAGCCAAAAATTAATACCACCAGTGGTTGACTCGTAGGTTTATCATTGTGTTTCCCCGCTCCCAGTCCTCCATGTTTTCATATCTTTGTTTGAAGGACAAACACAATGATAAATCTACGAGCCAACCACTAGTGGTATTAATTTTTGGTTATGCAGCAATTCACTTCCGGCAGACATGGATCATTAGATTCCCCTACTTCTACTCTTCCATAAAATAAAGGTTTTTTTTCTTGTGCTTGATAACATAGGTTTTTGTGCTATCGGCTCTTGGACTATAAGCTTTGTATATCATTTTATGTAAAGCGAAAGTATGTGTCCAATTCGAAAAGATATTTTGCCTCCTTGCAATTCCGCTTTGAAAACGTTAGACTTCATATTCTATTTTATTTTCTAAAGCAATGTATCTCATATCGAAAATAGTTTTTCTGTGTATTTTGTCCAACTCTCCCTCGAACAAAATATTTTGGAATCGAAGTGTATGGAAGAATACGCAGTACATTCGCTTCAGCAGATCTCTCCAGTTTCTCTATGATATCAACAACAGTCAGACACCACATCAAGAGAGGTCGGGAATCAGGATTGATATAAAATACAGTAGAGCGCCGATTATCGGAACTCCAATTAACCGAACTTCCAGTTATCCGAACAGTCTATATCTCCGAAAAATTTTTTTAACTATTATCCATTGGCTTGGAATAAAATTTTAAATAAAGATAAAACTGATAGTGGATCAGAAAATGTGGAATTTAAAACAATAAAGAAGATGGGAAGAATCCTAAGTTATGAAGAAAATAATATTAACAAGTGGTTAAATAGTGAAGTACATGACCCTGGATATCAGATTTTAAATGATGATTAAATTCATGATGAAAAATAAATTGAAGAAAATGAAAACGAATTCTCTGAAAATAACCCAGGTCCATCACATAATGACGCCTTTGAATGTTTGGAAACAGCTATGAAATGGCTCGAACGGCAGAATCGGCAGGTGATCCTATTCAACTAACGTATTTAAGAAGAATTAGAGATATGGCAGCATTGAAAAAATGTTTTTGTTAAAGCAAGCAACAATCAAAAGCTTTTTTGCTTAAATTATAATCTCTGGAATTCAGAAAATGATAAAAAGAGATTTTTCTTTTAATGATAAAAATGTAAACAACAACAACAAAAAAAAGATTAAAAAGACAAAACAATTTTTAAACATGCCAGCACTAACTGGTGCTGCCAGTCCTAAGCTTATATAACTTGCGAAGGTTTTAGTATAGTAAGAAACAATCCTTAAGTTGTCTGTCCATTTATCCGAACTTTTGCTTATCCGAAGTAGGGTCGGTCCCGACTTGTTCGGATAATCGTCGCTCTACTGTAGTGCCTAACCACCCTATAACGTTTATACGAGTACATGTATAATATGCATTGTACGGAGTACAGATTTTGGGTACGTATGATAGGGGAAAGAAAGTTAAACGTATTGTACGAAACAGTATATACGGTACAACGTATACACGGAACTTATACCAGTGGTTAAACGTATAACTGTTTAAAAATTTATCGTTAATTGAGTTTAAGAAAAAGATGCTTTTCTCCTGCTGGCCTGCGGATCAGAGACATTTGGGAAACATCCGCTAGAGTCCTGTATTTATAATGGCAAATATAAGAACAAGAAAACAATTTAAACTATTCCATAAAATTTATAGAACATTTTATCACTTAATACAATGAAAATCAGAATTAACATAAATTAATTAATATACATATAAAACAAGTGGGTAAGTGGGATCACAGATCGCACAGAGGGTTTCGTTTAATATTCATTTCAAAACACACTATCCTTTTGAAAAATCTGTTAGTTCCACATTTCGCAACCAGGGGCGCACTCTATTCTAAACAAATCTCTATCCGAACGAAACACCGTTTTACATACTATCGGTATATATATTAGTCGAAGGGATTGGGCCCATAGCACCCGAGATAAGTAGGCGCCCCTGGCGGTAAAAAGTGGAACTCAAATATGTAAGGCTATGGTGCATAATATGAAAGAATGGTCAAAGGGGTGTCGGCAAAAGTTGGAAAAGTGCTCCCCGGGTGAAAAGGGCGAAGGTTAGAAAAATTGCTTAAAATATACGTTAGATCACGGAGGAGTAAATAATATAAGACTTTTTGAAAATTTTATGATTTGTCGTGTGGTCTGAGGTATTCAGCTATACGTATGCAAAAATTCATGTCTCCAACTTAATTAGGGGCTCTCTTAGAAAGAATTGCTTAAAATACATATGTGGTAGCTCAAAGGGTTAAACGTAAGACTTTTTCAAGATTTTATAATTTGTCGCCTGGCCTCGGGTGTTCTGCTATAATAAGCATGCAAAATTTCAAATCTCCAATTTTATAAGGGGCTCAGTTAGGAAGAATTGCTTAAAACACGCATGTGGGAGCCCAAAGGGTTAAATGTACGACTTTTTCAAATTTTTATGATTTGTCGCATGATGGTGTTCAGCTAGTATGCAAAATTTCACGCCTCCAACCTAAATAGAGTGCACTTAGAAAGATTTGTTTAAAATACACATGTAGGAACCCAAAAGCTTAAATGTACGACTTTTTCAAAATTTTATGATTTGCCGTTTGATGTGTGATGCTCAGCTATAAGTATGCAGAATTTCACGCATCCAACTTAATTAGGGGCTCACTTAGAAAGAATTGTTTAAAATACACATGTTGGAGATCAAAGGGTTAAATGTACGACTTTTTGAAAATTTTATGATTTGTCGTTTGATGCGAGGTGCTCAGCTATAAGTATGCAAAATTTCACGCCTCCAACCTAATTAGGAGCTCACTTAGAAAGAATTGTTTAAAATACACATGTGGGAGCCCAAGGTGTTAAATGTACGACTTTTAAAAATTTTATGGTTTGTCATTTGATGTGAAATGTTCAGCTATAAGTATGCAAAATTTCACACCTCCAACCTAAATAGGGGCTCACTTAAAAAGAATTGTTTAAAATACACTTGTGGGAGCTCAAAGGGTTAAATGTACGACTTTTTGAAAATTTATGATTTGTCGTTTGATGTGGGGTATTCAGCTATAATTATGCAAAATTTCACACCTCCAACCTAAATAGGGGCTCACTTAGAAAGAATTGTTTAAAATACACTTGTGGGAGCCCAAAGGGTTAAATGTACGACTTTTTGAAAATTTATGATTTGTCGTTTCATGTGAGGTATTCAACTATAATATGCAAAATTTCACGCCTCCAACATAATTAGAGTTCACTTAGAAAGAATTGTTTAAAATACATATGTGGGAGCCCAAAGGGTTAAATATACAACTTTTTGAAAATTTTATGATTTGTCGTTTGATGTGAGGCATTCAGCTATAAGTATGCAATATTTCACTCCTCCAACCTAATTAAGGTTCACTTAGAAAGAATTGTTTAAAATACACATGTGGGAGCCCAAAGGGTTAAATGCATGACTTTTTCAAAATTTTATAGTTTGTCGTTTGATGTGAGGTGTTCAGCTATAAGTTTGTAAAATTTCACTCCTCCAACCTAATTAGGGTTCACTTAGAAAGAATTGTTTAAAATACACATGTGGGAGCCCAAAGGGTTAAATGTACGACTTTTTCAAAATTTTATGATTTGTCCTTTGATGTGAGGTATTCAGCTATAAGTATGCAAATTTTCACGCCTCCAATGTAATTAGAGGTTCACATAGAAAGAATTGTTTAAAACACACATTTGGGAGCCCAAAGGGTTAAATGTATGACTTTTTCAAAAATTTTTGTCGTTTGATTTGAAGTGTCCATCTATAAGTACGCAAAATTTCATGCCTGCAACCTAATTATGGGCTCACTTAAAAAGAATTGTTTAGAATACACATGTGGGAGCCCAAAGGGTTAAATATTCAACTTTTTAAAAATTTAATGATTTGTCGTTTGATGTGAGGTATTCAGCGATAAGTATGCGATATTTCACTCCTCCAACCTAATTAGGGTTCACTTAGAGAGAATTGTTTAAAATACACATGTGGGAGACCAAAGGGTTATATGTACGACTTTTTCAAAATTTTATAGTTTGTCGTTTGATGTGAGGTGTTCAGCTATAAGTTTGTAAAATTTCACGCCTCCAACCTAATTAGAGGCTCATATAGAAAGAATTGTTTGAAATACACATGGAGGAACCAAAAGGGTTAAATGTACGACTTTTTCAAAATTTTATGATTTGTCCTTTGATGCGAGGTATTCAGCTATAAGTATGCAAAATTTCACGCCTCCAATCTAATTAGAGGTTCACATAGAAAGAATTGTTTAAAATACACATGTGGGAGCCCAAAGGGTTAAATGTATGACTTTTTCAAAATTTTATGATTTGTTGTTTGATCTCAGGTGTCCATCTATAAGTACGCAAAATTTCACGCCTGCAACCTAATTAGGGACGCACTTAGAAAGAATTGTTTAAAATACAAATGTGGGAGCCCAAAGTGTTAAATGTACGACTTTTTCAAAATTTTATGATTTGTTGTTTGATGTGAGGTATTCAGCTATAAGTATGCAAAATTTCACACCTCCAATCTAATTAGAGGTTCACATAGAAAGAATTGTTTGAAATACACATGGGGTAGCCCAAAGGGTTAAATGTACGACTTTTTCAAAATTTTATGATTTGTCCTTTGATGTGAAGTATTCAGCTATAAGTATGCAAAATTTCACGCTTCCAATCTAATTAGAGGTTCACATAGAAAGAATTGTTTAATATATACATGTGGGAGCCCAAAGGGTTAAATGTACGATTTTTTCAAAATTTTATGATTTGTCGTTTGATCTGAGGTGTCCATCTATAAGTACGCAAAATTTCATGCCTGCCACCTAATTAGGGACTCACTTAGAAAGAATTGTTTAAAATACACATGTGGGAGCCCAAAGGGTTAAATGTACGACTTTTTCAAAATTTTATGATTTGTCGTATGATGTGTTGTGGTCATCTATAAGTATGCAAAATTTCAAATCTCCAACATGTGTAGTTTCTGAGAACGGGCTCTGTGACGGACAGACGGACAGACAGACAGACAGACAGAGGAGCGAGACGAATAGGGTTTCGTCAGATGAACGAAACCCTATAAATAATAACACGTACCTATGTATGAAACATATTATGCCGATTGAATAAAGTAACACGCCACCGATTTCCAACTTACTCGCCATTCAGTGACATAAGACTGATGCGGTCCATTGGTATTAAAATTAAATACGTATACTTGAATTATACGTTTAACCTATATACGCTTATACGTATACGGATACGTTTAAACATATCGTTTAAAATAAACGTATTTAAAACCGACATATACTTATATCGGTTAAACGTATAATTGAAATACGTATTGCGCTGAGAGCAATAATATAAACCAGTGTTTCTTAAACATTTTTATAACATGGCACACTCAAAGGCAAGATTAAATTTCCACGGTACACTAAAATTATGAGACTGAAAACTTATAAAATGCATGCACGTCTTTTCTTATTTATTTAATAATACAAACAAAATGTTCCATCATCAATAAACAAAGTAAAACATTTTGCCATTATTTGTAATAAATTATTTTTTTAAATCTTCTTTACAATATGGGGTTTTCGGTTAGGCAATATCATAGTTATTATTTAGCCCTTAACTGAAGTGGCAAAATCTTCTTTACAACATGGGATTTCGCTGAGGCAGTATCATAGTTTATTATTTAACCCTTAACTGAAGTGGCAAAAATTGTCGCATAGATACTGTTAGCTATCTCTGAGGCGGCTTGTTCGACAGATGAATAAAAATCTGGATTAACTCGTAGGATATTGTTCCTGTACTAAACTTTATGTACAGGACTATTATAATTAAAATGTCTACTCCTCTCTTTTGTAGCTTCATGCAATAGTCTTGCAGTTTTAGAAGATATCCCGCAGATGTCACTGCGATCGACTCTTTATATTTCAACATCATTGGACATTTAACAGGATTCAATATTTTAGAACTTTTAAGTATTACTGGGATATCCGATTTCCATACTATTTATTCTAGACGCTACATTTTTAACTGTGATATAAATGCATCGGTAAACACTTGTGCCAAAAATCTCACTGATCGTAAAGTTGTGTTTTGATAATGATTAAATATATTTTTCTTTATATTTGTTGTTTTAATTATTATTCAATTTACACACATTGGGATTATTAATTCTTGCTTTTTTTTATAGTGTATCCTTCATAAGAAAATTTGCCTTTTTCATAGGATAGGATAGCCGATAGCTTACAGAGGTCATACAAAATTTTCATACTGATATTAAATACACAGCGGAATTTTATTTTACTGAAAGGTGGGTCGCGTACCAATAAAGGTTAGGAACCAGTGCTCTAGACGCTATACTACTGCTGTCTCCGAAATTAACACCACTTTTAATAGGGTGCCCAGATATGAAAGTGGCGACATGCGGGATATAAAGTTTCATTGGTTGAGATGATTTTAGTGTTGGTGTTGGTGTTGTTTATGACGGCCAATTATCTACACTAGGGATATGGGTCTGAAGGGGAGGAGTGCCCTCCGTGGGGGTCTTTCTAAGGGAGCCTAACCCGTATTTACGCAAGGAAATCGAAGTAAACCACGGAAAACTCCGAACGATTAGGCCGACGGGCGTGATTGGGTTCGAACACAGCCCCCGTCCACCAACTTTGAGGGCAGAACCTCTGGGACACTAGTGGGGCTGAGATGATTTTGGATAAAAGCGAATCGTCAAGTCGTCTTGCCATTCTCACCAAGCTAATGTTTTTTTTATTTATTCAATAGCGATTTTAAGTATGTCAGCATTGCCAAGCTACACTGTTAAAAATCTGCAGCATTTGCTGCATAGTCTCTCCGCCACTATTATAGAATATCTCTATTCTGACCAATCAGAATTCTCCATAATATAGTCAAGTAACCGTTTTCTATAAAAGCGGTGGAGTGACTGTGCAGCAAATGCTGCAGATTTTTAACAGTGCACTGTTAAAAATCTGCAGCATTTGCTGCATAATCACTCCGCCACTATTATAGAATATCTCTTTTCTGACCAACGAGAATACGCCATAATATAGCCAAGTAAGCGTTTTCTATACAAGCAGTGGAGTGACTATGCAGCAAATGCTGCAGATTTTTAACAGTGTGTAGTACTTGTTTACATCATGCTTCTATACGAGAATGATGGCATACGATGCCCAGACTGTGCTTAGACAGACGCATTTGTCCAAACTATGGCAAACATAGGCATTTTCTGTTGTCGCCTTGTATGTCGTTGGCGATACCGCGACCAATGACATACAAGGCCACTTCGTGGCTTTTAAAACATCACACGGAGTGGATCATCTTTACATGGTGATTGGTACAAAGCGGTGCGCCCATAGTTTTGTGACAATGGAGGATATTCCAAATATGGGTTCGAGGCTGAAAAAAGTCACGTGATACCGGTAATTTACCCAAGGAACTTCTAACTAATAAGAAGGGGAGATGCTACTGCTTTGCCTGATGAACTGTTTCATTGGCTAGCAGGGATTTATATTACACGTCTACGGAGCCTTCACTTCTTTACGCTTGACGTTTTTACCTTGATCACGTGATCAATACGCAGATGGAATATCCTCCATTGCCGTTTGTATATTGACAATGGCTTCTAAGCTAGCGCCTGATGTCAAGCACACAGGTCAGATATGTATTCAATGAACAACCACCTCAACCACTCAAATGTCATACCCGTATGTCGCCTCTCTCATATCTAAATCTGTAGCATGTAGTTACAGCGTCTAGAATATATAGTGTGGATATCTGCTATCCAAACAGCACTAAAAATTTGTATCCCTTAAATGTGCAATGATGCTGAAATCCAGGGAGCCGATAGCAGCGACATCTGCGATATATTTTCAAATTTTAAAGTAAACATCGTATTATTACAGCGTCTAGACCAAGTCGTCTTGGAATTTTAGAAGATATCCTTCAGAAACCGCTGTGATAGACTCATTGGATTTCATTATCGTTTGACATTTAAGGGATCCAATATTTTAACAATTTTTTAAGTATTACTGGGATAGCCGATTTCCACACTATATATTCTAGACGCTATAATGTAGTACGCTTGTTCTTTTAGAGATCATCCTTTATATTAAAGATCATTTATAGTCTTTATTAATTTAAATTAGTAAAAAAAAAATATTGTATTTAAATCTATTCTTCCCGTTAAAGAATCGGTTTATTCAATTTGTTTACTTTTATCTGCACAACCGACGCTAAAAGAGGTAATATTAAAAGCATTTCTTTTGGCCCAATAGGGTCATTATTTTCTATTGTATTGTCCAGTTTTGGCTGCCATAGTTTGGACAAACGCGTCTGTCTAAGCACCGTAAACCACTCCAAAATCACTATCACTTCTGGCAGTCTTTCCAGGAACCCTACTACGGAAGCTCAGAATTTGACAATACTCACCGATGAGTGGCGACTGTGGCAACTAAACTTTTGTAGGGTATATAAGAATTTGCGATATTCGCCTACAAGAAGACGCCTGTAAAAGAGCTAATTTCTTTTCATGATAAATATGACAGTTAGTTGATATTTTAGTCAAAGAGCCGACAGAACAAAAACCTATGTTATCAAGCAGAAAAAAAACCTTTATTTTGTGGAAGAGTAGAAGTAGGGAAATCTAATGATTCATGTTTGCCGGAAGTGAAGTGGTGGGTAAGCCAACAAGTGGGTAAGTGTGATCACAGATCGCACAGAGGGTTTCGTTTAATATTCCTTTCAAAACACTTTATCCTTTTGAAAAATCTGTTAGTTTCTCATTTCGCAACCAGGGGCGCACTCTATTCTAAACAAACCTCTATCCAAAGAAACTCCGTTTTACATACTATCCGTAGATATATTAGTCGAGGGGATTGGGCCCATAGCACCCGAAAAAGTAGGCGCCCCTGGTGGTAAAAAGTGGAACTAAATTATGTAAGGCTATGGTGCATAATAGGAAAGAATGGTCAAAGGAGTGTCGGCAAAAGTTGGAAAAGTGCTTCCCGGATGAAAGGGGCGGAGGTTAGAAAAATTGTATAAAATACACAAGTTAGAGCCCTAAATAATATAAGACTTTTGAAAATTTTATGATTTGTCGTGTGGTCTGAGGTATTCAGCTATACGTGTGCAAAAATTCATGTCTCCAACTTAATTAGGAAGAATTAGCTTAGATCTAACTCTTAGAAAGAATTGCTTAAAATACATAAGTGGTAGCTCAAAGGGCTAAACGTAAGACTTTTTCAAGATTTTATGATTTGTCGCCTGGCTTCAGGTGTTCTGCTATAAGGATGCAAAATTTCAAATCTCCAATTTAATAAGGGGCTCAGTTAGAAAGAATTTGTTAAAATACGCATCTTGGAGTCCAAAGGGTTAAATGTACGACTTTTTAAAATTTTATGATTTGTCGCATGATGGTGTTCAGCTGTATGCAAAATTTCACGCCTCCAACCTAAATAGGGTCTCACTTAGAAAGAATTGTTTAAAATACACATGTGGGAGCCCAAAAGGTTAAATATACGACTTTTTCAAAATTTTATAATTTGTCGTTTGATGTGAGGTGCTCAGCTTAAGTATGCAAAATTTCACGCCTCCAACGTAATTAGGGGCTCACTTAGAAAGAATTGTTTAAAATAAATATGTGGGAGCCCAAAGAGATAAATGTAAGACTTTTCAAAATTTTATGCTTTGTCATTTGATGTGAGGTGTTCAGCTATAAGTATTCAAAATTTCACGCCACCAACCTAAATAGGGGGTCACTTTGAAAGAATTGTTTAAAATACACATGGGGGAGCCCAAAGGGTTAAATGTACGACTTTTTCAAAATTTATGATTTGTCGTTTGATGTGAGGTATTCAGCTATAAGTATGTAAAATTTCACTCCTCCAACCTAATTAGGGGCTCACTTAGGAAGAATTGTTTAAAATACACATGTGGGAGCCCAAAGGGTTAAATGTACGACTTTTTCAAAATTTATGATTTGTCGTTTGATGTGAGGTATTCAGCTATAAGTATGTAACATTTCACGCCTCCAACTTAATTAGGGACTCACTTAGAAAGGATTGTTTAAAATACACATGTGAGACCCCAAAGGGTTAAATTTACAACTTTTTCAAAATTTTATGATTTGTCGTTTGATGTGAGGTGTTGAGCTATAAGTATGTAAAATTTCAATCCTCCAACCTAATTAGAGTCTCATTTAGAAAGAATTGTTTAAAATACACATGTGGGAGCCCAAAGGGTTAAATGTACGACCTTTTTCAAAATTTTATGATTTGCCGTTTGGTCTGAGGTGTCCAGCTATAAGTACGCAAAATTTCACGCCATCAACTTAATTAGGGGCTCAGTTAGAAAGAATTGTTTAAAATACACATGTGGGAGCCTAAAGGTTTAAATGTAAGACTTTTTCAAAATTTTATGATTTGTGGTATGATGTGTGGTGGTCATCTATAAGTATGCAAAATTTCAAGTCTCCAACATTTATATTTTCTGAGAACGGGCTCTGTGACGGAAGCGAGACGAATAGGTAAAAATGAATACCACTAGTGGTTGTACGATTATCATTGTGCTTGCCCTACAAACAAAGATATGAAAACATGGAGGACTGGGAGCAGGAAAACACAATGTTAAACCTACGAGTCAACCACTGGTGGTAGTAGTTTTTGGCTTATGCACCACTTCACTTCCGGCAGACATGGATCATTAGATTCCTCTACTTCTACTCTTCCATAAAATAAAGGATTTTTCCTTGTGCTGCCGGCTCTTGGACTATTTTTTGCGTTTCTAATGTGTTGAACACGTGGTGTTAAATTATAATATGCACGCTGACATTAAATAATTTTATTAATATTACTAAAACTTAGCGTTTAATACTGTAAAATGTTTGAAATTTCTTGCTTGTTTAATGGTTGGATATTCAGTACTTGTATTTTGAATGAATAAATTTAATAAGAATTTAAATAATCAGTCTGTAATAATTAGAGATGTTTGTGCCCATTTTTAGTTAAAAACTGCTAGTAAAGATGAATTTGCGGTACTATAATTGATATAGCTGTATATTAGAATTTGCTAAATAATCCTCCATTTCCCATCTTGTATAAAACATTTTAACAACCTTCAAACAAAAATCAATCAGGCAGCCAGTAAATATAGATCCTATATTATATAAAAGTAATCAAAATATCTTGTAAAAAAGTAAATAAGATGTTGAGCCTATCGGGCGATATTGGCATGTTTCATATAATTACAGCGTCTAGAATATGCAGTGTGGAAATCTGCTATCCAAACAGCTCTAAAAAGTTGTATCCCTTAAATGTGCAATAATGCTGAAATCCAGGGAGCCGATCGCAGCGACATCTGCGATATATTTTCAAATTTCAAAGTAAACATCGTATTATTACAGCGTCTAGACCAAATCGTCTTGGGGTTTTAGAAAATATCCTGCAGATGTCGCTGTGATCGACTCATTGAATTTCAGCATCGTTTGACATTTAAGAGATACAATATTTTAGCACTTTTTCAAGTATTACTGGGATAGCCGATTTCCACACTATATATTCTAGACGCTGTAATATAATCGCTATTAAACCAACAAACATCAGCTTGGTGAGAATGGCAAGCTTGTCAAAACGCCTTGGCGATTCGGTTATGTCCAAAACCATCTCAAATAACCAAATTTCATGTTTCTACTCTCGTATCTAGGCACTCTACCTTTGATTTTAAAAACGCTCCGATAGTGCTCAGAATCAGGCCCAAAATCTGAGGTATCGAAATTAAATCTCCAGAAGCGGTTTTAAACGTGGATCCAGGATCGTGGAGTATAATGATCGATACCAGTGACATTTTTCGATATCACAGCCTTATCGACAGCCTGCTTAATAACACTTTAAAATCTTTCATTGTGGGATTTTAACGCAAAAAATGATCTTTTATCTTGAATTCCATTTTTTTCTCCTGTTTGTGTACTTTATCTTTATATTCTTAAGATGAACAATTTAAAACGAATAATGAATTAGTGCTTGAAAAAAATGATAGGGATCCAGATAGATTTTCCGCTTATGCTGGAATGAAATTGACCAATCAACATCCTGCACTTTTTCGAAATTTCGGCATTGTACGAACATTTAGAAAAATACTGGTTTCTGATTTGTTATTCCTTATCATTAATTTGTATCTTATTATCGTTTGATTGGTGAGGTTTATTTCAACCTAGCGGATGGCAACGACTTAAAATTCTTTTGTCTGCGCGAAGTTTTCTGAGAAAAGTACATTCGTTGCGTTTTTAAAAATTGTAATTGAACTGAAACAAGATTTTATTGTGTTTTAAGTTGCGTTTTAAAATATTATATTTCGTTTGCGTAAGACGAAAAACTTTAATTTATTGGACTATAACTGCCTATTTTAATCTTCGACAGATTGGATGGGTGAGTGGTAAGTGAATTTTGATTATTATGTTTGCTGTATCACCAGTCTGTTTACACCAGTTATATTTAAACATTTATAGCCACCTGTAATTTTCAATTTGAAATTATGGATGATTTTGAATCACTTCTAAATGTCAAACAACCTTAAAAAACAGTCTGAAGCAGATCTTCAATATTTATATTTATAGTAGATATTATTGAGTGAACGAAAAAGGAATTTTCATTCTTCTCAGCGATAATAATGGATAATGGGGTTTTTCATACTTGAAGTTTTTATAAAAAATAAGTGCTCTTCCCCTAGTGCTTCCAAATATCAAAATAGTGTATAACAAATGGGTGTTTTTGATGGAAAGAAATTACGCTGAAATTCTCTCATTTGAACTAATATAAGTCAGGTTTTCAAAATCATGGACTTTTTTTTATTTCCTTTGAGGTGTCAGGATAAAAAAAGCCTTCTTGTATTTTTATATTTAGAAGAGTGAAGCCATAGCTGATTGGATTATTTTTTTAATGTTAGCAGAAATACCTGTTTATGAATTGTTTTTCAGTCTGTTTTAATTCTATCCGTGCTCTAACTCGCCAAAATATACTTCGATGGCCATGCAATTTATAGGGGAGAGTGGCTCATCTTTTGACATTGAACACCTTGGGACAGATTTATTTTTTGCCCTCAATTTTAAATTAACTCTTAACACTTGCATATGCAGATAGCAGCACAATCTCAGACATGTTTTGATTCCACTGATGAAGCAGGCAAGAATTTATTAAGATTTTCATTTTGAAAACATGTCTAGTAACTTTCATGTAAAAGTTTGACTAGTTGCAAAGTGGAATTTGATTGAAAATATTTTGAAATAAAAGGTAACAGGGTAGATGTGCTAGTTATGGACAGCCCTTGATGTTTTTGGTTCATAAAAAACAAAACAAATATTTAGCTTTAATTAATTTTTTTTATATAATTCCCCCTTGCATTCTATATAAAACTGGGTTACTGTTGACATTTTTAATCGAACCAATCGGGAAGCAGAAAATATTTCAAAGTTTCGCTGTTTCTCTGTGAAAATCTTAATGAAGAGGCTAAGAAGTTGGCTTCATTTAATTAACTTGTATATTTTCTTGCAAAATTTGAATGTTTGTTTTTTTTTTGTTTTTGTTTTTTTGAGTAGCAATAGGAAACTTAGAATTTTATATACTAACGGCCTTTTACAAAATTTTATTTATTTTTAAAGTTTTAAGATGGGGTGTCCATTACTGGGATGGTTAATTAGTCATTTTCCAGTAATGGACACCCCATGTAGACATTGCTAAAAATGCAATTTTAGTAATGTTTATAGTGCATAAAGTATTTTGACTTAACTGCAAAATTAAATAATCAAATTTAGTTTTTTAATAATTAAATGTAATAACACCAAAACTTTTATAAATAGCCGCTTTTAAGTTATTTTATGTGATTAATAAAATTTCAGTATTTTGTTCCTTTTTTAATGTATCTATCCTGCATATTTTATAATCTGGCAATCAAACCAGCCAGGAAGCAGAAAACATTGTTTAAGAGCACAGTCAAAGAGGGGCTCATAGAGCTTAATCTCTCCTGTTTAAATAATAACTAGTTACAGAAGCTATTAAAGATCTAAGACTATTTTCTGTCTTAAATGTTTCCTTATTCACCTCTGACAAAAAAATGTAATATTAATGAAAGTTATAGGTTAATATTCATGAAACTAGTAAATCTGCAGATCAGTGGCCTCAAACATCAGTTCTACAGTTTTATTTTGAAATTGTTTTATTTAATATTTAAAATATTCAATTCACAATATCACTTCTTTCATATTTGTAATATTATTATGAATGATATATCAAGTAGTTTCTAAAAGATTAATTGCTAAAAATAGTGAGACAAAACAACACTAATATTCCATAACTTTTTTTTAATTACCTTTTTAAATCCCCACTGTTTCAATAATTTGATAGCTGTAATTGCCTGATATTTAGCATTTTAAACTATCCATCTAAAATAATTAAAATATCGATCTTCTAATAATTATAATAGTTTATGCAAACAGTAAATGATTATCACAAATATTTTATTAATTACTGGTATCCTAAATGTTAAATTTATTTGAAAATAATTATTTTGTTTCATTAGTGTGCATTCATTAAATTCTGGTTCTAAATACAGTCATAACTTTTTATGGGGTGTCTATTACTGGACCAGAGAGTGCCCATTGCTGGGCCTTTGGGTATTTTGATATACTTCTGTTATTTAAAAATTAAATTTCGATTCATTTTGGGAAATGAGACTATAAGAATGGTTAAATATTGTTGATAGGTTAATATAACATTGAAAAAACTGGAATATAACTATTAATAAAAAAAAATTTTAAAGAAATCCCTTAAGGGTGTCCATTACTGGCACATCTACTCTATAAGGAAATTTAAAACTTTCTGTATAAAACTGATGTATAATAATAGTTCTAGTGCTAAGCTTTACAGCATGACATTCTAAAATTTCATAGTGGGTATACGGTGCACCTCACAGGTGGAGGTCGTGCACCTTGGGATACAAGATATGCCTAGCTAACTTTTATTCGAAATATTTTAACAAAAAGATATTGTTTAAAACATTTCTCACTTAATCTACATAACATGTAATTAATAATTCATTATTTCTTTTAAGAAGTCTTATCGATGGCAAAGATTAGAAATTTAGAATACCCCCCCAAAAAAAATCAGCAAATCATGCTGACAATATTCAGAAAGCTGCTGCAAAAATTTTATCAGCTGAAATGTCTTTTCAGTTTAAATTTTCTTTTCCTGAACAAAGGACTCCACATATATTGTAACTCAATTATTGAACTTTTCAGATTTATTTTTAACTGTCCCAAGGTGCCCCACCAGGTGGTAGACCTTGGGACAAAGCACAAGTTTAATAAATATATTTTTTAAATTTTTCTATAATGGATATAAGATCAAAAGCTATTTAATAATGTAGGCAAAGGTCAAAAGAATGAATACCAGTTAAAATTTTGACAATTGATCAATAAAAAAATGAAATAAAAAAGTCTCAAGGTGAGCCACTCTCCCCTATATGTTACTGAAGTTTCCTCTGCTACGTTTCATATTGAAAATGAAGTGTGTAGCATTTATAGTTCGTTTAGAAGGAAAGTCAAAAGTATTGTTACACTACGAAGAAAATCTTTCATTTTAATGTAGTTGCATTAATTGAAACATTGATACGTATATTACCGAGGTCCACTGCAAGATGCATTAGAGTATGGTGTTCATAGTATTCATCTTTCATTTAGAGACACACAAAATAATTAGGTTATAGTACTATACATGAAACATAATCGTTGAAGTGAGATTTTAGTTCTGATACGCGTTTTTAAATTTAACTAATTTCTTAATTTGGTAAGTATAAATTCCAACAGATCATACCAGGACCTTGGAAGAGAAAGGGCGAATCCCGAAATTCGGGTTTTGGGAAATCAAGTTCAAAGTTTTGCAAGAAGTTCAAGATAGCAAGAGCGAATCTTTATTTTGATCACTGCTGATAAGTGCTGAATATTTCTAATGAAAAATATGAAGAAATGTGTTTCAGACCCGGGGCTCGCCCTTGCTCCTAGAAAAATCAGACACTAATTTATTATGGGCGATACTACTCAGTTTAGCTTGACACTGAGATTACGCCCTTAGGGCGAATCGAGGCAAAACGACTTACCAACGTGTTACCTACATCTGACGTGAAAAAAACAGTAAAACAATCAATTTTTCGAATTCGCCCTTTCTTTTTCAAGATCCTGATATACAGTGCTGCTCAAAAGATGTCTAGTTAATTTCTATCTAGTGACGGAAATTGCTCAAGGGTAATTTTCAACTGTGCTATGAGTTTCCTAACTGAACTAAATTTGAGCATACTGTGTGGTGTGGTATATATAGAAACCCCCAGATCATATACAGAGATGGACCAAAAAAATTCAGATACTTTTTCCCACTATTGATGGCCATTTTTGAAGTAAAAATTTCCAATGTGTTATTCGTTTTCCAAATTGTTTACTTAAATATAATCTTTCAACTTATTGAACGGCGATATTTTCATACAATGTTTTTCATGCGTTGGAAAGTGTATCATAATCTGACTGACGCATGGTTTATCGTTATCGTTAGTATATAAAGTTATATTCTAATTGAACTAAATGTTTGTGACCAGTCTGTACCCTTTGATGTAAAAAATTACGTTTTAAAGAGTTTCTCAAAAATGGATTTGGTCTTTCAGTTATTTGTAAAAATAATTGTTATAATTTCTGTAAATTAACTCTTTAGTCAAATTACGTTTTTAACTTTGATAAAAAAAAATTAATTTTTAGTTACAAGTAGCTATTAAAAAGGCTAAAATTAGGGGTTATTTAAATTTATTGGATATATCAGTAGTTATTTCGCGTATTCTGATAACAATACGATAGTAAGAATTTTTGAGGACGTTTGAAAAAGATTATCCGTAGAAGTAGCCGGCTCGAGTTCACGGGTGAAATTCCAGAATTAGTTACAACTATATATGCATATTAAAACGCAATCTGTCTGCCAAGTCATATCTTGGTCGAAAAACCTGAAAACCCGATTTTAGCGGTTGACTCGTACGTTTACTATTGCGTTTTCCCGCTCTGTCCTCCTTGTTTTCATACTTTTGGGTGCAGGAAAACACAATAGTAAACCTAGGAGTCAACCACTAAAATTAGGTGTTCAGGTGTTTTTCCAACAAAACAAGATATGACTTGGCAGACCGATTGCGTTTTAATATACGTATCGAGTTTTAACCGATTCTTGAATTTCAGCCGTGAACTCGATGAGGTGATTGTCTGTGCTGCGGCTCTCGGTCTGTATATTATTACTAACATTGTATTAAATAGGGATGCCCAGGGGCGTAGTGGTCAGCTTGTCTGACTACCACGCAACAGGTAGACTCGTGGCTGGGCAAGGTTCACTCGGCCTTTCATACTTTTATGGTCGGTCAAATGAGTACAAAGCTTGTTTTGGAATTAAACATTGAGGATCCCGCATTAGGATGACCACCTGACTGGGACATTTTCTCTATAGCATCTCGGGGCCAACGGTGTCTGCCCTGATCCGTAAAGGATCGTGTCGTCACAGGTTTAGTTTAAGATTAAAACGGCGTACCAACTTTCAAGTGTTCTTTCTTATTGGATCGGAAAAAGTAATTATTTTTTATAGGCATTTATCATACTGGTTTTTATTTTAATGTGTATAAGATGTTATTGCAAAATGAATAGAACAATAAATAGAATATACCTATATAAATATTTAAGAACTTTTCCTTTTGACGAAAATTAAATTGCTAAATTTATGCTTATGTTTTATGGACCGAAATTTAAATAGGTTACCAAATGTACAGCTGATAACTATAAATTATAATGTAGATAATAACATTGTTCTTGTAAGAATTAAGTTTTCCACAAAAGGTATTTTTTTGTTAATTAATCTGATTATTCTTGTAAATCTTTTAACCCCCCCCCCCCCCTCCAAAAAATACTGTAGCGACAAATGTCGCGAGCATTGTATTTCAAATAGTTTTATTTAAAAATCTCTCTAAAAAATAAAATTATTATATAAGGTATTTTGTTAATATTCAGACATTAACAAAGATAATTAAGCGGAGCAATTTTCTGATTCATAATTCGGGACATAAAAGTTTAACGTGTGGTTACGAGCTCATCGGCCTGAAAAGTAGGTTAACTTCGGGATTTTTTTTTTTTTTTTCGTAGAAAGAGTATAGTAACACGAATCTAATTGACTTATTTATTGATAATTTTTTCTATAAATTTTTGATTTATTGTACAATAATTAAATTTAATGGAGATATTATCAGTTGCACATGGGTATGCTGTATGCGCATCACACTACCCCATGTAGTGCACAGCAAGTCGGTCATCTGAATCTAACAAAATCCAATTTTTCATAAAACATTTTACATTTGGGTGGGAAAGGGGGCATGAACCTACTTTTAGTGAAATTTGGAAAAATTAGTCATTTGAAAAATTCTCCCCCCCCTCTAGCTTCAAGGTGTCTAGTAAATTTATATACGCGCTACTTTACATGGCGTGCTGAACACGTATTAAGGAATACGCGATTAAGATTTTACTAAAGAAAATTAGCAAATTTTTCAGTTAATCTTTATATTTTGCAGTTAGTCCGCGATCCCTACGAAGAATTGAGTACGGGTGCAGTTGTGTCCCGCTAGTTATCGCATGACTGTTTTTCAGGTGATCCGCTCTGGCTTTAAGTTGACTAACTTCTTAAATATTTCGAATTTCACCTAAACGCTCTAGGACTTATTCTACACGCTATAGTATTGATTGGAAAAAAAGGGGGGGGGGGGGAATCTAATGAACGGTAACTTACCTTAACGCCAGTGAGCGATGATTGCATTAAGCTCATTCTAATCGTATTGGACGATTCAGAGTGATATTTTGCATAGCTGCCAAACCGTCTGATATTAACGTAACTGTTTCCAAATTGAAATATTTGTTATTTAATGACAGAAATTTGCGATTAAATAGTACTGATTACTATTTGGAAATCAAGGTTTTGGCAGCGGTAATTTTAGCATAGCTTGTGAAAAGTGAGTCTCCTTACTCTTTAGTAAAACTGGTACCGGTAAAATATGAAATTTAAATGTAGAGATGTTTTCTATTAAGTGGTACATGCAGTTTAAAAAATCTAAAAAAAATAAATTCAACAGATTGATCTTTTTGTAAGTGGTTATTGTTTGTAATCGTTTAATAGCGTTGAAGTCTGCCAGAGAAACAGCAGTTCATAAATCTTAATTTCTAACTTGTCAAAGGAAAAAACGATGACAGCCGCTAACTAAACTGAGAATAATAGTCTTTCAATGTATGGAAAAAAAAAAAAAAGCTTCGATGTAGTCTTCGTACTGAAATTGTACAACTCGGAAGTTTTCAGTTAGAACAGCTAATTTTGACGTTCTATTTCTGCTAATTTTACCTTAGGATACTTAACCCTTAACTGGAAACGTACATCTGTCAGATGTTTGCGTCTCCATATCTGCCCATAATATTTTCTCTTTCCGACATTCCGAACTTATTTTTATGCTATTATATTTCAATTGGTCCTGTTAATGATTAAATGCTTAAGTTCACTATTTGGTAAATTATTAAGTGTTCTGTTTGTGCACGGGATTTTCCCGTTTCCGGTTAACCCGGGAGAACTCGCTGCATGAGATTTTCTCTCACAGTCGTACTTTTTTAACTCTTATTTAAATCATTTTTCATTTTAATTAAAATTTCAAAATGTTTTTCAATTATTTTACCTATTTTGTGAATAAAAGTACTAAGCCAACCAAAGAAAGTTGATATATGAATGTAAAGTAAAAGAAAAGCGATTGGGCATTCTCACTAGCGAGTTCTCCCGAGTTAAGGGTTAACGGGGTTTAAGGATATAAAATTTGACCGTTCGGTCAAGTAGTTTAGGTTTTACGAGGGCTTAAAATTTAGAACTCAATGTTAAATTAATTTGTAATTGCTGTAAAAAATATAATGGGTGTTTGTAGGGGGGGGGGGGGTAAATTTAAAAAAAAAAATAATTCTAGCTTTTCGGATTTACCTGTAATTTTGGGCGGTTGAAGCTTCAGAAATCGATTTGTTAACCTTATAGGTTACAATTCACATTTGTTTACAAAAATTAATTTTCGTGCTCCTTTTCTTTTTAAAATTCTTGTATGAGAGTTAGTCGGAATATTTATATACTAACCTATACACAAGCCTATTATACACGAACATATATTTCTGTGTTTTTAATATTTTTGCACTTTTAGTTTGCCGAGGGTTTTTCCAAATATGCAAAGCTCCCAAAGTTTCTATTTAAAGTCATTTTTAAGTTATTTTTGTAATTTCATACGCTTTTAAATTCATTAACTACAAGTTAACCAGATCAAATGAGACGTTTTTTGAGTGATGAATTTTTCTTTAGATGACAGAAAATTTGTACATTTGTACTGGGAGTACTTTTTACAAAGTTGGCTGAAAAAATGGTCTATGCAGTCAAATGTAATTGTAGTGTCCGACCTGAAACTTTCGTTTTCGGCAAGAAAACTACAGAATATTCGCCATCCGCAGTAACTGCAATCCCAGTAATTCGCTCTTCAGTTTGTGCTCGAAAATGAGAAATTTTTGTATTAAAAACTATTTGACGAAATTAGTATCGATAGGCTTTTTATCTCACAGGCTATCAAAGCCTGAGAGCTAATGTGCCCGCCGGTTTGGTCTATGTATGTATGTGCGTACGTACGTAACGCGATAACTCTTGATAGAAACATCCGATTTGCTTCAAAAAAATTTTCTAGGTTTATTGTGATAAGGCGCCTCCCTGATAAGTTTTGGGAGTTTATTGGTTAAGGATAAAGGGGGGTTAGTCCACCCCCCCTTAATTCAGATAAATGGGTTTTTCATGCAGAATGATTCGATTTGCTCCGAATTTGGTATATCGGTTTATTATGTTAAGTAACTTCCCTGCTTAGTTTTGGGGGTTCATTGGTTGAGGATAAAGGGGGAGAAGGGGGGTTAGTCCACCCCCCACCCCCCCTTAATTCAGATAAATGGGTTTTTCATGCTGAAATATTAGATTTGCTCCGAATTTAGTATACCGGTTTATTCAGTTAAGGAGCTTCCCTGATTAATTTTGGGGGTTCATTGGTTAAGGATAAAGGGGGGGGGGAAGGGGGTTAGTCACCTCCCCTTAATTCAGATAAATCGGATAATTCTGCATGAAAAACCCATTTGCTCCGAATTTGGTATACCGGTTTATTATGTTAAGGAACTTCCCTGATTAGTTTTGGGGGTTTATTGGTTAAGGATAAAGGGAGGCTAGTCAACCCCCTTAATTTAGATAAATGGGTTTTTTTGCAGGATTATTCGATTTGCTCCAAACTTGGTATACCGGTTTATTATGTTAAGGAACTTCCCTGATTAGATTTGGAGGTTCACTGGTTAAGTTTAAATGGGGAAACCGGGGCTAATTCCCCTCCATTTATTTTTTTTTTGAGGGGCATTATTCTTTGAAATAAGAGTAATATACATTTAATGTGAATATCCTGTGAGCTCCATGCCATCAATTTAGATGGGCACTTTTTTCTTTATTTATATTGTTTCTCATATGCAAGCATTTATGTGAAGATCTTATAGCATTCATTCACCTTAAATTATAAGTTTGAAATATTAAATGTAATTATGTGTAATATTAACAGCTTCCCTTATCATTTTTTTTGAGAAATTTTCAAAGTCATTGTTTTGCAATCGAATCATTTGGACTTCACATAACAAAGCCTGGAAAACTTCCAATCAAATATTATATAATTTATTATATGAAAGTAATTATTATAATATAAAATCTTTCTGTTCAAGCTTCAGGTCGAGTAAAAACATGATAAAATAAGTCGTAGTGGCATTATGCCATGCCGAGAATTTTCTCGATATAATTTCAATATATACGAACCCGAGATAATAAAGGAAGCGGTGAAATTAATCATATAATCATCCTTAACAAGTCGAAAATTATACGTCAAATGTGGCAAATAAAGCGCGTTCGTATTATAACTAGTTTCATAATTATTCAGAGCTGTTGCACTCTTATGCAAAAATGCATGAATACAAAATACATATTAAATTCAGTAGTATGGAAATGTTTCCATCTTAAATAGGACGTCATCACCATGGCAACCTATAATCATTACCTATCATGGGATGTCATTGAATTAATTACACATGATAGGATTTAATAGAATGAAGAAACATTTTATTAATATCTTTAAGTTTTGACTCTATTTTCATAAAAATTGAAAAGTTCTGGAACGATTATACATATTAAATTTCCAACTATTGGGTTGTTTTTGAGCTGTTATATGCGGACGGGCAGACAAGACGAGGACTATAGGTGCTACGTATTTATAGAATTGCGAACGCACCTAAAAATGCGCATCTCTTTAAATAAAATGAAAGTTCACTGAAACACATTTCATTTTTTAATAATTAAGAATTGGCTCTATTTAAGATAGAAAACATAGTCGACACAATTAGTGAAATAAGTATTTTTCAAAAATCAATTATTATAAGCACGGCATTAGATTATTAAGAAGAGCAATAACGTGAATTATTATTATTAACGAATGTATGAAACGTGGAATAAGCTATATTCCAATTTAGGCATTACATGAATAATATATACTTTTCTAATTTTTATATACAATATCTGTTACATCTTAGCCTTTTTATCCCCTCCCCAAAAAGCAGATTATTTGGCTAGTGATTTTCCCCCAACTTTCTAATCTCTAATTTTGTCTATTCTGCCCCCCCCCCTTCCGAAAATCCGAGGGTGCTCCGTATATACATGCATACATATACTTTAAATGGTTTTGAATAAGATTAAATAGATCAGCATTGAGAATTTGTATTCGTGTGCTTAAATACGTAAATACGTGTGCTTTTCAATGGTACGATTCTAAGGTAACCACTCAGCCAAGTGGTTAGCATTCTGGCCAGAAAATGAGGAGCTTGCAGATTCAATACAAGCGCGGTCAGGGCTGTGTGACTGCGAAAGGTTTTCAATGTTGTATGACGACAATACTTCTAGTGGCACTTCTTTCAAAAGTTCTCCCTAAAGGCAGGAATTCCTTTGGTTGAAATATGACAAAACTGGCAAATGCCTAACTCCCATCTCCCCTGAAGGCAATCCCATGATTTAACTATTATTTTCCATTCATAAGACACTTTCAAATTAAAAATTCTGAAATGAAATGTCCGAATGGGCAACAAAACTGATTCTTAAGAGCCCACTTCAGTCACGGGGAAAAAAGGAAAACGGTATCGTTAAGTCTATGGCAGCGTTATTTACAAATCTCTTGCATTTTAATATTTTAATGATTTTTTTTTTGTGTAGCATAGTTGAAGACGATCTAACCCGGGCTAGTGTTTCCTTTTTCGGTTTCGGATTCTTTTAAAAGAAAATATTACTTTCGGAACCGGTTCCGAAATTGAAACTATCTAAAAACTAACTATAAAAGAACTATAACTAAAATCAAAAGTAAAAACTAGCCCGGTTGTATATCCTCCTCGCCTATCCTATGCAAAGAAATCATTCAAAAATATTAATGTGAGCGAACATTTTGAAAATAACGCTCTCATAGACTTGCCATTAGCGTTCCACCTTTTTCGAGTGACTAGTGTGATGGCTCTTTATGGCATGATAGATGACATCCCGACAGCATTAAGCTAAGCAGGTTTAACACGAGGTTTATAATCATGTAATTTAAAAAATTCTATAAAAGTTTTAAATTATCGCTTAAAATAGATGCATATTTTAGTTTATATATCGCACCAAAAATGCTTGCTATATACATAATTTCATTCAGTATAAACTATAACTGCTTAATTTTGACCAAAACTGTCTGACTTCAGATCTCTAAGGAAAACTTTCTAAAAAAGTAGCGTAGATAACGTCTTTAAACCATGCACACTTATTATAAATATATCATTTAATAGAAAAAATCATTCATTTTTCTCCAAGAAATGAATAAAGTTTACTGAGACATTCCGAAAAAGTGTAGAAAAAAATTATTTCAGTATATTTTCTGCAATATTATAGGTACTCGTAATGTTTAGAAGAAACAGATTAGTTACGCTTATATGCGAAGTTTTAGTTCACTAACTTTAGTAGATTTTACAAAAATTGTGCCTAGAATTGCAACATGCATTCTCTGAATAACGATTTACCATATTGCTCACCCGCAAGAAAAGTGACATCTCGACAAAAGTAAATTTCACAGGAGAGGGAAAAGAAAATTTTCATGATTTTTACTGTAACTTGAAATTATAGCACTTAGCTCAGCATGCAGGACTAAAAACGTGCATGAAAGTGTAAAACCCTTAAGAATGAAGACATAGGATGATGTTTAGTTAGTTGGATAAATTAAACTCCCCACGCATTCCACCCCCTCTTCTGTGGTCACGAATGGACAAATAGCGTAATGAAGTGATTTCCCGTATAACTACACTTATGAAACTTTTTTTGTAGCAAGACACGCCTATGACAGGCCTATTAGTGGAATAAAATGCAAAATGAATTTTTGCGAGATATGTCACTTTTCTTGTGGGTGAGCGATATATAAGCATGATATTGGCTGTTTACAAACTTAAAGGTTCTGTTTAGGGATTTTCAGATTTGGAACTGTTTATTTTTGGAATTGTCTGAGCATATTATTTTTTAACGTAAAATTGAAAATTAGGTTATTTCAAACATTTTTTGTCCTTAAAAATATTCTTAAAATAGGCTTACTTTAGAACCCTTTATGGACCGATGGGACTTAAGTCCCGTTAAAGAAATTTTATATATTTTGGGCGAGTGCGAAAGTTCGTGGTCAATTTCACATATGGCAGAAAATTGCAATTTTGACTGTGCTTATGTTTCTTTTATAATCCTATTATTAACCGACAGTTATCTACATGTCTCGTGAGTAAACATAGCGTAAAAAAAGTTTTTCAAATTAATGTGTAAGGTTAATATTCAAAATGGAAGATGAAAAGTCACATTTTCGTCATGTTATGAGTTTTAAAACAGCAGTGAGTGTTGGACGTGCTACAAAAAAATTAGAGACGTTTATTTGGATCCGCCCCACCCCGCTATTAGGGCAGTAAAAAAGTGGATTTGTCGATTTCGAAAGGGTGATTTGAATCGGGACGATAAAATTCGCTCTTTTCGGTGACCTTCTGGCATTGATAATGACTTAATCCGTGACTTAGTAAATAATCCACGGACTAGGGGAGACCAGGGAATGGCAAAACCTTAAGGGAATTTTAAAAAAATTTCATCTCAAAAATGTTTAATAGGAAAAATTCTAAAGCTGAATCATGAACTTTAGTATCTGTAAAAATTTAATCATAACTGTAAAGTAAGCGCGCATAAAAAAAAAAAACTTTCAACCTCTGTACAGTGGCGGGATTACCCAGGATACTGGGGTAATTCCGCCACTGTATCGGGGTAATGACTCAACTCATTGACCTAGTAAGTAAATACATAAAATGGATACTTGGAAACGTATAACCTACTGAAAATATTAAGCAGTGTAATTTAGCAGAACAATGAATAATTACAATGTTCCTTAAGCTAGATTTATTAATGTGCTAAGCTTACAATTTAACTCAAATTGCAAAAGTCAAATTTTGCCATAGTGGCGGCATTGCCCTAAGAGGACAATATAGCGGAAATCTCCCAACAAAGGCGAAAGAAGAACCGAACTTGTTCAACAAATTACATCAAAATGTCAGCGAATACATGTAGATTACGGGCAATATCATCTTAAGTACCTAATGTTACAATAAAAGGTGTTTACCTCTACTCATTTGAAGCTCCAAAATAAGAAGCAACTAGATGAAAACTAAATTTTTTACTAGAACAAACGAATGACGTACAGTCGTGGGGGGAAAAAAAAGTAAACACCCCCTACTAACTCTTCGACAAATTATCGTAGACGGAAGTTACTGGTACCGAATGATTGGAAATAAAGTCTATTTTTAAATGATGTATATAAAATTTGCTTAGGGGGCCATCTACATATTAAAACAAACCCAAACCTCATTTTTTTCAATTGCAATACCCAGTTTTAACGATATATTTCAAATTTTCTGTTCAAACTATGCCCAGACACCAAATTTCAAGTCATTTTAATGATAAGTTTTTGAATTATAAACATTCAAAATTTAGTGCTTTTAATGTTAAATTACATTTTCATATATTTATTTATATCTCCTGAAATTATGCTCCTAATGTGCTAATTTTTTGTGTAGCAATAATACTAATGTGCCCAAACATAAATACGTTGAATTTGCAATTTTTATAACTTTATGATATGAATTATGAATTATGAAATTAATATTCGAAAAAATTATGAATTGCAACCTACAATTTTTTTGATGGATTTAGATTTATTAAGTCCTGCTTTATGAAAATCCGAAATTTCATATTTTTCTTCCAAGTAGTTTTCAAATTATGCTTTAAAAACGGCAAAATGATGGTTTAAGGGGCCGTCTATGATAGAAGTGAGTAGATATTTTGAAATTTCTTCTGCTGTCCCGTTGTCTAACAGGCTTCATTGACTGCTTAAGGTGCCTTGATCAAGAAGGAGGCTCTCTCGGTTAACAATCGACTACAGAACTTCAATTTGGATACAGCCCGTAAAATACGCACGTTTTATAATAACTAATTTCTAGGACACTTATGGTACGAATTGCATAAAAATTGGTTTTTAGGCTAATTGAAAGGTGTAGAGTTCATTTATGTTGTCAGAATTGGGTATTGCTATTGAAAAAATGAATTTATGGTTTGTTTTAATATGTAGATGGCCCCCTAAGCAAAATTTATATGCATCATTTATACCGGTAACTTTCTTCTGCGATAATTTGTTGAGGAGTTAGTAGGGGGTGTTTACTTTTTTTTTCCACGACTACAACAAAATCACTCTCACTCTAGGGCACTGTTTCTATTGTTGGCCTCTGTTGTGCAGGTGCATTTACTATCTCAAACTGTTGTTAGGTTAAACCAGGCGGGGTGGCAGCATAACCCCAAGTGGCGCCATTCCTCCGGATTCCCCTATTACTAAAGAGAGATTGCTGAGACTAAATTTTGAAAATTTTACTGCATTCGACATGTAAATCAACTTGGATGCACTTGAAAACTCGATGCATCGGAAATCGTGCACGAACTTTTGCAGTCATCCAATAATATGCAACACATTTATTAATAAAGGAAGATGTTGGATTTTCATGAAAATGTATTGATTTACACTGTTTAGAAATCGCAGTCAATTTTATGAAGTAAAATACTTAACCATTTGAAGGGCGGTGATGCCGTCACGGCATCGCATAATTTTAATCCCTAATTGATACATTGGCACCGAAATTTTATAATGAAAGGTTCATCTTTATTAAGTACGCTAAAATATGCTTTTAGTCCTTTACAAATAAATTCTCTTGTAAATACTGGTGTCAATAAATTATTTTAAGATTTTATGAATATAAGTACCTTGCCCCTGAAAGGATTAAGATTTTCTGGTCCATGCTTTTGAAAGATGTTTACTGAAAAATTTTACTTAGCAAAAGTTCTCCTGTATATAAAGTTTTTTGTAGTATATACAAAAGTATGAAAATGTGTTTATATAAGAATTTTAAAAAATGGTTGTTAATTAGCATAAGTATTGCTGTAAATGTTTTAGGAGTCGAGATTTAAGTAAATTTTAACAAACGAATTAATTCTGTATTTTTTTTCGCAATTTTTTTTTTTAATCTTCAAACATTAAAGGATAAAAGTACTAAGGTTGTTTTCCTAATTTGTTTATAAGGGTTTGAATCAATTTGAAATTGTTGGCGGATATTTTGCGATGACTTTTTGGCTGTGGTGAAACAATCTGAATTAAATGAAAAATAAATATGCTACTTACCTCAATGTGGATATCAATTGGATCATTTGTGGTACTGGACGTGATCTACATTTTTAACTTTCCAACAAAGTTGAAAAGTGTTTGACTTCGGTTTGTCTGGCTGCCTGTCCGCGCTCTAACTTTCGTAAATATACTCTGATCCTTCTGAAATTTTTGGATGTTAGTGACCTCTACCATAGCACGATCCCTATTTTAAATGAAGTTTGTAGCATGTTTAGTTCATTTACAGGGACAGTCAAAAATATTCCGTTACATTACGGCCAATGGGAAAAATCGTTTCAAATGGTTTTTAATGGTATTGCACTCTTTCAAACATACTAAAATTGATAAGGTTAGTTGGGGTAACGGGGACATGATTTTACAATGTGACTCTGGAGCTTCTGACAGTTCAGCTTCAAAAAACTAATGTTCATTTGAATTAAAGTCTGAACTTCTGTAAATGTGTTCAGGTAGGTTCCCTCTATCAGACAGAAATGCTCAATTACATTTTAATATTTACAAGTATAAAAATATGCCTATTTCATCTTTCTTTCCTCATGGGTCCAGTTGCCCCAAAAAATGGGGTAACTGGACCAGGGGGGTCTATGTTCCACACGCGTTCATATTTTTTCATATCGGATATCAGGTCCTGTTTGAAAAAGTGTAAACTTAAAAAAATGTTAAACCAGGCAGAATGTAAATTGTCAATAAACAGCGTTGTAAGGGAAACCTTTGCTGTCAATATGTCTAAAAAAAGCACTAAAAGTGAAAATATTATATATATTTATACCAAAAACATAAAACTTAAGAAAGTACTTTAGTGTAGATAATAAGTATAAAAGTCACATGGGTATTTTAAGGAAAAAAATAGCAAGGTAAATCTCTGAACAAACGGCTACGTAAGTACTTAAGCACTTTATCCAGGGGTCGCATTATATAGGGAAAATTTTATTGTTCCTACCAGAACCCTTACAGAAAGGTGCGATGAAGATATCGTTCCTACCACTATTTTGAAAATAAGTTTCCCTATAGAATGAGACCCCTGTGTATAGTACAATTTCAAGGTCTGGCTATCTGGCTTTCAGGGGCAAGGTACTTGCATTCGTGAAATGTTGAAATAATTTAATGACACCAATATTTACAAGAGAATCTATCTGAAAACAAGTAAAAGTATATTTTCGCGTACTTAATAAGACCAATGTCAATACTTAAGCAAAAAAGCATAAAAAAAGACGCCCGTCTGACATAGGTCTAAAGGTGAAATTTTTATTATAAAATTCAGGTGCCAATGTAGCAATTGGGAATTAAAATTGATGCCATAACGGCATCACCGCCTCTCAAGGGGCCAAGAAATTTGGTTCGATACCACTCAATATGCTTTTTTTCTAATTTCATTACGTAATTTTAATAAGGTATTCTATCATTTTCTTTATTGTGAGCAAAAAAAAATGGAGAAATTCCCGTAGTAAGCGAAACACAAAAATTATTTAACTATTGGGGTAACTGGATCCAGCATGGTCTAGTTATCCCGGATACATGTCCCAGTTACCCCATTTTTGAAATATTTATGGGGTAACTGAGACACCGGTCTTACATTTGAAACATGAAGTATATATGTATAGATACCTAATATTAATGTAGTTATGTCTAATCTTAAAAAAAAAGATTGTTTAATAAAAGTACTTGCAGTATTTTAATAAAAAGCCGAGGAAGTTCAACCATATAAACGTTGTTTTAAAAAAAAAGAAACTTAAATTTTTGACAACCTATCACAGCAAAGTGAGAGTTGATTGAATTGATACACGTTGTTTTAGGAAGTAGGGATTAAGGGGCATTGTTCTCAAAAGCTAAAACTTAAAACACCAACAGTTTTTTTTTAATAAAATAGCCTATGGCCCATTTACCTCGTGGTTCCAGTTACCGTAACTAACCTTATGCATTTATGAAGTCCACTAAAACATGTCCTGTAGAATATGCGGTGCAAAGAATAGTTATTATTCATTTACAGAGCTACACAAGAATTCCGTTTCATAATGGTATTGTGTGTGTGTGTGTGGGGGGGGGGGGGGGGGGGTTCGACGTATTTGAATTATGTTAAACTATTTCATATATAATGAAATGGATATACGTTGCTGAGCTTTAGTATAAGTTATTTCATGCATAATACGAAGTGCTCGTACTTCGTAGTACATTTACAGTACATTTACAGGGACACACAAAAAATTTCATATACTATATTGTATCCGAATTACTGTATATAGTTGCTCTAAATGCATTTTTATGGTACGCGCTTTTAAGTTTCACTATATTTATACATACTATATAGTGTGTATAAATCCTGTAGTTCATATACAGGGCTATAGACAAGAATTCGTAACGGTTACAGAGTATGAGCTTAAAATGCGTAAAGGTGGGTTTTAAATGAGTTATGCATTTTTACGCTGAACTGAATTTAGTTTACTAAGAAATGTTTGTAGAATATAGATAAAATGATATACAGGATCACGCAAAGAATTGGATACATGGCCGTCTATGAATGATTTCTATAATGTTATTTCAGTAGTTTTAAGAGTGTTTATTTTGAATTGTAATTTAGCTAAATAGTGGCATGTAATAAAGGTACTAGGTAAACTATAGGGCTCTACAAAAGTATTAAAGTATGTGTCCATCTATTAGTATAAATTGCTGAAAGATAAATTTCAACATGTTAAGAGTTTTCTTGTTCGACTAAATTTTCCCATTATATAGTATATATATCAACCTACAGATCAAATACAGGAATGTTCAAAAGAATTGGAATACATATTTGGCTATGGACGGTAACTTCTGAAATCAGTTTTTAAATGTTTTATGCGTTTTATAAAAATGTTTACTTTATCTTATTTACCACCGTTCTCTAAATAACGAAGTTTTGTTAAAGCATTCAGGAAGTGTTGGAAAGTGTTTCAAAATCTATGCTTAACGCATGATTTTTCTTATTGACAATATTCACATGGCACCCCATGTTTTGGTACTTGCATAGGATATTGAGAGGGGAGATAGCAGAAATTAAACATTGGATGTTTTCACAATGCACGATTTGCGTGAGTTTATAATAAATGATTTTTGTGCATTTCCCAAATCCAATCTGGCAAAGGTAGTGAAAAAGTTTCTTTGAAGTTTTGTTATCGAAGAATCACGCAATTTCTATCGTACTCCTTGCCGATAGCACGTCCGATTCTTTCTAGAAACATGGCATGTTCGAACATTCATATACGCATAGGAGTACATTTTACGTTGTTCGTTCTCTAGCATTATTTCGTTCTATCCGTATGTATTAGACAATATTCAGGGGGGGGGGGGGGTTGGTACATTGCCCTGTATGTATTTCATTTGCTGGGGATTTTAACCCCTTAATCGTCGCGCCCGATATATTGATGGGCAATTTGCACGTGAAGTTATCTGGCAAATTACGCGACGATTAAGGGTTTAATATGGAAGAAAACTAGAATGCTTAGGGATATAGAAATTGTATCTCAATACAGGGTGGACAAATTCATACAGCCCAACATGAATACACGATATTATGAGGTAGTGAACAAGACAATTTATTTTTTACAAATGTTTGATATAGCTATCTTTTGTTACTCTGCAAATGTATATTCGTGAATCAGTTCTTGCTTTTGAGCATGTTCACGTCGTTCAAACTAAGTGATTGATTCACGATTTTCATTCAGGAATGAATTTTGGAAGAATCTGATTGTAAACATATTTAACAGGCGTGCAATAAAATTAAGGGATGAAAGGTTTGGGGATTTTAGTGGCCATGGAATAACTCTATTTTCAGTTCAAAGTCTGATTTCAGCACCGAGGTAAGAAATACATCCCAAAGATAAGATAGTCCAACTAATCTGCTACTGAACTGTTCCTTTACAATTGTTTCGCAAATTTGTCAGTTACAAAATTGTCACACTAATTTGTCTCCACTCTGTACGAGTCATGTGAAATCCATCAAATACAAAGTTATATATTTTTTTTTCTCTTTTAAATAAGTGTGACCAAATCAGTGGGCATTCATGAGTTTTGTAAATGTGTAATGCGTTGTTTGAAGGTAGTATGCCTTCTGTTTCTAAATGTTTTTAAAACACATCAGTTAATTAAATTATTCATTGTCCATAATTATTATAAAACCCCTCTACATTGTGAAAAAGGCCTTGCATAGATGTCAAATATTGCGAATTTCGAGCGACACTTTCCGAATAGTAGTGTTCCTCTTAATCTCATATTTCTGCAATTAAACAGGGTGAAGTTTGCTATTTAGCATTCCGATGGTAACAGGTGTGATGTGTCATCCCAGCTCTAGTTACCTAACTAAAGGTGCCCTAAATTAAAAAAGGTGCTCTGATTTAATTTTGCTTCCACCGGTGCAAGATAAAAGGTATTCAAAATCTAATCCTTGGTACTTCTGATTATGTCACGCTGACGAAGTAGGTACTATAAAAGTTTCGTATTGTGTATTAGTGTTTAAGGACACGAAATGTACTCTTAATCTTCAACCTAAATGTGTTTTTATGTTAACCTTTAACTGATGTCACACAAATTATTACACAACTACTGTCAAGCGGTCTGTTAGACAGCTCCATCGAAAAATAAATAAAAGGCGCGATTAATTCATAGGATGTTTTTGTACTAAACATTTTGAACTGGGCTGTTATGATTAAATTTTACCTATTCAAAAGCCTCTAGTGATAGTACTAAAGTTCCAAATGAAACAAAATTTCATTAGTGTTTGTAATTAAACTAAAAGTTACAAGTTAAACTATAAAAATTGAAAAAAAGCAGCGGTCTGTGAGACCGGTAACATCAGTTAAAGGTTAATATTTTCTTAAAGAGAAAAATTAAGAGACGCTTGCATTACGACTAAAAAGGAAAGCCACATTTAAGTTCTTAACACCATTTCCTATACGTTTAACAAATTTCTAAACAGGATTGCGATCTCAGAGCCCACAGGCTTGCATATGTAACAAGTCTAAAGGCATTCGCTGAAGGATAAATCGTGATGCCCCGAAAACATGAAATAATCTCTGAAATCGCATGACTGGTTGACAGTTCAATTGGTGTACTGTCAATAACTGCGGAAGTTTCAAGAAAAAAGGGGAAAGCTTGGCAGACATTAGGGCGCAGGGTATCTATACTTCATACAAAATACAAATTAAGGGATCTTTCAACTGGGTGTAGAATAAAACATGATTCATTGTAACACTGAATATGGTGCAAATACATTTGAGGAAATATTTTATTGGATTTTCTATGTTTTTAGAATGTGACATTTAGAAGATGAGATATTTTATGCGTCTTTGCTAGTTTACCACTAAGGTCGTTAACAAATGTAGTTGAAGCGATTGAAACATAGATTTGTCAGAGAAGAGAACCATCGCCGTTTAATTCCTTTTTGCGTAAGTCTATGACAATTTAACCCGTAACTGGAGACATGAATTTTTACGCATTCAGAGATGTTGTTTTCCTTTTTTGTCTTTTGTAAACAACATTGGAATTTTTTTTTAGAAACAATATATTCTGGAAATCATGTAATGATAAAAGAACTAATTGTCGGTACTGAGGAATGATTTTATCTAGGACAAAAAAATCACATATTCAGAGCCAAAGAACAACGCGGAGTCATTCTGTCTCCAGTTACGAGTTAAAGTATACTGTTTTTGAGACGAGCATTTCTTCATTCAAAATATATAAATTGTAAATGACGAAACGATTTACGTTATTTTTATGAATACAGTAAATGTGATATTTTTCCCAATATGTTGATGTTATCAAGAAAAAGTTTCGAACTTATGAAATCCAGTTTATACGGAAAAAGAAAACCCAAATGTTAACAAGTAATAAGCTGATAATGTAAAAGTGAGCTGTAAGTCACAATAGCAGCTACGTAAATATATTAACATACGCAAAATCGGGAATTAGTCTAATATTTCCTACACAAACCCATACACGAGATTATCTTGATAATATCATATAAATACATTTTGCTGTAGAATAAATGAGAAAACAAGAAAATATTTTGTAAGCTTGCAATATTTTCTTTGCCATGTCGGATTCCTTCACTAAGACAGAGCTTTCCGAAAGGCATTTTGGGGTAGATTTCGTAAGAAACGCCATTATTCTCACCTATGTTGTAATTTCTGAACTTTTTGCAGATCTACGCCGATCATGACCCCTAGAACCCAAAATCGCCCTCAGTTAAAAATTTTATCTGTCTACATATATCACTTATTATGCACCCGAAAACTTCCATAACTCTGCAAAAATTTCTTCTAAACTGCTATATAAAATCGGACAGAAAATCTCATGTTTGTTAATGGGCAATATCTGACGAATGGGGTGGAAATGGGGAGGGTTTTGTGAAAACAGACAAAAGTTTTAAAACACTTTTAGTTATCACTTCTAGGAAAAGGACCAAAAATTGAAGTATGACAGATTTTTGATATAATTAAAAATGGACTGAAGGGATTTCAAGGAAAAAATTCATAACTTCGTCAATTCACAAGATATCAAATCCACTTAAATTTATTATAAATCTTCTTAATATTACCTACAACTTTTATACTGACAAGTTTTTTATAGGACCAATTCTTACACCCCTCAAAAAATAGAAAATGTGGGAGGGAGTTGAAGAAAAACATTCTTAACTTCGTAAATTCACAAGGTATCAAATCCGCTTAAATTTATTAAAATCCTATTATATACAACTTTAGTATTGACAAGTTTTTTATAAAACTCTTACAGCAAATATTTTATAGATATAAAGGGATGCTGTAGAAGAAAAAAAATCGCATCTCCGTTAATCCGCCACTAAGGCGATAAAAAAATCATTGGTGTGATGAAAATTTTTGACAACCCTCAGAGACGCTGTATATAGGTTTTCATTATTAAACGCACCCGTGTCTACATAAAAAGAACGTCAGAATTTAAAATACGGTGTGTGGTTCATTTAATGAAACAATCACGATACTGTTTAAATTTATTATATAAATATTCTTAATATCTGTAACATTTGTAGTAAGTTTTTGATACGATGAACTCTACTAAAGGATATATTACTAACTAGTTGGATGCGCCAGTCCTAAAACTTTCTTCTATCTTATAAATGTTAATACTTCAAAATTCGCTAGCACAGTGCCAAAATTAAATGACAATCTATGCCCTTGCCCATCATGATTCTAAACATATAAAATTTCGTGCATTAGTTCTTGACATGACTATCGCTAATATTGTGTAATTCATGCAAAGTGCAGCATAGCAGTGCCACCTGTTGGTGGTTTACACCAAAATTAAACCACTAATTAATATCGGGGACTGAATCTCAAGTTTGATGAAAATTTGGGCATTAGTTTTTGTGATAGATCTATTGCAAAAATTGTGGAAAAATCTAGCATAACAGTGCCACCTACTGGGCGTTTGGCACGAAAACCTAACCAACAACTTGTGTCAACATCTAACTGAATCTGAAGATGGATGAAAATGGAAAAGTCGTGAAAAATGCAGCATAGCAGCGCCACCTGTTGGTGTGATACACAAAAAAATTATCACCACTAGTTTATATCAAGCGCTTACTGAATCTAAAGTTTTACGAAATTCCTTGCATTAGTTGTTGAAATTGAGCGCCCACAAAATTTTTGTCAAACAGACGTTTCCTAAAAACCATCAAATCGTGTTCAGGACCTTCTAAAAAGTATAAATTCATCAAATACCGGAAGTCGAAATTTTCACGAATCCAATACTTCCTTGTAAAGACAGAAGAATGTAAATATTCTCACGGGATGAAAAAAATTGGGGTTGAAGAAGAAATTATCGTATTAACATGATTCTGATAAAACCAACTCTCACAGAAAAATGAAATTAAAAACTCGTCAAAAGCGGCGAGATAAAATTAACTGGATTTATCTCTAACCTTGATTTAGTTTTGTTGGTGAAATTAGTACTTAACTGTGCCTGTTGGCCGAGCCGACAAGGCTTTTTACCCGTTAAAACTGGGTTCTCGTTAAATACAAGTCCTAATAAACCAGTTCGACTCTCTTTTTTCCGATTCACATTTATTCCCTTAAAATTATACTTGAGAGAAATGTATGGCAAAATGTTTTGCTTATGTTTTTTAATAGTTGAAAATAGACTACTGCGTAGATTGGCTTTTATTCGTATCTACTTGTCGATGGAACTATCTTAACTTTAAACGACAAAATTAATTTAGTTTGAGCGAATTATTTTATTTGCTTTTATTTCCATATAAATAGCCTAACAATGCATTTGCAGTGAAATTAAGTCTTTAAAAGAAGCAGCAGCAACCGTTACAATAAAGCATAACTCTTATCCATATGCTTATTTGCATACTAAATAAAATTTTATAACTTAAACCATCTCAGAGTGAGATTTCATTAATGTATTTTATATCTGCTTTTGATATTGTTCAAAATAAAAATTATTACTCCCAAACTGTTCCTTCCTGTTTTAGAACAGTGTTATATAGAGTTTATACATAGTTTCCTTTTTTCAGACGACAGTGCATATTTTCTGTTTGAAATACCCAATATAAATTTGAGTTGCAAAAATGCATTTATAATGTCTATCTAAATATTGTTTAACATTTTTTTAAAAAAATTTTCCGTTATGTAATGGAATTTTCAAGGTAAGTGCTTTTGGTTACCATTTTTATAAAGTGCTTGCTGAAGTCGCTATCTCTAACACGATTAAATGTTTTCGCAACACGAGAAATTTTAGGACTGCTAATTCTATATGCTCCGAAGATATTGCTGAATGAAACTTTAAAACTCATTAAACACAGTTTCAATCAGTAGTATAGTGGAGAATGAATGCTAAATACTTCGATGTATCATGATCCATCATAAGGTGCATAAAACAAAAACAGGTTAAAAAATGGATATTTTTCTTCATCCATTTAAATCTGTGCAGCCTAGTTGTTGGGAATGAGATGTGGAATAGCAAATATGAAGGTTCTTAATATAAAATGAAAAATTTTTAAATAACTAATAAAGCATTTGTTTATATGTCTGTATGCATTCTTATTCCGGAGGATTTCAGAAACGTTTCAAATTAGTCAAGTTGGTAGGTGTTAGAAACAATACATTTAGTTTGAATTAACCTTTAACTGCTGTTAGGTCTCTCAGACCGCTGTCATTTTAAGGTTTCACAGTTCAACTTGTAAATTTCAGTTTAAAGATACTAGTAAATTTTTTGTTTGGAACCCCATTGCTATCGCTAGGAACTTCTGAAAAGGCGAATTTTAATTAACCTGTACATAAATATTGGTACAGAAATATTAGTTAATCGAGCTCTTTTAATTGATCTTTGGATCAAGCTGTCGCAGTGACTGCTCGCAGCAGGTATGCGTCAATTTCTATGACAGTAGTTAAAGGTTATTTAAAATGAACACAGCTATTTAATAATTGTATAAATTATGTATTGGGTGATTTTTAGAATGTAGGGGTTTTCGTTTGAAATATGATGAAACAAATTTTTAATGAGGGGGATAAATACACATAAAGATAAATATGTAAATAAAGAATTTGACGAACTACTAAAATGTTTCAATATTTATTTGTATATTTTAATATTGAAATTGGTTGAAAAGACAATTTTTATGAATTTATATTTTGAAATTGTTGGAAGTGCACAAAATATGCCACTGCTTACATAATAAAATTAGTGATATCCTTTATTTTTATTGTGTGCCATAGTGCTAAGTTTAAATGTTTAAAGAAAAGTTAATTTTTATCATGTAAAATGAAACATTACAGCAAAAAAGCATATAGTTTTAAAATAAAACATTTATTAAATGATTAGTTATTTTATTTTGATTCATTATCTAAAGTTTTTTTAATGTCAATTCCGCTACTAGTTTTCATATATAGTACCATAATTTTATAAAATATTCGAAAAAATAGATTTATGTTGCAGGAAGCAATACAAATCAAATCTTATATAAAAAAATATTAAAAGCAACCTGATATTAGAACAGGGATGAGAGCGCTCCGACCCAAATCGTTGATTTTCACCACTAAATTTTAATAGCTGCATTGCTTTATTAAATCTCAAAAATTCTATCATTAAACACCGCGAGAAATACTATTAAAATTTAGTTATAGCAAACGGTCATTTGGGTCGGAGCTCTCTAATCCCTGTATAGAAACATTAGAAAATATTTGATAAATGAAGTTAGTATATGAAAATGGATGCTTTTCTGCGTAACGGACCCGACACATTTTGAAAAGCCAAATTTTTAAGCTTCTATTTAGATTCTTTTTTTACCTATTTAAGCTACCGCAAAGAAAGCTTTTCGTTTGAAATATGATGAAACAAATTTTTAATGAGGGGGGATAAATACACATAAAGATAAATATGTCAAAGAATTTGACGAACTACTAAACTGTTTCAATATTTATTTGTATATTTTAATATTGAAATCGGTTAAATAAACATAAATTTTTATGAATTTATATTTTGAAATTGTTGGAAGTGCACAAAATATGCCACTACTTATATAATAAAATTAGTGATATGATTTATTTTTATTGTGTGTCATAGTGCTAAGTTTAATACTTCTTTTAATAATGTAATTGCTCAGTGTCTCACTGAGTACGTGAATATTCAGTTAAGTACTGTAAAAAATTGTTTCTCTTATTGTATGAAAATCTTTAAAATCTATTGTATATGTTTAAAATGTCTCGCTAAAAGAAAGCATGTACGCAGTAAAAATAAAGCTTGTGTCTGTTGCATAGATAAGGGGACTCGGCATCCTACTAATATGGAAATTTCGTAAAAATTTCGATTTTCATACCTTATCGCATACACCATACTTTCGACTACATCATGACATAATTTCAATCTGATGCTGCATAGAGAACGCAGTTAGGGATGTTTTTAACGAACATCATATTCACCCTTTAACCCCTTTGCGACGAGCGTCTTTTACAGGATTTTTAATCATTTATCAACTGTTTTTCAAAACAAATTTTTTCATTATTGAATAGGGAAAGTGCCCTGATTAAATAAGGCAAATTTTGCAAAAAAAAAAAAAAAAAAAAACTGGTGGGAATAATTAAGGATTTTGAGCACATTATGCTCGTCCCCAAGGGGTTAAAATAAATCTCTACTCATTTTTTTAAGACTTTTTTTTTTCTTCAAAATGCTAAGGCTTGTATAGATGTAAATGAAATTGAATTTTTTTTTTTTTTTTTTTTTGCAATTGAAGATCATTCCGTATATGAGATTCAAGGATCGGATTTTTGATATTTTGAAAACTTAAAAAAAAAATTATATGTACAAAAACTAGTCATTTTCTCTTTTTCCCTATTGTATTCTTTGTTTTATTTTTTACTCTAAATCTAATGCTATTTAAAAAAAATCGATCACTAAATCTGTTTACAACATTATTACTCACCTACTTTTAAAAAAAATCAGGTGAAAATTAAACTAAAAATAATAGCGTTTTAAATTAGGTGGTTAAAAATGTTTTTTTTTTCATTTTGTGAAAAAAGTTTTAATTTTAAGTTATTTTAGATTAAATTATTTGCATTTAACATTTACACAATATCTAAAAATATATTTCTTAAAGTTGTTTTAAAAAAAATGTTTCGGGTGTCTAGTCCCTTTTTTTTAAATTTAAAAAAAATAAAATAACGTGCTTTTAAAGCTACATCTCAAAATGCCTCTGCGATCATGCATGTTTAGTCAGTGAAACATTTATATTAGGGTTACCAATAAATACTTCCGCTATCAAATATAATATTTGTAAGCATAATCTTTTAGGGTTGCTTAAACTCATTAATTACTTAATAAATATGTGAGTCATGGAAACTTACGGTAATTAAACTGATTAAGTGCTGATTTAAATGGAAAAATTTCATCTCAAAATTAACTAAAATAATTATAGGTACCCCTAATATAATTGAGTTTGAAATATTCTGAAACAAAAAATAACAAAATTGTATAAATCTGAATTTTAAATTATTGGAAGTGCTCATAGTTTCACCGAGTCATATTGCATATTCAGTATAAATAAGTGAAATAATTATATATTTGTCTCTTGCGTGTTAAAATTGTAAAAGAAGAAAAAAACTTTTTATACTTTCGATGTGTTCAAAATGTTTCACTATGTCCATTCATTAGTTTCTGCTAAATGATGAAACTATGACTTTATAAATCTTCTCTAAAACAATTGCATGTGCTCAAAATGTCTCGCTGAACGAATGTATATTCAGTAAAATTATTTTGCATTTGAGTGTTATGTTTAAATTTGAGAGCAAAAAAAAGAAACCACCTTTTGAATAGATTTTTTTTTTTAATATACTCTTTAAACGATCTGCACGTGCTCAAATTGTGATAAATTGTTAAACATTTATATATTTGTCTCTTACATTATGAAAAAAAATTAAATATAGCTTTACTATTTAAAACCAGAATTGTTTGATCTACTCAAAATGCATGAGAATATGTATTTGTCTTAAAATGAAAAAAAATGTCAACTTTTAAATTTAAAAAAAAAATTCTTAGTACTCATGGTGTCTAAATGATCCTGTACATATTCAGTACAAGTAGATGAAATATTTATGTATTTGTTTTTAGAACATCCTAATTTTTTTTATCTACTCTTTGAAAAAATTGTATTTGCTAAAAAGTTTCACTGAAGCATGTGTATTCAGTAAAAATAAGTAAATGTTTTCGCATGTGTTCTTTATATGCTTAAATTGTAAACACTAAAATTTTAAAATCAACATTCTAAACAGTACTCCTGAAAACTATTGCATGTGCTTAAATTGTATAACATTCCAATATTTGTGGCTGTTATTTATACTGCTGTTTAAAACTAATGGGATGTGTTTTAAATATATATTCATATTTATTCGTGTCTGTTATAGCCTAAAGTTGCACAAAAACTGTATAAATATACTATTTAAAATTATTATAAGGGCTCAAAGCGTATCACGGAGCACGTGCATATTAAGTAAAAATCAGTGAGACATTCATATAATTTGTCTGTTGTATACTAAAATTGTAATAGAAAAAAGAAATTAATGAACAAATAGAAAAACGTAAGTAAAAGCAAAATTAGTGGAGCACGTGCATAATTAGTGGAAATAATTAAAACATTTACATAATTGTATCTGTTATATGCTAAAATTGTTTATTTAAAAAAATGAATTATTACATGTGCTCAAAATATCCCACTGAGTTAGTCTTCCTAGTCACTGAATTTCTGGGCTAATTCTTGGTCATTTTCATTATCAAAATAGCAATTTATGAAACTGTTAAAAATTTGAGATACTTTTCAACCCTTTTCCTTTGCAATGTATGCCTTAATTATTCATTTAGTTGAAATTTAATATTGAGAAAAATATATATTCAAAACTGCTACTTAAATTTTTGCAAAACAACATTGACCTTGATTTTTACACATTTGCAAAGATCTGTCATTCTTAAAGTTTTAATTATTTTATTTCAACTGACATATCTGTTTTTAAACGTGATTATAAAAATTTCCTCTACTATATTAAAATCTTCTATATGAGCAAGCCAAACTAAGCCCATATTTGAGGGGTAACTCCTGGTCAGTGCTTAATAATGTAATTTTACAATATTTATACCTGGTATTTTATCTATTATAATTGTGCACCCTAAAAACTATTGTCTAACAACTTTTTTAACCATAAGTGCAAAGTAGCATCCTTAAATGTAACTGTAAAGGAGGAAAATAGTAAATATTCTGATGGTATGACACACTAGTTGACTGAACAATTAAGTAGAAATAGTATCTCATTGCAAAAAGCCAAAATGGTTCTTAAAAATATACATAATGCAATAGAAGAACATAATTATGTTGTGTAAAGATTCTTATTAAAATTTGTGTAAAATTTATTGTAAAAGGAGCCGGAAACTTAAGTTGGCCTAAGCAAGATAAAATTCTTTGGGTAATTGTTTTGTAAAAGTCTTCAGCACATCAAATAAATTTGTAATTATACCCAAAACAAAGTAACTGTTATTTTTCCACAATTATGAGATGATCAAAAGTTTTGCAAGATTCATTTTACATATTTTAATACTCAATCTTGCGAAAATTAACTTTACTACTTTGTTTACATCAAAAAGGATGCTCGCTAATAATTACCCCAGAAGTGAGCAAGAATTGCACCGATTCCGGTGTAATTCCTGGTCTCTTAAAAATTATAATTATTTCAATTATAAGTGCTTATAAATTTAAGTAAGCATTTTATTATATAGCTATCGGAGAGTGCTTATTCCAAACCAAAATTGGAAACAATACCTTTTATTAGTTTTTATAAGAATTGGATGTTTGACCAGGAATTACCCTGGGTGACTTTTGTATTTAAGTGTAACAAACAAAAAAACTGTATAAATGAAAATTTCTAAAACGTACTCTTTAAATTATTGCATATACTCAAATTGTGATACATTGCATTATATTGATATCTGTGTTATATGCTTGATAACTCTATTGGATGTGCTGAGATGTGCATATTTATTCGCGCCTCTTATAAACTGATTGTACATGTAGAAAAGCATTTTGTAAATCTATTCGTTAACACATTCTTCTCTGTATATTACCCATATCGGCAGCCAGTCATCGTTATTTTATACAAAACATTCGTAAGAGTTAGTGTAATAAAAAAGATATAAGGCGACAATGTTAATGTGCTACATTATAAAACGGCTACAACCGTCGCGTTGTATGGCTCATTTCAATTGAAATTTATACGATGACCGGCAGTATTGCATGACGTCTAGTTTCAATATTATTGTAAATACTCATGCTGTCTGGCATCTATCTCGCATGCATATTTTGTATAAGTGAAATATTTATACATTTGTGTCTGTTACATAATCAAATTTGGGGAAAAAGAGTGGACAGTGACAGCTAAATGTAATGTTTGCGTTCATATGCAAATACGTGCTGTCTGGGAAGGAGTTGGAAAAAAAAAGTCTTAAATTTTTAACCTTTCAAAAATATTTCGCTTATGTATGTTCGTTAATATTTAAAGATTTATTTTTTATTTTATGAATTATTGTTCTAAAATTATTTAAAATTGATTTTTTTTCCCTACCAAAATTTTTGATTTGTTTTGGGAAATTTTTGAAGAGGCAAATATCTCATGTAAATATTTATCAAATAAACACCTAGCATTTAATCAGGGTTGCCACGCTACAGGGAAATTCCAGACCTGGAAATTCTTCGGCACCAGTACTTTCTTACAGAGAATTTCTCTAAATCAGGCAAAATTTCGTGCGGTTAATCTAGATATATTTTTCTATTAAAAAAATACTGATATTTTGACTGGAAAATTCCCTCAAGCGTTGCAACACTGTTATTACTCTTATGTATAGCATATTGTTAGAAATGTAAAATATATATTAATTCTTTTTGAAAGATTAAAAATTGCATCAATGAGTAGACATAAATTCTAAAATATGAAATGGAGCATTTCGGCACTTTTTGAGTAAAATTTGTAAATGTTGGACAAAATTTAATGCTTATTAGATTCTTTAATCTAAAAAGAGCACATATATATTTACTGTAACTGAGATATGATTTTTTAATGTTTTTTAATGCTAAATATGTAAAAAGAAATGCTTGAATAAATGCTTTGTAATATGATTTAGTATGGTTTTCTACAATTGTGATTAAGCAAAATATTGATTAGTTTACAACCGCACATTTAGTTTTGTAAATTTTTGTATTGTTCTAAAGGTTTAAGGAAAGTACACATTTAAACATAAATATTTTTTTTAATATTATGTTAAATAATAATAAAAAAAACCCTTAATGGGTAAGAGAAGTAATTTTAATATTGTACACATTTTTAAAAAGCTTAGTGTCTGATCAAATTATTATAATTAAAGTTAAATATTTAAATTACTGTATTGTTTTGTTCAGTGTGAACCCAGTGTTCAGGGGTATATCTGGACACCCCAGTCTCCAGGGAGGGTTATAAATATGGAGACCTGGTCCTCCAGATTGCAGGTTGGGCGACTACTTTGCCCTGTAAAAACAGATCTTGTTCAGAATATGCAATCAATGCTTGGGTAATGTTAAAATTGTAAAAAAAAAATAGTGTATTTTAATATTACTTTTGAATGGTAATTTTGAAAAATACTCAATTATTTTGAGCACATGTGAAATTAAACGAAATATTTTATTGCTTTGAGTATGAGATAATACATTTGCAAAATCAGTATGATTGTATAGAAATCCTTTGATAATTATTGTACGTAAATTATGAAAATATTGTATATAACTCATGTCAATTATAAAATTATTTCGGTGTCAATTTGTGTAAAAAAGGAAAAAAGAGAACCCCTCTGTATCTAATGTTTATATACTTATTCATTAATTCAAATTATTTTACTCATTAATCAATTCAAATAATTCTTTACTGTATTGCTATGATGAAACTGTAAAAATTGTATAAAATTGAATATTTGATTTTGTATTGTTATTTCCAGTACCTAACGTCTCGCTGAGTTGACGCATATTGATTTAAATGAAACTCTAAAATGTTTTAGTAACGTTTTGCTGCTGAAACCATTAACCCGGGAGGACTCGCGCCGGGCCCGATAGACTCTGAGTGCGTACTGTTTTTACAATTGTCACCACTATCTTTTTAAAAGTCATCTTCAACTTCTTTAATCGCAAAATTCTCTCGGATTAAATAAGGTGACGATTATTATTTGTTTTTATTGGTGACAAAGTAAAAACCATTCAAACCCTGGTTAGGCGCGCGTTCTCCCGGTTAAAAGGCATATATTAAGTCTAATTTTTATAACGTTATTTCGAGAACTTAAAATTTTATTTTGAGCTTTTATATGTTGAATAAAAATAGATATTTAAACGTTTCTTGTGTAAGTGTTAAAATGAAAAAAATATATCCAAAGTCACTAGGTGAGCAAATGTTCATTTAAATATTTTCATTAATTTTACTAAATTTTTGGCGATTTATAGTAATAAAATTTTTATGCCATGGATGTTACAATGGTTAAAATGCCACAAGAATGACGTTTAAAAGTTACTTTTTAAAAAAAAAGACTTGAATTGTTTAACTGATCCACCTAAAAAGAAAATCTGTAAAATTCAAAGAAACATTTAAATATTTCACCATTTCACCATGCTAAATTTGTGAAAATAACTAATTTCTAAAAATTGATATTTATCTGTTATTGTATTGAACCGATGAATGTACAATGTGCGTACACTGCTTGGAACTTCCGCTATTAATAAGAACATTTCCGTTATTTTTAAAGTATCATAATTGCCGATATTTTTCTGCACTTAAAATAAAGCAAAATCTGTTAAATTGCGGTAGAAGTGTACGCACCTTGATATATTACTTGGAACACATATAAGGACTAAATAAATTTTCTTAAATGCCTACCTATTTTAAACCGAAATGTCAATTGTTTTTCTATTTTGAACAAATATTCAACATTAAGTCAATAAAGCTTTTTGGAGTTATTAAAGTGTCTTCAGGACTAGAAGTACATATTTTCTCAATAAATTTAATGAAAACATTTGATTGGTTCTTGTATGTGCTATAGTACTAACATTATTTAAAAAAATATTTATAGAAAATATTTTATGAATCCAAAAAAACTCATTGCACTAAAAGAAACATTTTCTATTTTATGTGTGCTGCAATTTGTCTTTTATTATCCCATTTTATAAAATATTATTAAATGAAATATTTAAAGGAATTTTTATGGAATTTTTCCGAATTAAAATTGTATTAAAGTTCTGAAAATGTCTAATGGGCCGAAATACTTATAGAAATTAAATAAGACAACTTAGTTTGATCAGTGGCCTTGGTTCTAAAATTAAATAGCATATTCAAGAATTTTATTTTGTAAAATTACATTTTAAATTCTGATGTATCCATTGAGTATGTATTTTTTAAAAAATAGCTGAAAGGTTCCATGTGATTTTGAATGACTGATAGTGTAAATATTGAAGGTTTTCCAGAAAAACAGTAATTCTTCAAAAATGACGAAAATTAACTGACAGTGAAATATTCGTTTTCCTCAGTGGTATCCATGAAGCCGTTTAATTAAAAAAAGAATCATCGTCATGAGGACTTTTTGACAAACGTTTCTATGAAACGTTTGTCCAAAAATTAGTTTTTTTTAAATAGCGAATTTTGAATTAGTGTTGGGAACCTTTCAGTTTTAAAAATCGGTTGTAATTTTTTTTGTCATTTGAAAGGCTTAAAGCAACTAATTTCTGGAAAATTATTCATTAATATAAAACGAAAATTTTGAAACTTGCTTGTTCATCCGTGCGGGAAAGTATAGTCTGAAGGTAATTTATGCATATTATAAATTAAAGTTGTTAGATGTTCTCCACAAGCATATTTATTACTATTATATCGTGAAATAATAAACTTAATCTTTTCTTTAAATTCACTGAGCACGTGCGCATTGAGTACAAATCGATGAAACTTTTATACTTGATACATACTAAATTTGTATAAAAAAGTAATCTGTTTTCGTTTGTAGTGAATTTTGTTTTCGTTTGAACATAACTGTTGTCAGGAAAGCGTTGAAAAAGTTTTTTAAGTTAACGAGATATGTTAATTATCTTTTGTATGTCCGTTAATATTTACGTAACTTTTGTTTTACTTAATTTAAAGATTTTTTTTTATTACTCAAAAATTGGAGTTTTAAACAATTTTAATCTTACTTAGAAATTATAAATTCATTTTAGAAGTTATTTCATGTGTCATTACTCTCGCTATAAAAATATTTCATCATTAAAATAATTAGAGCATTTACATGTCTCGTGTGTAGTACAATGCTACAACTGGTTAAAAAAATTATTTGAAATGTTAAAAATATGCATAAATGATTATCCATAAATTCTAAAATATTAAATGTTACATTTCAAGTTTTGTTAAGTAGGTTTAACCGTTTGAGTGCCTTATGTGACGAAATTGCGGGACGCGCGATAGCGCTCCTCTTGTTTATACTAAAATTTCGGAGTGGGCGATAGCGTTCTTATTTGCTGTCTACGTTTGGTGTGCATTTAAGCTAGTTGCATTAGCAAAGCGGACGATTTCTGTGTATTCGTCGGCTTACAAGTAATTTTTTTTTATTTATACCCACATTCCCATTTTTGGCATATTCCACAAGATTTGTTCCGCACTCAAACGGTTAAGAAGCAAATTGTAAATTTTTTTATATTCTGTATTTTATACATGGCCCTACCGGCTGTGACAAAAGCCGCAAACGAAACAAAATTTCAATCTAACGTGTTAAACTTGAAATTGCAAGTTAAACTGTAATCATTGAATAAAGCAGCTGTGTGTGTGACCGCTAACCGCACATAAGGGTTAAATTAATAAGATATTTTTAAGCGTGCCGATGCCTGGTGAGTCACGTCACCGCAATGTTTCAGCAGCAAACGTGGTTATATTTTTTAAAGGTAAATCTGTAGAGAGAATTGCATTTTTAAATGCTTGTAATATGATTTGATATACATGTTTTTTTGATTGTGTGAGTGAGCAAATATTTATTCATGAATTTTAAATAGCATGTTTGAGTTTATTTCTGTAATATGCTAAAAATGTATAAAATATAGGGCTTTTGTTATTTGTAACGCTCAAAGTGCATAATTGAGCAAATATTTCAGTTATTTAAAAAAAAACTAATTGTTATATAAATATTTGTATGAACTTTATAATTTGCGGAAATATACGTTTATGGAGTAAGGAATTTATTCTTATATAGTATAAATATCTTTTTAAAACATTTTTGTAATGATCAATGTGTGTAAGCAAATTATTTATAAAATTTAAATGTAATATTTTGAATTATGAAATTTAAATTATGCTTTATGTATTCATTTATTGTGTGAATTATGTATTTTAAATTTTTTGAGCAATGCAAACCCAGTGTCCAGGGGTATAGCTGGGCACCCCAGTCTCCAGGGGGTTTATAAATATGGAGACCTGGTCCTCCAGGTTGGGAAATCATGTATTTTTTTTTTCTTTTTTTCAAATCCTGTAGCCAATATTTGACTGTTAAAATTGTAAGAAACACTGTATATTTTAATATTTATTTTTCAGAGTAATTTTGAAGAAATGCTGTTAATTCATTTGCGTATGCGTAAACGCGGTGATGTAAAACGCAATATTTCAATACTTTTATGATCATTGAATAATGGTAAATTTTTATAGACCAAATATAGCCAATGTGTGTAAAGACAATATGCGTAAAAATTCCCAAGAAAAGACACAAAGAAATTGTTGAGAATATTCAGACTCATCTTCGACCGAAAATACCCAGTCGGCTCGGAGGGTTTTGTGATGTTGAGAACGGCTGAAATCTTTGCGAATGACATGATGGGTAGAATTTGCTTTGGATAGAGAACACTGGAGACATTTTTGAGGCAGCGAAATTTCGAATTAACCCTTCACTGCACGATTTTTTTCTATTTTTATGAAAAAAATTATTTGAAATCTATATCTGTCTACTAATGGGAAAAATAGTAAAAAAAAATTTCAAATTTTCAACTAAAATTTGATACTTTATGGCGTGTACCCTATGTACCCAATTAGTGTTTTAAAATATTGTATTGCTATATTTTACAACTAAATGAGATTAAATTAATTTTATCTGCTTAACACTCTACAACTTTTTTTACATTAATATTTTTAAGTATTCACTAAAAATAATGAAACTAAATTTTACCTTAATAGCTCGATCGAAATTTTTTTGCTTATGAAAAACAAATTCTAATTTTTTGTCAAATGCAGCCCTCTGACATGGACAAAATAAGTGTTATTCCATTCTTTGGACTGTTCTTGATCAGAGATAGATATCATATTGGCTAAATTCATAGCACATAATAAGAATTAGTGTTTTTTTAGGCATGTGCCAGATATGGCACGCCGTGCAGTGAAGGGTTAACTGGTACAACTACGGAACAATTGTTTGCTTAGGCTGAGTTTAATAATTATTACATTATTTTAAAACAAATTATTTAATTTTTTTAAGGTTCTTTTTATTAACAAAAAATATTTACGTTTTTTAATGGGTTTTTTCAATAATTTTAAAACCCAAATCTCGAAGTTTCATTAAGCATATATAATGAAATTTTTAAATAAAATTTATTTACCCCCTTTTTCAATTATAACGAGCGTGACTCGTGTAAAGTAAACTTTGCCTTTTAAATCAATCACGAGTGTGAGTCGTGAAGTTGGGCTTTTTTTATTAAATTCGGATCATAACATAAATCCTTAATGAAATTTTTGTTTTGTTTAATGGCAAACATTTCATGATTATATAAAGTAAAAATTCTCTTTCGAAATTTCCGGTATAAGTTTGGAAGTTCTGGATAAAAAAAAAAAAAAAAAAAAAAAACAGACTTCGTGTCAGTGCAGAAAGGATGGTGTTAAATGATCACTTGAAATGCATAATTTTTTCAATTAATAAAACAATTAAAGTTCCATACTTTATTACTCTTATATGAAAAATTATAAAAGCCTTTATTTAATTAGTTTTATTTGTTAGAAAAAATAATGAATCGCAAGGATTGACTTTATCCGAGACATATGAAACATTGAAATGTTAAATAAAAATTGTTTAAAATGTTCAGATTGTTTTTTTAGGGGCAGTATAAATATTTTTTTCATTATTTTGTAGTACAAAAATTATAAAACAAAAGTAGTAAAGTAAATGCTTAAACACAAATTTATTCAACAGCACATGTAAATAATCCTTAAGTGTGTTTTTGTAAATTGTTAAAATAAAGTGCTGCAAGTGTCCTGTTTCTTATATTAAGTGTTAGCACTAATGAAAGATTCTTGAGTTCATTATTGTGCTAAAATTGTAAAATGAAAAAAATATTTTAAATTTATTTATCATTATAAGTTAGAAAATTAGATACACAATTTTGTGAAACGTACAGTATTGCATATTTTAAAGTTTAAAATTATGAAATTTGTTTGAAGCGCTCAATCTAAGTAAACGTTTATTTTAAATATCTAAGTGCTTCTTTTCTATTTTATTTGGAATGGAATTGAAACTATTTTTATCGGTATAAAAATTAAGTGTTATTAATAAAATTACTTTGTAGGAAATTTCAATATTAAGCTTATACAAAATGTAGATATTGAAGTTTTTTCATAGGTGCTATAAAATGTTAAATTATTAACCCCCTAATCATCGCGGTTTTCACTTTATGTACAATTTACCCGTTAATGTATCGGACTCGATGATTAAGGGACTAATAATTTCAGTTCTTGATAAATGAATGCTTTGAGACATAAAAAAAAATCATCTGTTTTATTTAACTTTTGAAAAGCATTTAATGATTTGTACATTAGTTGTGAAATTTTTAGGGATGCTTCATTATTGTAAAACTAAATAATTAAAATGGAATTCAATATTTTGCTAGATATTTATAATATATCACCGAACATAAATTTAAAACACGTTGTGAAGTCTTAAGGAATAAGAAAAGGCGTATAATTTGTAAATCAAAAACTTAAAAACGAAGCATTTCTACTCCATGTCTTTCAGGCTGCGCACGGACACTGTGCTGTTGGGAATTTGCATAAAATTATCAACAAAATATGTGGTTAGTAGAATTAATAATTGAGTGTCTGAAGCTTAATTTAGAGAAGTATTTAGCGTCCATCTCCTAAAACTGTACTATTTTCTGTGATGTGTTAAATAAAATTTTACTAATTATTTTGTTGATACTGTAAAGTTCCATCCGTCCATAAAAAAAATAAAACATAGAAAAATTTGAATTTTAAATTTAACGAAAGTTTACTTTGTTAATGAAATAAAAGGCTTTCAGAAGTCAATTAAAAGCACTTGCCATTTTTTAACGTTATTTGGCGATGATTTCGAATTTTTAATGAAAAGTCATGGAAGGTCCCACATAGAAAATTTTCGAAGATTTCAGCCAAAAATACCGGACAGCAGTGTATCGGCTCTTCCTTTATATCATGTCAGAAAGAGACGATGAGTGATAAAACGTGCATGTTTTTTTTTTGTCAGTTAGCGAGAATACTACCCAAAAAGATTTTGTTCTTGTGCGAATTTCAAATATATAACTATTAAATTTAATCAGGTACATTTTTGAAATTATTAATTTGTAAATATTTACTTTTCTATGTATAGATAACTTAAATTACGATCAAATTTACTCTTGTCTTAATTTGTACCGCAGACTCGTCCATCTGTAACACTTATCGTGTTTCTAAAATGCATTTTGAGTTCTTTATAATCATCTTCTATTCTAAACATTTTATTAAAATATTTTTAAATGATTAAAAAAATAAAAGTATTCATTTACTTATTTTTGGGGGAGGGGAGGGGCGCTTTCTGGAGATTTTTCAGAAAAGGATTTTCTGAAGATCAGACGCTATCAATTCTGATATCCCAATACATCTGTTTGTGTAATTTAAATTCCAGGCCTTTTTGTGTTACTTTATACGGGCCGCGTCAACTCTCAAGTCATTTGGACCTGGGCTTTGAAGGATCATATGTAATTGGAATAAGGCCCAATAAAAACCAGGTCCAAACGAACTCAATCTCCTTTACTTGGACTCATATTTACTCACCAGGAAATGGCCACGACTACCAGAAAACCATGCCGTTCGACGAACCAGCCACGGTTCGGCCCTGCACAGTACCGGCCGTCCGGAGCGGGCCGCGATGCTCGAAAGTGCCCGTAGTCACCCCCGAGTCGGAGCATCCCCCGATGACGAGTCCCCGCATATATTACATATATATTGAAAACTTAATACAACTTAAAATGGGCATAATTTGCAAGCTTTAAATTTTGATATGCCATGTAAAGTTTTGTTTTTAAATTTTCAGGGCTGAAGGGATTCACGAAACATTTCCATTTAATAATCATGTAAGAATTACGAATGACTAATACGTATAGCTTCGCAATTAAAGAAAAATCTGCTTATGATAACGTTTTCATTAACAAAATTCGGAATTTCTGTATCTTAAAGTTACTGAACATCCGGAAAACGCCTGTGTGACTATACTGCAATGTAATCTTCCACAATTATAAAAATGCTGTCCAGTTGAATGTAGTTTCCACGTATATTTTCAACTTTTTTATCCTTATACTAAAGTATTTGTATAATATTAAAAATAGTTTACATTTTTACAATAATTTCGCTTTATTTTACATGAAAATAAATTATCAGTACTTATTTTTACTTCTATCTATGTATCAGATGAAAGTATTGGATTCGTAAAAAAAATTTTGACTTTCGGATTTCGGCTGATTTTTTATACATTTCAGGTCCTCTGAACACGATTTGACTGTTTTAAGAAAATGTCTGTAGATGTGTCTGTATGTGGCATAAATTTTGTGGGGGCTCTAACTCGAGAACTACTGCACGTAATTTAGTAAAACTTCAGGTTCATTTAGACTTTGACATAAATGGGCTGATTGGGTTTGAGCGTACATAGGTCAACAGGTGTAGCTTCTGTACTGCATTTTTCCGAATTCCAAAATAGCTATTTCTCAAGAATTAATGCACGGAATTTAATTTTTTTTAACTTGATATAATTAAATGCTGATAAGTTTTGGGTGTGTATCGCTCATCCGATGGCACTCCTAATTGTTTTTTTTTTTTTTTTAAGTGAAAACTTCTTTAGGCGCGTTGAGCTTTTTTTGAGATAAAGAAAAACCACTGATTTGGGGACAATGTTACGTAACCGACATGCTAGCATTTTGGCACATACACTAGCGCGCCAAGCGTAATATAATTGTGGTATTGTATTCATTAATAAAAATACTTTTGGATAGTATTGAATTGGAGTATGGATTTCAATATTTGGATAGTATTGAATTGTAATGGTTGCCGTTTATATTTCACCGGATAAATTTTTAAATGCAATACGAGAATTTTTGTACGAAAATTTATTTATATGTACATGTATAATTTAATAATATAATTTAATATAATATATATTACAAATTAATGTTTATTTATATGTAATTAAATTATATTACTATGAAAATTGTAATATAATTTTGGTAGTAATAGTTTATAATAATGAATAAAAAAACACTACATTTAAAAGTATTTCCTGCACAATAAAACATTTCCTAACGATTAAAAAAAACACACACGTAATTGTTGAAGTTTTCACTTCTATTGGCACTCCCGGAGTGCCACTGTTTTTTTTTTGTTGTTGTTTGTTTAAGGATTCTGAGATGGCTATATCTTGAAAACTAACACACGGAATTTCATGAAACTTTGTTCTGTTATATATACGCTACTTATATCTATCACCTTGACATATCGCTCACCCACAAGAAAAGTGACACATCTCGGCAAAAGTAAATTGCTCAGGAGAGGCAACAGGGGGGGGGGGCGGGGGGGGATTTGCATGATTTTACTGTAACATGAAATTATAGCACTTAGCTCTGCATGCAGGAATAAAAGCGTGCATAAAACACTTAAGAATGAAGGCGTAGGATGAGGTTCGGGGGGATTGGGTAATTTTACCTCCCCACACAATCCACCTCTCTTCTGTGGTCACAATTGGACAAATAGCGTAATAGCGATTTTTCGTATAACACTTATGAAACTTTTTGTGCAGCAAGACGCACCTATGACACACCTATTAATGGAATAAAATGCAAAATGAATTTTTGCGAGATGTCACTTTTCTTTCGGGTGAGCGATATGTAAATACGGATTCAAATTTGACTCTGATCAATCATCTGGGGGCGCTTGTGTATCCTGTGCTTGGGGAAAGCTTCCTAGACTTCTACACAATCAGTTGATGAAATTTGGGAGCGTGATTTTTTTTTTCTATTCACTGATCATGGTAATTCTATGCTAATTTCAAAGAAAGGTATATTTCATATCCGCATAATTATTGCTGTGTGAGAATGCTACTTAAATTAATGTATTAGGGTCATTTTCAATAATTGCATACAATTCAGAAAAACATTTAAAAAAAATTTCACATTAAAAATGAAATAAGTGATAATGTATAAGCTAGATGTGTCAGTAAATATAATTAATTAAGCACTTTAGCTTTTGGTATAATTTTTATACACTATTTTATACACTATACCAGTAACATGGTAACAGACTTGACATTAACAGCAAAATATTTTCCAAAACCTACATGCTAATTATTAACACTAAGAAACAAAACAAAATCTTTAATATATTAACTAGGTAATAATATTCAAGCAAAAGAAAGTACTAAACTTATATTTTTAACATAAAAAATTAGGTAACAGACTTGACATTGAATAAAAATACTCACCTTTTATAAAAAATTCTTTACTCCACTACACTGTTTTTCAACTGCAAAAGAAAATGGCTACAAGTAAATATTTAACTAGTATAAGTGTTTTTATTGCAAATGTGCTGCTATCTCTTGGTGAAATTGTCAACCTTTATTTCATGAAATTGTAGCTTTGTAACAGACTTGACAAAATACGAGACAAAATGTTTTGTAGATTTTCTTAATTTTTTTTTTTTTTGCTAGAATGTCAGAAATTTAAAATAATGATGATTTATCTCATTAAATGTCCCAATTACTTTCCTTTTAGAGTGAAAAATGAAGTGAAAAAATATTACAGAATTATAAAATACAGAAGAGGGACAGCTATTTTTTTCTTCTACTAGATGCAGATTTTTGCATCTTTAGGGGGGGAAAAATATGAAAGTGATTATTTTTATGTTTTAGAAATATGTTTTGTAGTGTAATTAAATAAATATAATATTTATAGTCAGTTTTAAATAATATATTATGAGTACACTTTTTTTTTTTTTACTGTGGGACAGCATATGTGTGTATATTTTGAAAATGACCCATTATAATGATATAGAAGAATGTTTTGTGATGGCCGCAGCATACTAGTTCGTTTTTTACTTTATAATGTCTAACACAAACACTGCGAAATTGCCTTAACCTCTTCAGGGACAGTTTTTTTAATGTGAGGAAAAAAATGGCTCCCTTTTTTACGATTTATTAGTTTTATATTAATAGGAATTCAAAAATCCAAAAAAGAAGATGGAAAAACAATAAATTCACACCAAAAAAAGTCCATATTTTGGCCTCTGAGCGTTAATGGCAATTTGAATGAAATGATTTCTTATAAAAATAAACTATTACTAAATTTCTTTCTTGCATTTCTACAAATTATTAAAACTTACTATATTCATTATATCTGGTTATCTTCATCAAATATTAACGATTTGTTCAAATAATCAAACACATGCAGAAAAATTACGTCATGCTTTTTTTTTCTCTAACACGTACAGTCGTGGGGAAAAAAAAGTACACCCCTACTAACTCCTCAACAAAAACTACCTTAGAAGAAAGTTACTGGTACCGGACGATTGGAAATAGTCTACTTTTAAATGATGCATGTAAAATTTGCTTAGGGGGCAATCTACATATTAAAATGAACCATAACTTTTTTTTTCAATAGCAGTACACAGTTCTGACAGCATAAATGAATTCTACACAATTTAATTAGCCTAAAAACAAATTTTTATGCAATTTGCACCAATAAGTTTCCGAGAAATTATTTTAAAACGAGCGTATTTTAAGGGCTGTATACAAATTGAAGTTCGGTACTCTATTGTTAACCGAGAGAGCCCCCTTCTTGATCAAGGCACCTTAAGGATTCGCTCAAGCAGTCAATGAAGTCTGCTAGATTACAGGACAGCTTAACCCATTAACGCCCAAATTATTATTTTCGTTAAGGTGTAAATTTTGGATTTCCCACCACTTTTAAAAGTAGAGTAATTTTTATTCTATTTTATCAAGGAATTTGTCTCGTGAAAGAAAGTATATATTTATCTTCATATTTACTGCTGTGAAAAGCACTTTCTTGCCAAATACGTGTGATCCCCAAATGGGGATCATGGCAGGGAATGGGTTAAGAAATTTCAAAATATTTAGTCACTTCTATCATAGACGGCCCCTTAAACCATCATTTTTTCAGTTTTTTAAGCATAATTTGAAAACTACTTGGAAGAAAAATGTGAATTTTTGGATTTTCATAAAGCAGGACTTAATAAATCTAAATCCATCAAAAAAATTGTAGGTTACAATTCATAATTTTTTCGAATATTAATTTCATAATTCATATCATAAAAATTGCAAATTCAACGTATTTGTTTGGGTTTATTAGTATTATTTCTACACATAAAATTAGCACATAAGGAGCATAATTTCAGGAGATAATAAATAAAAATATGAATGTAATTTAACATTAGAAGCACTAAATTTTGAATGTTTATAATTCAAAAACTTAATATTCAAATGATATTTGGTATCTAGGCATAGTTTGAACCGAAGATTTGAAATATCGCGTTAAAATTGGGTATCGCCATTGAAAAAAATGAAGTTTGATTCGTTTTAATATGTAAATGCCCCCCTAAGCATATTTTATATTCATCATTTAAAAGTAGACTTTATTTCCAATCGTTCGGTGCCAGTAACTTTCGTCAACGATAATTTGTTGAGGAGTTAGTAGGGGGTGTTTACTTTTTTTTTGCGACTGTACATCGGTGCAGCCAAATCGTAAAATTTTTACTTCTCTAGTTTAGGGATTCTGTAGTGAATAAGTTTTTATCAAATTTTTGTTCATTTTATTATTGACAGTAATTATAAAAAAAACTAAACGTCCCCATATGTGGCCAAGGCCGTGAAGAGGTTAATATCGCATTAGCCGAATGTTATTCTAATGTCTTGCAAAATTCCTATGAACTTTTACTTCAAAGTAATTTTTAATTGGTTAGTTGTTAAGACTGTCCTTACAGGTTTGTCTATCTGCTTGTCTAGTTGTTAGGACACGGCAAGATGCACAAGGTTGGTCCCGATTCAGTCCTGGATATTTTTAGTGGTTGAGATTCCCTTTAAATTAAATAGATGTTCTGGGTTATTTATAACCCCTGTGTGGGAAAGGCGATTTCAACGCCACAAACGACCCAAATATTTACAGGTTAAGACTTAACGAACTAATCTATTTTAAGAATTCTATCGATCTAAATAAATATTTATTGGAGAAAATTCTTTATTGCGTGTATCACTGGGGCCCACTATATGCAAATCAAAATTTTGTTATCAAATAATTTTCTAAATGCAGAGATGAAACTTTTATGTAGATTACAAATCTGTTATCAATAAGATTAGGAAACAAGTTTTTACTGCCAAAAAGAAACTGGCTTTTAATTTTTCCCTAATTTTGCGAACGTTTATCAAGAGTTTTTTGTTTTTTCCAAGACACTCCCCCCCCCCCCCTCCAAAAAAAAGAGAAAATTTCAACTATTTCTAAAATAGAACGAAGCACGCATATCTTTTACACGGTAAAGTTGAACTTATTCGATTAGAAATTCTAGCAATAACAATTTTTTATACTTTAACTCATTTTACATTCTATAGACTCGGCGGCCGCCAGTTTCCAAATTCTTTTCAAATAACGCTTTATCAGAATATTTATATTGAGTAAACAATACATATCAGTGCTGAAATTTTATAAATTCATTTTCAAAAGTATGAATCTCATTATATAATGAAAAATAAATCTTCTATTTCTTATACAAATCTTTAAAAAAATGTGATCCAGAAATTTAAGTACTTGGAACGCAAACGATCGTATTAAATATAACTACTTCCGTACGCGTCTACTCCATTCACCTGTGTTGCTCTTTAATGAATGTATTGTGATACTCGTGCACTATATTGGAGATAACAAGGGAAGTTTCTGAACATATGAAATCTATTTAATTTTAAACGATGACTTATGCCCGAGAAATCTAAATTTAAAGTCATCGGCGTAATTCATCGTTTAAAATTATTAAATTTATATTATCGATGCTGGATTCATGTTTGCCGCAGGGTTGTGGTTCATGAAGTTATTCCATCTTGTGCTGCTGTTGCAGCCTTACCAACATTTAAGAGTGAAGGATGCCAGACTAGGTGTGTCATTCCAGTTGGCTCAGATGGAGGAGCGTTGGTGCGCTGAACCGAAGACCCAGGTTCGAACCCTTGCCTGGATGATTTTCCACTATGTTGTTTTTACGTCATGTTAGCATTGTGAATAAAATATTCGCGTAATTAAATTTATTACGCGAAAAGAAAAAAACAATCTAAGTTATATGTAATAAGCGGATAATGTATAAGTAAACTAATTCGCAATAGGAGCTGCGTAAAAACATTTAAAATAAGCAAAATCTATCAAATATTTGGCCAATTTGTCATACAGAAATACATAAGATTAATAATCGTATCTCGGTATTTGATTAAAAGAGTCTTTCCTGCCCTTTCCCTTCTTTGTTTTCTATATTGCTTTTTGAAACATTTCTTGATATAAAGCAACCAAAATTAAAGTACGCTTATTGTATGCCTCTATTTTTCCATCTGTAATTTTGTTTTCACGTAAACTGGCTTTTATACGCTCTAGGATTTCCCTTTTAAGTAGCACCCAAAATATTTTAAAACTGAAGAAAAATGTTTGAAGAAATTACTTCCTTTTGAATTTTTTTTTTCTCTGACAAAATATTAAAATGAATGAAGCAATTTTTTAAAATCAATGGATAAATCTGGACTTGAACTGGAAATTAACTTCCAACTGCGTAATCGGAACTTAAATTAGATTATTGCATACTAATGCCCAATGAAGTTTTTATTTGTTATAGGATAAATATTTTCAATGTAAGGTAAACGCACCCGTACAGATCACCAGTTGTATTTTTAGACGTACATATTAAAATACAATTGTTAAAAATATTTTTATCTGCAACCGATTTAATTTGTTTGGGGGAAACTTAAAAATACAGACAAACCGCTTAGAAGGTTAATAAGGTGAAGATTACTATTAACATATAGCGGTGAAAATCATTCGTTTGTGGCGCAGCGCTTTCATCCCTGAATAGTGGCCCACTTAAGGACATTCATCTAATTACAATTAAAGTATTAGTGAATTCCAAAATATATATATTTAGCCTATTCCTACCTTCATGTATCAGAATAAACATTCAAAGTTTCAAAATACGTTCTTCGAAAAAAATGAAAAATGTTACCTTCCTCTGTGGGTGAATATCACAAAATGTGAGATTTTGAAAACAAATTTTGACAATTTAAATCGTTTCATAGCTTCTGATTTTTTTTATGTTGATTGAACAGCTGAATAAAGGAATTTATATGTGAAATTGTTAAAGTTTGAAGAGCTTAAGTTCCTTTTTATGTAATTATTATGTGTCATCTTCTTGTCATATGTATACCAGGATAATGACAATTTCATTCTAAAACATGTTTCACATTCGTGTTTTTAGATCTAACATTTTAATTTTGTTTAAAGAAACATATTTCCTCTATAGTACCTCAAATTCAGTGTAATGTTCAGTTTTATTTGTAATTTATAGAAGCCTGGAAAATGACATAATAAAAGTCTACTCAATTTTTACAAAGCCTTAAATACATTATTTTCAAAGAAATATCTAAAAGATCTTGCTGGTGATCTTGCAATGATTTTATTACTTCTGACTTGAACTATGTCAAGAACAAGAAGAATTACTCTTCAGCGCCATCTTTATACCTCATTAAGAACTAAAATGAGCAGGCCAGGACAATGCCATTCATTATCAGTGACAATCATATTTTAAGTATGGAAAATTATTTGTAAAATACAGAACTTCTTACCTTCCACATATGTGTTATATAAGGTATAATTAATTAGAAATTATAAAAAACTAGAAAAATATATTTGTACAAGACAGCAGAAAGCATTTTATTTACACACATCAGTGTGACATGCCAGGAAAATGGCAATCTGAAAATTTGTCTTTTAATTGCTTTATTTTGTGCTATTATGAAGATATCTCTTGAAAATACTCTTGAAAAGAATATTTTTTTAATTAGAATGTAAAAAAGAAAATTGCATTATATAACATTAAATAGTAATTTTATTGTGCGGACTGCAATTTCCGTATTTTGCGATATAATATAATGCGAGCAAAATTTGTGTGTATGTAAATTTTATCTTGAAAACGGCTCTAACGATTTTGATTACATTTTGCACCCTACCGTTTTCGGGCACGAAAAGACCATTGGGATGGATCTCGTGTTCGAGAAAATTTCGATTAGTGGGTCATTTTTGGGTCATAATGGGTCAGGGTCAAGCTAATTATATCTAGAGAACGGCTCAATCGATTTTGACTAAATTTTGTATCTAACCATTTTCGGGCACGAAAAGACCATTGTGGTGGGTCATGTATTCAAGAAAATTCGATTAGTGGGTCATTTTTGGGTCACCGTGGGTCAAACTAAGTTTATCTAGATAACGGCTCTAACGATTTTGACGAAATTTCGCACCCTACTGTTTTCGGGCGCGAAAAGACTGTTGGGATGGGCCTGGTGTTAAAGAAAATTCGATTAGTGGGTCATTTTTGGGTCACCGTGGGTCCAGCTAAGTTTTAGATAGCGGCTCTACGATTTTGACGAAATTCTGTAATCTATCGTATTCAGGCACGAAAAAAACATTGGGATGGGTCACGTATTCGAGAAAATTCGATTAGTGGGTCATTATGGGTCAGGGTCAAGCTAATTATATCTAAAAATCGGCTCGACATTTTTCACAATTTTTTAATATACGGCCGTTTCTGGTCATGAGATAACTATTGGGCTAAGTCACATGTTCGAAAAAATTCTATTAGTGGGTCATTTTGGGTCACAATGTGCCAGGGTCAAGCTAATTGAATCTAAAGACATGCTCAAAACATTTTGACCAAATTTTATACTATGCCGTTTCTGGGCATGAGAAGAGAATTTGGCTAAGTCGCATGTTCGAGAAAATTCGATTAATGGGTCTATTTAAGTCACAATGGGTCAGGGTGCAGCTAATTGTATCTAAAAAAAAGGCTAATACGATTTTGACTAAATTTTGTATTCTATCATTTTCGGGCTCGAGAAGACCATTGGGCTAGGTCGCATGTTCAAGAAAATTAGATTAGTGGGTCATTTTGGGTCACAATTGGTCAGGGTCAAGCTAATTGTATTTAAAGTGCTTCAAAACATTTTGACAAATTTTTGTATGATACCGTTTCCGGGCATAAGACCATTGGGCAGGGTCGCATGTTCAAGAAAATTCAATCAATGGGTCATTTTGGGTCCTAATGGATCAGGACCAAGCTAACTGTATCTAAAAATCCGCTCAAAAGATTTTGACAAAACTTTGTACTACACCGTTTCTGGACAAGATAAAACCATTGGGCTGGGTCGCATGCTAAGAAAATTCTATTAGTGGGTCATTTTGGTGATAATGGGTCGGGATCAAGCTAACGGCATCTCAAAAAGGTTCAAACAATTTTGACAATTTTCTTTGTTATACCGTTTCATAGTACAAAAAGACCATTGAAATAGCTCACATGTTCGATAAATTTCGGTTAGTGGATTTTTGAATCAACGTGGGTCAAGCTTATTTTATCTAGAAACGACTAGCGATTTTCACTAAATTTTGTATTCCATCGTTTTCATGCTCGAGAAGAGCATTGTGTTAGGTCGCATGTTCGAAAAAATTCGATTAGTTGGTCATTTTGGGTCACTATATCTCAGGGTCAAGCTAATTGCATGTAAAACAGAAAGAATGATCCAGTGGGAATAATATATCGAGATAAACACAAAGCTAATTTTGACCGAGCTTAGCTCGGTCATTCCTGCTAGTTGACTCCTATGCTCTGGTAGGATAGTGCATAGTAGTGGGCTTGTGATGTATGAATCTTCAAGTTTCCTGCTTATCCAACAAATAATTTTTAATGTAATATATCAACTTTAGTTTAATTTAAAATGATACATGATATTAAAGATGTTGTTTTAAAGAAACTTATCTCTTAATGAAATCTCCAAGAATTTGCCAAAAAATCTTTTTGAAGACTCTAGAAAATAAACAAATGTAACAGCAAGAAAAAAACAATTACTCCATTTTATGGAAAGTTATCATTTAAGGATGCTAGTAGGAATTTTTTCAGCCGTTTTCAAAAATTGCATGTTGGGCTTGTTTTTAATCTTTAAAAATTAGTTGCCCGCTGTAGCTGCATTTACCTTAATAGATCTGGTAATACACTGTAAATTAAAATGTCTGAAACGGGGTGTTCAATTTTCAGACATTTTAAAATGTCTGAATTTTTTCAGACACTTTTTGTGTCTGAATTTCGCACACTTCAAACGTCTTAATAGCATCCATTTTTTTGTAAGCATCATACATAGCCATGTTTGACCACGTTGAATCCTGGAAAAATATTTGGCTGGGGTCCTGCCTCCCACCCCCCTACAACCTGATTTTTTTGGTGCTCCCAATTTTGGTACGCAATTTTTGTTAAGCTGATAATTTAAATCTTTTACGACATTTTACTGATCATAATTAATATTTTGAACTTCAGGAGTAGAACAAGATTAAAACAAATATTTATCTAAATATTAGATTTTTAAAATTTGTTTTATTTTTAATCTTATTTTACTCTAAAAGTTCAAAATATTGATTATAATCAGTACAATTTCGAAACAGATTTAAAATATAAGCTTTACAAATATTGCACATCAAATTTGCGGGCACTAAAATCGTAGGGGGGCGGGCACGGCCCAGTATGCCCATTCTAAACAAGTTCTTTTGCAAAAAATGCAACCCTGCATTATTTAAATTGAGATGTCCGGTATTCGGGAGTATCCGTTGTGGAGGTTAATGGACACTCCCGAATAGCTGAAACATCTCTTTAGCGAATACTTTTTTAATCCGCATAGCATACATATTTGTATATTTTTACCCCACAAGAGCAGACATCTCCGATTATCGGACAAATTCAACGGCAAGGGCTATTGAGGACTTTTAAAGTGCAGGGATAAATGGTGCGCGGTAAAAAGGTCAACGGTAAAAAGGGCAACGGAAAAAACGTCAACGGTAAAAAGGGCAACGGAAAAAAGGTCAACAGGTAAAAAAGGCAACGGTAAAAAGGTCAACAGGTAAAAAGGTCAACGGTAAAAAAGGCAACGGTAAAAATAATAATTAAAAATTGAGATTATTAGTTAATGCGGTACATATATATTGAATTATAGAAAATCGATTCAATGTTTCAAGTAAAGCAAATGCTGAACACGTGTATCGGTTACTTCAACTCGCTATAGCTTATGTAAAAGGACAGCGACTTTTATATATTTATGGAAACATTGACCAAGGACGGTAAGCGCCCCCCCCCCCTCCCCCGAAAAAAATCTCCATGAAAAAAGGGCTCACATTAAGTAGAGTGGAAAGGGTCCACACATTTATGAGTAATTATATACAAGAACAGCTGCTTATTAATAAAAGTCAATTTTTCCCACTGTCAGTTTCTTACAGCGTAGTGTGCAGGGGGTACAGAGTTAATCGGTAGGTTATACAATTCTAAGATTTGGTCAAAGAAAACATAATTTTAACATTTTATTAAGGGAAGTTAAGTTTAACATGCCTTACTTCTACAAGGGGACAAGCTGGTGCTTTCTACGGGGGGGGGGGGGATTAAGAAAATACAATTCTTGCAACTTGCTACATTGATAGTTTATATATAAGCAAAGATGTTTAATCAATAATGGCTTTTGGGTGTAGTGAGGGGGAGGGGAGCGGAAGGAAAAAAATTACGTACAGAGATTGTAAAGGGAATAAAAAGACGAAGAAATGAGCCATTTTCTTTAGAGGAATTTTTTCATTATCCTGCTTTTTTAGGTTAGGGACAGATTTAGATTTGTGGGTGTAATAAAATAGATAAGTATGGGGTAAAATTTTGACATTAATCTACTAACATCAAAATAGAGTAAAACCTCTCTAAAGCCACCACATTCCGTTAAAAAAAAAAAAAATTGGTCGCTCCGAGAGGTGGTCTCTTAATGGAGGTCATGTTTAAATCTAGATTTTAACTGTTGAAAAAAAGGTAACAATTAATGTTATTAAAATTTATTTTCACATTAGGAAAAAAATGAAAATTTAAGTTTCAAAACAAAAGTTAATTCCATAAGTTAATTACTGCAGAGTGTAAAAAATGAATACATTGACGTTTGTTATGATTTTACGGTTTTATCTTTAATAACTTATATTTCCAAGTCCTTTCGAAGCTAAGTAAATAAATGCAATTTTTTTTTTTTTTTTTTTGGACGGGAAAAAATAATGACGATTTCATTGATCTATCTATCTCTTTGAGAGTTTCCTGACACAATAGGATAGGGGAGTTAAAAGTTACCGGAATAAAATAAAAAAAATCTAAACCTAGTTTAGAAGTTTGATGAATAATGCGCTTTCTGGAATTATTTTTCTAATAAAACCTTCTTCAAGCGACCAGGGAAAATTTGTTTCATTTTCTTCAAAGAAATTGGTCGCTCATGGAGAGAGTTCAACTAAAATGGTCTCTGAAGGGAGGTAAAATTACTATTCAGTACATGGGAATAAATTTCGTTCCATAAAAAGATGGTCGTTCAGGGAGGTGGTCGCTTAATGGAGGTGGTCGCACAGGGAAGTTTCACTGCATGATATTTTACTCAGGAATTTTCCCAGGTTTTTATCCTGCATTTATGTATTGTCTAGGGGTGGGGCTGGGAACACAGGTGTAAACTAGAGTCCTTTAGTTTTGAGTAACAAAAGGGCTTAGGTTTGAGTAACAAAAATGTAAACTTGTATTGTTATTTTGACAACCTGTGCTAGATAAATAGAATAGCTTTTAGGATATACTGGGAAATATCAACTCCATTCCTATCCCTTTGTATTTAAAGAGAGAAAAAGGGTTTGTAAACCATAGCAAAATTCATTAGTGGGTTTCAACGAAACTTATTGCACATAAGAAATGAAATAAATGTTGAAATACCCTAAAAACCTCCTGATTTGTCACGAAAGATTCAGCTAAAGAATTTTTCTTTTGTATTTTTTAAAGGACTTTAAAGGAAACGCTTGTTTAGTAAAAAATGCATTGTGCTTCACTAGACGTTTTAGTTCACAAATTTAACAATAATGAAGATACTTTAGTAAGACTTTGATCATATTAACTTTGCTTTGTATAAATATGAAGGCATCATTGGTAAGTGCCCTGAATTTTGGTTGGTGAAACGCTGCATAACGTCACCGACATTCCGTTTAAATAAAGTTTTCTAAATAATGTTTTTCAGTGACCAACTACGCAGGATGTGTATAAATACGCGATAGTGTCAAAGTGGACGCTTTGAACCGAACTTTCGCGCGAACGTGGAATAACCACTCAAGAAAAACATGTTTGTCACGTGATCAAAATCGTTTATAATTCAGTAGGTAATTTATTGATAAAAAAAATGGAAAACACAGTTCGATTCCAAATCGCTTCCATGGTCAGATTTTCCAATTTTATATCTTTCCGTTAAAAAATTTATTTGTAAATGTGTCGAAACGTTTTGCGTTTGTTGAGCAGAGCAGTTGAGAACAGCCTTAACAGAAGATTGCACCGGCATTGCAGAAAAAAAGAAAAAAAAATCGTATATTTTGTGTTTTTTAAAGACGTACTTACCGGGATAGGAAAGTACGAAGGTTTTCATTTTTTCAATTCATTCATTTGTAATCATTACAAGAGATTGCATTGATGGTAATTTGTTTTACGCATAACTCAAGAACTGCTTGGTGGAATGCTCTGCAATTATTATATAAGCATAACTCTTGCGCTTTATATTACAAGCTTATAGAAATCGATTTCCGTTAAAAAATTCATAGATTGCAATTCACATATAAATCCCTTTGTTCCACAAATTTCCATTTTTCATATGTTTACTGTGATTTCAAATCCATGCTGCACTTGTTATGGGGATTGTTTCCTAGATTTACTGGTATATGATGGTTTATACAGCCTTTTTAATTTGAAGAAATTCCTTTATTATTTATACATTCACAATTTTTGTTGATAATTTGTAATGGTTTAGAATGGTTTTTTATATATAATGGTTTAATCTTACAAAAAGTTTATATATATATATATATATATATATATATATATATATATATATATATATATATATATATATATTATAAATTAATTACAAATATTTTTTTCGGAAGAAATTAGGACTTGTAATCTAAATTCTTTGATAAAAAAAAAAAAAAATCGATTTATAAATGCTTCAAGTATGTGAATTATAAAATCACAGCTTATTCTGAACCGCATTGCAATCTACGTTGTAATGATTAAAATACATTTAACATTTAGAGTTAAAAATTTTAAATATCTATGAACTGTACACTACTGGCACGATTGACTTCCAGTTTGCTACCCTAATTGAAATTTAACGAGAAAACTAAATAATGTCAAAATAAGGGCTCGTATTGAAAATTTCAGAGTTTGAAATTTGGAACAATTTCAGTATGAAGAAGACCCCTAAGCATTTTTTTAGTATATATATAGTCAAACCTCGTTAACACGAACACGCTTAACGCGAATTACTTTTAGTACGAATTGTTTCCGATTGCCCCGTCCTGTTGTATATGATGTATTTAAGTTCGGATATCACGAACTACTTTTAACACGAATAAAAAAAAGTTTGACTTGAGTGTTCGCGTTAACGAGGTTCAACTGTATATATATATACAACATACACTGAAGAAAGACATATTTGCCTATTTCAAAAAAAAAAAAAAGAAACATAACTGCCTATTCCTTTTTTTTTTTTTTTTAATTCTACAATGGGGTGATTAACATGTATCTCTTTCCTTCTTTCTTTCTTTTGTTCGACTGCAGTTTAATATCTTCAGATTTACTTGATAGTGTACCATTTATTTATGAAAATTGCCACCATGTGAAAATAGATAGCGCTTAGCTAACGCATATAGTTATTTACAAAGAAAAAATTATCAGAAAAGAAAAAAAAAATTATCTCAGAAAGATTACAGAATGAGTCCCTTTTATTAGAGGAGAGGCTCTGCTCTCGAAGCTGGTAGACGGGAGGTGCTGGGTTCGAACCCAATCGCGCCCGTCGGCCTAATCGTTCGGAGTTTTCGTGGTTTTCTTCGAACCGTGGATTTCCATGCGTTAATACGGATTAGGTTCCCTTAGAAAGACCTCCACGGAAGGCACTCCCCCTAGGGCCCATATCCCTCGTGTAGATAATTGGCCGTCAACAATCAACCCAACCCAACCCTTTTATTAGAGAAGCCTACGTAGTACTAACACATTAACTGAATTGGCGCATATTTCTTGAACATGTGAGGTGCCCATAAGTGTACCTGATACATAAATTAAAAAACCCAATTCCACTCCATCCAGGCAACAAAATGGATGCTTATATGGATCACCCCGAGGCAAATTCACCATTTCAAAGAAAGGATTAGTTTTTCTCCCGATGCGAGGTGGGGCAGAATGATGAATGGCTTTCTTATTGTTTGATTTGAACCGGGCCCCTTGGGCCGGAATATTTGGGGGAGGGGGCACTTAATTTCCAAGAAATATTGCACCCTGAGATGTCAACAGCGAACAATGCTTTGTTTCCAGTGGCCGTGTGTCCTACTGAACACTAAATGAGATGTGTACATCCCTCCCCCCCCCCTGCTTGACTTGCAACAGTAGGGAGGGGCGACTCTCACAATAGACATTTGGGTTTCAAGATATTATTCTGTTTACGCTTTCTTTCGCGAAATTTGTTAATGCAAATTTAACAAATTAAAAAATATATATATATATTTTTTTTTTCGTGAGATTTTTTTTCTTTTTGAAAATGCATCTTTCAATATTTAACTTAGTATAGTTAAAAAATTTTCAATTTGCATTTTAAAAATTTACTACTAGTACTACTTTATTTCCTTTTCAAATTTGTTGAGCTGTGAAACATAAATTTATATATGTTTATTTTTATCATTTGAAAAACATTCGATTGTTTTTTATTCTAAGAGATGTTAAATTCGCGAGCACGGCGCGTTTTTATACGCAATTTCTATTAACCGGGATTTCCGATATCCGAGGTACTTGCGGTCCCAATTAGCTCGGATAATCGAGGTTTCATTGTACATTGTATGATTCTTAAGTACAGTCTAAAAATTTTATGCATGTACAAATGAGAAATATTTTGTGTGTCTAATAATAGTACGTACGTTATGACGTGAGAACAAAATTACATTTAAAGTGTGTCGTTTATCCAAAAAATACTGAGAAATATTCATATCGAACGTTTGGTTATTCATATGCGTTCATTGTTAAATTTAAAGATCTGTGCTTCTCAAGCTTTGTTCAATTATTTGTTTGTGAGTCAATATTATTTTTTTTTACATTCCACCAGTTTTAAACCATTTTTCTTCCACTTTTAAACCAGTTTTATTCAAACAAACTCAAAGAAAATAATTGCTGAATATATCGTGTGATATTGTTGTTCTTTTTTCAAACATCAATTCTGATCTTTTATCGTGTAGTTTGAATGCCATTTCATAAAAAATATTGAAATGATAATTTAGGCGATCTTTATTGCCGTATTGTGTAATAGACACAAACATTACATTTCACAGAAATGTAATAGACATTAAAAATTTCCTTAATTTTCCAAATGGTGAACGAAAAAAAGAAGTTTTTACTTTCCAGTTTTCTTTCTGGAAAAATTAGAGAAAAACGATTTTAAAGGAAAAAACGATAATAATCCATTTTTGTGAAATTTTATGTGATAGTTTCATTTAATTGCTTGAAAGACATATTATCGTTTGGTAATCTTTGATTCAGGCATAAAATGAAAATAATCCTTTAAAAATGCAGTTAAAGATAAGTCGATACACAGCTGAAGATAGTATTCATATCCATACCTGTAAATTAAAAGAACTCGGAATAGCTAGTTTATGACTATCATCTTTTTTTCCCTTTGGCCCATATTTCCCATTATAACAATGTATCTGTTAAATTGTATTAAAACCAGTATAATGAAACTAATTACTAAATTGTTTAGATTTCACCATTTTAAGTAGATTTCGAAAGAAATACTACCTATTGCAATCTTCTCTATGCTGGAATTTCTGAAAAAGTTTTGCAGATCTACACTTCTCATGACCCCTAGAACCCAAAACCACCCCCAATTCAAAACTTTATATATATATATACTTCTTAATATTATCTACAACTTTTATATTGATAAGTTTTTGATAGGACCAATTTTTACAGCAAAAACAAATTAAAAATACATAGCGGTTAAAGTAAAAATCCCAAACTCTACCCACAAAAATATTTTATAATTTAGTAACAATACCGCTTTTGAACTTACACATTAAAGTTTTCTATGTGCAATAGAACAGTATTTCAGTAAGTTTTTACAAAATCCTGTAATCTTTTTCACCTAGTTAATACAACTGTGAAACACACTTAATAAGGTTCTTTTTTTTTTTTCCTTTTAAATTTAAATATGTTACCATTAATGATTTTTTTTTTTTTTTTACTATTTTTCTCTTGTGTTTACTTTGTTTTCTCTTAATCTAGATCTATTAGACAAAAGCTACAGATTAATATTATTGGTAACATTACTGTTGACCTCTTATAGAAATATTTCCTACATGTACTTAAAACATGCTTCAATTTCGACCCCCCCCCCCCCCAACCCTTTTTTTTTTCTTCTATGTGTTTTAGTATTTTTTTTTATTTTTTTATGATTTATAAATGTAACATTATATACAGGGAGATAAGGCCGAAAACTGCTTAAAAATTCAATTAAATAGATTTCAAAATCTTTGAAAAGAAGTTATAAAGGCTTTTTATTTTCATTATTACTCTTCTGCCTGATGAAATAAAAATTTAAGATTTTGTCAAGTTGAAAAGTTACTTAGATACTTTTCTGTTTCCTTTGATCACCTTCGCTTCTTTTTTTAAACAATAGCTAAATTTCGAAGTAAAAAATAATTGTTCTATTCAGTGTTGCCAGATTGGGGACTTTTTTGTCCCCAGATTGCTAATTGTCGCCGTTTTTTTTTTTTTTTTTTTTTTTTTTTTTTTCTGAAAAACAAGGTGAATTATACTACTTTAAAAAAGTGGTGAGAGTCAAATAATCTAAATTAAGGCTGTTCTTAAATCCAAAAGGGCAACTTTATGACATAAGTAAGTTTTAATTTATTTTTGTTCGGAAATGCATGTAACTAGCAGGTGTTATTGTTCAGAAACTATGTCATCGAGCTGTTTTTTCAGTTTTTTGCAAACGCAATAGATCTTTCAGAAAATAGTGTCAAAGTGGGCATTTTGAACCGAATTTTCGCTCGAAAGTAGAATAACCTCTGAAGAAAGGGCGAAAAACGTGTTTGCCACATGATCAAAATCGCTTATAATGCAATAGGTAATTTATAGATAAAAAAATGTAAAACACAGTTCGATTCCAAATCGCTTCCATGGTCAGGCTTTCCAATTTTATACCTTTCCGTTAAAAAATGAATTTGTAAATGTGTCAAAACGTTTTGCGCTTGTTGAGCAGAGCAGTTGAGAACAGCCTTTAAAAAGTGCCCAATCTGGCAACACTGGTTCAATTATCAAGTAAATGTTAACAAATGCCTTGAAATTGTCTTGTGCAATTTATGTGTGAATTTTTGAAATTATTACTGCAATATTCTCTAACACATTTCAGAAATAATCCAAATATATGTGTTAAATTTATGCGGAATGTCATTTTAGTTACTCCTGAAATCAAGATAAACGAATCCCGGAAAAAATACCGTATAGAACCTATCTTTTAATTATTATTATTACTTTGCACGATCATGTTGGCCGAATGATAGATTAAAGCTTGAAAATTAATTTCTTTATTCTCCTACCTCACACAGACACCAATGTGATCAGAATTAGTTCAAATATTATATGATAAATATGATTAAAACAATACTTTTATTAGAGGTTACTTTTTTAAATCACTACATAAAAAAAGGGATGACATAATACCTCTTACCACAAAGGTTCTACCAGTAATAAATCAAAACAAATAAAACATTTTTAAATAAATGTTTCTTCCCCCCACCCCCAACCTTTTTTTTTATAGTTTCAATAGAGCATTATGATTAAGAAAAATTAAATAATAGAAGTATGAATAGTTTTTAAAATACAAATGTTTCTCGACTAAAGTAAAAAAAGCATGAAAATAAAATTTCAATTACTTCCAAGTTTGGGACACTAAATTTTGGGAGGTCTGGACAAATGCCCCACTTGAATCTAGGAAAAAAGGTGACCGGAAAAAACGGGACCGGAAAAAACGTGACAGAAAAAACAAGAGCGGAAAAAACGGGACAAGGAAAAAACGGGACCGGGAAAAACGTGACAAGGAAAAAACGGTACCGGAAAAAACGTGACAAGGAAGTGTTAAATATTGAACTTGTCGATAAATAAATGCTAAAAACTAAAGTAAAGTTTTTCCACTGTCAGTTTCTTACAGCGTAGGGGGGGGGGGGGGGCAGAGTTAATGGGTGAATTAGACAATTCTAAGATTTGGTCCAAGAAAATACAATTTTAACATTTCATTAAGAGAAGTTTAGTATGACTTCTGCAACGGATAAGTTAGTGCTTTCTACGGAGGCGGGGGGGGGGGGGTATTACGGAAATATAATTTATTGATTCTTTCAATTCGCTATTGATAGTTTATATATGAGCAAAGATGTTTTATAAGGCGGAGGGGGAGGGAAAAAATTACGTACACAGCTTGTAAAGGGAATAAAATAAAAGACGAAGAGAGGAGGCATTTTCTTTAGAGGATTTTTTCATTATCCTGCTTTTTGCTCGCAGGCTATCAAAGCCCAAGGGCTAATGTGCACGCAGAGTTCTTAGTATGTATGTATGTATGTATGCACTTACGTTTGTATATACGTAATGCGATAACTCTTGACAGAAACATCCGATTTGCTTTAATTTTTTTTCCAGGTTCATTCTGATAAGGCGTACTTATGTAATTAACTTTTGTTTTGATATTTAAATTTTCATGTTTTTCCTGATATGAAAAATAAATTTTAGTAAAATTAATTGTTACCTTTTTCTACGATGAAAATCTAGATTTAAACATGACCTCCATTAAGAGACCACCTCTCGGAGCGACCCATTTTCATTGGAACGGAACGTGAACGCAGGGAGGTTTTACTGAATATAAAAAACGAAAAATTGAGACTTTGAGTATGTGTTTGTTTAGTGAGTCTTTAAATTAATAATTTGAATAATTAATTCACAAGCAATTATCATTTAAAAAAGTCTTAATATAATTCCATAAGTTTTAATATCATAACTAATAGTTATTTATAATTTATTTAATTTTTAATATTTTTGTTTCCTATCAAGCAATTAGATTGTTTTAAAGAGAGGGCAATATATTACATACGATTAGATTTGGTAATACTGTTTAACTAACTTTACATGACCTCAGGGTTTAAACTAAAGGGAAGCTAGGGGGCGTATACCCTGGGCTCCGGGTAAAAGGGGGTGAAGCATTAAATTTGGTTCGTCTGCCGGTTCAAAAAACAAATAACGGCATTAAGTTAAAAATGTCATGGAATCAGACAACCGAAAATAAAGATATATACATTGCGGATATACAGATGCGGTTCTCAAATTCTCTACTCAACAACGCGAAACTTTGACAAATTTTCCGATTTATTTTTAAAATGTAAAGGCCTGGTTAAATATATATATATATATATATATATATATATAAAATCTATAGCTTACTAAAAATATAATAATTGAAATAAAATTAAAATATGTCAAAC